>CAMZMU010000113.1:22693281-23293281 GCA_947311845.1 Poa pratensis
AGGAAGGATGTTCGCTGATTGCGTGGATCACACGTTCGCTGGGAGACCCCAAGAGGAAGGTATGAAGCAGTGTAGCAGCAGTTTCGCTCGGTATGAAACCAAGGTTTAATCGAACCAGTAGGAGAAAGAAATCACTTCTGAAGGTTGTTGGTGGCGGAATATGGCACGGCGCAATACCAGGGAATCCGACGCCAACGTGAATCTGCACACAACACAATCAAACTACTTTGCCCCAACGAAACAGTGAGGTTGTCAATCTCGCCGCTTGCTGAAAACAAAGGATTAAACGTATGGTGTGGAAAACAGTAGTAAATTGCAGAGAATGAAAAGGAACAGTGTTTGCAGTTGGTTATATTATCAGTGTAAAAGAATGGACCGGGTCCACAGTTCACTAGTGGTGTCTCTCCATAACAGATAACTAACATGCTGGGTGAATAAATTACACCTGGGCAATTGACAAAATATTGAGCGCATAACAATGCATAATATGACATGATGATTACTATGATATTCATGTGGGCATTACGACAAAATACATAGACCGTTATCCAACAGCGTCTATGACTAATAATCCACCGCCAGGTTGTCATACCGAGTTCCCCGTTGGTATTAAGTTGCAAGCAACGGATAATTGCATTAAGTAATGTACGTAAAGTAAACAAATGCATTAGACCTAACGGCGTACCCTTAATCTAAGCATCGGTTATTTTATCCCTAGTGGCAACAGCACATCCACAATCTTAGAAGTTATTGTCACTTTCACAGATTACCGGAGGCAAGAACGCACTATCTAGCATAAATACTCACTCTTGGAGTTACAAGCATCTACTTGGGCAAAGCATCTACTAGTAACGGAAAGCATGCAAGATCATAAATAACATATAAGATAGATTGATAATCAACTTGACATAGTATTCAATATTCATCGGATCCCAGCAAACACAACATGTAGCACTACAATAAGATGATCTTGATCATGATAGGCAGCTCACAAGATCTAAACATGATAGCATAAAGTGGAGAGACAACCATCTAGCTACTGCCATGGACTCGTAGTCCAAGGATGAACTACTCACGCATCACTCCGGAGGCAGGCATGGTGATGTAGAGCCCTCCGGTGATGATTCCCCTCTCCGGCAGGGTTCCGGGAAGAGCTTCTGAACCCTCCCGAGCTAGGGTTGACGGCGGCGGCGTCTCTGGAACTTTTAGTGGATAATGGCTCGGGTATCTAGGGTTTTCGCGTCGGGAGGAATAAATAGCGAAAGGGCGGTGGCTGCAGAGCCACGAGGGCCCCACACCACCCCACGGCGCGGTTGGGGGTGGGCCCGCACGGCCCCATGGTGTGGGCGCCACGTGGCTCCCCTCCGTGTCTCCTCTGGACTCCATCTTCGTGTTGGAAAAATAGGAGGTTATGTCCAAGTTCGTCCAATTCCGAGAATATTTCCAGACTAGCTTTTCTGGAATACAAAAACAGCAGAAAATAGGAACTAGCACTGTGGCATCTTGTTAATAGGTTAGTCCCAGAAAATGCATAGAAATGCTATGAAGTGTATATAAAACATGTAACAATTGGTATAATATCAACATGAACATCAGAAATTATAGATACGTTTGAGACGTATCATTCGCGCCGACTTCAGGGAGTCGGCGTGATCGGATGTGCATTGGGACGGTAGTTTAAGAATCCGACCGCACCGACTCCAGGTTCCCGTCTTAATGTACAACCGGACACTGCCGACTCCAGTGCATTTGATGGGTACAGGGCGTCGTCACGAGATGTTTGTGTTTGCGTCATAGGTTATTTCCTTCGTACTTGCGTGTCATATATCGGCGTGTTTTTTTATTGTTACCTTTTCTAATATAGTTTTCCTTCCTGCATATGAATATAAGCCTATTTGCTTCGTACAGTGGCCGCATTAATAGCGTAACCCATGGAATTTTAGATGTGTCATTCCTTTAATCCAAAGGGCATCCGTAGGAAGGTGTCTCTGTTTTGTCTCTACATGTGTCGCTTTAATAACGCAATCCCATCACTCTGCTTCTTCATTACAACCGCCATGTCGGCTTATGAAATGCCATCCGTCTGTGGTTTTTTACGATGTTTATGATTTTAATGTGAACATCTTATTGATTGTACGAAGTGTGAAACTGTCTATGATGTAATATTTTATGTCGTGTTATCAACCATCTTAGTATACTGTATGCAGAGCCGACAAAACACACAATGGCAGTAAGAGCAACCTGGAGTCGGGGGTCGGGTGACGCAGCAAGACGGAAAGCTGGAGTCGTGGGTCAGGTGGCGCAGTAACGGGAAGGTGGAGTCGACGGGTCGGGTGGTGGACTAAGACGGAAACCTAGAGTCGGCGGGGTCGGTGGTGGACTAAGACGGAAACCTGGAGTCGGCGCGGTCGGGTGGTGTAGTAAGACAGACACCTGGAGTCGACGCGGTCGGGTGGTGCATTAATACGGAGACCTGGAGTCGGCGGGGTCCGGTGGTGCAGTAAGACGGGAACCTAGAGTCGACTGGGTCGGGTGGTGCAGTAAGACGGAAACCTGGAGTCGGCTGGGTCGGGTGGTGCAGTAAGACGGAAACCTAGAGTCGGCTGGGTCGGGTGGTGCAGTAAGACGGAAAGCTGGAGTCGGCGTGTCGAATACGTCAGTACCTACCTATGAACACCCGGTTTTTGTATTCGCGCTCAGTGATCCATGATTTGTAACTGGGGCGGTTGTGTGCATCACTTTGATGCAGAGCCCGGGGATACGCACCCTTTTATAAAAAATGAACACTTGCTTAGTACACTTTCTATCTCAACGGGTACAGCTGGCTGGAAGAACATTGGTTGTTGGAGTAGCTTGGTGACGGTCTTAATATTACCAGATGTTGAGAGTCTATTACAATGATGAAAGTGTAAACGAATTGGTACCATTGTTCACTTCGAAATGGAAGTTGAGCTGACATGATTCGATAAACATACCATGGTTTTTATGTTTCCATTACAGATCAAACCATTACATTGATATCATTAACGAAAATATAGACAGGTTATTACAAGGGTAAATTCGGCTCGACTCGGCAGTCTTCTCCGCGGTTTTTCGGGATGAATGGTCTTCTTGGGTGAGTCGGCAGTCTTCTTTGGTTTCTTCATCGGGAGGAGCGCCGAGTGGATGTACGGTTGATGGCCCTTCACGTAGTTCCCCCACAATGGCGCCAGAAAACAGTTGCTAGCCCCTTCGCGTGGTACCTGCGTGAAAAGTAAATGGGTTAGGTTGAGACTCCAAGTGCAGAGTGTATGTAGTAGTGGAAGACAGTTTTCCCCACGAGGGGTGACTCGAGGGTTTAATATCGAACTCTCGGGGAACCAGTATTTCAGGTGTTATCTCCTTATCCTTCTCTTGAGAACCTGCAACAAAATAAATTGTTTTGTGCCCTCAACCTCACCAAGTGGTTGTCAAGCACAAGGTGTGAGAATGATAATAAAAAATATGCAATGCAAACATAGTAAATATGCAATGATGGTAAATAAATATGCAAGGATGTGGTAGTAATGATAAATGATATTTTTGGGTTTTTTATGATGAATGCAAGATGTAAAAGTGTTTTTGTATTTTCGGATTTAATAATGGCAGCAAACAAAAGTGGTGATAAAAGTGTTGGAAAGGTGTTTCTTATGATTAAAAATGGACCGGGGTTCATGGTTTCACAAATGCACTCTCTCTTGATAACGTGGTAGACAATGGAACACTAAAATTAACATGTAAGATGGCAAGACATGGTTTGACAAGTTATTAATAATATGGGCATCACGTCCTAACATAGAGATCTCAAGTATAAGTTGTTCTCTCTCTTATGCTCCACCAAGATGCGAACTAAATCATAACACCTTAGTAATTAAGATAAATCAGAGCATAGCAATAAGTTCAATGACATGAAGTTAAAATAAGAACATGCTAGATCTAGTCATGGAGATAGTGGCCAAGGTCACATCCACTCTCCGGTAGCATGGTATTTTTGTTTATCCCTAGTGAGGCAACAAAGTAAGGTAGAAAACCCAAGTGGATCGCAGAACTATCTGTCACGTTCACTGCACTAGCCACCCCCCGTTACTCCAACTAATGCACACGTTCCCCCTCACATGCTCTCATAAACATGCTTGATCATGACAAGTAAATAAGAACGGGGTACATAATATGCATCTACTTTCATAACTGAAACAAAACCATTGCAATCTCAAACATGTATTAACTCATAATAAAGATCCACCACAAAGGAATTACATAGATGACCGTAATCATGTTCAGCAGCTCATACGGTACTAATTAGTGAAGCTCATAGAGAGGAGAGATACATAAGTTACTTCCACAAACCCATAGTCCAGGGGTGGACTACTCCCTCTTCATCATGGTGTCGGTGGAGATGTTGTTGGAGGGGAAGGAGACCACACCGGCAGCGCCCCGCCGGAGTTTTCCCCCTCCAATCTTCAGCTCCATCTCTGTTTCGTGGTTTCTGTGTTTCGGCGGCGCTCTTTCGCGAAAGCCCTGGGGGGTCTATATATAGTCGTTTTTAGGTCAAGACGAAGCTTCGGGAAGAAAGATCGACGGCAGCGGAGGCCCGAGGGCCAGATGGGGGTCCCACGCGGTCAGGGAATCTGCCGCGTGGGCCCACCCCTTTTGGCCTTCTGGTCTCCGTTTCTTCGATTCCTTTGCGCCTACGTTTCGTTCCTTCCAAAAAAGTGATCCCCGTAAAGTTTCAGGTCATTTGGACGTCGTTTGGGTCTGAAAAAAAAGGGGTTTTCTGACAGCGCAGGGTTAATTCCAGAAAAATGGGGAAGTTGTTAATTATCCCCAAAACTCAATATAAATCATGAATATAACCCTTATATGATGCAAATAACATGGAATAACATGTAATAAAATGTAAAGTTCATGTATGCATTTTACATGCATCAACATCCCCAAGCTTAACCCATGCTCGTCCCGAGTATGAAGGTGATAAAACTAACATGGACTTTGCATTTTAATACTATCAATGGATATCAAAGGTGATTACTATTGCTACATAGAGTCAAATGATTCATTCTTCAAAGGAATAACAATATGCAAGATAAATTATGAAGTGATATCAAATACTCAATGTAAAGATGTTCAATGATAAATTCACAAAGTGTAATATAGAAGAAAGTACTATGGACCAAATGTATGCATAATGAAAAGTAAAAACATCCTATGGTGGTCATAGAGTACTTCTTATGAAAACTGAATATAAAAGGTGGACACTTTGGATAGATAAATAAGTAGAGGTAAAGCATGAATAAGTTTCATCTAACTTCCAAACACTTCTACTTAAGTTAATGCTTGCAATGTGGTAGTCATTGGTGTGGAGCTCTCATTACCCCTATCATAGCATCTTGAATGATTAATGTTTAAAGTGAAAGCAAATATGAGTGGTGTGCTTGACAATGTATTGGTTGAATGTCTCATGTCCCTTGAATACAAGTACCTACACCATGTGTTACTCACTTTGGTCCACAAAGTAAATTCAAATAAAGGTCATTGCAAGTAATAATAGTATCATCAAGAACTGCACTGGGGTACCTCTTGCCCCTTGACATGAACAAGCCCATGTCAAAACAACAAGACAAACAGACAATGAACAATCTCAGCACTCTTTTATTTACTATGGGTATAGCTTTTTATTATGAGGTGCATCACTGAATGAACATTATGGTTATGCTGTAAATTTCCACCATGAATGATGCATGGCTTAGATTAGCGGCCCAGGCATTTTCTCTTTGAACTTACTAAGTATCCACATTCATTTCACCCATGATAGGCATCCATAAACAAAAGTACATGACATCAACTAAATATAAATAAGTGCAATGTTGAAAGCTTGCCATGTGACAGCACATATGGGCTAACTCCCAACCAAAACAATTGTCAAGCCCACAACTTCATAATTTTAATCACAATGGTTCATGCTTATTAAATGCAATAAAAGTAAATTGTGCATCAAGTTCGTGAGAGCTTTTAACCAATTTTTCCCATGACAATCAATAACATAAGCATTTAAATTCAGAAATGTAGATAACAAATATAACATGATAAACATACTTGGAATAGCATAAAGCTAATAGGTAGATATGGTGGACTCACTGGAAAAACTTTGGTTGAAGGTGTTGGGAAACAAGCTTTTTACTTGTTGTAATTTTTGGGCTAGCAATAGGGAGAAAGTTGACCATCTAAATGCATGCATAAGTGTCCATAGAACTAATCAATCCATGTTAAACCAAGTAAAGTTAAAATTCAACATCTAAACATGGTAAGATAGCTCTTGACAACACTTGCAAATTAACATTCATTCAAAGCACATGAATTATGCAACTATATGTATCTTTTAAAATCAACTCAAACATCCCTATCCCAATATATTAATAGCATCCAACATAATTCAACCCAAACTTCCAGTAGCTCTCTCATATATAAATGATAGTGGTGGTCTTATAAAAATCAAACCGAAATAACAAAAGCAAAAAAAAACAGACGCTCCAAGTTTATACGATAAAGTGCTTTGATCGAAAAACAGAAGTTAGACGTGTGCAAACCGAGAGTGTGTTGGTCAGTGGGGTTGTCTTGACATCCCCAAGCTTATGGTCTTCACCATCCTTGGATAGCTCTTGGTGCAGCTCCTCTAATCCCTGTGAAAAAACTTCAAAACACCGTTTCTCCCATTTCTTTTCTGTGGGGTGATATTAGTAGTGATAAACAAATAGGTTCCTTGCTGCATAAAATCCTTAGGCAAAAATTCATATGAATGTCCAGAGAGTATATAATGTTGTATGCCTACTCATAAACTCAATTGAATCAAAAAGATTCAAGCAAAAAGCTCAAAGAATGCATCAAACAATATCAAGACAGAATCTGTCCAGAAAAACAGCAGCAAAACGCATTTTTCTACCCTACTTAAACTCGTCAGAAAAATCTGAAAAAATCACGTATACAGAGGATGAAAAGTTGAAGCTACAGTTCAAATTACAGCTCAATCGGAGTTACAGATAAAAAATGAAAAATCAAACCGTGCACAGACTTCGTGCAGGCAGAAAACTCTCCGAAAATGAATAGCAACTTTTCAAACCCAAAATAGGTAAAACTTGGTTCTTTATTAAAAATCCAGAAACAAAACTAACAAACTACTCTCTTGTTACAGCAAGAGGACTCAAAGAAAATCTCAAACAAAAACAACCGGGTTGCCTCCCGTAAAGCGCTTTCTTTATAGCCATATAGCTAGGCTTACTTACTTGATAATCAAAGGGGACGTAGCTCATGAGGGAGCTTGAACCTTGGTGTGTCCCTCTTCCTTGGGAAGTGTTCCATGCTCTTCTTGTGTGGAAACTGAAACTTCACATTCCCTTCCTTTGAATCAATAATGGCACCTGTAGTACGAAGAAAAGGTCTTCCCAAAATAATAGGACTAGAGGTTTTATTCCCCATGTCCATGATTAGAAAATCAACAGGCACAAAAGTCATGTGTAACTCTACCATAACATCACTTACTTTTCCTAGAGCATGTCTAATGGAATCATCAGCAAGTGCAAGTTCAATAGAGCATTTCTCAATATTTTTAAGTTCAAGGACTTCATATAGTTCTTTAGATAATATAGAGACACTAGATCCTAGATCAATAGCATGGTGTGTCTCTTTTCCAATGGTTACTAGACTTTAGGGATCCATATATCCCCAAGCTTAGGTGGTATCATAGCTTCTTGATTGTACCTAGCAATCTTTTCTTTTAAGACATGATTAGCAATATAGGAACCAAAACCAGCCTGGTTAATATTAACAGAAGGATCACTTGCAAATTTTTGTAAGATAGAAATTAATTCATGCAAGCTACACTTCTCTAAATCAACAAATGGTTCCTTAACTTCACTAAGCATTTTAACTTCCTCAACTTTTTTATCTCTATTATATAGATTAAATAATTCATAACGGTCATCAAACACATCTTCAGGTACTTGAGCTTTTTCTAAACTTTCTTTAATTTTTACTTCCAATATCAAGCCATCAAGTAGAATGTAAGCATCAGCAATAGTAGTATTTATGAAAGAACCCTTACATTCATTGTCTAAAAAGAGTTTAGAAGTTTCAGACAATCCTTTATAAAATATGTGCATGAGCATCCAATCTCTAATACCATGTTCCATTCCATAAGCTATACCTCTAAACCTTTCCCAAGTTTTAACCAAGGTTTCTTCCTTATTTTGTTTAAAGGTGATAACTATTTCTCTCATATTATAAACCATGGCTGAAAAACAAAACCTCTCAATGAATGCAGCTTTCAAATTAAACCAATTGCTAAAATTCCCAGGTGGCCATTTTAATATCCAATCTAGAGCTTTTCCAGCCAAGGAATAAGGAAAAAGCTTTACTTTGATCACATTAGCATTGGCATGAATCAGGTTTAATTCTTTGCATCTTTCATTAAATTTACTAAGATGTTGAAGAGCATCTTCTTTCGGTTTCCCAGAAAAACGATTTTCAAAAATCAATTTAGTGACATTAGGATCTATCTCAAATTCTTTAACAGGGAAATTCCTATCTTGAGGAAAATTCTTAACACTAAATGGCCAAAAAGTTCTTTTCTCCATTGAGCAAGTTTTTATGTGTTTTTAATTTTTTATGCAAAACTGAAAGTAAAATGACACTAATGCAACACAAAATGCAAAAACTGAAAATAAAATGCAAACCGAAATATAAAGATGATATGCAAGACAAGAACAAAACAAAATAAAATGATTGTAGGTAAAGATGGATAAGATGATGCTCACGTAGGTGCAACTCCCCAAGCTTAGGTTGTTACACAAGTTGGTGATGAAGTTGACTTGATGTGAGTGATCCTTGGATAAACCTTTCAGCTATGGTTCCCCGGCAACGGCGCCAGAAAACGTCTTGATGGCCCTTCACGTAGTTACCCCACAACGGCGCCAGAAAACAGTTGCTAGCCCTTCGCGTGGTACCTGCGTGAAAAGTAAATGGGTTAGGTTGAGACTCCAAGTGCAGAGTGTATGTAGTAGTGGAAGACAGTTTTCCCCACGAGGGGTGACTCGAGGGTTTAATATCGAACTCTCGGGGAACCAGTATTTCAGGTGTTATCTCCTTATCCTTCTCTTGAGAACCTGCAACAAAATAAATTGTTTTGTGCCCTCAACCTCACCAAGTGGTTGTCAAGCACAAGGTGTGAGAATGATAATAAAATAATATGCAATGCAAACATAGTAAATATGCAATGATGGTAAATAAATATGCAAGGATGTGGTAGTAATGATAAATGATATTTTTGGGTTTTTTATGATGAATGCAAGATGTAAAAGTGTTTTTGTATTTTCGGATTTAATAATGGCAGCAAACAAAAGTGGTGATAAAAGTGTTGGAAAGGTGTTTCTTATGATTAAAAATGGACCGGGGTTCATGGTTTCACAAATGCACTCTCTCTTGATAACGTGGTAGACAATGGAACACTAAAATTAACATGTAAGATGGCAAGACATGGTTTGACAAGTTATTAATAATATGGGCATCACGTCCTAACATAGAGATCTCAAGTATAAGTTGTTCTCTCTCTTATGCTCCACCAAGATGCGAACTAAATCATAACACCTTAGTAATTAAGATAAATCAGAGCATAGCAATAAGTTCAATGACATGAAGTTAAAATAAGAACATGCTAGATCTAGTCATGGAGATAGTGGCCAAGGTCACATCCACTCTCCGGTAGCATGGTATTTTTGTTTATCCCTAGTGAGGCAACAAAGTAAGGTAGAAAACCCAAGTGGATCGCAGAACTATCTGTCACGTTCACTGCACTAGCCACCCCCCGTTACTCCAACTAATGCACACGTTCCCCCTCACATGCTCTCATAAACATGCTTGATCATGACAAGTAAATAAGAACGGGGTACATAATATGCATCTACTTTCATAACTGAAACAAAACCATTGCAATCTCAAACATGTATTAACTCATAATAAAGATCCACCACAAAGGAATTACATAGATGACCGTAATCATGTTCAGCAGCTCATACGGTACTAATTAGTGAAGCTCATAGAGAGGAGAGATACATAAGTTACTTCCACAAACCCATAGTCCAGGGGTGGACTACTCCCTCTTCATCATGGTGTCGGTGGAGATGTTGTTGGAGGGAAGGAGACCACACCGGCAGCGCCCCGCCGGAGTTTTCCCCTCCAATCTTCAGCTCCAGATCTCTGTTTCATGGTTTCTGTGTTTCTGCGGCGCTCTCTTTCGCGAAAGCCCTGGGGGGGTCTATATATAGTCGTTTTTAGGTCAAGACGAAGCTTCGGGAAGAAAGATCGACGGCAGCGAAGGCCCGAGGGCCAGGATGGGGGACCCCACGCGGCCAAGGAATCTGGCCGCGTGGGCCCACCCCTTTTGGCCTTCTGGTCTCGTTTCTTCGATTCCTTTGCGCCTACGTTTCGTTCCTTCCAAAAAATGATCCCCGTAAAGTTTCAGGTCATTTGGACGTCGTTTGGGTCCCTAAACATCAAAATATAGAAAAAGGGGTTTTCTGACAGCGCAGGGTTAATCCAGAAAAATGGGGAAGTTGTTAATTATCCCCAAAACTCAATATAAATCATGAATATAACCCTTATATGATGCAAATATCATGGAATAACATGTAATGAAATGTAAAGTTCATGTATGCATTTTACATGCATCAACGGTACAACTCCCCCTTGGGCGATGGTGACTCCGGTTAACAGCTTGGTGAGTTCCTTGTCATTCAGGATGGCTATCATTAGGTCCCTTGGACTTATGCGTACCTTTTTGTTTTCCCTGGCGCTGTTCCCGGCGAGCTCCAGTACCGCATTGGGTGGTACCTCAAGGAAAGGTACTCGAGGATGGCGGCGAGGTACATAGGAGCCCCTCTGCCGACACGTTTTGAATATCGACCCTCCTTGAGGTACCACCCAATGCGGGCGACCGGAAATTGTAGTCTAGCTTTGACGGATGTTGTCACACGTTTGTTCATGTGGCCGTTCGTCGCGGGATGGAGATTTTGGGTGCCCACGCCACGATTTGAGAACCGCCGAGGTACCGTATTTTTCTTCGTTGACTTTGTCGTCGTTGCCCGAATTTTCTTGATTCGCCCTGTGTTTGCCTTAGAGGTCATGGTAGTATAGGTGTTGAGGGTAGCAGGAACTGAGAAGAAAATGAGCGGTGCGAGGTCAGTGCGGATGGCCGACTGCACGAGTTGTTTCTATTTATGCACTGCCTACGCCAATGTTTATGGCGGATGATGTCACGTTAAATGCTTTTTCCCCCTTAAGAGCGGTGGGTTGTGTCACACCTGACCCCGCCGGCTCCCTGGAGTCGGCGTCCAGTCTTTTGATAAATCCTTCGTTTTATTTGCCGGTTTTCTTTGTTCATATTGCTGGTCGTGTGCTGGAATGTCTAACCAGTGGCATTTTTTAATAACGGATATGCAAATTGGTTTAATGTTTTAGGATAGAGTTTTTAAATAAAGGAATTACAGGGCCGTTGCCGCCAACTCCCTAGGGTCGGTAGGACTGGGCTTGTCCGTCTTACTGCACGTCGATCCAGCCGACTCCAACTTGGTGGAAATGAAAACTGACATTATAGTACGTGTCGTTGAACATGTGTAAATTGACGAATCCACGGATTAACCGTTACAACACAAATCGAAGCATGACTACACACCAAATACGACATACAAAATAATGATATTTTGTTTATTGGAGGTAAGCAGTTTCAATATCACTCACGACAATTTTGTTATACACAGCAAGGAGGATTGTAGGAACAGTTCGCCTTGATTTTCTCGTCCTCTTGGGTACTCGGCGCGTTCCTTGGCCGTCGTCTATTCAGCCGGGGAGCCGGTTTATGTGGAACAAGTCGTAGGTTTCATCAAATCTCACGAAGAACACGTCCCCGGGGAAAGTATCGACTAAGCCCATACCCCGTGCCACTTTTCCCATGTAAAGCGGGTATGGTGGATTTGGCATTCAAAGGTAAAAATTGTCCAAGTAATGAGTCAGCATCACCGGATGGCGCATTAAGACGGACAAGACAGTATACGCCTCGCTACGCTGCCATGCCGACTTAATCGGTCTGACTTAATTAAATGACATCTGTTTCTTCCATGCAAGTCATTTCCTTCGTCACACTGTTGAGACGCGGATCTTTATCAGGAGTTCTGGGAGTCGGCAGGCCTGATCTTTATGTACTGGTCGAGTCCCGGGAGTCGACATGACTGACCATCTCCGTCTCACCGCTCGGCGGTCCCGTTGACTTCTCTTTTTTGTGTACGTTCTTTTGGGCAAAGATTGGTTTGTTACCTGTTTAGTCCATCCGTGTATGTGGAAAGTTGGGCTTTTGCGGAAAAACATTACCTTCCTTCCGTATCGTTTGGTCGTCGGATCCTGGATGAGTGCTACGGTGCCGTGCAGACTTAATCGGTCCGACTTAATTAAATGACATTCTTTTCTTCCATGCAAGTCACTTTATTCGTCACACTGTTGAGACGCGGATCTTTTTCAGGGTTTGGTTATGTCTGGCGCTGGCGGGTTTAGGTTTTATATTTTGATAAATGTGACCGTCTGATGTATATTTTGTGTCAATTAGCTATGACTGCCATTGTGTGCTTTTTTGACTCTCGATACAATATATTAAGATGGTTGATAGTACGACATAAAATATTTCATCACAGCCAGTTTCACACTTCGTACAATCAACAGAATGTTCACATTCAAATCATCAACATGGTAAAAAACCACAGACGGATAGCATTTCATAAATTGCGTTTGGCCTTTTCGATTTGCCTGTCGAGGCTCTCCTGTTCGTGGGTCAAAGCTTCATTTTGCAGGACCAATACTTTATTGCTCTTGGTCTCGAGCTTCGTCTCGAGGTCCAAAACCTTCTTTGATAGATCATTATTGTTGGCCATCATCTTCTTCAATTCTTCATCCTGTTTCATTGCCGTGTTCTGCGTCTTGAACAATAGCTCTCTAGCCTTAATTGTCTGGTCGAGGTTCTTGCTGACGAGCTTGAGGGCCGCAACTAACTCATCAGTAAGCTCGAGGTTCCTCATTCTCAGTGAGGCGATCATCTCAGTCTCTGACGTCGATCGGCTCCGATTCATCGGTCCTGTACATACGTAGTTGCATCAGATCGATGAACATTAGTAAGTTAAACCAAAGGCAAATAGCTTATAACAGGTTTAAAGAAGTGAAAGCAGAGAAGGAAGTAAGAAATCACTTGAAAGCAGAGCGCGTCTCTCGTGCAGCCATTGTTGAGGAAGAAGGAGCAGGTAGCAATCGATGTACTAGAGATGGAAGGTGGCTAGGCAGGCGGTTAGGGGGGACTAGGTGAAGATGCGTGTCGTCGTGCCTCTATTTAATCACAGAAGATAGGTGGCGGTTGCGGAGAAGCCGATGAATTAACTCATCCCCACGTCGTCACTCCCCACTAGCATGCACGCCCTATGGCCACTAGGTCTCATCTCTATCGTATACGTGGAAACCGAGGAGTTGACTCTCCCCACGGTAAATCTATGACGTGCAACGGTTTAGTTTTTACCATAGCTTTTCAACCTCGACGGTTCGATCACATTCCACTGTTTCTTCCCACGTTTCACCGTCCGACTCGACGATATTAAATCGGGTCACGCCTATGTTTTTCTTTTTTTCTCAGATTACTCTTTTTTGGGTTATCCTTTTAATGTTTATCGTGTTTGCTGAGTTCTTAGGATTTAGAGGTTTTAAAGGGTTTTGGGCTGGTGAGGTTATATCTTTGTTAAAGCATCTCAGCTTGGTATTCGGTGGCAGACGCTTCGATATAGGACTTCCTGAACTTTTGATCCGCTCCATTTCCAGCGCTTGTATTTCTTTGTTTTGCATCGATCTATAGGTTTTTTCTTTCGATCTGTGGGGCTGGTGTGAGGAAGATGATGCCGGAGGGGATAGGGATGGAAATGGCCGTTACTATTGAGCTGTCTGACGTGACGTGTGTACAAGCGTCTGTGTGTATAGCAATAAATTGCCTGTCTCAAGTTTTTGGCGAGCCGGCTGGCGCTTTGTTTAATGCTGTGGTCTCTATATTCGGTTTGTGAGAGGCTGTCGTTTCGTGATGATCTTGCTTCCTTCATCGCGAGGGTCCGTACATAATCTTATCAGTCAGACGAGTGAATCTTGTCATCACGCGGTTGGGTCAGCGGTTTAAAGACAGGGGTAAAATATATCCACTTGATCTACTTGATCGGTAGGAGGCGTCTTCATTGGTGCTTGCATACGCGTCGCTGTCGTCTTCAAGCTGACTGCCACAGGATTTAAGCTGACGATATGCAAGAGCGCCACCTGCACGGAAGAGTCATTTAGGTGTGCTCACCCGTGTGAAGATTAGTTACGTATTTTGAAGGAGAAGATTGATGGTTTGCTACACTGTTCGTGCATGTACGTTTTTTTCCTGGATATTTGCATGTCGTTGTTGGCACGAAATTGTTTTGTGTGTGTTGTTTGTTCAATTTGTTCCTCAACCTTATATATGGATTTACTTATATCTACCCATTGATGATTAGCATCGTGTATGGTGTGTCGTCAGAATAGGTGTAATATCCCAGGATTTAGAGTCCAAAATTAGAGAGGACACAGAAGTGTGCATTGCATTCATGCATCAGAAAATCCGAAGAATTTTCGCGCGATTGTTTTCAAAACACTAAGTGATTGAAGTTTCACTTGAGTTGGTGGAATTGAAGTAGATCATCAACTTGAGCGTTATAAACTTTGAGATGATCTTGGCTTAAACCCTACTTTTGGGTAGAGAGGTATACGATAAAAATTGTTAAACCCAGTGGGAATATAACTTGTTACACCAAGACATTACTTTAGGAGTTGATGATCATAAATCTAGTTATTCCTAGTTATCATCTTAGCATCTAGTCTAATCAATTGTGCTAGACATATCTTTAGTACATGAAAATCATGCCAGTCTTGAAGACAAATCTGAACCACCTAAATCTTAACCAAGATCTTCTTACTTTATACAGAGAATCTTATCTTCTTATCTTCTAATCTTTTCGAAGTCATTCAGCAAGAGTAGCTAACCCAGAAAACAAGGTAACACAACAAGAGGATTTTGAAGAAGGATTTCTTAGGAATGACATAGAAGTTCTATGTCCATCGGCAATGGAGATATGGAACTCTTATATCAGAACATTGTCTTAATAATTCTCTAGAAAGATTGTGATATTCTAAATGTTAGTATTATATAGAGGTAGTTTGGTAACAAGCTTTGCAACCTTGTTAACAAATCACTTTATTATGCTCAAACAAGGGAATGTCATATACAAATAAACAGAAGGTTAGAAAATGCAATACATCTTAGCCACTTGAATATAAGGGAAGTTTGATGACAAGACTAGCTACCTTGTTAACAACTTATTCTTATAGACATAAGGCAAATTGATGTCATAAAATACACATACACTCTTTTATAACCAATTAATAGAAAGCTTTGCTAGGACTGAGTTGGATGTCTTCACCACAAGGGTGAGGCAAATGATGTTGGGTACTAGATAAATGACTTCAAGAAATTGTTTAAGTCAAGTATTGACTTGAGGGATCAATATTGAAATAATGACTATAATGGACTATGGACCATTTGGTGCAACTGGATTCAAGTAGAAAACTATGACAAGAGACAACCAAGATCCATATAATAGATGGAATAAGAGGAAAATACTAAACCACAAATATAACTTAGACAACAAAATCAAGTTTCCAAATAATAAAGGGACATGGTAGTTTATGGTATTTCTTCCAAGGGTATAATTATCTAGGAGAAAGTAAAGCCAAATCATAAAGCTATATGATCACCACCATATTTAACCATCACATGAGTTAACTCTCCAACTCATGTGAGTGGACAAGTCTCATATGAGAGGAGATCACATGTTCATCTAGTGATAAGGCCAATTGGTTTGTTCAAGATTTTATTCTCAAAAAGAGATAAATCTGGACATGTGGTAATGGAACCACATGGACTATTTAGACAACAGTTGTTATAACAACTTGCTTCCATAATTATCAAAGTATCTATTCCTGTCAAAAGAGTGCATCAACCTTTTTATCATCTGAATGAGTCATGGAATCAAGCATGATTCTATTCTCATCATTTTATTACCTATCTAGCCATAAGACCCGACTTCAAGCAGGATATCTATACTTGTGCACCCACAGACACCTGATCATGTTTTCACATGATTTAGTTGTCAGGTATCACAAGATGAAGACACCAAGAAAATATATCATGCTTAGCATGAATTAAAATTGAAGCACTGTGTATACTCTTTGTAGTCATCACAGTGAGCAAATCATGATTATATTGCTAAATACTAATTTGGTGCTGCCCAAGAACTAATAAAGCAATCAATACAAGTTTGAATATTTATCAAGAGTGAACTCATTCTAGAAATTATCTCGAGTATTTGAAAATAACAAGTATTCACAAATAAACAATAAAGAAATATATCAACATGTTGCTAAGAATAATGCACAACAAAAGTAGAGGCGTTAAGTTACACATTTCAAAATGAGAAATAAATCCAAATCAGGAAAATCACTTTAAATGATAAGTGAATTCAAGATACATCAAGTAGTTAAAGTTCAAGGTTGAAATTAATGTCATAATGAAATTTTACACATCCCAACTTTGTAATAAAGTGTTAAATACTTTATCATGTTCATGTCAAATATTATTTTTGCCCTAAGAAATTTCTGAATTTTAAAGTAATTAAAGTAAATCAGAAAGTTATCAAATCTTCTCCAAATTTTCAAACTTCATCAAGTCTTCAAAAATTCAAAATAAAATATGTGAAGCTTCCCCATAATATTAGGAGTCTCTAGGATTTTTTCCAGAATTTTTGGACTTATCTAAAAACCCTAAAGAAATATAGGAAGTTTCTGTTTTAAAACAAGTCCATGGGTTTTCCAGAAAAATTCATTTTCTTTCTGCTCCTTTCTTCTTCCTCCGGCCAGAAGGACGACGCCGCCGTGCCACCTCCTCTCTGCGTGCTTGCTCTCGCGGATAAGAACCCCGAAGACGTCTGCATCTCGCCCTCTACTCTCCTCTCTGCACTCGCCTTCTCTCTCTCTTGCTCTCTCCCGGGAAATCAACCGGAAACCCTAACCCTAGCATATCGGGCCGCCGCCGTGCACCGTCGATTCCGTGCTCGCCGTGGCGTGCTGAGCAGCCTCGGAGGTTCACCGTGAAATCCTCATCCTCCTACTCTAGTTGGCCGTGCTGGGGAGCTCGGGAGTCGGAGTATTTCGTCATCTCCTTCAACTCCGGCTGCAGCTTTTCCGAGAAGCTCGCCGCCATCTCCGACCACTTCTCGCTTCTCCGAACATACCTACGTTCTCGTGGTGAGCCTAGCCACCCTCCCATGCTCCTAATTTGATTCAATTAAGCGATGGGTAGTTGTCGCATAGGGTACCGTCTCTGGCCGCCGCAAAAGCTCGTCGTCGGCGATGCGCCGGCGACCAAATAGGAGTGGCGCCGCCACCAAATGGTAGACACTTTGCTCCCTAGCTAGTTCAGCCATCCACTCATCCCAATTCGGTCGCAATCGCCGGATTCGTGGTCGACATGGCCACTGTTGCCATTGCTGACGTCCTCTAACCAATCAGAATTTTCCTAGCGATATCCTTTAGAAAATAAATTCCAGAAATTGTTTAAAATTGTATAAACTTTGAAAATTCTTAACTATTACATCTTAAATCAAAAATACAAATAATATATATCAAAATGATCAGAAAAATAAAATCTATCTGTTATATAAATAAAATACTTGTTTGACTAAATTTGAATCACTCTAAAATTAAAACAACAATTCACTTATTATTTTAATTATGGAGTTAATTTGAAATGCTATTTTGGATGCATTTCAACTCCATTTAAATTTCTTCATATGTCTAAACTTCAAATATGAAAATATGTTTCAATTATAACATTATGTCTATTTTTAGAGTTCCATTTATGAACATGCTTAAAAAAAATTCTTTAAGTGGTTCATTAAAATAATATTTTCCATAAGGAAAATAATTATTCATGAGTCATTTAATAATACAAAAATGAATCTATCAACATATAAAGTAATCATATTATTACTTCATAATATTCCATGTAGTTCTTAATTCATAAAAATGAATTCTCTATTTAATAAAATTTGATCACTATTATTGATACCATTACTAATTGGATTAATTTTGTGTTACAATTGTCTAAGTCATTAATCCAAAATAGTAATTACTTCATAATATGAGATTACTTGTGGTGTTTCATCTAAGTGTTAATATTCAAATCATATTATCTTATTACTTAAAGAAAAGTTAAAAGTAACTACTCTTAATATTTGATAATATAGCATCACTTAACTAAAATAAGTACAATTATGGTATGATACCAACAAATGTATACAATAATTGTTTCTTCAAAAGTTATTCTTTTTGTCTTCATGAATAATACTACACCATTTCACATTGTTTATTTCTTCAAAAGTTATTCTTCTTATATTCGTGAATAATAATACGACACCATTTCCTTAATTAATTCAAGTTAATACCTGTTCTTAACAAACATAAAGATAATAACCAACCCTAAAACAACCATTGAGCATTATGATGTTGTTTTACTTTATTTGTATGCTTAATATGATACTTTAAGGTTAAAGTTTTAATTCATCTTTCTCGTGAAGTAAACTTGAATACAAAACAAATCTAAAAATAATCACCAAACTCAAACAACCCTCAACCATCGAGAGTCAGTTACGGGAGTCAGTTATGGGGTTTAGGACGATGCATCTCATACTTATGCATAATAGCATATTGCTTCTTCAAACATTAGTCCTTACCGGACCAATGACGTTCTTTCCAGATTATAGAGTCCTTATTATATCGAAGACCTTGACTGCATAATCTTGCAGTCAAAAAGGCAAGTTCATCCCGGATTCATGTCCTTTGAAGTATTTCATAGGAAACTATCTGCAAAGTGTTATTATCACATGCATTTCAAAAAGGACAGAAAACTTATTTTATAATAATATGACTATGGTTATCGACCAGTGTGGTGGTAATCTCATATGGTTGGCAGATCCGACCACGGTAAGAATGTTGTGGTGGAGGTCCCATTTGCACGGGAAAGTATCATCTAGGATTTAATAACAAATGTCGCTAGTGATTCTTGCGCCGTAAACTCGCGTTAACCATAAGACTTGGAATGGGACGGGAAATCATCTTTGACCTTCTTCCTTTCACATGCCAACGGACAGCCAGAGCCGTACGCTGTAGATCTTGTGCGACTACATGCACATGGGTGGGACCCCTTAATGCCCACGGACTCTGGTGTCTAGGATGGTCTGCAAGGGGATGCCTAGGTATCTACCGTGAGGGGTAGAGTATCAGGGGTGATTCTGCTATGCATGAAGGGGGTGGGCATGTGGGGTTGGTGGAGAAGCACAGTGAATGGTTTGGATCAACAACCGGGCCCCACACCAAACGAAGTGTGGACAGGAAAGTACGTCTGGTTGTGCAACAAGGTCTTGATCTCTTATGGGTAAAGCAACGCACCTCTGCAGAGTGTAAAAAAGTGTGACATGTTACTCCCTGTTCCGGGAAGGAGCTGCGAACGTTGCAGGAAAGGTGGCTCCATGAAGCCCTAACACATGTGAAGACTGACGGACATAGTTCTTCAGAATAAAAGCAACCTTTTGAAGAACTGATTACGAAAACTTGCATTAGCCCATGACAACCTTTTGTCCTTGGCTGTAGTTTATGCATCAAACTTCCCACTTTACATAATGAACTTGCTGGGTAACGCTGTTACTCACCCTTGCCTCTTGAACCCCTGCTTAGACACGAAGAACCACGTGAGGGAAGCACTCTAAGCTATGAAGACACCGATGAGGAAGCAACTGAAGATGTCGTACAACCCAATAATATGCCACAGAAGACAATTACATCAAGTTGAAGCTATCCAGAGAATATGGTGGACGATAAAGACGTAGTGTAGTAGGGGACGGATCCTAGTCATGAGAACCTATCTTCTCAGGCGTTTCTATAGCGGCAATCGCAAGCCAAGCAGTATTAGCAGTAGGCCTAGCCTAGGTTAATCTCCAGGATTTTCCTTTTGATGTTCTTTTGTAAAGGCCTTACCTCATTGTGTCGAGGAGGTTCAACAGATCTTTTACTTTGGATCTTCTGTTTGTAATTCTATAGTCATGTCTTGGACCTGCGATGTTTCTGTTGTACCACTCTGTGGGATGTAATACTGGTGGACGATGTTTCATTGGTGTTATGTCAACGACTATAGCATACTATATCATGCAGCGGTATGCTGGGTCACCACAACATGACTCGGGGGGTCGTGCGCCAAGGCGCACCCTAAATCTAGTTTCCAATTATAGCTATACTAGTCGTCAACCTGTGCATCCGCACGGGCTGTAAGAGAAACTCTAATTCGAATCCCATTTCTAAGTTTGGCATTTTACTTTTATTATATATGCAAGTATATATACATACAGTGACTGTATACATACATACTTTTAGTAATATGTCTCTGTTATTTTCCAAAAATCTTAAATATTGAGTGCACGTGTATACCTCTTATATTTATAAACATTAATTTAGATCACCATGATTATTTCACAAAAGAGTTTGACCCCCTTCTACACTAATCTAATGTAGTATGATTTTAAGGGAAAACTTAGAGGACTGTCAGCCTTAGATCTTATTAGATTATTGATTAGTTACATCTAAAAATTTATAGCCAATGTTACAGCCAACATGATGAAAACCGAGAAACAAAAAAAGCCATAATAGATGAGACTTACCGTGAAACTTTTCAGCACATTCCCGTAGTTGTTCCTGCTGGTTGTGTGAACGTGTGGCCAAGAGCTTCAGTTCGCCATAACTGTAGATTTGGCCTGGTTGCAGATTCTATCATTCCTCACTCTTAGATAATCAGCTAGCACGTGGCAAAGTATTATTAATTTTTAACTGTGCCCGAGATTTTTACAGCAAGCATGCAAAAGTTCTAGTATTTTACACACTGTCATCTAGAGAAACTGCAAGCAGAAATTCAAAATGCACATATTCCCCTCAGCAAAAATCAATACAACCTCAAAATACGTTAAGATCATGGTTTTTCCGAAGCATGTAGTTTCTCACAGGTAAAAGTGTTTACATGCCGAGACTAACACGACCCATAATTTGCTACGCTTAAAAAGAGAATATTAACCTACTTTTCTTGTTGCTTCCTACCGAATCAACCATTAATTAGGTTGGCTAAACATCTTCTAGCAACCATATTGCATAATTTTCTAAACATCTCTGGAAGCCGTTCAAGTGGATCTTCAAGCATAAACATATTAATGTCCCCAGTATGCTAATTATCAAACCGTTGAGCTAATTGGGGGAACGAACATATATCACATAAATAAATATCAAGCATGAATTTGATTGCGTCATCTTTGTTGTGAGAAATCCTAAAATCATTTACGTGCCATGTCCAAAATCGATGAATGGTAATAAAATAATTCCAGTGAAGCTATAGAACAACTACAGCTGATGATGATGTGCGTCCACCTTCACCATTGCACGGTGTAAAGCAGAAAAGATCAACAACTGTGATATTAATTTTGTAAAGGATAGGTTGTTTAATTTCAACGTCACGCCAAACTGCATGCATGTTGTTTAATTTCCACATCTTAAATATGCTCAGATTCTGATTATCTGTCACCACGCTGGTACGATTTATCCATTGTGCATACAATTAAAAAAATGGTCACCAAGAGCTATGCATCGGGTGAATCACATGTATGTATTTGGCACAAAATCGTAAGGATTGATCAATATTTTTTGGTTCCATCTAGTGAATAACCATCATAGTTATAGAAAGATATAGTTTAGATAAGAACTTCCTATAGTCTTTACCAACCTACAAGTCTCCTAAAAGGGTTTTAATCCTAAGCTCGTTTTGCTCTGATACCATCTGCGGTGACCCTAGCACACCACTGCATGTTGTAGTGCACAAGTCGTTGATATAATACTCACGGAAGGACCTATCCGCAAATATTACATCCCTCAGAGTAGTACAACAGAAACATAGCTGGTCCAAGGTAACACTATAGGATTACAACTCTATTCAATACAAAATCTCGAGAACCTCTTTTACATGGAAGAAGTCTCTTGCAAATGAAACACGAGAAGATCCAAATCGTAGCTCTAAGCTGGATATCAGCTCTATCTCTAATTCCTATTCCACTACTGCTGTTGTCACAGCCCTACTCTAATCCATCTGGAATGTCTTTATCCAGGTTGTACTCCTTCCAAAATGATGTTGTCTCCTCCATCGGCAGTGTTGTAGTCATATACACCTTGGCAAGGTTGTCGTTGTTCTTCTCTTGCTGACGTAGCAGTTGACTCTATCAAGCTCCACAGGTAGGTTTGGACTCCTTGTTGAAGACCTCCTCGTCGTCGTCATGGATATCTATCATATCCTTGGATGGCTCCAAAAGTCTAAGCAGGGGGTCAACGGGGAAAGGGTAAGCAACTCGAGCGTTACTTAGCAAGTTCAATAATATAGGAAAGATTTTTTTGTTTTGAATGCACTAGCTACTGCCATGACCAACGGTCATAGGCATAATGCAAGTTTTGGAAAACCTTTCTTCAAAGGTCAAGTTTTATTTCAGAAAACTATGCTCACAGTCTCCACGGGTTCATAGTCATCACTTGGCATGGCTTTCCCGCTACGGTCTGTAGTTCCTTCCGGGAACACGGATGTGACAGTCACAATTTCTTGTTGTTGCCTCTGCAGAGCTGCGTAACTTTACCCATGAGAGATCCTCAGCCTTGTTGCTTTTCTGGGTTGCAGGCCCGTCCATACTTCCATGGTATGGGGCCAGGTGTGAGTCCAAAGCCATTCGCCGTGCTTCTCCAACAACCCCGCATGCCCACCCTTTTGTAGGTCTGTCCTCCCCTTTATCTTTAGGTAGACTGTTCCGGACCGAAGTCCTCCCCTATACCAAAAAGATAGACTGTTCCAGACAACCCCTACAATCCATCATAGACACCAGAATCCGTGGGAATTAAGGGATCCCACCCATGTGCATGTAGTCCCGCAAGATCTATAGCCTATGGAACTGGCTGTCCGTTGACATGCGAAAGGGAAAAGGTCACAGATGACTTTACCGTCCATAGCAGATCTCATGGTAAACGCTTCAATACGGCGCTAGGATCACTATGACATTGTTAATTAATCCTAGGTATATACTTTCCCGTACAATGGAACCTCCACCACAACATCATACCGTGGTTCCATTGCCAGCCAACAATAGTATATATAGCAATTCACATCATTCGAAAATAGGTTTTTCTTTTTTATGCAGATGATAAAATATATTACTTTTATAAATACTTTGATAAAAATATTTCAACGGATATGCAAGAATGAACTTGCCTGTGATAGAATTGGCCGTTCAATCCTTCGGGGTTCTAGGGTTTGCAGTAAAACCCCGAGTTCTGAAAATAGCAAGGTAATCCCGATAAGGACTACATAAAACTCTGGCAGCATGCTATTATGCATAGTAATGATATGCAACGTCACCCCAAAATTCCCAAGTTATGGATTTTAATACTTTTTGAGTGTTTTGGAGTTTTTAATTACTTAAAAAGTTTGACAACAATTTTCAAGAGGAATAAATTTAAAGTGATTAAATTCAAATAGTTCATTATAATTGAACTTCAAAACTTTATTTTCCCATATTATTTCCTTTTAAGAAAATAGTTTTTGTAAAAGAATTTCAAATCATTTCCACTTAAGGATCCTTGAATTTTTCATCCATTTAAAACTTGTTAAATTCATTAATAAAACTTACAGGAAAATTCCTCATAATTTATAGAGTGTGTTGAATATTTTTAGCTGATTTTTGTTCCTTTTGTTTGGGAGTTAAAATTCATTCAATTTTAGGTAATTTAATTTGGTGAATTACCAAAATGCCCCCGGGCCTAATGGGTTGGACCCAACCATTTGTGTTGAGCCCAACACGCCACTGGGTCGAATCCGACCCAGTCAACCTCTCGTTCTCTTTCTTCCTCCTATTGCTCCCGCGACCCTACGTCGCCATCGGCATCGCCGTGCTGCCCCGGCCACCTCCGGCTATCACCGCCGCCGTCCTGACCCTCATCCGAACCGCCTCCTCGAGCTCTTTCCTCTCCTCTGCTTCGATTCGCCCCACGAACTCTCCTACAGCCGCGCCCAACCCTACCCCGACCTTGGGTTCCGGCTGCTGCGGCGCCGCCGTCCGATGGTGCTCCTCCACCCCGGCACGCTCCTCTGAACCCCGATGCCGTGACGCCCTCCAACGCCTCCTCGCACCTGCTCCTGGCTAACCCTAGCCCAAGCCACTGAGCTCAATCTCCTCTGTTCGTTCTCCTCCACGAGCTCAGCTCCCACTTGAGCCCTTGATCGACCTCTGCTGCCAACTCCGGCGCTCCTCGTGCTCGAGAGCTTCCTCGACATGCTGCTGCCACTGGTGTGGCTCGGCGCAAGTCGATGTGCCGCTGCTGCGGTGCTCCTTGTGCCGCCATTGCCGTGGTGCTCGTCAGACTTCGTCCTCGCGGTAGCTTCCGTCTTGGTAGCGTGAGCACTGCCTCGCCACGCCATGGTGTTCGTGCCCGAGAGTCAGGTATGGTTCATCTCTCATCTGTCCCCTCTGTCTCCTCACTGGATTCATCTCGCTCTCGGTAAAGGACATGGTTAAGATTATTCCTAGATGTTCTAAGGTCTGTGGTACTGCTTTAGTTCATCCAGGTGATGAACTAATGCTTGGAAATGGTACTGGTGATCTTGGGTTGGTCTTGGACAGTGATTAATTGAAGAAATCTTTAGCTTGATCATTTGTTGTTTCGGTTAGTTAATTCCAGAGAGAATATCTTGATGATTCATTCATCTAGAAGATGCTGTGGATGTGTGCCATGATTTTTTAGATAATTGAATGCCCTGATATTGCAGGAGTAAATATTATGCACTGCCTATTTTATTCAGATGCATTACTGGATGATTTCTTCATCTAGTTCTTTTGGTGGCTATCTGTTGGCTTGCTGACTTTGCTTGGGAGCTCAATATTCTTTGCTAGAATAATTTTTCTCATGACTTTGTGCCCATGTGCTTGTCTGTTGGGCAAGATTTACCCATGGTGTGCTTCTGATGAGTGTGCACATGTGTAAATATATGCTCAACATGATCTTGTGCTGCTGGTGCTAAAGTTTGTGAGATTTGGCAACTAAATCATGTGAAAACATGATCTAGGTGTTTGTGGATGTGCAGGGTGCTGGTATCTAGTCTCTGGATAAGATTGAGCTATATAGATTGATAAGAATAGATTCTTGCTTGATTTCTTAGCTCTGGCCTATGATGCAAAGGCTGAGGCATGATTTTGATAAGAACAGATGAGTGTGTACCTTTTAATCTCTAGGATGATTTATGCATAGCATTTCTATGCAGATCTGAGAGAAACACTTCTTTCTATCCTCCTAGTGGAGAACTAGTTGAAGGGTAGTTGGAATAATTTAGAAATGTATTCTTGGATTGATTTTAATGTGCTGCCCTGCTCTCCTCTCTTTCTAGCACTGTCCTGTCATTTACAGGACTTGCTAGCACCTCTCCTATGCCTCTCACACACAAAGAATTAACCTGCTGTTGTTGGGTAGCTTGGTCTTCTGGAAAATGATGATAACTTGCGTCTTGTGGCTAGCCTGCTCCTCCTCGCTGCTTCAATGCTCCTAGAGTGTATTTAGCTAGCTGCAAATTATTTTGTGGTTGTTCTTGTGTTCTTGAGATGTTCTTGGATTTCTGGCTGATTTGAGAAAGATATTTGATAGCTGGATTAACTGCTGGAAACGTGTTTGTGAGCAAATGAATCTGCTAGAAGGCTGTTGTGGTGTTTATATGCTGTTGCCTAGTTGTTGTGGTGCTGCCACACAACTAGATGACTCATGTTTTGCAAGGATGAATAAGGTGCTTGGGTGTCAAGTCCTCATGTATAGGAAATTCTTGGGGTTCAAGCTAAGTTAGATATTTTGTTTGTGGATAACTTTCCTATGTGGCATGCTCATCCACTCAAGCTTTTCATTACTTGGGGTTCAAGTAAACTTAGATATTTTCTTGTGGATAAAGATGACTAGTCATTGATCTTATCTCCTTCTGGGATTTATTTTTGGTCAAGCCAAGTGGCTTTTGTCACTAGATGGACTTGTGGTGTCATGGTGGGATCACGGCAGATGCCATAGGTATGGCTAAGATGGGGCCGAATGGTCGTTGGGGGAATCCGGGGAGGGTTTATGCACTCAAGAAGTGCACACGCAAGAACACGCAAGAACATGAATGAAGAAACAAGAAACCAAGAACACAAAGCACACCACGATGTACCCTGCTTCGGGGCCCTCTTGTGGAGGTAACACCCCTACTGCAGCACTATCCTACTCAGTGTATAGCTCAAAGTGACAAGTACAAGCTGCTCCTCGAGCTGTATGATGACACAATGGTGAGAACTTGAGGTAAAGATGGCGCTACACGGGAGGAAGAAGGCACTCCGAGCTAGAACCGAGGTGTTTCCGGGGTGTTCCGAGGTTCCTTTCTCTCTTTCTTTTTCTGTTGATCCATCTGTCCGTCGGGGGGCAAGCAGGAGGGGGTGAAGCCCACTAAATAGGCCAGCCGGGTTACCTTTGTGCCCCTCGCTGAACACTGTTGCCATGCCTCTGCACCGGTCACCACCGAGCCTCTGTCAGGGACAAGACGTGGCCTGCCCATCTCCTGTTGCCTAACGGCAGAACTAGCCTGTCCCCTCTGACAGAGACAGGACGTAGCCACGCCGCGCTACCTCGTAGCCTTTTCCCCGGATCTCGCGTGGTCAGCGGTCAGAGACGTGCAGCCCCGCCGAACCCGGGGCACGCCTCTGCCAGGCTCCTTGACAGACGCTCCCGCGTCAGGCGCTCTTGTACCCGGCTGGAAGTGACAGGAGCATTGACTCCTGCCCGACCTACGGCCTCCTGCCTTGGTTAGCTCGGGTCTTGCTCCCGCTCCCTACCTCGGGTCTTGTACTCCAGGTCCAATCACCTCGGATATTACTTCCTTCAAACAGCTTCTCCTGCACTCACCATACAAACCATAGCACCGAGGTAGTAGGTCGGCTGAACATAGCTCGGACCGTAAACTTCGGCCCAGGCCAACGGGATACCTCGGACCCCTCTTGGCCAAGATAGGTCGGCCTTTGAACTCTCCAGGTCAAGGTGAAGCTCGGATTCTCCCAGGCCCAAGCAGGTCGGCCCTTTCCGTACCTCGGCATGTCTTTAAACTCATCTTTATACCAAGCCTTGACCCTACCCGGGGGTAGCCCCCCGACATTAGTCCCCGAAGCTGGTGCGGTCCTACGACCTCGGATGGAGGGCCGTGGCAGGTTTAAAACAAGCAAGGCACCACCTCTAAAACCGACCTTAAAAATAGCTCCGCCGAGGTACTTCCCACAGACCATAATTTAATCCGAGGTTGATCTGCAATCTGAACTTTCCGAGCTGTTTGACTCAGCACAATTTTGCCCCAAGATCTTCCGAGGCACGTGGCGAAGAATCTCTGCCCGGACCTCGAACCCCGGACCTCTGAAAGACAGATCCTGACCACACGCCGCCCTCGTCAGCCGGACCCACCAAACAGCGCACCTGCGCACTCAAGTGCGAGACCAACTTGACCGCCCACGACTCCTCGATTCTCGTGCTGACCAGCACAGGAAATCCGAGGCTGGCGGTTGCCACTCTGCGGCCCACGATGTGGCCGATCGTGCGGCCACCAACTGCGCAACCGCTCCGCCGCCCGCACACGATCCCACGTTTCCCCGATAACTGCGCGGTGGTGCGCAGTTACCACACGCCGTTACCGCACGCGGCTATAAATAGGGGCCCAGGGGTAATCTCCTCTTCTTCTTCCCCACTCGCCCGCGACTCCGCGCCCTCTGCCTCCAGCGCCGCTGTCGAGCCCCTGCTGGTGACGCACACCGCGCCTTGCGCCGCCACATCGCCGTCAAGCGCCTCGCCGCACCGGAGTACGCGCACTGCACCGTGCGCCGTTGACTCATCGCCGATTCTCCGCGTTCTTCGGGTACCTCACCGGTGAGTTCCTTGCTTCCCCTCCAGGCCGTGGATGAGTTCATCCTTCGATGAACTCGAGGATCCTGACGAACCCTAAGATCTTGATGAACTGGATGATCCCCTCGAGCCCTCTTAGTGCATTTTAGATCTCATCCAGATTTATTTCAGACGCACCCGTAGCCCTGTCCTTTTAGGTTTGTCCTGGATGAACTCGATTTTATTTCCCCTTTTAGCTCACTGGTAGATCTTTGCTAGTATCTCGCAGTGGTAGAAACATGTTTCCCGCCTAAATCCTTTAGCTCGGCTGTTTTGACTGATCCGAGGTCTTTTACCCCGGCTATCCTGAACTGTCCGAGGTACTTACCCCGGTTGAACCTCCCTCTTCTGCAGGAAAGCGTCAACATGTCTTCTGCCTCGGATCCCGCCGAGGAAGGAGCATCTGCAGAACGAGGTAGCTGGGAGGGATCCGACATCACGGAGGTCGACATCAAATGGCTCCGAGATTCACGGCGGATCCCGGCTAAACTCATCTGCCGGATTCCGAAGAAAGGAGACATCGAACCCGAGGTGGAATCCGGGGAGAGGGTCGTCTTCCTGGACCACTTTGAACGTGGCTTCGGGCTCCCGGCCGGGAAATTCTTCCGGGATTTTTGAACAAGTTTGGATTACAGCCACACCACCTGCCCGCCAACGCCATCCTCAACTTTCGGCCTACGCGACCTTTTCCGAGGGTTACCTCGGATTATGGCCAAGCATCGAGTCCTGGGCCAAGTACTTCCAGCTGAAGAAGCAAAGCGTCCCGAACAAGAAGGTCGTGGACAAGGAGATGACTGCTTGCGGGGCGGCCTCGATTTCACCTCGGCGCCTTCTGAGTTTCCTCGGATCAGGGCCTGGACTCCTGCCGCAAATGGCAACGCTCCTTCTTCTATGTGAAGAACCCGGGCGCCGAAGACCTCATCAATTTGCCGGAGTTCACCATTGGAACCCCCGCTGCCCAACTCAACTGGGATTATGAGCCTGCACCCGATGCTCCCGAGGTTCTTCTGATCCACCAAACTATGATGTCCCTCCAGGAGAAAAGCTGGGGGCAGATGACATCTTGCGCACCATGATCACCCGCCGAGTTAGCCCTTTACAAGAGCGGGCCCATAAGATCTGCCATATGAGTGGCCGCTACGACCCCACTCGCACAGCACCTTTGAACTTGATGACTCCGAGGTGAAGAGGCGCATCCGGCCATCGCCAAGACCACCATGCCCGACAAGTGGAAATGGGGTGTCAGCCCTACGACCGAGATCACCTTCCAGCTCAAGTAAGTGTACTTTACCCGACGTAAAATATTCCTCGGTTTCATTTTCACCCCGGCCTTGTATTGATTCTTGTGCTAACTCGGTTTTACCTTGCCACCTCTGCAGAAGTTCACTCGACAGGAAATCGAGGATGGCCCCCTTTCTTCTAAGGAGTGGACTCCCGACCTGCCTGTCCCGGCCGCCGCCGAGGTTGAAGATCCGGACAATGAGGATCACCTCCCCATTCCCAAGGCCACCTCGGGTAAGACTCGTGGTTTCACCTCGCACCGCCCACCAGTTCGATCGCTATCCAGGATTGGCCCGATGATGACGATGATGATTGCCAAATTCTGGAACCTGTCAACGTTATTCCCATTTCATATGCCCTCCAACATATAAGAACTTTCATCCAGCGTCTGCAGCTTCCCGGAAGCGCTCAGGACCTGGTACCTCGGATGCCGAGGCTTCCAAGACCTCGGAGACTGCGGCGCCCAAAGCCAAGCGTGCCAAGAAGACCTCGGCGAGGCACAAGAAGCGAGGCCCCGTGGAGAAGATGCGTAAGTCACCTTGCTCCTTTTTACCTTTCACCTGTTCCGAGGTTAAGTTTTTTACTCTAACTTAATCTTTTCTTTTTCGTCTAGCCCGGCTCGGCAGATCAAGCAGAGCCACAGCTCGATACACTCACCACTGCCTCCAGTGGTTGAAGCTCAGACCACCGAGGTCGAGGTTAACCTCGGCAGCCCCGCCAGAGCCTCTCCTCCAGAACGGTCCATTGACCTCAGCAGCCCGGAGAAGACCATCTCCTCCCCGGTGCGTGTCTCCTCCGCCGAACTTCCACCGCCGAGCTCTGACTCCGGCCTGGGGCACTCTGCTCCCCGCCGAGATCAGACTCCTCCGCCTCCTCAGAAGGATGCGGAGACAGATCGCGCCAAGACTCCGGCTAAGACCGTGCAGGAGCCTCGGCTCTCCCCCAAGTCTCAAGCTGCGCGCAACCAGCAGCAACAGCAGCAGAAGAAAGAAGCAGAAGAAAGATTCAGCTCCAGTTGTTGAGCCCCCCAAACAGCCACAGCAAACTCCAATGCCGCCACCGCCACCGGGCCCCAAGGCTGCGAGCACCCAACTGGTGCCGCATGTTCCCGCTTCTGCGCCGAGGTCCACCTTGATCAAGACCGCGCCCTCGAGCTCTCAGGTCGCCACCTCCCGAGCTCTTTCGCTGCTACCATCCAGCCGAACATCAGCAGCTGGGAGGTCGGGCAACTCCGGACCAAGAGCGGGAACAGCTTAGGCTCGGAGAAGCACTACGATATGGACTGGAACTCGGCTGACACTGCCGAGGTCTCCTCAACCCGAGCTCTGAGCATCCAGTTGGACCTAGCGCCGTGCTCCAATCTATCTACAACATGCAGACTGCGGTCCTGACTGCAGCAAGAAGGCCTCGGTAAGTTTCTTTACGCAACTCTCTTTCTTCCTTTGAAACCAAATGACAAACATACACTATTCCCAGTCCCCGAGATTCGGGTTGAGCAATTGACACTCCACCGAGTTAAAATTGCTCGGCTTGAATCTCAAAAACTTGTCATTTCTCCATGCTGAGTCCCCGAGGCCAATGCCAAGTCCCCGGGACTCAATTGGGCCTCGGGTGCTAGAAATACCTCGGATTTCTCCGAACTGATCTCTCTATTTTTTCAGGAGTGCAACAATGCTCGGACCAAGATCTTCAAGAACCTCCTGCTGGATCACAACAGACTGAAGAAGTCTCACCGGACTCTTCTATCCGCAAGGAGCAGAGCGACAAAGATTACGCCTCCAAGTTGAAGACAGCCGAGATGAAATAGCTCGGCTGCAACAAGAGCTGAACCGGGCTAATGAAGCCAAAACTGCTGTGGAGGACGCTATGAAGGTCAAGGACCAGGCCGCCGAACAGCAGCAAGAGCTTGCCAAGACCCTGGAGAGCCGCGCCACCTCGGCCGAAGCCGAACTTACCGCCCTCCGAGCTATCTCGAAAAGCTGGTTGTCCGAGCTCGCTCGGATTAATCACCAAATGGACAGTAAGTTTTTTCCCCTTTTCCTTATTTTCTGCCGACCTACACCCCGTGCCACCGTATGCCTTATTTCAGCGACAGCCTTTTTGTCTTCTTCAGAGAACTTCGAGCACTCCAAGGACAAGGCTATCCGCGAAGTTCAAGCAGCTCGGGCAAAGAGGGCTGAGACAGAAACCCTCAGCGAAAGCTGGGATATCCAGGACCACCTTGTTGCCCTTAACGCTCGGATCAGGCCGCTCCGGGCCATTGGAACCAAGCTGGTTGATGCTGCCATCGAGGTCCACCGTGCCCTCTGGCCCAAGGTCAAGACTCCCACTTGCATTGACGAGCTCGCCACGAAGCTGAAAGGAGCCGAGGCTAGACTTCGGGAGTGGAGATGCTCATCAGCTCGGGCTGGAGCGGACAAGGCCCTGGTGTTCGTGCTGTCTGGTATGAAGATGTTGAGATCCACACGGTTACCTCCCTGCGCAGGGGCTCTCCTTGGAACTCCACCCCTGATGGCATTGCGAAACGCCAAGCAGCAGCCGACCGCTTTGCTAGTTATGCAAACACCCGGACCTTTGATGACGGGCGCCTCTATTCTGAGGATGAAGAGAGCTCGGACGAGGAAGCAGAGTCCGGTGAAGAAGTTCTGACGAGGAAATTGACTTTGACGAGCCTGAGAGCTCCAAGGGCAAGGCCGGCAAAACAACCGAGGTGGCTGAAGGCTCTGATGATGACTTCAGCTCCGAACTCCAAGGGCAAGTCCGGCAAAGCCGTAGCCACCGAGGTGATCTCCCCCGACGTGACGGACACCCCGGCATCCACTCCAACAACCGAGGTTGCTTCCGCGACCGAGGTTGTTTCTGCGCCCGAGGTTCCTGCGCCCGAGGCTCCCTCCGAGGCTCCTTCTTCCGAGGCCTGAACTTGTCTCAACAAAACATTAAATCCCCGGTATGCCGGGTGCAGATGTAACAGACCTTAAGTAGTTTGCCTTGCTACCAGTACTATTATCTTGCTATCCGAACCATGCTTTTCTAAGAATTTATGCCGAACCCTTTTGGAACGAGTCCCCGAGTTCACTTTCGTGTTTACTATACTTGGCATTCTTTGCTCTTGTCTACCATTTTGGCGTTCGACAGTCGAGTCACAAGATTGTTGTTTATAGCATACAGTACTTAGCAAATGTCGAGGTGTGTTTCAAAATCATCCGACATAAACGAAAGGTAAAGACAGGGGTTAGTAAACGACACATGCCGAACTATATTTTTGGACCGAGTCCCCGAGTCCATTTTCATGTTTCCCACGTTTTTTCATCTTTGCTCTTGACTACCATTTCGGCGTTCGTCAGTCGAGTCACAAGATTAGTTACACAGCATACATTACTTGAAGTTTGAGACGAGGTTCAAAATAGTTCGGCATATGAACGAAATTGACAAACAGAAATAAAACACAAGCACAAGAGCGAGGCAGTCCCCGAGCTTCAACCTCGGAGTGCCGACATTTCATTAAGGATTAACCGAGGCACATACATTGCGCCCTTCATGAGTAGAAAGGTCGGAGTAGAGCTATATTCCATGGTCGCCTGACCTCTGATCCGGGGTTGTCCAGCCCATCTTCCCTTGGTTCCTGCGCATCTATTAGATAGTAGGAATCATTGAGCAGAGCTCGGTCACAATGAACGGTCCCTCCCATGGAGGTGACAACTTGTGCCGACCTTTCTTGCGCTGCACCAGCCTCAGCACCAAATCTCCCTCGTGAAACACACGAGGGTTGATACTCCGGCTATGATAACGTCGGAGACCTTGTGGTATATTGCTGACCGAGATGAGGCCAACTCTCTAGCTTCCTCAAGCAGATCTACTGCATCCTCCCGAGCCTCTTTTGCCTCGGCTTCAGTGTACATTGCCACTCTGGGCGCATCATATTCGATGTCAGTGGGTAGCATAGCTTCTGCCCCATAGACCATAAAAAATGGCGTATAGCCAGTTGATCGATTTGGCGTGGTCCTTAGACCCCACAGTACTGCTGGTATCTCATCTATCCAACACCCCGGCGTTTTCAGCAGTGGTTCAATGAGCCGAGCCTTGATGCCGGCCAACACTAGAGCATTTGATCTTTCCACTTGTCCATTAGACTCCGGGTGTGCCACCGAGGCTATGTCCAGCCGGATTCCCTTGTTCATGCAAAACCGAGCAAATTCTCCAACAGCAAAGTTCGTGCCGTTGTCCGAGATAATGCTATGGGGGTACCCATATCGCAGAATGATCTCCTTCAAAAAAGTCACTGCTGAATGACCATCCAACTTCCGGATTGGTTTCACCTCGATCCACTTGGTGAACTTGTCCACCATCACCAGTATGTGCGTCATGTTACCTCGGGCTGGTTTGAACTCTCCCACCATATCCAAACACCATACCGCAAACGGCCAAGTGATAGGAATTGTTTTGAGCGCCGAGGCTGGCATATGCGTTTGCTTGGCAAACCTTTGGCATCCTTCACATCTCCGGACTATGGCCTCTGCATCAGCAAGAGCAGTGGGCCAATAGAACCCATGCCTGAACACCTTGGCCACCAGAGCTCTTGTGCTGCAATGATGACCACACTCTCCTTGGTGGATCTCCAAAAGCATCTCCTTGCCTTCAGCTGGCTCGACACACCGTTGCAACACCTCGGTTACGCTTCTTTTATAGAGCTCCTTGTTGATGATGGTGTACGCCTTGGCCCTCCTTTGATTCTCCTAGCCTCGGTTGTGTCACTTGGCAAGCTTCCCTCCGTTATGAACTTCATGATTTGCTCCGCCCACTCCGGCACTGGGTGCAAAGGAAAAAATTCTCGTCCACCTCCATTGGTTCGGCCACCATAATCTCCTCCATTATTTCCTCCACCATCCTGCGACCAGTCCCCGAGTCTTGATGAGCAGTCCCCGAGGTTCGGTGCGCAGTCCCCGAGCTCTGCCACGCAGTCCCCGGGTCCGACCAAACGCACCGACGTCTACCTCCATTGGAACAGGTCCGGGCTCTTGCTCCGCCGGGATGAAAATAGATTCGGATTCAGGAGAAGGTTTGATTGAAGGAGTTCTCAAGTGATTCAGGGCTACCCCTGGTGGTACTGCCTCTTTCGATGAACCGAGCTTTGACAACACGTCGGCAGCATCATTTTCTGCCCGAGGTATATGCCTGTACTCACACCCTTCAAAGAACCCGGATATCTTTTGCACATGGAACCGATATAACGCCATGTTGGCATCCAGAGCATCCCAAGTTCCAGAAGATTGTTGCACCACCAGGTCGGAATCGCCGAAGCACTCTACACGCCGGATACCGATCTCCTTCGCCACATTGAGGCCATGGATTAAGGCCTCATACTCCGCCACATTGTTTGATGCTGAGAAATGAATCTGCAGCACGTATTTCAGCTGATCTCGCTTCGGCGAGGTGAGGACTATTCCAGCCCCCAGCCCGATCTTTGTCTTGGACCCATCAAAATGCATTTTCCAATAATTATAGTCCGGCCTGGGTGGCTCATACTGCATCTCGGCCCAATCACAAAAGAAGTCCGGCAACGCCTGGGATTTAATTGCATCTCTTCTCTCATAATGTGGTGCATATGGAGACACCTCAATCGCCCATTTGGCAACTCGGCCAGTTGCATCTTTGCACCCGATGATCTCCGAGATTGGAGCTTCGCACACCACCGTCATGGGATGCTCCTGGAAATAATGCTTCAACTTCTTGACCGCCAGGTAGACACCATACGTCATCTTCTGGTAGTGAGGGTAATTCTGCTTCGAGGTAGAGATCACCTCGCTCAAGTAATACACCGGTCTCTGCACCGACCTGCCACCTTCTTCGCGCTCCACCACCACTGCCACACTTACAACTCGGTTTGTGGCCGCAATGTAAAGTAACATCGGCTCATTGTGCAATGGTGACGCCAACACCGGGGCAGTGGACAACATCTTTTTCAGCTCATTGAACGCCACGTCGGCCTGCGGGGTCCATGTAAACCCGGTACTTTTCTTCATGAGCTGGTACAAAGGTAAGGCTTTTTCTCCAGCCGACCTACAAATCGGCTCAACGAGGCTAGGCACCCTGTGAATTTCTGCACATCTTTCAAACACTTCGGTAACTTCATGTTCTCAATAGCTCGGATCTTGGCCGGGTTAACCTCGATACCTCGGCTAGACACCAGGAATCCGAGCAACTTTCCAGCCGGGACACCAAAGGTGCACTTGTCCGGGTTAAGCTTCAACCGATATTTTCTCAAATTCACAAATGTCTCCTCGAGATCCTCGAGGAGAGTACGTTTCTCCTTAGTTTTGATGACGATATCATCGACATACACTTGCACATTTTTGCCCATTTGAGAGTGCAGGCATTTCTGCATACACCTCTGATAAGTTGCCCCGGCATTTCTCAGACCAAAACACATGACACGATAGCAATACGCCCCATACGGGGTAATAAAAGCAGTCTTTATTTGATCCTTTGGGTTCAGTGGTATCTGGTGAAAACCAGAGTACGCATCGATAAAAGACAACAGTTCACAACCAGCAGTGGAATCGATCACTTGATCAATCCGAGGTAATGGAAATGGATCTTTCGGGCACGCCTTGTTGAGGTTAGTGAAGTCAATGCACATGCGCCACACCTTGACCACGGCTGGCTCGTCTTTCTTCTTTTCCACCAAGACCGGATTGGATATCCAGTCCGGTGCAGCACCTCCATAATGAACCCGGCTGCAAGCAACTTAGCCAGCTCGTCCAGCACCACTTGTCTTCGGTCGTCTGAGAGACGACGGGTCGGTTGCCTCACCGGTTTCACCTCTGGCCTGACAAATAAAGAGTGCTCTGCCAACTCCCTCGGAACACCAGGCAGGTCCTTAGCCGACCATGCAAAGATATCCCGATTCTCACGGAGGAAGTGACAGAGCTCGCCTTCCTATTTCTCGCCCAGCCCGGTCCCAATGATGGCCATATGCTCTGGGTGCTCCGGGTCAATGGGGATCTTCTTGGTCTCCTTGGGCACCTCGAATGCTGCAGTTGAGTCCGGGCTCATCAGTCCGGACATGCCGAGCTGTGTTGACTGCGCCATTGCCACCACTTGATGCAGCTTCTTCTTCTCAGCTGCGATCACCAAAGACTCGGCCAGATTAGACCCCGCCGAGGCACACTGAATGGCTCGCTTGTAGTCACCCGAGATGGATATGATCCCATTAGGCCCTGGCATTTTCATCTTCAGGTATGCAACATGGGTGGAAATCATGAACTTGGCCAGAGCCGGCCTTCCAAGCAATGCATGGTATGCACTCTCCAAGTCCACCACCTCGAACTCGATACTCTCAACTCGGCAATTATCCTTGGTTCCAAATGCTACATCCACCCATATCTTGCCCATGGGTGCACAGGAAACGCCAGGCACAATCCCATGAAAAGTACAACTGCTTGGCATCAACTGATTTGGCGATATGCCCAATTTCACCATTGTGTCTCGGTACATGATGTTGATGGCACTGCCATTGTCCACCAGAACTCGGGTAAACCTCACATTGTTAGTAGGCCCACACAACGTCGGATCTACCACCAGGGCATACTTTCCAGGGCTCGGCATGATCCGAGGTGTGTCTTTCCTGCTCCAAGTGATCTCCTGCTCAGACCAGTTCATATAGGTCGGCACCACCGGCATTACTGCATTCACCTCCATGGCACGCCTCTGCACGCTCTTCTTGTCAGTTGGCTCGGTCACAAAGACCACATAGCTCGCATGAGCCTCTCTATAGTCATTTCCGGGGTATTCATACTGCTGACTTGGTCCGGCACCATTGTTGTTGTTATTACCTCGGACATTCACAACATTCACGGGCCTTGCTGCTGCAGGCCTCGGAGGAGGTGCAGTGGTTATCGGGGTAACATTTGCTCCGGACAGATTTGGGTGGGACCTCGGCTGAAATCTCTGAGGTGGTCCTCTCTGATTCCTCCGGCCTTCGCCCCTTCTTCCTGATTCTGCGGTTCCAGCTGCACTGCCGGGTTGAATGGTTGGCTGGCTTGCGCGGGTCGGTCGTATGGTAACAGCAAGGACCATCTATCATTGATTCATAAGTCAAGGGTGGCTCCGGGTTCGGACTAAATGCCGGACCATTGATTTTGGCCTCTGGACACCTCCAGCTCCGGGCTGATCCGGGTTCACCGCTGCAACTTGGTTCGAGGTGTATGGGTAGTCCGGCTCCCTCCTCTTTGTCCGAACTCTTGGCGGTCATTACACCTTGGTCCGAGCCGGTTGTTTATTGGCTCCCTCCTTCTGTTACGTGCCACTGCCTCTGCTGCTGGCTGCATCGGATCACCCAGAGCATAAGAATCTGCAATCCGGATTGTTTCTGCTAGGGATTTCGGCATATCTCTTTGGAGCCTCTGCCACAGCATGCTGCCATGTCGACAACCATCTGCAAACCAGGAAATGGCCTGTGCCTCTACAACTCCTTCACAGGAATTCCGAACATTGCTCCACCGAGTTAAGAATTCTCGGTCAGTTTCATGATCATCTTGCTTACATGCGCCAGGAGCTGAGGTCGGTTTGGCCTCTTGTATGTACTAGCAAAGTTGCTGTTAAACGCCAGCTCCAAGTCTATCCAGGAGTTGATACTATACTCCGGCAAATTATTCAGCCAGATCCGAGCTGGACCTTCCAACATGTGCGGGAGATACCGGACCGCCCATCGGCGATTGCCCCCCGCTATGTGCACCGAGGATACATAATCTGTCAGCCAATCTTGCGGCTTGGTGCTCCCGTTGTATGGCTTGGTGTTCCGACCTAACTGGAACTGAGATACTGGCGGTGGTGGCTCCTTCATGATCCGAGGTCCAAAACACGCCGGACCAGGAGGGCCTTCCTCCTCCAGTTGCTCGGACAAGTAGATTCTATCCAGCTTGTTACGAACATCGCCTGGAGCTAACATCCGACCTCCTATCCGAGGTCCCAACGCCCCATCCACTCTGTGGTATCCAGCTCGCGCCATGGCCGAGTCTCCATCATCATATCGGTCATCGCCTTGACCGACATTCTGAGGTTGCTGAACATACTCCGGCTCTCGCTGATATTGCCCCTGCGGCCGGGGTTGTTGCTGATACCTCGGGGGCGGAGGTGGTTTACCTCGGCCAGCCGACGCTGCTTGCCCGCCATTCTGATTTCCCTGACCGGAGTTACCCTTAGCTCGGCTTGCATTACCTGGGCCGGGGTTTCCCTTAGCTCGGCTAGCATTGCCCTGGCCCACCTTCTGCTTTGCTGCTAACACTGGATCATACATCTGCAGCTGCTTGTTCTGACCCGAGGTGACACTCCGGGCTCGATCGGCTCCTCCGACGAGTGGAGACGAGGCTTGCCCCTTGGACACCTGACTAACTGGCCTAGCTGAATAAACCATCTGAATCACCAGCCCCGGCATATGCTCTGCGGAGAGCCTCATTCTGCTGGTTAGCTACATACACTAACTCATTGACTCGCTTCTGCTGCGCACGCCATGCATCTCCAGTCAACCCGGATAGCTCGGCCCTGCCTGCCTCGGCAGCTCTGAGGTTCTTAGCAGGGGAACTATACACCGGCCTTCCAGTCGACACGCGACTCTCACTCCTACCGAGGTGGTAGGTCGAGCCTCCCTGTATCTCATCATTGAGCCCCTTGCCTCTCTGCCGCACCTCGGCTCCCCTATGTGTATCAACTGCTACCGGGGTGAAGCCATTCGCTGCATTGTACTCACGCAGATCTCTATTGAACTCATCTCTAGCTGTCATCATTGCTACAGCCTCCTTTTGCAACAGGACACGCTTTGCCTCTAGGTCGGCCACAGTCACCACTACATCCACTCCTGGATTTACTGGGTCTGCCAGTGTCTCCACTATCTCTACCAGGGTCGCACCTCGGCCCTGCACCTCGGGGGTACCAGGCAGCTCTTTCTCTAGCCTGGGCTTTGCAGATCTCACCTTAGCAACCTCGGCCGCTTGGATTTGCTGGCATCTACTTTGCCAGCGGCATCAACCGGACCAGTCATCATCACCTCCACGCAGCTCTCGGGGCGAGTGATACGCCGACCTAAAGCCGCGAGGAGAGGAGTTTCGTCGTCCACGAGCACCTGCTCCGGGTACTCGCGAACAACCTCGACAGCAACGTAGGTGACGAAGCTGCCGAGCATCATGGTGAAGCCATGCTCGGGGAAGGGCTTGCCGGCGAAACACCCCGCGTTGTCGCTGATGAAGGTGAACTCACCGATCTTGGCGATAAGCCCGGAAAGAACACGCTCGCCTGAGCCCGTCCGGATGTAAACTCCCTCCAACGCCTCAATCTGCCCCACGGTGGGCGCCAACTGTCGTGGTGGGATCACGGCAGATGCCATAGGTATGGCTAAGATGGGGCCGAATGGTCGTTGGGGGAATCCGGGGAGGGTTTATGCACTCAAGAAGTGCACACGCAAGAACACGCAAGAACACGAACGAAGAAACAAGAAACCAAGAACACAAAGCACACCACGATGTACCCTGCTTCGGGGCCCTCTTGTGGAGGTAACACCCCTACTGCAGCACTATCCTACTCAGTGTATAGCTCAAAGTGACAAGTACAAGCTGCTCCTCGAGCTGTATGATGATACAATGGTGAGAACTTGAGGTAAAAGATGGAGCTACACGGGAGGAAGAAGGCACTCCGAGCTAGATCCGAGGTGTTTCCGGGGTGTTCCGAGGTTCCTTTCTCTCTTTCTTTTCTGTTGATCGATCTGTCCGTCGGGGCAAGCAGGAGGGGGGTGAAGCCCACTATATAGGCCAGCCGAGTTACCGTTGTGCCCCTCGCTGAACACTGTTGCCATGCCTCTGCACCGGTCACCACCGTACCTCTGTCAGGGACAAGACGTGGCCTGCCCATCTTGTTGCCTAACGGCAGAACTAGCATGTCCCCTCTGACAGAGACAGGACGTAGGCCGCGCTACCTCGTAGCCTTTTCCCCGGATCTCGCGTGGTCAGCGGTCAGAGACGTCACGCCTCTGCCAGGCTCCTTGACAGACGCTCCCGCGTCAGGCGCTCTTGTACCCGGCTGGAAGTGACAGGAGCATTGACTCCTGCCCGACCTACGGCCTCCTGCCTTGGTTAGCTCGGTCTTGCTCCCGCTCCCTACCTCGGGTCTTGTACTCCAGGTCCAATCACCTCGGATATTACTTCCTTCAAACAGCTTCTCCTGCACTCACCATACAAACCATAGCACCGAGGTAGTAGGTCGGCTGAACATAGCTCGGACCGTAAACCTCGGCCCAGGCCAACGGGATACCTCGGACCCCTCTTGGCCAAGATAGGTCGGCCTTTGAACTCTCCAGGTCAAGGTGAAGCTCGGATTCTCCCAGGCCCAAGCAGGTCGGCCCTTTCCGTACCTCGGCATGTCTTTAAACTCATCTTTATACCAAGCCTTGACCCTACCCGGGGTAGCCCCCCGACATGTGGGCTTATTCTCTTTTCTGGGCTTGTGAGAAATTGGTGGCTTTCCAAGTTATGGGTGGTGATCAAGTGGGCTTTTCAATTTCAGATTTGTGGGCTTTACAATTAACACTCTTTCTTCCTTGGTAATTAATACCATTGGAGAAATATTTGTATGTGGGCTTTCTTGATTAGGAACTTGACTAGATTAGAGGGAAAACAAAGATGTTGCCTTATTTGCTAAAGATAGTTGGATCAATACTAATAGCCTTTGCCCCATGTTGCCTTTGTTGTTTGATCAAATGGATCAATGTTGCCTTCTTGTCCTTGTTACCTATTTGCCTCTAAATGATCCATGATCCATTGTTGCCTTACACACAATTCCCTCTAGTCACCTTTGGATACTAGGACAAGTTCCTAATGTCCATTAGTTGAGTTCCAAACATCAATTGCCTCTCCCTTATGGAGAAGGCAAACATTTTAATCTTACACAACCATTTGTTTGTCTTTATTGTTCGTTTTGCAGGAATTGAGGAATAAGAAGATTGGAATATGGATGCTCAAGATAATGAGAAGATCAAGATAACATGAAGATTTAGTTTAGGCTTTTCTTATTCATTTGTAATTTTCTTTTCCTTTGGATGAGATATGTACATATTCTATAAATGATGTAATTATTTATTATTCTTTCACATTCCAATTTGTGAAGTGCATTTTAAGTTACCCATATTTTTATTCACATAGACTTTGGAAATTCGAAATGGTGCTTATGTGAGGAAAGGATGAGATAAGATGAGATGATATAATGTGTATAAGATACTATGATGGATAATAATTTGAGATGATGTATTGAGATGATCATAGATATTAAATATTGGTGTATAATTGTGTTGATGTTCTGCTTAAATTATACTTGTCATATTATCTTATTGTGTTCAGAAGTGTCGATAATTAGTAAAGGTCATGTCCAATTCTGGAGTGCCTCGACTGATACTCTTAGTTTCTAGTTAGTTATAAAGATCATGTCGAAGTTTATCGTACTCAGCGCGATGATCTAAACCCTAACTCATCGAGTCGATAGAAACATCAATCACTTTGCATTGTTTTATTTAACGCGCCAAAATTTCCCGCATTTTCAGATGAATGCTATGCAAATGCACAAATCTTATTTCTACACTTCCGACTCTCTAAACTGTGGGGTATTACATCCTCTCCCCCTTAAACTAAACTTCGTCCCGAAGTTTCGACTTCTCTCGCGTAGAGTAGCAAAGAAAGAACTTTCACAGATATTGATTCTCTCAAATTCCTTTCTGACGTGGTCGTAGATCAAGATGATACGTCCAAGATATTTCTATGCATCCTCCATTGGTCCATCTTATCCATATGTCGACTTTGATTATTTGATCAATTCAAACGATCTTACTACTCCTTTATGACTCTCGCGTCATCCAATTCGGACTCCTCGCATTACCTTGGCTTTCTCGCCCTGTGTCGAGGATCCTTTTTTTTATCCTTATAAAATCTTCAGATATGGACATTTCTTTACTTCCTTATAATCTGGAGACTAAGAAGACTTTATTTCTGGTGGTAAACTCATCGCCTTTTCTCCATAACCTCTGAGATATCTCTCCTTTACACGCTATATAGAACACCATTCTTCCTTAGTGATTTGCTTCCTCCAAATGGTTAGACACACTTGTCTATCCAACTATGATTACCCTGCCTCCTCCTTAAGTGCATCATCACACACTTGTAATCATGATTAAAAATCCTTCTAGTATGGATCCCCTCGGATACTGATACTAATATGGTAAACTTTCTCATCCTTGAAGTATACTGTAACAGCCCAAAGTTGAGAACCTAAAAACCCGTGTAATTTTTCCGCTTTTGTGTTCCTTGCATCATGGCATTCATGCATCATGTTGTTGCTAGGGAATTGTTGCTAGGGAATTGTGTTGTTGCTAGGGAATTGTGGTGGATTTGGCAACATTCAAAAACCAAATGCCAAATTTGTTTCAACCAATTTCAAATTAATGAAGGCACTCAACCTTGCAAAATACAAAGGCTTGACAACTTATATTTGTCAAGGAAGTTCCAAGAGCTCCAAAATAATATTTTTGCACTTGCTCCAAATTGTTAAAGGAGCAACATTTTGAAATTTAGCAAAATGCCATATCCAACCTTTCTAAACAAAAGTGGTTCAAAACATTTTATTTGGAGGCGCCAATTTTTGTGGAGCTCCCACATGAGATGAAAAGGCCACACAAATTATTTCATAATTTTTTAAAGAGTTTAAGTGCTCTAAATAAATCAAATACAGTGCTGGTTTTAAAAGGGTTTTAATTTTAAAACAGAAAAGGACCAAACGGTGATGGAAGGTGCAGGGGGTTTTTCGCAAAAATCCCTTCTTCTCCCTGTAGCCACGCTCTCCACTGTCGCCATGGCGCCGTGTCGCTCCCGTGCGTCGCACCGCGCCCGGGCCCCCTCCCTGCCTCTCCTCTACGCGAAGAGAAGGCCACCGAGCCCCCACCTGCTCCCCATTTCCCTCGCTCACCTGCCCCTTCCTCTCTCCATCCTCTCGCCCGCGAGGGAACCGAGCCGTCATCGTCGCCGAGCTCAGCCGCCACATCGCCGCCGCTGTGGGCTTCCCCGAGCTAAGCCAAGACCACCAATCTCTCCGCCGCGCCGACTTCTTCCTCTCCACCAGAGGAATCGAGCCGAGCTGGCCGGAATCGCTGTCGCCGTCCGCTGATTCGCCGCTGCTTTCCGAGCGCCGCCGCGGACAAATTTGTCGCCAACGAGCATCCCCGACCTCCCCTTCACCGCTGCGAGCTTCCACGAGGCCAGGGTGAGCCTGCCGTCCCTCTGAACCTCATTTCCCTCCCTCTCTCGCCGCACTTCGCCGTCTCCCACTTCTGCGCGTCCGTCGGATTTTCCGAGCCATGTCGAGCCGGAATTTCCGGTTTCTCACAGCACATCGAACCACAGCATTGCTCCTCCGTCGGATTTTCCGATGACGGTTCAGATCGGATTATCCGAGCTAAGGCAGTACGTCAAAAACCAAGAGTTTTCTTCCCTCGGATATTCCGAGTCCACTCCGACTCAGATATTCCGAAGTTGATCAGTACCAAAAATGTTTCTGTTCAAATTATCTTGTTCTCTTTAAGTTGGACAAATAATGGTGCTGTGTTAGAAATAACGTATTAAAGGACATATGTAAAAGAGGGAATTATAAGTGTGTTAACTTTTTTCGTGTATCGAAAACTTGTGTGGAATATACCAAGGTGATCATAAAATTGTGAATTACCCAAAATCATCATATTCATGCATGTTGGAACTGAATAATTGTTGAACAATTTTGAAAACTTGATAAAACTATAGAAACTTTGGAAATTCATATCGAATTCAATTTTTATCGAAAGATGCAAACAAGGTACCAAAATTCTTAGAAAATTAAGGCCTATCCAATGGTGCCAGAGCCATGCTTCATTGAATCCTAGTTTGGTACTGTATATGGAAGGTTAAAAATGCCTCCTTGTTTAAATTGTGAAGGTTTGATCCCAACTTTGATAAAAACAAGTATGGTACCCCTTTTAAATTGTTAAGTGGACCCTAAGGGTAACTTAAATGCATTAATATGACATATCATCATTCTTGTATGCATTGCACATTTACCATGTGTTGATTGTTGTTTTTGCTTTCCGGTGTTGTTTGCTCTCCGGTAGATCACGAGTTCGGAGTTGAGCATCATTACTCCGACGAGCAGTTTGACTACTCCGCTCAACAAGGCAAGCGTAATCCCCCTCTGAGCATGTCTTATCCTATATTTCCGCAAATATTTTCTCCACTATAATATTGCATGCGGTTCCAAATGTCAATTTTATTGGATTAGAGTATCCTATAGTTGCATTAAGATTCCGATGCCAATACCTGTTTCCCTCCTATTATCCATATGATTGTATTGTGGGCCGAGATACTTACTATGCTATGTTGATGCTTAGCCATGCTTAGTTAATTGCATAGCTATACGATGGATGGTTCATGTTGGAAACAGGTGATGAGATGAGAATGATGGTGGAGAAATTGTGGTGACGGATAATAAAATGCTTAAAGGTGGGATGAGAGGCCACTGTGGTTGTGGTGCTTTGTCTCGTTCTCGCCGTCTAGGTGCGAGTTCTATACCTCTTGAACCAAGACTGAGCGTGCAACCATGCGTGAGGCCTATGCAATTGCAGGAACCCTCATAGACTAAATAACTCGGGCGGGACTAGCCAGGGTCCTCTAGTTCGGGCTTCCACATTTGCGCGTGCGTGATGATGGTGGGATGAACTGAGATGAGGATGGTGGTGTTTAGGAAAATGAGTGGCCACGGGGCAGTGTGTTGGATCGCTGCTCCGTCCTCACTGATGATCCTGGGTTAGTCCTTAACGAGGGAGAAGTCGACACCGCTCCCACCCAGCCGGCTTTCCAAGGAAGAGAGCTAATGATCCGGTAATGGGCCGGACGGGACGCGTGGTAAACATTGTACACCCCTGCAGGGTAAATCTTTTCGAAAAGCCGTGTCCGCGGTTATGGACGAACTTGGGAAGTGAAGGTAAGATCATAGAATAACTTGAACGGAATGATTAAAACCTGGGTACTAAAGGTACCACTCAAGATGGTAAGGTTGACTTCCTCGAGGGTGATTCGGGGAGGTGCCTTGGTAGAACAGGTACAATGATGTTGGTGCTTGATGAGAATGAGAAAAGTGATCAGAAGGAAAGAGTCACTTCTTACCCCTTTAAAAATACTCTGAATAGTCGATGCCTTTGAGTTATGTTTTCGTAAATAAAATCAGCTTTATGCAAAACAGCCATAAAACCTTGAAAGCTTCATCGAGCTAAAGCTCTATATATAATCTTGCGAGTTCGTCGAACTCAACGTCGTTTGTTTTGTTTCAGAGGAAGACTTCACCGACCTCGAAGGTGGGTTCTTTGTGGACGTCGACGGGTAGTCTGGGGTTCCCAGGTGGCAGCTTGGGACATCCCGGAACAGCTGGCGCTGGATGTTTATTTGTAGGCCTCTTAGGCCATAATTTGGTTCTTGTTGTTTAGAACAACTTAATTTGCTTCCGCTTGTTGTAATGTTGGGTCTGTGACCTCTGGTTGTCATTTGCTATCTTTCTCTATTATAAGAGTTGAACTATAATGATTTGTGTCGTAGAGTCTGTGATGTGCCAGTTGTTCCACAAGTCTTGATATCTCTATTATGCTTTGATAGTGTGTCTGGCGGTATCGGATAACCGGGGACACAGTATCACTGTATAGCAGTCGGGTCGGGGCGCCACATATACTCTCTTTTATTCAATCTTTTTTTATATCCTCTAGTCATAGCTCCTACGACCACTGGACCCTTGTGACTTTCAAGCTCCAAATCTTGACTGCCTCTTTGACTTCAGAATCTTGTAAAGATTTTTGACAATGCATCTCTCTCCCAGAACTTCAAGAGCATTAGAATTCAGTTCAACACTATCTCAGTAAAGGCATTCCTTCTAAACTTTGTGTTGTCTTCTTCAAGGTACTATCCAGTACACTTGTTCACTCTCCCCCTTGGAATTCCCTAAGTCTTCCTCCGTTCTAATCTTATGTGACTCAAATTTCACTCAGTCAGCTCCATTCAGTCAACTTCATGTATAATCCACCTTTTTGATCAAACTCCCACTATTTCAAACTTCCTGGTCTCGCGAAGAAGAACACGTGGTATATCCACCATGTTGTGAATCCCCAGTATTTTCCTCGGTGAAGAGATACTACATACTCCTATACCTCCAATAATTTCCCTAAGAACAAGTGGTACGTCCACCATGTTGTGAACAACCCATAAGATCTTCTGGTAAATTGGATACTCACTATGGCTAGCATTCCAGTTGGCTCATCCAATAGTCTCAAGAAAAGAATTACACATAGAACTAGTGCAATGGATGATATGTCCACTCCAAACTTGAATAGGGTGTTGGTCAACAATGTAAACCTTGGTTGACGTGTCATTTCCTTCATGTATGATGCTGCAGACTAGTTCCATACAGTCATGACTTGTTTAACCATGTAACTCTGCAATTTCGCCTTGATGTGTCCTCCATCTGAGTGGTTATCTCTCGGATGTCAATCCTCTTGATAATAACTCTTTCTCCACCGTTGCTCTATATGTAACTGTGACTTTAGTACCTTGGCATCATATATTTAAGATACTTTTTTCCAAATTGGTCCATCTTCTTGGGTTGTCGACAAATCACGACAAAATGAACTCTTCTCACGTAATTCTGATGTTCTCTTGAACATTGGACTCTGTAATTGCACTTCTTGACATGGTTGAGATGTCATCTCTGGTATATAATTGTGCTTTGATCCAAGTATTTCACTTACCTCCTCCCTTGTTGTCTTATCATCATTTGTCAGATGACTTTCTCATCCACTCCTTGTAATCTGTTTGTATATCCGGCACAAAGTTATCTCCATTTAAATGTCTGAGATCTAATCATGAACTCTTATATGGCGGTTAATTTCACCGCTTCCATCTCTAGTAATGCCTTTCAATAGATGATCAACTTCTCCTTTATTCTATTAGTACTGGAAATATCCATGTTCTTCCAGTCTTCATACTCCTTTAGCTTCAACCTTATGACACTCTTAGACACATAAGTGTTGCTAATCATCTTCTAGAACTTCATCCAAGTAGTATCACTATCTTCGCATTACTCCGACAATAACCTCTTCCACCACGTTACAACAACTCTATTTGTATCCTCCATATTGTTCTTCTTCAACCTTGAATCAGGCTTTAAGCTTGACTTTCCAAACTCAAGGGTTTGTCAGGCCAAAACCTTATGATATGCTCTTCAAACTACCTAACTCTCCTACTTCAACAAAGTTCCTTCTGTAACTTTCCTTGCATCATCTTTATTAGACCTTCGTCCAATTTATTCCAACTTATTGTACACTCTCGGTTAACTTACTTTGTTCCTCCACCCTACTATGTACTGGTGAAATACGCCTCCATATCCAAATGTGATGTGGCCCTCTCCACATTTCTCATTCATAACTTTGTTGACTTCTGTCTTCTGAACTTCCTTCTCGTCATGAGCTTTCTTTGATTCCTTATTTTTCTAGTAACTCGTCTCTCCCTTACACGAGTCATATCTACCTCTAGATCGGTAACATCAAGAAAAGAACTCAATGTGACAATCATGTCATTGTACATCCACTAGTAGGAAAACCCAATTCTATGGATCCTTATTCTGTGGCGCACCATGTGGCCGTGCGCCACAGAATAAGCTTCTGTGGCGCACCCAAAACTGGTGCGCCACAGAATAAGGCTATTCTGTGGCGCACCGGAACTGGTGCGCCACAGAATTTGCTATTCTGTGGCGCACCTAAGCTGGTGCGCCACAGAACAGTGCTATTCTGTGGCGCATGTGGCTGGTGCGCCACAGAATAGTGCTATTCTGTGGCGCATGGAAGCTGATGCGCCACAGAATTATGGTTTTCTGTGGCGCATGGGCCACGTGCGCCACAGAAATGCAAATTCTGTGGCGCACGAGGCCATGCGCCACAGAAATCAAAAATTCTGTGGCGCACCAAGCCCCATGCGCCACAGAATTTTTTTTAAAAACAGCTCCACTCACCTACCCACCCCCCCCCAGTGGATCGCCTTTTCAGTTTTCAAAACACTCAAAGAAATGTCAAAAATTCAAAAAATAAAATCCTTCGAGATGTGGTTAGGTGTTACTGTCTAGTTCGTATAGAAATCTTGAAATATGAATTTTGACCTTTTTTGCAAAATCCAGAAAAAAAACGTAAAACGGCCATAACTTTTGCATACGACGTCGAAAAAATGCGTTTAATATGTCAAAAAAAACTAGAGAAAAAAAGGAACCCGATCCCACCGGGGTTTACCCGGTGGGGTTTTCTCAGATCCTCCAAATTCCAAAGGGAAAAAAAGTTATTTCAAAATAAAAAAATAAAAAAAATAAAAAATTCAATTTTTTTTGGATTTGTTGAGTTTTTGGATTTTTGAAGTTTTTTGAATTTTTTGGGATTTTTTGAATTTTTTGAATTTTTTTGACTTTTTGAAATTTTTGATTTTTTTTGGATTATTTGAACTTTCTGTACAAACTTTTGAATTTTTTGAAACATATATATACACATAACACACATAAACTACACACACATATATAGACATACACAAGGGTTAAAAGGGTTGATATGATACTATTATCAATAAGAACTTGAGTAGCAGGATGGTAGGTGAAGTGAATAGAACTTAGAAGTTAAGCGTGCTTGGGTGGAAGCACTCCTAGGATGGGTGACCTAGCGGGAAGTCAACATTTGAGAATCACTAGGAGTGTTAAAAATGTTCAGAAAATTCAAATATATAGGAATTTCCAAATTATTTCATTTTCTGATTTTTTTCAATTTTTTTGAATTTTTTTGAAATTTTTTGGGAACCCAGATCTAGATCTGGCCGCCATTTTTTTGAAATTCAAAAAAACAATTATGTGGCGCACGGGGTAGGGTGCGCCACAGAATAAGCTATTCTGTGGCGCACCGGGCTGGGTGGGTGCGCCACAGAATAGCTTATTTAGTGGCGACTATTCTGTGGCGCACCACCCATGCGCCACAGAATAGCAAAATGGTGCGCCACAGAAAAGCTTTTCTGTACTAGTGATCAAATTCTAACTTCATGTACCAACCTAGCCAATCAAAAATCCAATAAGATCCAATAAATCCGAATGCAGTTATATAGCAAACATGCAACATAAGCCCGTAAAGTAAATAGTACTTTGAGTAAAAACATCTCAAAAGTACCCAGTCTTATATGCTATACACTACAAGATAGGTTTATATCACCTTATAATCCTATTCTAACAACTCTTTGACTCATTACTTACCCCAACTGCCCATTTGCAAAGGAATAAACTAAGACAAAGTACTCATAGAGTAGTTCTGGGTTGACTTGGTTATGTAGATAACTAAACTTCATGTAGATTGAATCCTCTGTCTTTCTTGAACAAACGTCTTTTGACATCTCTAGATCCTTCATGGAATTGTTGCTTGTACACCATAAGTAGTACCGTAGCTTCCTTCATTGCTTATGCCGTCTTCTAATTTCCTTAAGACTCTATGCTATACTCAGTTGAATCTTCTTTGAACTGAATCATTAGGATATTAGCATCTTCTCCATAATTACCATACTTGAATATCGATAATCCATCACCATCATGTAACATTTCCTGACTTCATCCTCCACAAACTTACGATAGGGTTCTACTTCAACACATGTCTTCACATATAGGATGGTGTTATCAATGATACCTCATAGGTAACACTGACTTGGATGTAATCTATTTGATATACTAGCTGGTAGAGAATAGCTTCAAACTTGCCATACCAAGTTGAAAAGATATAAGAGGCGTAGATATTTGTCAGGTGCGCGGTACTCAAGCCGACGGCGAGTGCGCTCCCGAGTGTCGGGTGCGACCGAGGCAAATTTGTTACGGCCTGTGTGGCGCCGCCCCCGAGCATCGGGCACGGCTAAGGCGAATTTGTCGCGGCGTGTGCGGCGCAGCACCCGATAGAGTATCAGGTGCGTCCAAGGCAAATTTGTTGCGGCCTGTGCGGTGCAGCACACGATAAAGTATCAGGTGCGGCCAAGGAGAATTTGTTGAGGCCTGTGCGGCGCAGCACACGATAAAGTATCAGGTGCGGCCAAGGCGAATTTGTTGAGGCCTGTTCAGTGCAGCACCCGACAGAGTATCAGGTGCGGCCAAGACAAATTTGTTGAGGCCTGTGCGGCGCAGCACACGATAAAGCATCAGGTGTGGCCAAGACGAATTTGTTGAGTCCTGTGCGGCGCAGCACCCGACAGAGTATCAGGTGCGGCCAAGACAAATTTGTTGTGGCCTGTGCGGCGCAACACCCGATAGAGTATCAGGTGCGGCCAAGGTCGTGCGGTGTTCAGCCGGAAGGACTCGACGCGGCGGAGTTGTGCCGCGAAGGGAGTCGACGCGGCGGACCGGAGTCAACGCGTAGGAGTTATGCGGTGGAGGGAGTCAACACGGCGGACCGGAGTCGACGCGGCGGAGTCGTGCAGTGGAGGGAGTCGACGCGGCGGAGTTGTGCGGCGCAGGAGTCGCCTTATCGGGTGGAGTGACGAAGTTCATGTTGTTTATGTCGAAGCGCCAGCCTCGAGGGTACATGTTGTCCTTCTAGGGAGCGGGCTTTCTATGTTGGTAACGCCGATGCTGACCACTGTCGAAGATGTCGACCCGCGGAACTGATGAGTCGAGAATTGTCGGGTCGCCGGACTCGAACGTGATGGTGTGCCAAGGTAGAAGATGATGGCCGCAATTGATCTTGACGAGGGCGAGGTTGGTGCCGAAGCGCCAGCCCCCCGAGTGTCGGTGCGCGAAAATAGTTTTGAGGCGCATCCCCCGAGTATTAGGAGCACCCTGCGCCGGTGTAGAGGTTGACGAGCAGCCGATGAAGATGCGCAGCACCGCCGACGCCCCGAGTCGCCGGTCTGTCGGGTACTCGCTGTCAAAACCGATGTGTCATGTGGCGCATGTGTTCGCTGATGTTTGTACGACGTTAGAGTCATTGTTGTTGTAGACTTGTCCATGCATAATAGTGTAAATGAGGAGCAAAAGATTTGCGCTTAGATATAACTGCGTAGGTATGTGAAGTGAATAAACAGGAAGAATAGCACCTGGATGTTTTTGTTTGCTAGGTTCATGGTCGGAGCGGGCCGCGACGGACGTGCCGGCGGGGCTGGAGTTGACCACGGTGAGTCGAAGTTCTGTCGAGTCCGCGCGGTCCAATGAACGATGCTGATCCCTGCTTTAGTCGAGTTGTGGAAGATGTCCACAATCATCACCCGAAGCCGGCACGCTGGCCGGGTCGCAGATGGTCGCCCGGAGCCGGTCCGGACGATGGCCAGGTTCAAAGATTAGCGGTCCGGCGGGAAAATCCATGCACTTAATTACCGTTCCGGCCGGAAAATCCATGCATGCATGTGATTTTTTTTCCCTCTCGAGGCGTGAGACATGATCACGTGAAGGTGCAGCATATGTCAATGCAAATTGGGATTCTACATGTTGAGCGTACCTTGGAAAAAACAATACTTGTCGGATCACACCTTGAGCTTGCCGATCAGGTGCATGTTAGACTAGTCACGGTGAAAGTAACTTAGGTGGTAACATCACATATTTCAAGACAATTTTGTTTATGTGGCATGTAGTTAATTATGAGAGAGGTGTTTGGGGTATACTGTAACATCACACTTATCAAGACAAAATGAGTCTATAGCCTACTCCCTCCGTTTTCAATGCATAGGGCGTATATGTTTTGGCTCGTTGATTAAGGAGAATCTAGAAGTGGCAAGAGTTTCCAAAAGTACCCCTGTTAATTAGATAGGCAGCTCCTCTATTTTCTCTTTGCATGCCGCTCGTCCGCCAAAGCTGGCATTTATTCCCTTGCGCATGCAGCATGAAAGCCAATGGGCAAGGCTGCTTTTAGGAAGCAATGAATGCGTCGGAGGGTTAATTTGCGGAGATTATGAGAGAGTAGCACCCTGCGCCTTCCTTTTGACGAAAAACTGAAAAAATTTATAAACCCTAATCATAGGAACGGACGGAGTAATAAATAAGACACCACAAATATGTTACTCCTCACTGTGGGAGGTAGTAACATAGGCTAGTAACATCAACATGTTACTACTCTATGTTACTCTCATTGTGAGCAGTCTTAGAAATTAACTTGTGTCGTCCGCAGGAATCGCCGCTGCGCTGGCAGGCTTTGTGGAGTCGTGACTCGAATTGCAGGTTGCCGCAGTGTTGTTGTGACTCAGGCTTTGGCGAATTGAGACTCGGATCCTCGGACCCCACGCGCGGAACGTCGCGTCTTGCCTTGATGCGATCTGCTGTTCGGATGCGCCTTGATCGGCGGCTGTCAGATTGGATCGGACCTAGCACGGAACGCCGCCAAAAATTCCAATCAGATCAGCCGCACACGAGGGGATTGTTGATGTCGAGCTCCGAGGCACTGATCCGTGATGGCGAGTCGCCGTTGTTGGTGAAGATTGGAGCCGCCGAAACCACGATTCCAGCACGCGTTCTTCCCATAGACGGCGCCAATTGACGTGGGTTACCACGGCAAATCCCAAGGTCGAGATACCTAAGGCTTCGTATAGAGGGAAAAGTTGGCGCGCTGATAGTTTCGTCGGCTGACAAGCAGTGATTTACCCAGGTTCGGACCCTCATTGTGAGGTAAAGACCTACTCCTGCTTGTCTGATCTGTATATATGTATGATTACATGGTGGCCGTAATGGCAATGGTGTGAGACGTAGTCTCGCTATGCTATGCGTGTATGTTGTGTATTGTATGGCTCTAGTTGTATGCTCCCCCTCCCTCTAAAGGGTGCCCTTGCATGGCTTTATAAAGGGAGTCAGGTAGGGTTTACATGAGTCCTAGTAGACTACGATTTGAAGTCCTTACCTTGTGCTTGAAGTAATTGCTGGGCCGTCAGGTGGGCTTTCGGCTGGGCTGCACCAGGTATACCAAAATTATAGTGGGGGACCGAAGGATATGACCACATCACGTACCATTGGTGAACAAGTCCGGTCTGAGCGGTTCCAAACCCTTCTACGACAGGAGTAAACTCATCTTTCTTCGAAAAATCCACTTTGACTCCGGGTGCATATGCTCCTGTTATTGTTTTCAAAATTAAAAATATATGAAAACACTTCGAAAAAATCTGAAACATTTTGGGCACAAACATATGCAAGTTTTCAACATTCGTGCAAAATTTCGGAAGAAAATACCACTTTTCGTGGTCTGTGCAAAAAGACAAAATCTATTGCCGAAAGGAGATTTAAAAATACATTTTTCAAAGCACATATTTTGTCTTTTTCACAGAGACCACATAAAGTGTTATTTACTTTCGAAATTTTGCACAAGTGTTGAAACATTGTTTATGTTTGTGCCTAGTTTTTTTAGATTTTTGAGAATTGTTTTCATATTTTTTAATTTTGAACAAAATATTAAGAGCATATGCACACGAGAGTCAAAACGCCTCTCTCTTCTTCTGCCGAAAGAGGGCGTCAACCTCCTTGTACCGACACGGTGACATCAGAAGTATCTGGAACTCAACCAGGTCAACCTCGAACCCATACTCCTCCCTCTTGTAGAACATCTCGATTGCCACCTGCACGTTGTGCGCCCCCCCTGCACCTTGCATCTTGGTGTATATTATCCTCAAGCCGTGGGCGTACGTGGGCAGCCCGGCCGCCCAGTTTAAGAACGGCAGTGCCACCTGCCAGTTGGACCTGTCCTCCTTTGAGAACAACGTCACATCCATGTCTCCTTCTTTGGAATCTGACAGACATCCTTGCCGAGGTCCGCATCGGATTTGCAGGACTTCAATATCCTCAAAACTTTGCCATCGCTGATGTACCAGGAGTCCAATAGGACCGCTGGTAGGGCAGAGTCTCGGTGATCCGAGAAAATGTCCTCTCGGAAGAAGGTTTGGTTGGAAGCATGGAGGCGAGGCTGCACCAGGAAGCATCTCGAACACATTCTGTCAAACAATTAGCGTGCGGCCGGCCGTGCGCGTAGCAAGAACGCCGCGCCAGATAGGAACTGCACACGAACAACAGCTATATGCACCCAAGGTACCACAAGTTGCGCCTGAAGTGCAGTTTAGTCCTGTAAGTTGCGGGATGGGGAACCGCAGTACTACAACTTGTATTGGACGTGCAAATAGGTCCATAATCAATCTAAGATAGACATGTGGCATTGTATTTTTTGCGAAAAGACCCTTCTATATTTTTTATATGTCACAACTGACTGTAGTACTGTTTTTTGCAACTTTGCTTTCTCCCCTTGATTCAGCCGTATCCCATGCACTCTTGACCACGGCTTCACAGTCCTCTTCTAGTAGCCACTAGGCCTCAAATCTTCTCTGTTCACTAAATTTTCCAAACCTTCGGCTATCACCTACACCATGCATATTCACCACAATTGGTCTATGATCCGAGTGACCAGGATCACCATTTATAACTTTATAACCAGGGAAACTATTCCTCCAAGAGGGGTTAGCAACAACATGATCCAGCCGCTCACGGATATACCCCACAACACGAAAATTAGTATTAGGCCAAGTGAAAACATCCCCCTCAAATCCAAGATCATTGAGGTTACAAAAGTTTAAAGCATCACGAAAAGTATCTAAACACCATTGTGGCCTAGGAACACCACCTTGTTTTTCATGATTATAGAGTATCTTGTTGAAATCACCAACACATAACCATGGCAGCTTCTCCTGATTGTGAAGGGTTCGCAACAATCTCCATGTGTTCTCCCGCTGCTCCGATCTTGGCTCCCCATAGACTCCTGCCAATCTCCATTTGAAACCATCTTTTTCCTTCACCGTCACATCAATATGCATTCTTCCCTTCCATCTCAAAGTCACATCAATATCTTTCTTCTAGAATAAAGCAAGTCAACCCCCTTTCCCATCACTGTCCATGACAATCATATGTGGCATACCCAACATATACCTAAATTTCTCCATTATTTTCTCGTTTAGTTTTGTCTCACACAAGAAAAGAATGTCGGGGCCCTCCTTCTTCTGGAGTTCCAGAAGGCTACAAACTGCCGGCCTATTCCCCAATCCCCGGCAGTTCGCCGACACAACCTTCATTGGTCACCACCCGGCTGCTCATCCAGCCCAGCGCTCAAGTGTGAGTTTTCGGACTACCCTGTCTCCAGTCCTCCTCTTCTTCACATCATTACCATCGTCATCTACATCATGGTGTGCAAAGATTCTTTCCCGTGTACCTGTTTTGCTTATACCTGTTTTATGCATACCCATTACAGACACTTTTGATTATACCCTTGTCTATGTACGTTTGTCAGTTTGGTTGTTTTTCACCATTTTTCTGTACTTTAAAAGGTCAGCCCACCATGATGAGCATCTTTCTCTCGAAAGCGGTCATTGTTTTCCATTGTTTTGTTTTTTTAGCTCCTCACCATGCACGCTGAACCGAGCTGGAATCCTAGGACTACCCGTTGTCTTCCCGTCATGCCTCATCATCATCCATTTCCATTTCTAAAACATAGCATACTGTACTTGCTGAATAATTGCGTTATTTGTACGACCTGGCATGTAAAACTTGTTGTATGCATGAACTGAACTGTATGTTGCTCTAATAATCTCCGAATGCCTAATTTCTTTATATTTCTGTAATTTTTTTATATATTTTCTATTCTGAGTTTCTTGATTTTTTTTGGAAATAATAAGATAGATGTTTTCCTGATGACATTTTGCCTGCAAAAAGTAGGAGCCAAACGTGCACAGGCCTGCAAAACCTCAGGTGGACCTCATTCCCCTGGGGGCCCTCCTTGCAGCCAAACGAACACAGGGCTGGGGAGATCGCCCCTCGCCTCATCCAGGGATTACGTGCGCGCGAGAAATTCCCCTGGGCACCCTCACTACCCATGGTTTTCCCACCCTCGCATGAGCCCTTAGTTTGCAAAAACGGCTAGATTTGGCAATAAATACTCACGTGCTAGCATATGTCCCTGACAGGTGGGTCACAAGTTGTAGGTGGGGTGAATCATTACCGAACAGGGGAAACGCGTCGCCCGTTACGCGTACGTGAGCGGTCGCGAGCTGGATGGCATCCAAATTTCGATCGCGCGGACGCGACGACTAAGCGCGCTGAGTTAAAAAAAGTGGGTAGCCAAAAGATAAATTTTGCGATTACTTAAAGCCTTGTTGCAGTAGAAAGAATGTGCAAAGATTCCTTCCCGTGTACCTGTTTTGCTTATACCTGTTTTATGCATACCCATTACTGTAGACACTTTTGATTATACCTTGTTTATGTACGTTTGTCAGTTTCGTAGTTTTCACCAATATTTTGTACTTTAAAAGGTCAGGACACCATGATGAGCATCTTTTCCTCGAAAAGCGGTCATTGTTTTCCATTGTTTTGTTTTCTCTCTCTACTCACCATGCACGCTCATGCAATGTGAACCGAGCTGGAATCCTAGGACTACCCGCAGTCTTCCCGCCATGCCTATCATCCATGTTAGAATTTAATTCAATGAGGAAATCTCTACTTGTAACTGCTCGTGGAAATCCCACGATTGGAACCGTCGTGTGCGGTTATCCCTGGAGCATCGCCTCCAGGAACCGACATACGCACGTCGTTCCATCCCCTATCTATATATATGTACATCATCTTCAATGAATAAAGACAACAGTTTCATTCTCTCGTTTTGCTCTCTCGATTCCCTCTCAACACGTTATCAGCACGTTTGCTCTCCAAGAGAGCAATTCCGACGAGAAGAACAAGAAAAGAGGTGAGAATATGCCTCGTTTCCTGCCTGCGTACCTTCGCCGCCTGCTGCGGCGACGGCCGTCGCCGCCGCTTCGTCGCCCGGTACCACCGCCACGGTGTAGGCGGTTTCCGCCGCCTCGTGCGCCTCACGCGCGACTTCCGCCGCTTCCGTCGTGAAGTTCGGAACCAGCGCCGCTCGGACCTCCGTCGCCAACACCGGAACGGCGCTGGACCCTCGAACCAGCACGCCCAGCCTCCTGCGCCTCCGCAGCCCGACGTGCCCGCCTGGCTTCTCGCCGGTCCGGCCGCTCCAAGGCTCGACGCCGCAGAGGACATGGACCCGGCGCTGGCGGCTCCGCCGCCGCCGTTCTGGTGCTCCGTGCACGGATGGGTGGTTTGCCCACTACACGAGTACGACTTCGCCACCCATGACGCGCCGCAGCCGCCTCCGACCCCGGCGGTTGTCGAGGCAGAAGCCGGCGCGCCGCTGGCAAGGTCGCCGACAGCGCCGCACGTCCCGGACGTGCCTCCCGCGCCGCGCCTGCCGTCCCCGACGCCGGCCACTCCTCCGCCCTCGCCCCGCTCGGGCGCTCGCCGCCGTCTCACGGCCCTGGGCGTCCCGCTGGCAAGTCCACCGTCGAGTGGCCGTGGCCGTCGCACAGGGACATGGAACCCGGCCACGCTCGGGCTCGCCAATGGCGTCTCCAACGGTGTCGCGCCCGGCACCCATCACCCCGGAGGTTCCTCCTCCGAGGATGAGCGCGGCGGGAGCAACTCTCGCCGCCGGTGAGCACTGCTCGGCCGCGAGCGTGGAGATGGCGCGGTCGGCCGGCTGGTCTTCGTCTCGGTCGTGACGCGAGAAAGGGGAACGAACGACCTGGAAATCTTTGGTCGTTTCTTATCCACTCATTCGTTGACCAGAGACACACTAGTATCGATCTGCTGCTTTGGGCCACCGCCGCATGCGTACTGGGCCTGGTTTCCTTGCTCTTTATTTAAATACAGTGCCGTAGCTATTTGCTGTAGTTCTTCGTTAGTTCAGTTTTTAGCAAATCAGTTAACAGTAGTTCCAGCAGTAATTTATTTCTGTTTAGACCCTGTTTATTTCAGTACATGTTTTTAGTACTGTTTTCTGTTGAGTACAAATGTATTCTAGATATTGATGTAATATATTTCCACGTTTGTCACGTGTCGAGATTAATTACATTTATTTGCAATTGAGATTTTAATTTCTTGCAAATATAAATTAAGTACCTCTATAGTACTGTAAATCTGTCGAGTACCGATGTATTCCAGATCCTAATTTGATGTAATATATTTCCACGTTTGTCACGTGTTGAGATTAATTATGTCTATTTGCAATTGAGATTTTTAATTTCTTGTAAATATAAAATTCAGTACCTCTATAGTACTATTTCTCTGTCGAGTACGATGTATTCCGGAATTTTCTAAAGATGTATATATTTCCATGTTCGCCACATGTCGAGATTAAATACGTCTGTTTGCAATTGAGATTTTTAAATTTCTTGCAAATGTAGATGCAAATCCAAAGTGATTTCTTCAAATTGATGTTTTGGGATCATGATGTGGTGTGTAGATTTATCTACCACTACTGTTTAAGCCTACATTTTGTCATTTTTGACATTATGATTGTCAATGTGCTCTCCCATGCATTTTAATTAAGTTGTGACATAAGGCATTCGAAGCGTGAGTATCTTATACTCCGCTAATGCTGCTAGATCTACTCCAAATTCTTTTGGAGATTATCTACAACGTGTCATACTTAACAATTTGAGGTTCACACTAATGAGTTCAAGCCCACTTCTTGAAACTTCATTTATTTTGCATAGTTCATTACGACATAACCATGATGGATTTTAATTTACCAAATGTAAATTAACATTCTCTGGTTTAACATATAGATAAACGATGGCTCGAGAGTTTGATGCACTCGCTCTCAACAGCCACAACTATCCTATATGGTCCATGGACATCAAGATCGCCCTTGCGTCCCGTGTTTTAGTGCGTGCAATCCAGGCTCCGGATGTTCCACTCCCGGCTGGAGTCACGCCGCTGGCAGATGATCAAAAATATGCTGCTTTGTACATCATAAGATAGCATGTTCATTCAGATCTCAAGTCTGAGTACTTGGAGGAAGAATTTCACCGTACCTTGTTTCAGGCCCTCAAAATGAGGTATGAACAACAGAAGGCAGTTGTCATGCCTGAAGCACTCCAAGATTGGACACACCTCCGACCCCAGGACTTTAAGTCTGTCGGGAATACAATCATGAGATTCATAAGATCAGTTCCAAACTGCGCTTTTGCGGGAAGGAACCAACTGATGCGGAGAAGATAGAGAAAACTCTGTCTGTTATGCTCCCATCTGACAGGATCCTCCAGCAGCAGTACTGTGCTCGCTACTACCAAGTCTATTCCGATCTTATTCATATTTTACTTCAGGCTGAAAAGCATGATGAGCTACTCGCTAAGAATGGCTCTCAGCGCCCGGTTGGTTCTCAACCTCTACCTGAAGTTCATATGAATGTCATGAATGGATGAAAGTTTGATGGTGGCTTCAAAGGCAAGCCCTCGAACTTCAATGGTAAGCGAAAGCGTAACCGGAACAGGAAGCCCAGAAACTCAGACCGTAGGAAAGGCATTGCAAAGCCCAAGTTTGACAAAACTAAGCTTTGCGACAAGTGTGGATGCTACACACACCCTACTGACAAGTGCAACCCCAAAGCATCTGGCCATTCTCTACCAGCAATCCCATGGACGCAACGCACCTCGAGGGAAAAGGTTTGAAGCCAACTTCAACCTTCATCCAGATGGCACCGATGGAGCTGATAGTTCGCGAGACGTTCCTTCTGGACCTCGCAACACCGTAACTCTCCACCTGTCAGAGGACCCTACAGTAACGGAGGACATGATGGTTGAGTACGCCTCAACCGACATGTTTGGAGACTTCGTCTAGTCCCACTATCTCCTTGGTGGTCGTTTTATCAATGTCCATTTGTTGTCGTAATAGAACATATATATTGTATCAGCACTCTGATATAAATAAGATTGCATACATTCTATATATCTGATAAAGATTTCCATATTGGAACTTCTTCAATTCTATATATAGATTTCTACGAGTACCAATCCGATGGATGTGGAACAAGTATATGAAAATATACCCCCTCTGTTGTCTGGATTGTACTACACGTACATCCAACTCGTAGCATATGTTGCATATAATGCAATTCCATCGGTCATGTTTTGCATGAGCTAAACTTTCCTAGTCATGAGATTTAGTTGCACTATTGTGCCAGTGGATCACTTCAGTCCCTTGAACACATTCAAGGTGATATTTGTGGTCCCAACCAACCATTGTTTGGACTAAAGATCGAATTAAAGCAATTCGAATGGACAAATATTGTTGCAGAATTATCTTCACATGCCTCCACTATTTTGTGCATGGCTCCGAGGATTGAAGTTCAGCACAATGTCCTATGTGTCCATACACAATTATTTTTGGTTTCGTCTCTGATCAAAAGGATTTTCTCATTGCACGACCCATGTTAATGAATTGCAATTTACCAACTTTACATTGGAATCATGCAGTTTTACACGCTGCTACTGACTAACTGCATATAGCAGTACTTCCCCTCTGCAATTGATACGTGGAAATCCTCCGAGCATTTCCCATCTGCGTAAGTTCGGAAGCGCTTCACGCGTACCGATCTCACCACCGCAGCGTACATCATGGGCCCACATATGAGGGATCTATGTGGGGTACAGATATCCGTCGATAACCTAGTACCTTGAAACCCCTCATAAGGGATGTATTCATAGCCTAGTACGCTGATTGCTTATATTTAAGGAGGATTATTTCCAGGCATTAGGGGGAGATTTCAAGTACCACATCGAATGCCAGGAAATCAATTGGGACTTCACGTTCCTCATCATACCCACGTACTCAAGAATCTGGACTCTACGTTCGGATTCACAGATTTGCAACACATGCAAATAACCTGCCAGATTCATTTACTGATCTCAAAGGTGTTACAAAATCCTTCAGTCCGGTTAGAAATGCGCCCGAAAGAGTGGAGGTACCAATAAAAACCACTCAACTCCCGTTTTATAAAAAGAGGGGGAGTAGTACAGCCCTAACCAGGATCCAGCTTTTCGCAAAGCAACAAAAGGAAATTGAGGATAAATCCTCTAAATCAGTAAATGCAAGTCAACCTTGCGTTGATGAACACCTAATGGGTAGTATAAACCCAGTGGAAGGGAAACCGCCACAACCCCAGCTCCAGCTTGCACACACTGGCTGGGACATCGGAACACCCAGACTCACGCGTATTGGGAAATCACGAAGAGTCATCAAGGGTGCATGATATTTGCTCAAACTATATCGATTCTGGAGAACCATATAATCAAAGCCTACAACTGTCGACAAACATCTCTTGTATGATTGCAAACAACCTTCACAATGATTCAGATCCAAAGACCATGGCCATGGCAGAGTGTGAACACACTTGCTAGGACTGAACTCATCAAAGGATGCGATCCAAGCAGATATAGCCTCGCTCTTACAAATGAATTCCCTATGGGATTATTCAATGTGTTTTTCTTCCGGAAACGGAATGAGAAATACTAGGTGGTGAGAAAGCAAGGCTTGTAGCATAAGGTCGGGTTTTCGCAGAGATCCGAGACCTACTCTCCAGACATGAGTGAAATCTCGTTCCGATACATATATCATTGGCAGTACAAAATCATCTATCTGTGCGGTTGATAGGTGTAGTGACAACATATCCATGTGGATCACTAGATTCCGACATGTATGGTTCCCGATGGAATCTCTGTCCGAATCGAAACGCAAATGCAACATGTATTGTGTAAAAATCAATAAGTCACTCCAATTCTTATTGTTGTCGGTATATTTTGGTACAACCGACGTAGTGAGTACCTTAAACACAAGGGTTACTCCTACTATAATGATCACCCATGTGTGTTTTCATACATAAGGATATCTCCTGAAATGACGGATTTGAGATGAAGAATTTGGATAAACCCAAATGTTGCTTGGGACTACAACTCGAGCACCTTCACTCAAGTATTATGGTACACTAAGATGCCTATATCCAGAAAATTGGAGAAACTTGATATAGACAAGTCATGTCCATCTCCTAGGGATTGTTCGATCTCTAGACGTAGAGAAAGATCCATGGGAAGATGGAGAAGAGATGTTGGCACATAATGTTCCATATCTCAATGTCATTGGACCTACCAACATAATTGGTTAGGGGATCAAGAATATCTTTCGATATCTCCAAGGCACCAAATATCTTGACATATTGTATCAATTTCGGAGAAATCTGAACTCCAAATTTAGACACGTATTGGCTACTTACATGATCCTACAATGTGTACATACATGGTAGATCTGTCACTCCATTGATGTCTTCAAATAGACTCTGGTGACTATACTACCACGATCATTCTAAGATGCAATGCTTCATGTTAACACGTGTGGCTTCACGGAATGATAAACCACATATATTTGTCATGTGGAATTGGTTCTATCGAATCACCTACCATTATCTATGAAGATAATGCGGCTTGTGTTGCTCAGATGCAAACAGGATACATAAAGAGCAATATCACTAAGCATATTGCCCCCAAGTTGTTTTATCCCCATCAACTCCAGAAGAGTGGGGAAATCAACATCTTGCAAGTCAAATCATGTGATAATCTTGCTGATCTTTTCACGAAGTCTCTACCAACTTCAACATTTCAGAAATACATTCATGGGATTGGTATGCGACGGCTTCGGGATTTGCAAGAGTCAGGGGGAGTATCTTTCTGAACTATTCCTGTTCAAAGCATCATATTACACTCTTTTTCCCTTTATGAGTTTACTTTCCAGGTTCTCATTAAGGTTTTTAATGAGGTAATATCAACATAAGATTATATGTCATACTTTCTGTTTTCCCCACCGGGGTTTTTAGGAAAGTATACACGACATATTTATTGCCCTCTAAATTCTATGGATACACTTCATATCGAGTTAACGGAGGCAATAATCATTATATGTTGGATCATTTTCTCCTTATTTTTCCCACCGGGTTTGAAGGAGTTTTACCAACATATCCTACACTACTCCTCATATTTTTCCCACAGGGTTTTTGGAGGAGACTATTTTAAGATGATGAAGATTTACATCGACAAGCATAGATTAGGGGGAGTGTTAGAATTTAATTCAATGAGGAAATCTCTACTTGTAACTGCTCGTGGAAATCCCACGATTGGAACCGTCGTGTGCGGTTATCCCTGGAGCATCGCCTCCAGGAACCGACATACGCACGTCGTTCCATCCCCTATATATATGTACATCATCTTCAATGAATAAAGACAACAGTTTCATTCTCTCGTTTTGCTCTCTCGATTCCCTCTCAACAATCCAGATCCACAATTTAAAGATTTGTTTAGGCACGTGGGGAGTATCGGTGTTGCCGAAAGCTGACTTTTGCATCGTAGACTGACTTTGGTTACTTTATTTTGTTGTATCATACAGTTCGATGTACCTCGTCATGGTGTCACTTTTGCTTGTTTGGTTGTGAATAGACAAAGTAGATCTCGCTTCCCACAATAAAAACTGGGAGTAAAAAGGACCTCACCCTCCCTTCGTCTTGCAAGCATTGCCCTGTTTCTTCTTCGTCTTCCCATAGTGTTCGCAGAAGAATAGCTGCTTGGAGTTCTGAAAACGGAGGTATGCTACGTACATACATTGCGTTCTTTCTTTCTCTGCTAGATGTGTTGGTCCATTTTATTTGAGAGTTGCTATACGATTATGTGTCTCCGATACTCATCCGATGAGTAAATCAAGCGTCCCTGCACACCATGGGAACGACGGGATGAAATCATGGAACCATGGGACACAAAATATCCGATTCTCGTTGGGTGAAATCCATCCTCTTGTGTTGTGTACCTTTACTGCGGTCGCGTCATTGAGTTCTCGTCTGATCCGTCGTCGGGCTCCCTTCTGTACTTTTTCTCGTTCTTTTTGGTGTGATGGTCGGAGTTCTGTAATCTGTTCTTCTGTGCTTTGGTGTAATACATATACTTTCTACCGTTTCGAAAAAGAAAAACTGGCTGACTGAGTGGCTCTAATTTCCTTCATGCAGTGAGCAGCCGTGCTGTCGTTATCAGAAGTGGGTCATTGATAGGTATGAATCTTCCGAAAACCTCTTTTAGAGCCCGAGCTACATGGAGCTCGTTTCTAAAAAAAATTCGAAATCGACATTTTTAAGTTTCCATAAATCATGAAAAAAATTCCGGATGTAGATAATTTGCAGATCTACAATCGTACCAAGTTTCAACTCCAAATTCGAATTATTCTGGCCTAGATCTAAAAGACAAATTTCTGGATCTAAATACCCGGATTCAAAATTTTGAAATCTATCAGAATTTGTCTTTTTTGCACAGCCCAAAATACAATGAATTTGAAGTAAAAAAAAATCACGCTTGTGTGTCTCGAATCTATCTACACCTGTGATTTTTTGCGTGATTTTTGGAACCTAAAAAAAAATATGAATTTCGATTTTTTCAAAATAACGAACTCCATGTAGCTCGGGAGCCAAAAATCCACTCTCCCTTCCCTTCTTTCTTTCCACTCTATATGCACATCCTAGATATATCATGCATATATCTCGTCAAGTAGAGGGAGTACTTAACTTATTTTCGGCAAATGTATATCACAAAGTTCCGCGTTTAGTTTTAAGTTTTGATCCAAGTTACTCACTACATGATGTTATCACTATCGTGGACCCACAGCCTCGTTCCTCGTGTGTAATCAAATCAATGCCAACAGTACATTCGCAAAGGAAAAAAAACCAACAGCAGCCGTGGCTGACTTATTGTTCATAACTTTTTTTGACCAAACGAGCATCCGGTCGATTTCATATAAAGAAACCGCTCACCATTACAAAAGTTTGGAAAGTAGAGTAAAAACAGAAAGGAAAAGCGAAAGCAGCGTAAACGCTTATTACATGGCTTTAGCTTCTAAAACATACTAAGTTTTTTTAGAAGTTAACCACAGTTTCAGCAAACTGCTAAGCAAACACTGAACCTCCCACACAAGAGATCACCTAAGAGCAGCAAAACTGCAACAAAACATCTCCATCACAGAGTTAATCTCGCAGTAGCTGGCGCCCAACCATGACTTCTAGACAAAGCTTCTCATATCAACGTCTTCAGTGTCTTCACACCATTTTCAAGCATTACTAGTCATTGACCCTTCCGAAATATCATTCTTCTTCGCCGTCCTCTGCATTGCAAGTTCGGTTCTGTCAGCATCTTCCTGTTTCTGCAGCCTGGGACACCTCCTTTGCTCCACTGTCTCAACATTCTTTCCCTACTTCTTCTTCTACTACTTCTTCTGCTCCTTGTTTGTCCCTGTAATTTCTGCAACCTTGTCTGCAAAAGAGTCTTGTGATCCTGGTTTATCAGTCTCTTCACTTTCCTGCGCAGGCAGAATATCTTGACTATCTTCATAATCGACCAGCTCCTCTTCCTCCTTTTCTTCTCCCTGTTGCTCTCTGTCATTCATCTCAGTGTCTTCTCCTTTCTTCCCTTCCTTACTAGCTTTTTTTCCTGAGAACTCCTTTTTCTCAATTTTCTGCATTTATTGTTCATAACTAGTTATAGAAATAAAAGCAGTCTGTGGCATGCGCCACCTGCTATTTCCCCTAATTCCATCTTCCCAGATATTTTTTAGACCGTAGACCGTAGGTTTTTTTTTCCAGGTAACCTCTCAAAAAGGGTAGGGCGGTCCTATAATTTGTATAGGAAAAGATAGTTAACGCAGTTTATAAAAAGGTTCGGGTCCAAAATCGAATGTTGCACTGTTTATGAGAAAATTTGGTCTGAAAAAGCACAAAAGTGAGAAGACCCGTCATCCACACGATTTAATCCACCAAACTCAACAAACACACACCTCCGGATTCGGGCGGACGCCCTGACTTACTCCATCCGTCACCAAAACCGCACGCGAGCCACAACGCTGCGCTACACAGGTGTCTCGTAGCCTTATCTACCCAGAGAACTGCCCGCAGATCTCGAACATCACGCCAAATTCGAGGTCGCCTCCCCGATGTAGTGGCAAGATTGACTTTCGCTTGGCTCAAAGGCGAACCAGCCGGGTCGACGAACTCGGTGCCCACACAGGTCTAGGTCGCCAACCAAAAAAACCACGCAAGGCCACAACCCAACCCCATTGGATCGTGGGAGATAGAGGCCGCCCCTCGACGTACCACCACCACCCAGAGCCCCTACCTCACCGTCCGCCTACCCCGGCCACAACGTCATCATGCCCGGCTTTCGCGAACCCGTTGCCCCTCGAGGGGTAGAACTCCAAGGCGCTGCGTTCAAGAAGATAGCGAAAGTCAATCCAAGGCGCAAATTACTAGGCGCGCCTCGGCAGCTTCGTCCTCCCTGTTGGCATGTCGTTGTCTCCTCCGGAGTGATTCACGTGAGTAGCCTCCCGAAGCACCGGCACCTACCCCACCAGAGAAGGAGAGGCACCGCTAGATCAAACTCCACGACACTCCGGCAAGGTCGGCAACCTAGAGGCTTGCAAGTTATTCGAGAGGCATGCAGGTTCCTCAAGACCGCCGTCGACTGGGACCAACGTGGGCGACCAACTAGCAGCCTCCATGTTCCCCACGGCGGAGCTGGAAGCGCCGCTAGATATAGGATTTAGTTTAAGTTTAAATGTGGCTTGTGAAAATACGTTTAATTTTATCTGTGTTCGCTGGATGTGTTGCAATTTGTGAAAAAATGATCAAAAATGAAAAGGTGCCGGCCGTTTGGGGATGGTGGTGTGGGCAGCACCCCAGGCTCAAGTGTCCGGCACCCTCAAAGCGGACATAATTTGGGGTTTGTCGGACATATTTTCGAGGGTGCAGGTGGAGATGCTCACTCCTTGTTGTTGTATCCATTTTGGCAGAGAAACAATGGCGGGAGCGCACCCGGTAGTGGTGTTCTGGTATGAATGGGGGATCCATGTGATGGTGTCACTGAGCTTCCTAGTGCAGGTCACGCTTCTCCTGTTGGCAGATATCCGTCGACGCAATGACGGCACACGGCGGCTGACACGACGGCGGTATACGCCCTGGGCCACATGTCCGTTCTGGCCAGGACGCCTGAGCACCACCTCATGGCGCTGTGGGCGCCGTTGCTGCTGGTGCACCTTGGCGGCCAGGACAACATCACGGCCTATGCCACCGAAGATAATCGACTGTGGCTTCGTCACCTGCAGACCTTCGTGGTGCAGGTCCTCGCAGCTGCCTACATACTGTACACATCTTCTATCTTCTCCCTGCCATCTTGGCTCCGTTGGGCCACCATCGCCATGTCCGTGGTCGGGGTTCTCAAGTACGGGGAAAGAGTGTGGTCGCTATGGAGCGCCGACAAATATTCCAGTAGCAGCCTATCCGCCACGAGCTACAAGGATTTTCAGGGTGAGCAGAAGGAAGAAGATTCCTCCGTAGCAGCACCTATACGACAGGAAGAAGACCCTCCAGAAGACGACGTATGCATCATCGCTCACTCGCTGTTGCACATTCCCAAGCAGATGTTCAAGGGGCCGACACGCTACGTGAAAATCAACAGAAGTGCCAGGACTTATACAGCATGGTACATGTACAGGGTCGTCGACATGCAGCTGTCGATGATGTACGACCTGCTGTACACCAAGGCCGCGGTGATCCATACACTGTTTGGCATGTTCATCCGTGTCATCTCGCTTCCTTTGACCGTCTTGGCACTACTCATGTTCCATGCAGCAATGAGGCGGAGAGGCGAGGATGCTGTTTATAGAGAAGAGGATGTCACCGTCACCAATGTTTTGCTCACCGGTGCAGTCGTCCTAGAGGCCATGTCAATTCTGAGGGCCGTGTTCTCCATGTGGACAGTCGCGCTGATGTCCAAATGGAAATGGCACAAGCTTGCGCGTATGTTTGCATCCGCTGAACGGCGCATCAACTTGACAGTAAGCCTACTACTTTTCCGAAGCAGAGCGTACTGGTCGGGCGGCATGCGGCAGCACAACATCTTTAAAGTCTTGGTTCACTCTGGCTACAGTACAGGCAGCAAAATGGCTACATGGATGGGGCGGGAGGACTGGTGGGACTCCAAGGTTACATTGTACAGGCATATGCCAAAGGCTATCATCGACAAGGTGTTGGACCTAGTGTCTACAGCTAAAGATGGCGAGGTTGACCACATCAGCAGAGCACAGGGCCTGCATGCTGTAGGCAAAATTAAGAATGAGCAACTGAGCAGCTTGATCTCCGGATTCCAGCTGGAACTGGCTGATAGTATCCTTGTGTGGCACATCGCCACCACTGTCTACATCGGCTGGATCAAGCAGCCGGACAATATCCAGCTGCTAGCCGATATGCATGGGTCGAGTGAACTCTCTGATTACATGTTTTCCCTGCTTGCCGCACGTCCCTACATGCTGCCTTACCCTGTTACTCGCGACAGTTATGTCCAGCTGTGCCACGATGCTGTCGGCGGTGATTACAAAAGATACAGCCTGGATCAAATGGTAAATGCCATATTGGCGCACAAGGATCCTTGGATGGAAGGATCTCCACTTGAAGAAATCGTCATTGGTGTGTCGTCTCCGGTCAACAATTCGCCGGACAGAAAATCGGAACAACGTTCCACCAATATAACATGGGACAGAGGGTATCAGCTTGCCAAAATGCTAATCCACATGGCGCAGAAAGGGAATGCCGATGGCATCGGGACGCAGAAAGAGAATGCTCATGGCATCACGGCGATGATTTTCCAAGTGTGGGTGGAGATGCTGTGCTACACGGCCTACAAGTGCGACGAGAAATCTCATGCCCAAAACCTCACCAACGGTGGTGACATCATGACCTTCGTGGCCCTTCTCATGGTATACATGTCAAATGGTTTTATTGAAAAAACCAACGAGGCTAGTTCATCTGGAGGGGCCACAGACGACGGTACTCATTGACTGGACCAATGTGAGTATCTTGGTTTATCTCAGGAATTATCCCTTGATCACGTACGTCTTCCCCACATTAATTTATACTGATGGTGTGCTCATGTGTCTATTGACAGGTACGTGTCGCCAAATTCGAGTGCATGCTTCTACTAAAACAAGCATCTCCAAAGGTGTAGTTATGCAGTCCTCTCGAACGAAACAGTGTTATGCACCGGAGAGATCGTTTTATGTTGTACCAGCCGAAATTCATTTCCATTGTATTTTGAATTTTATGCAGTTATTTCTGTTATCACTAAAAACAATTTGTGTTACATTTTATATGGTGATTCTTATGATAGTTGGGTAACTCTTTTATTGCACCGAGCTACCAAATGGTTGTTATTATCTACTGAGTAGTGACAATGCTACCAGAGAATTTCGGTACGGCTTTACTATTTCAGTTTGTCTGACTGCAGTTTTCTTTCCCTTTTGAGAAAACTTTCTTTTGGTCAGCATGATCTATGATTATACAATATGATACGAGCTGTCGACACGATGCAGCTGGGTGGTCTAAGGCTTGTGTTCATACCATTTCAAGTTGCTTTGGGCCCAAACTATGTCAGGAAAACTCAGTAGCTCATCAGCCACCACTCACCAACAAGCTTACTCCTACAGTACTCATGGGTTATCTAGATTAAGCAGCCAGTGAACATAATAGTTTTCTATACCTTCACAAAATTCATTCACAAAAATAATTCGTGCTGGTTTTTGTGAACAAAATGTGTGATGTACTCACGCGGCTTAGACTTCATATCATGCGTATAGGCCTCTTGAGTTCCTAGTGCTCATGCTTATACGCGTGTACCATTCATTGTTGCAGGAACAAAAAGCTTCTCTATATATGTTCGACTGATTTCATTGGGAGTTAAGCTGAGTGCATGTCAATAAGCTAGATATAGCTTTCTTGCGTCAATCTCAGTGCTTAGTTAGTTATTCTGCACCATGTTAGTACTCATTAGTAACTAGTATAGTTGCAACGTTCGGTTATGTGAGATATGGGAGGATACCAACATGCTAGCAAGCAAACTGCGCCAGGTTGAGCACAATCAACACAAAGTGTCGCTGTGCCTCCCTCCGAGAGGATTAAGGCGTGCGGCCACCTAAACCTATGAGCACGTTGTATCGTTGTTTTGCTTGGCGATCAGTATATCCCAAGTCATGGTCATGTCCCCATAGTCACATGGGCTTCCTATGGGCGTCACGGCAGGGGATATGGGCAGACGCAGCTTCTCAAGCCCCACTTTGCATTGCAGCGTGTTTGTTGGGTAGTTTTAACTAGGCAGTGTAAATTAAGGGGGTACAAGACTAAAAGTCCCTCATAGAGTTTAGAGAGGCCAACTCTGTCCATCTATTCCATGGTGGGATGTGGCAATTCAACTGAGATAGGGAATTGACTAGGAAAAAAAGCGATCGAAGGCATCATCGAGTACGCATTGTCTGTACTTGCTTCATGCCTTGCTCTCAATCCGTATGATCTCGAACTGAGTTCTTGATAATTTGTTTTATAACCTGGTAACGCAACAGATGAGCATGACCTTGTATATTGTGCGATACTTTGTTCCTCACCTTGTTTAGTTTTTGCTTTATTTCTAGATCCGTGTCAACTTTTACCAGTTAATATACTGCATGTGCCCAATTTAAGTTGGTTAAACTATGTCTTTGTTCAAGTGTCGAAAAATATTTTTTATAAATGAGCCAAAAGAGTTGTCATTTCATTAATCGAGAAGGAAAGAGTTGGTCGGTTAATTAACGGCAAGCCGGCTAAAAACCGAAAGAACACAATCACTGAACATTAAGGAATAGGACCGTCACGAGGACACAAACTGCCACATGGATACAAAAAACAAGCTGCACACACCGCTGAAAATAAGGGTAGCTGTTATCTTGCCCACCAGCGTCATCGTCATCGCTCTTCAGCGAGTGACGCCCCGCCAACGCGGTGCATCCACCCACCAACGGCAAGAAACCATCCACACTAGGTGCACCTCCGAGTCGCCAAGAGGAGAGGTGATTCAAGGGGTGGGCTTTAGATATGTTGTAACCCTGTGGAATATTATGCGAATTTAAAAATTTATTATCCTATTTGATTAGTCAAACCAAAGTTGTACTCCCTCCGTTCATTAATAAGTGTAATTGTACCTTTTGTGGTAAGTCAATTATTAAATTTTGACTAACTTTACAGGGAGAAGTACCAACATTTATATGTGACACTAAATCAGTATTATTAGACTCGTCTTGAAATGGAGCTCTCATGTAACCACTCAGTAACAAGCCTACTCTTGCAATACTCATGGGGTACTATATTAAGCATTCAGTAAACATGATATTTTCTACACCTAGACAAATTCTGATTCAGTTATTCACAAAATCACCCATGCTGGTTTTCGTGAACAAATGCGTGATGTACTCACGCGGTTTAGATTTCATCATGCTTATAGGCATCTTGAGTTCCTAGAGCTCATGCTTATACGCGCGTACCATTCATTGTTGCAGGAACGAAAGCTACTCTATATATGATCGACTGATTTCATTTGCAATTAAGCTGAGCGCATGCCAATAGGCTAGCTAGCTTGCTTGCGTCAATCTCTATGTTTTAGTTATTTATTCTCCACCATGTTAGTACTCATTAGTAACTAGTATAGTTGCAAAATTCAGTTATGTGAGATATGGGAGGATACCAACATGCTAGCAAGCAAAGTACTCCAGGATGGGCGCAATCAGCACACACTGTCGCCGCACCTCCCTCTGAGACGAAGTAGGCGCGCGGTGACCTACCTATGAGCAGGATGTATTGTTTTGCTTCACAATCAATCACCTAAACCTAAACTTTGTACGTCATAAAGGAAGGTCGTCATCCATCGACGAAATCGCCGTGCTACATGCTGACCGCGTCCGCCCCGGTGTCATGTGCCCATCGCCACATGGGCCGGCTTATGGACGTCACAACAGGAAATACGTGCCGAAGCAGCTTCTCAAGCCCACTTCACACTACTCTGGATCCTGAAACGACTCTTTTCCATTTCCCCCTTAATAGTTGCCCATTCTCAAAAAAAAAAAAAGTTGGAGGTCGACCTCGCGATGTTGCTCTAAAAACTCCGGTTATTTGTTAAATAAACAAACTTAATGAAATATATTGCCTCGTTCGGGAGTCAAAATGACGAAACATATATTTTAGCAAATAAAAAGGCTCGGCGCTAAGATTATCTATTGCTTTTGGTTCCCTGAATTCAGCGGTCAGCAAGCATGCTAGGTTCTTTCCTTCACAAAAAAGCTTCACATGATTCCTCACAACTTAGTCTGCCTACGAAAGAGGCATCATAATATTAATTTATCTCCCACAAAATTAACTCAGTATTTTTTCCATAACATACTATTAAATAACTTCACATGAGCTCAAAGTTTCAAATTTTATAGATGACAAATATTCTCTATGATGAAGTGCTTATATAATATAAGAACCTTATAACATTAAGAGAGTACAAGAGAAAATAAGCATCAGGTGGTTCGGTTGCAGCAATTAGCAAGCAATTATCTGAACCTGGTCCATTTCTCTCCATCTCCTCCCACACTTTGTACCCCTTTTCATGTTCCATACTGACATTGAGAACTGGGCGCTAGCTCAGTGGCAGAGGCAGCGAGTGCGCGCCCAGCACACCCAGGTTCGAGTCCTAGCTGCCACATATCCGAAGAAATTCGAGTCACAGCTGATGCATACTCGATTTACGGGAGGTCTCATCTACCTAACAACGTAAACCCAAAGGAGGGACCTTCCCCCGTTGGTTGACGTTTCTATATTCCATACTGACATAAAGATTCAAGATTAAGTTATATGTGTGAGAGTCCAACTGACGAGGTTATGCTCTGTGGGTACCCCAGCTTAAGGGTATCTGGTGCACGTGATGATCAAAAAAGACCAAAGATTAATCGAAGCCCATGAAGGAAGGCCTAAGACGAAGAGTGTTTTCCAAGTTAGATCAAGTTATAGTCGGTTAAGGCTTTCCATATATGTAACCTTGGTCGGTTATGTTTCCCGGGACCCAGCCTCCTATATAAAGGCTGGGAGGGTGATCGATCAGGGCAAGCAATCCATAGCCACCAAAACCTCGACGAGATCTGCTGCTCGTCAAACCCTTGTAACCTCCATATTCAAATCATAAACATAGACAAGCAGGAAGTAGGAGTTTTACCTCACTCGAGGGCCCTGAACCTGGGTAAATCCAGCTTGTCAGCCGTCGATTCCACCAATACTACGCGTTCTCTACCACATAATCAACCCTAGGTATAGCAACCATGGGACTTGCCGAGGGCACACCTCGACAATTGGCGCCGTCTGTGGGAAAAGGTAGTATTGGGCTCACGGTTTCGCCGGTTTCATCATCAAGCGGCCACCCGACGATCGCATATGCACAAGGATCCACCAGCATCAATTCAAAAAGCGATCACTCGCCAAAATCTCCAAGGAGGCTCACGCCGCACTCGATGGAAGCTCAACAAGACTTCGCCGGACTCGAATCATGTTTGGATATTACGGTTGGAAAATTTAATTTCTTTGTCGATAAAGATGGTGTGCAGGACCTGTTAGATCCACTCGACGTGGAGACACTCGACATGGAGACAATCGACAACGCTTCGACTGCAACACCATCCATCTTGGGCGCGACATCGTCACAGATCGTCCCGATCCAATCGCCAAGCGACTCTGCAACGTCCATGACCTCGCAAGAGTTCCGTGACGAGGTGGCAAAAAGATTTGGAAGAAGCGAGATCGAATCTGCGTACCGCCCAAACAACTCAATCGAGTCACTCGACGACATCGTCGACTGCAACGACGTCGCGGGGAACGAAGAGAACATAGACGACAACATATATCTCGCCGATCTCAACGGCCCAGAAATCCGTGCTAGCCACGAGATATTCACCTGCGACGCAGACAGCCTGGACAAAGCACTCGAAGATATACTCGATTGTGGCGGAAACCCCAACAAGCAAAGCAACTCCAACATGAGCCTGGACGACGACGCCGAATCCATAAAACGCATCAGCAACACATGGATGGAGGATCGGGTGGTACCGTATCAGGTATATACCGCGAGTACAGCAGAAACATCAGCAGCCGCAACATGCCGTCGACCTACAGAATACCCTTGCACAGTCACCATGCCAGACGGAACAACCACGCTGACCATCACCGCAGAGATGGCGGAAAAAGTGAGCAAAGTAATCGAGAGCTGCACAATGCTACCAGCAAACGCAACTCCAGAAGAGGTATTAACCTTACAATATTTCCAATGGCAAGAATCGATACGGTTAAAAAATTACCGAGCAGTACTCGAAGAGCGCAAAAAGCAAGCCAGCATATCGAGTGCTCGACGAAGAGCATTGTCTGTATATTCAACAGGCAGAAACGACCCGCGTAGGTCACGATTCATAAACCTCGGAGACGCAGATCGTGCAGCGGTCACTCGAAACCTAAACCCAGCCTTTATGGCAGTCGACGCGGAAGGAGTTCCCATACCTACTGAGCCAGCCGGGGCGCTGATGACGCTAGGCACCTACCTCAGAACAATCGAACCTCCTGCAGGAGACCCAAAGAGGGATCAGCACCTCCAACTGTACAAACAACTGGCAATAGCAGCACAAGCCATACAGCATCCACAAGCAACTCCAAGGAGAGATACAGATCGGGACCGTCGCAGTCGAAGCCCTCGGGGAAGGAGCAGTCGAAAAGCTCACGCCGTCATCGTTCCAGTAGGAGCCACTCGAGGAGGTCATACAGCAACAGCTCAGACTCGGAAGCAGAAATCGGGCCATGTGGAGCGCTATGCTTCACTCGACGGATCCGGGAGGCTCGTATGCCCAAGAAATTTTCGCTAGCTACCACGCCTAAGTTCAACTGCAAACAAGAGCCATCAGGCTGGCTAGAAGATTACAGGCTGGCAGTCGGATGTCAGCGCGGCACCACAACTACAGCTATGCAGTACATACAACTTATGATGGAAGGAACGGCTCGCGATTGGCTCAAATCGCTACCCGAATCATACTACGATTCGTGGGAACACTTCAAGGGTGATTTCATCAAATACTTCGAGCCTCTATGTGAGCGCCCCAAAACCTTCGAGGAGCTCCGGACCTGCAAGCAAAAGTCAGATGAATCTCTGAGATCGTACATACGGCGGTGGACCACCATCCGTAACTCAGTAGGCAACGTATCAGAAGATAGGGCAATCGACGCCTTCAAAAACGGACTCTGGAGGGAAGACTTCAAAGAAACACTTGGTCGAGAAGACCCAAAACAATGGCCGCACTCATGGTACTCGCAACAAAGTGGGCAGACGGAGAAGACTCCGTACGAGGCACTCGACCCGTAGCATCACATGAAAATCACGAGGGGGCAGTCGAGACCGCAGAGATAGCTACAGAGATGATCGAAGGCGCAAACGCAAGAATCGTTATCACGACGATGACCATCCAAACTTCATGCAGCAGGCTTTGTCCAGTCAAGGGACAGTCGCGACCAAACTGACAGACGACCCGACGATCATCGTGATAATCGAGATCATCATACGACGACCGCCGAGGTAATCGAGACCACCGTACAGACGATCGACGTGACAGTCGAGACACAGACGCGACGACCGCGATAGCTACAGAAGGCCAGAGTGGCGCAGGCGAGCAGACAAAGATCCTGAGCGCTCAATCGAAGAAAGATGGACGATTATTGCAGGTTCCATCTTTACAAAGGGGATGATGGTAAGCTTCGCTCTAACCACTCGCTGAGAAATTGCAGGGAATTTGATCAACTTGCGATTGAACATATACTGCGACTGCAAAGAGATGGGCGTGCACCTCCTCAACTAGTGCAGATTCCATCGACTACATCACAAGCACAGCCTGTTCAGGCATATCCAGCACCGCAACAAGTACAACAAGCACAGGTATATTCCATACCACGCAAACACAGCCTACTCAGGTGTATACTGCACCAACACCAGCGCAACCGACACCAGTATACATGGTGCCAGCACAACCCGTTACGGGAACACAAATGGCAGCAGCCGTGCACCAGATGCAGCAAGGAGATGAACAAAAATATCCCGTAACTCGCGGGCAGATGAACATGATCCAGCGAGGACGTCCCTCCAATAGAGAGCAAAAATTACACACTCGACACGTCAATATGGCGGTCATGGCACCCCCAGCCATCACAATTTTTTTGAAAGGGTCAGAAACTCCGATTACTTCAATCGAGAGGACCACCCACCCGCAGTATATCGACCAGGGCATGCAGCCTTGGTACTCGACGCTCAAATTGGAGGCTACGCCATGACCAAGGTCTTCATGGACGGAGGTAGCGGTCTCAACATAATCTTTGCAGATACGCTGCGTAGAATGAACAAATCAGTCGAAAATCTGCCAAAGTCCGCAAGTACCTTCCACGGCATCGTCCCAGGCAAAGCAGTGCTCCCAGAAGGCACCATACAACTCGATGTTACGTTTGGAGACCCTACTCACTTCAGAACCGAGTCGATTGAGTTTGAAGTGGTCGATTGGAAATCACAATACCATGCAATACTTGGGCGCCCCACTTTCGCTCGATTCATGGCCGTCCCACACTACGCCTACCTCAAGCTCAAAATGCCAGGGCCAAAAGGAGTCATCACGATCAACGGGAACTTTCAAAGGTCAGATTCATGTGACCGTGACTTCAGCAAAATCTCAGAGATGTACGGGATGGAGCAATCACTCGCCGAGCTTGAGGTCTCCAATGACCGTACACCTCTACCAGAAAGCAAGAAAATGGCAATCGACAGAGGGCTCAAGGTCATCAACGACGCGATGAAGCACAAGGGGCAGGCGAGTGAAGGTTCAGAGACGGTCAACATGTCGTCAAGTCACACTAGTATATAGAAGGACGCATCTGCGTCAGTTCTATGATAGATATGTAATAGGCGCATAATATCGGAAGAACCAGCAGGTTTCAGACGCACTCTTTTCCCTTACCAGGGTACCTAAGGGGACTGGAAGGTTTTTAATGAGGCGGCTTGCTGGTCGAAAACACATTTCGAATAAAGATACATTTTCCTCATATATGCCTTTTATTGTTTACCCTATTCAAACACTCGGGGGCTCGAGCATAAAACCCAAGCCCCACTCGATATACTCGGGGGCTGGGTCAAGCAAAAATACTAAAAACCCCACTCGATATACTCGGGGGCTGGGTCAAGCAAAATACTAAAAACCCCACTCGATATACTCGGGGCTGGGTCAAGCAAAAATACTACAAAACCCCACTCGATATACTCGGGGCTGGGTCAAGCAAAAATACTACAAAACCCACTCGATATACTCGAGGGCTGGCAAAACTACTCAAAAATCCCACTCGATAGACTCGGGGGCTGTCATAAATATACGCATATAAATATTTCGCCACAAATACAAGAGAACATATTTACATTCGGAGAATGCCCAGGATTTCAAAAAGTTTACAAGTTAAGAATCTGGCTCATCCTTTGTATCCAGTACAGAACCAAAAAGCTGCTCCTTGCAGCAATCGATGAGTTCCTCAGCAGCAGAGCGTGTCTCGATCAAATGTGATTGGGATACAAGTGTGCCAGTTGCAGGAGGTCGAATCGAAAAATTTGGCTTACGGTCGCGGATGTAAGCCATAGTGGCGTTGGATCCAAGAATAGCAAGCTGCATCAAAGACTCTTTGACTGAGTCCGTCACTCGAAAGATATCGATCAAGGGAAACAAGCCTTGAGGTTGAGGCCCTGACGGGAAAAGCGCATAATTTAGGCGAGTGAAGATACGTCTGCACATCTCGAGCACTTGGGCGTTTCGCCATACTCGATCCTTCAAAGTAGCAAGTGTGCGAGCGTGCACCTTGTCCAAATAAAAATGCTGCCTGCCAGTAGTTGGTACATCAACAGCACTATCGAGGAGTCGGTTGACCCTCCTACTTTCTTGCTGGGCATCGGGAACAAAACCTGCAAAAGGCCAAAAAGCTATTGGTCCAAAGCATAATGCAAGCAAATGAAAACTTTTTAAGCAAAAATGGTGTCATAAACTCACATTGGAGTTGCCTGTTTATGTGGTCCATCTCGCCAAGAACATAATCCTCGCGTTGGGTAGCAAAACTTGGCTTGGAACGCAGTAGCTCCAACTCAGATCGAGTGTTTTTGAGTTCTTGCTCTAGTTCACTCACTCGATTCTTTGCAAGAGCAAGTGCCCTCGTATCATCCCTTGCTCGACTAGATGTTCGATATGAGAAGGAGAAGGTCCACCAGACTCGCACTCTTGTGGCTGGTTCATAAAACGCAACATTCAGAAGCCCGGACACACGAAGTTGCAAAATTCAGATGATTCAGCAAATTTCATTCAAACAATAGCACCCAAAAGTATATACTAGCATAAACATAAGTAGCAAAAGCATACATGCCAGGTTCGAGTAATCAAATTACAGAATAAAAAGTTCCTAGGCCTGTGAGATGGATTCTGCCCTAGTTTTACGCGACTGAGCCCTAACAGCTTCAGCCCGGCGCTCCATAGTCTGGACGCAGATTTCGCTCAGACGAGTAGCTGGCTCGGTTACACCCCTGAATGATAGCGGCCTTCCATCAGGCTTTTTCGGGTAGTCCGATAAAGCACTGTCGAAATCGGCCTCTACACCATTGCCTAACAAAAGCCTGAGGGTGTACTCCGAGCCGCGTACCGTGAGTTCGCGGGCAAAATCCGCCACAATCGACGATCTTTCGCCAAAAGCTGCAGCCAGTCCTTCTGCAGTCGAGGGAGCGGCGGCTGTAGGACACATCCCCGCGTGCAAATTGCTAAGGGTGCTGGTCATGGTAGCCAGTTCGCCTTTGGTCTTGGACAACACAGACTCGAGTTCCGTTATTGCATCATCGAGTGACAGTGAGTCACTCGATGGCTTAGTGGAAGCCGAGGTGCCTTCGGAACCTTCAAAATTCAGAAAGCAGAAGTTATGAGCAAAAGCTGCTAAAATAACCAAAGAGCTACTCGCAAAAATAGTTCATTCACCTTTGGCAGAACGGGCCAAGCCCAACAGACGTGCAGCAAGCTCCTTATCGCGGCGAGTGGTTGCGTCCTGAGCATCAGCAAGTGCTTTCTTCGATTCAGACTGCTGGGTGGAGAGCTTGGTCTGCAAGTCCTGCACTTGTTTCTTCAGGCCTTCCACTTGCTCCTCAGCTGACTTCTTGTTTTCTGCGGAGTTCAAAAACATTCTCGATTAGTATCATAACTTCAAAAGAAGGGAAGAGTTTTTAGCAAAAAACACTTACGCGCAAGCTCAGTCGAAGTTCTCTTGCTCCACCCGAACAAAGGACTGGACCCAAGGGGCCATGGCGGCATACATAGGCTGAAACAGAATACGCATGTTATCGTCGAGTGCAGAAGAAACAAAATTTTCAAGTATAAGTAATAACAGAAGCACTCACGTGATCAGTCCAAGAGGCAGGCTTGGAGGAGGAAGCCACGACATCCGCGGTTGGGGCAGCCTTCTCCTTGTTCAAATCAGCAACCATCAGCTCAGTTGCGTCCTTGGCCGCTTCAAGAATAGTGCCTTGTGCTGCCTCTGGAAGGGTGGATGGCTGCGCCACAATCGACGTGTCCGCGACTGGAGGGGAGATGGCGATTTGCCACTGGTATCAAAAAGCAAAAACATGCAATCAAAAAACAAAAACCATAAAGGCGCGGCTGCAAATATAGGAATAGAACATTAAGCAAACCTTGGCTCATCTTCTTCATCGGAATCAGGTTCGTCACCAAGAGAGAAAACACCCAGTCGAGAGGTGTTACTCGAAGTGGCAGGAGGACGAGAGGCCAGAGGGGAGACAGTCAGGGGGTGGCTTTTGGCAGGAGAAGGGATACCCGAATTACCGGTGTCCCCTTGCTCATCCTCTGTACTCGAAGACTCCGGAAGAACCAAACGCTGGCGTTTAGGCTTGCGAGGACCTTGCTCAGCATCTGATTCATCCGAAGCATCCGCTACAACCTGTTCCACCTCTTCCCCTGTTTCTTCTTCGGGATTCTCCTGAGGAGTCGAGTGGGCAGAAGCAGGGTCAGCAATGGGCAGCTTGGTTTCCTCCTGTACTGCCGTCTCCACAGTAGGCCCGGCTTCGGGTAGAGGAGGGAGAGAGGTGGTAGTCGAGTGACCCTATATAGCAAGTACAATTCATAATCATAAGAACGGAAGCAAAAAGGATGCAAAGGCAGATGGTGAGGCATAAAAACGGCAAAAAAGAATCACTCACTGCGGGTAAGGCCTTCTCTGGCCCGTAGGGGACGTGGGAAAAGTTGAAGTCGATTTTTGTGGAAGCTTTGATGCTCGTGATTTTCTTCACCTGAGCACTGAGCTCCTTTGGCGTCAACTCGGAGGCGCTCATCCTGGTGCTGTCGAGTGGACCCTCATACTGCCACATCGGGTGGGCACGAAGGCGCATGGGCCACACTCGCATCTTCAAATAAGTGCTGATCAACTGAATACCAGAAACAGTCTTCAGCAACTTTCCAATCTCATTCAGCAAAGGGGTGGCTTCTTTGGCTTCAGCAGGAGAGATGGGTGGTCCCAGGCCACCGTCTTCTTCGGAGGATTCTCAATCGAAAAAGCTGGGAGCACCACTTGGTCGACTGGCACATAGAACCATTTGGTCCGCCAACCTTGGGCAGAGTCGACTGTCTTCAAGCTAAAGTAATGCGAATCGCTTCGCACTTGTACTTGAAATCCACCCACCGGGCAAGGGCGTTTACCCCGGCAATTGTGGCGCACCTTGAAGATATGCTTCCACAATGCCCAGCTGGGGGACACTCCCAAGAAACACTCGCAAAGCACCATGAAACAGGCGATATGCATAATGCTGTTGGGAGTAAGATCATGAATCTGTAGGCCATAGGCGTACAGAAGCCCTCGCACAAAATCATGCAAAGGGAGAGAGAAGCCGCGGGGAAGGAATTCAGCGAAGCAGACGCGTTCGCCGTTGCGAGGGTCAGGGCGTACCTCCAGACCTGGAGCACGCGCGGCCAGCTGGTCAGCTGGTGGCAGCCAACCCTTCTGACGGTATTCAGAAAGGGTATCCTCGGTTACACTGGATCTGGTCCAGTCACCGGGGATCTTCAAAAGCGCATCGGCAGGCTCACTCGCCGTGGCCGCATCCTTCCCCTTGTCCGATGGATCGGTGGCGGAGGCAGTTGCAGCGGCACGCTTGATCTTCTTTGGCGCCATTGCGCAAGGAGCAAGCGGCAAGGAGCTTGGGAGGCAGAGCAATGGTGTGCGGTGCGCGAGGAAGAAGAGGAACAGAGGAAGTGAATGGCAAGTAAATCAAATCTTGCGCAAATATTGCTACTTACCGCACAACGCAAAACCCATCGTAATCGTCCGTCCAAATGCACATAGCATCTGGCCGTACACGTGGCGGGCGCAGAGAGCAACCGTCGCATCCCACGTCGCCCACTACGCACAAAACCCTAGGAGGTTATGATGGCGCGGCGAAAAATTCGCCACGTCCGGTCAAATCAAAGCTGAAACGGCGTCTTCTGCGGTCAAAACTCTGAGCATTGGGCCCACACAGACACGTCTTGTCAAATTGGCGGGCGCACGCCAAAGACGTCATGAATGACGTCAGGGGCAGTGATAACGTCCACATTTGAGTGGTGGGTTCGAGACTACAATCGACGCAAGGATTCGAATAGCAAAGGTACTCCCATGGGAGCATATCAAAAATTTGTTGCGATTGATCAAAAAGGAGCAAAATTATTGAGATTATCCTCTACTTCAAACGAAATAAAGTATAATCTCGGGGGCTACTCCCATGGGAGCGCTGACGCGCTCCCATAGATTTCTAAAACAAGGTAAGAAAAATTCACTCGAATACAGGCTCGATTGAAAGCATTAAAGTACTTCACAAAAAAAAGAATCAAACTTCATAAATTCCCGAACTATGCCAATCGCAGATGTTTCGGATGCTGCATACGCAAATGCAAAGGTAAGACCCGCCGAGCAATCGAGATGGGCCGAGGGACGCTCCAACAGTGTTTTCCCTTGAAATTTTCCGTGTCAACAGACATGATGAAAATCCTGACAGACACGTTAGGTATCAAAAGTTAAACTGCAGAACGAATCAGTAAGACCTACAATGGCCTGAGTCGAGTCTGTCCGGTATGTTCCAGCTTCGAGTCCGAGGACTCGAACCTGATTGAAGACTAGTATGGTTTCGCCCAAATGTGCGGTTAACTGAGCTCGATTTTCGAGTGAGTCAGGCCTACTATGTCAATATCCCTAGGCATAAATTGCAAAAGTGTTCCAGCTTCGAGTCCGGGGACTCGAATCTGATTGAAGGCTAGTATGGTTTCGCCCAAATGTGCGGTTAACTGAGCTCGATTTTCGAGTGAGTCAGGCCTACTATGTCAATATCCCTAGGCATAAATTGCAAAAGTGTTCCAGCTTCGAGTCCGGGACTCGAATCTGATTGAAGGCTAGTATGGTTTTGCCCGAATGTGCGGTTAACTGAGCTCGACTTTCGAGTAAGTCAGGCCTACTATGTCAATATCGCTAGGCAAAATCTTGCGACTGCGTTCCAGGCTCGAATCCAGGGACGCAAGTCTGACTGGAGATTAGTAAGGTTTTTTGTTCAAGTAAGCAGTTAGCTGAGCTCGGTATTCGAGAGTATAAAAGTAAAGACTGTGACGTGCACGATGAAGGGAGCACATGCTCGATTCTTCGAGTCAAGCAAGTATTCGGGGGCTAATGACGAGGTTATGCTCTGTGGGTACCCCAGCTTAAGGGTACCTGGTGCACGTGATGATCAAAAAAGCCCAAAGATTAATCGAAGCCCATGAAGGAAGGCCTAAGACGAAGAGTGTTTTCCAAGTTAGATCAAGTTATAGTCGGTTAAGGCTTTCCATATATGTAACCTTGGTCGGTTATGTTTCCCGGGACCCAGCCTCCTATATAAAGGCTGGGAGGATGATCGATCAGGGCAAGCAATCCATAGCCACCAAAACCTCGACGAGATCTGCTGCTCGTTAAACCCTTGTAAACTCCATATTCAAATCATAAACACAGACAAGCAGGAAGTAGGGGTTTTACCTCACTCGAGGGCCCTGAACCTGGGTAAATCCAGCTTGTCAGCCGTCGATTCCACCAATACTACGCGCTCTCTACCACACAATCAACCCTAGATATAGCAACCATGGGACTTGCCGAGGGCACACCTCGACACCAACTTACAACCCAATTTCTTTGTCCGATGAATCAAATTAATAACATCTCTCAGTTTCCCAGTCGCCTTCAGAATGTAGGTGTATGTCATATTGTTTGCAGAGCATCTTATAGAAGTGTTTTGCCAAAGTATTGTAGGTAGCAACATCTGCTTGACAAGCATGGTATTCGTCTCATGAAGACTCTCGAGTGTGTATGGAATCTTTTTCTTGAAGCATAGTTGGTCAATGATACAGTTGCAGGACGGCACTTCAGGATTGACTCCTTTCTACCACATGCTTGTTAACAGCTAGCTTCACCCCGGTAAAGTTTGCCAGCTTTGGTCAGTGAATGTATAAATGTATCAGAGGTGAACAGATCTGGCTTGAGCTTAGATTCAATGTTCTGGTTCCAAACCCTTTTAGCATCGGCCAGGCTTTCCTTGACACACCAGCCGTTGATAAGAATGATGTTCCAGCTCTTTATCACAGGAGGGAACTCATCTTTCTATTGCAGAAAGAGGGCACTCAACCCCCTCAACGTGCTTGTAGCCTTGTACCGACACAGCGACATTAGAAGTATCTTAGTAGCTCATCAGCCACCACTCACCAACAAGCCTACTCTTACAATACTCATGGAGTCATGGGTCACCTAGATTATAAGCACTAGTTGAATGCCCGTGCGTTGCTACGGACCATGTCTTTTTTCTCGTAACATTTGTTAATATTCATGTGTAAGAAAAAGACAGGCACAAAATATTCTAAAAACTACAAGATTTCACCTCACTTGAAGACGTAGCTTCAGTGACTTAAAATTCAAATTTTCCAGTAAAATTTGAAAACAATCCAGCAAATCACATGTCCTTTTATTATGTATTATGAGAAAGTTTAGTCGTATTTGGACATACGGTTTGTGTGTAAATAACATTTTAAACTTTAGTCTAAAAATGCTCACTCTATTCTGTCTGGTAGATCACGTTTAGACGGCTGAGATAAGGGCAAAGTCACGGCTAGCTAGACTTTATACCTCAAAGTCACTGAAGTTGTGTCCCTTAAAGTGTATGTAGATAAAATGTATGATTTGATATCATTCAAACATGAAATAAGCACCCGACTAATATTTACTGCTTGACGCTATTAAATATTGCAGTACAATATCACAGATATTGTCTCGTGCATGGTACTTGACCAAGTGTAAGAACCATCCTACACAACACTATTTGTCATGAGTATGAATTTTTTCATGTGGAAATAATAAAAATTGATGTTTCTTCAGTCTCTTTCACCAACATCTCGGTGTATATGCTGGTAGATTCTTTCAGAGCGTTGACAATATCTATTTCTGCCACATCCACGATCTACAAAAGCGCAATATAACATCAAATTAAATTTCAATATGTTAATATAGAATGTGTATACAAAGATCGGAAAATGTCTTTAGCTCCCGAGCACCAGTGATCCCGCAGATTTAAAAATTAGAAAGCACTATTTATAATTTTTAAATTTTTTTAAAAAAAATCACGGATGTAGCCAATGATATATACCACAAACGTGCAAAAAATAAACTTCAAATATGTTGTACTTTGGGCTACACAAAAATGACAAAAGTGTGGATCTAAATATGTATATTTTCAGATTTCAAATTTTCTCATTTTCGTGTAGCCCAAAATACAACATATTTGAAGTTGATTTTTTTGCACGTTTGTGGGATACATAATTGGCTACATCCGTGATTTTTTTTCAGATTTTTTAAAGACTCATAAATAGTGTTTTTGAATTTTTTAAACCACCGGGATCATTGGTGCTCGGGAGCACCAAATCTCCTCTCCATAAAGATAAAAAAAAGCTGTTCTCTCATTGCACCTCTTTGAAGAAAAACATATATATTAAAATAAAATTAATAATTATATTTTATGTAAGCTGATAATGATCAAAACGGAGACAAATATTTATGTCTAAATTAGCTAATATGGTTTGGCAAAGCTTAGAGCGGAGGGAAATGGAAGCAGTGGCATGGATAATTCTACGGTACTACGGAGTACTGTACAATATTTATTTAAGCAGGTAAAAAGGAAAAAAGAAGACAAAAAAGGGCGGTGCGCATGCATCAGTCTCTGGCTCTCCGCTCCATTGACCTTGCTAGATCCCATCCCAAATTCCTCACTCCCCAACTCCATCTTCTTCCTCCACGGGCTGCACATAGCCGGCTGCTCTCTCACGGCCTGACGGCTGACGGCCCCATGTCCCCCGCCTACCCCCCACGCGTCCTGTCGCTCCTTACCGCGCCGCCTCGTCTCCCGCGAAACCTCTGTAAATCGCCACCTCGCTCCAACACAGGTTCCGGCCGCCCTCCGGCGCCGCGCACGGCCTTCGGAACTCCCAGCTCTCCGGCTCCGCGCACTCCGGTCCTACGTACTCCCACGCGAACTCCTCGCCTGCAAGGCCGAGCTGGCGCTGAAACCCCGGCACCACGGCTGGCGCGTTGCCGTCGAAGAACCGGGTGATGGCACATATCAAGCCAGACCTCAGCCGCCTTGCGTGAGGCCGGCGATGAAGCACATCAGATACTACGCCGCTTACGTATTCCTCCCTGTGCCGCGCTAGGCCGCAGCGGCAGCCGCCGATCCAAGACCGACATTGACGTGGAATCAATGGCGGCAGAGACCTTGGCGAGGGAACGTTGTCGCCGATTCATCGTGGTGGAGGATTGATGGTGCGCTGCTGAAGGCTGATGAGCGTGAGCAAGGAAACACAATAGGTAACGTTCTCTGTTTATATTAGTATCAACTATAGTAGCTCTTTGGTTAAGTTTTTGGACCGAACTTCAGTTCCGAGGACAATGCGAGCTGCAAACCAGAGGGGCAAGAGCTCTGCTGCGAGTTGCAGCGGAGGTGTTCAGTAGGTCGGCAAAGTGGGCGCCGCTGACAAGAAGGTTTGCTGTGTAAGCGGAAGAAGGCTGGGAAGTGTGAAGAGAAGAAGAAATCTGTAGGGGAGCTTCGTAGAGTTTCAGTTTTCTTTCTTTTAGTTGGCAAACAGCAGCTGTGTTGGTGGTTTATGTGGTGTGTTGGTTGGCAACAGGTTGTTCTAGCTTAGTAAGGTTGTAGGTTCAGGTTAGGATTCTGGTAGGTGGTTTGGTGTGTGAGGCGACAAACCAAAGGGGGCCTGGTAAAATGCTGTATTATCGGTTTCGTTTTCAATAAAGTGAAATCGGGGGCGGAGCCCCTCTATTCTAAAAAAAAAAAACTTAGGAACATGATTTTGTACTTGGTAGGTGTTGGATCACAGAATATCTCCCACTTATGTTGTCCAGGATGTTTTATTTGATCTGCCTCATGTAGTCTAGGATAATTCTTTAATAGAATGAATCATTATTAGATAAGAAATAATCTGGCGTAAAGATACCAATGAACTAAGATGGTTATGTACTTATGTTCTTAAAGTAGATACATAACAGACATTTCAGGATAAGTGTATTTAACTTCTTGATGCTACCAATGAATTAATATGCTACCATTTGTTCCTTGATGAGATGGGAACTATTGTAACTACACATATATTATTTCCTGCCGTATACATAAGCTTTTATCCATTTCCGTGTGGAATAATAGGAGACCAATAGAGTTCTAACAAGTCATGACAGACCCGTGTTGGCTCACTTGCATCATTTACAGGGCATGTAAATAGTTCAGGCTTATAATCAAACTGTGACTTTCTTATGATATTATAATTTGAGATGAGGATCTACAGTTTCTGTGAAGAAGCAGTTGATTGAGCTGCAACTCCTAAATAATGCTAACTGCTGTTGGCTTTTGGTACAGGTTCCAGTTCGTTCCCCAGCTGCTCTTATTGAGCAGACTATTTGGCATTATGTCTGTGCTTATCCTCGGCCCAACAGATGATGCCGGACAAAGCGAGTTATTTCCTTACGAGAAGTATGTGTAGCAGCTTTTGCTTGTGCGCTCTGGTAGCTGTTCAATGGAAGTTGATTCCAAATCCATTATTCTTGAAGAGGTAAGCAAGCGACATGACACAAACCTTGAAGTAGTTTGCTCTATTTAAGTATACCAGCTTTGGATATGAATGGTTTGGGGTAATTGTTATGACAGTTCTAAGTTGTGTCAGAACTTAGGATTTTACCTTGAACCTGAAGCTATTGGTTAACAGTGGTGATATATTTACCCGAACTTGCTGTTGTTGGTTATGTCTTGGAATGGATTCCGTACCCCAGTACGCTTTGATGATCCCATATAGAACACACTGCTTATCCTATGTCAGTACAATTTATGAGGACAGCCATCAGAAATGAATAGACCAAACAATTTACCATGCGTCTTTGAGAGTTGAAAATGAGGACAAATCTAGGCATATGCATTTGTGTCGTGTACATATATTGAGACTACTATTTTCTTTCAAGCGAACAAAGGTAAGGGGAGCAATAAAATCACAAGCAAACGAAGGTACTTCTACATTCATGTCTTTCATAGATTTATCAATCTAAACTGTGGCATCTCTGCATTATGTTTCTTCTACCGCAGTGAAATTGTTACACTTTATATGTAGCTGACAGGAAGCATGTCTAATTTCGAAGGTACTATTGATATGTGTGCTTAGGGCAATAACGAAGCTTTGGCATGTGATAAAAATAACTCACCGCGGCAATTACATTCTGAGTGTAGGGCTTGGAGAACACTGATGGCCGGACGCGATGACAACCTTGTAACCTGGAGACGGCGTATCAACCGGCGTCGTTGTTACGACGCGGCAACGCGGCCAAGGACGCCGATGGCGACCTGGTAATCTCGATACTTTGCAGACACATAATCGATTTCGGGGGGCAGTCTGCTAAAGCTAGCCGGTGATTTCAGTGACAGACGATTTGCTGGTTGTGAGCCGTTGATTGGTTTTGATTTGCTTCTTAGCTCATCCGATTGGTTTCAAGTCACGTACTTGGTTTTGATTGCTGGTTGATACTTCTGGCAAGTAACAATTGGTTTGGCAAGTCACGTACGTGGTTTTGATCGCTGATTGATACTTTTTGCAAGTAACAATTGGTTTTGAATGCTTATTGATTCGTTGGTTCCTTCGTTGGTCACGGAAAGGAAAGGCTTCGTTGTTCCTACGTTGCTAACGATTTTGGTTAGCCGGCCCAGTTATAGCGATTGGGTGACGTGTCGATCGGTGATTGGAACCATCGTCTGCCTGGGACGTACGAACGTACGACCAACTCCCAATTAATAGTAAAGATTCAGTAAACATGATATTTTCTATACCTAGACAAAATTTTGATTCAGTTATTCACAAGATAACCCATGCTGGTTTTTGTGAACAAATGTGTGATGTACTCACGCGGTTTAGACTTCATCATGCTTATAGGCCTCTTGAGTTCCTAGTGCTCATGCTTATACGCGCGTACCATTCAATGTTACAGGAAGAAAAGCTTCTCTATATATGTTTGACTAATTTCATTTGCAACTAAGCTGAGTGCATGTCAATAAGCTAGCTTGCCTCAATCTCCGTGTTTTAGTTAGTTATTCTCCATCATGTTAGTACTCATTAGTAACTAGTGTAGTTGCAACGATTCAATCATGTGAGATATGGTCATATGGGAGGATATCAACATGCTAGCAAGCAAACTCCATCAGGTTGAGCACAATCAGCACGAAGTGTGGCCGTGCCTCCCTCAAAGAGACCTATGACCACACTGTATTTTTTCGCTTCGTTATCAGTAGATCCGAAGCCATGGGTCTAGCGGGGACGTGGCGTGCGGTGCACAGGTCTGCTTCTCAACTCCGTACGTCGTAAAGGAAGGTCGTCATCCATTGACGAAAGCGTCCTGCTATGCCCCGGTGTCATGTACCCACTGTCACATGGGCCGTCGTATGGAGGTCACGGCAGGAGATACGGCCATACGGGCCGAATCCACTTCGCATTGAAGATTGGACAGGAGGCCAACCAGCTAAACGAGGGAAACGCGTGTGTTGGCTCGATGTTGAAGAACTGAACGAGGGTACGTTTGGTTTAGGCCTACCAAATTTTTGGCTTGACCAAAATATTGGTGAACCTTTCCTGCGCCCCCAGTTCGCCAACGATTCACGTAGAGTGCCCTGGGCGAGCCAATTTTTTGATAAGGCCAGCGTTGGCTGCAAACCAAACGTACCCTGAATGACTCTTTTCCATTTCCCCCCTTAATCATGCTCTACAGTTGGAGGTTGACATCGCGATGTTGCTCTAAAAAATCTGGTTATTTGTGTTCAGTAAACAAACTTTGTGAAATAGATTGCCTCAGTTGGGATTCAAAATGGCAAAACATATACTTTAGCAAATAAAAAAGCCCTACACTAAGATTATCTATTGCTTTTGGTTCCCCTGGATTAGCAGTCAGCAAACATGCTAGTTTCTTTCCTAAACAAAAACTTGAAATGATTCGTCACAACTTAGTCAGCCTGCTAAACATGCGTCATGATATTATTTTTTCTCCCACAAAATTAAATCAATATTTCGATTTTCCAGAACATAGTATTAAATACCTCTACTACTTTACATACCTAAGCTACCTAGGATAAGAAAATAGAATAATAGACAGTGATTCCTTCTTCAAAAATCATAATTGACATGTATAATTTATTTTGTTATAAAAATAAATAACTCATTCCATTAACATGAACTCAAAACTTGAAATTTTATAGATGACACATATTCTCTATGGTGAAGTGCTTCTATGATATAAGAACCTTATAACATTAAAAGCGTACAGGGAAAAACAGAGAAAATAAGAAGCAGGTGGTTCAGTTGCAGCAATTAGCAAACAATTGCGTACCTGTTAGCTTCTGCAGAGTGGCATTGCGAAAATGGTTAAATGCAACTGCGGAACTACATTTGATTATTCCTGTATAGCCATTCTATGATAGATCTATGAATTCAACACAAGCAAAAGTTGGTACAACTTTAGCACACAAATGTAAGAAATAGATTAGACTAATGACTCAATAGTACCATTAGCTCAAAAGGTGATTATTCGCTATGCCAAACCAGCAGTACGAGCAGTTAGCAGAACTTTTCAATTCTACAAAAATATTTGGAGACCCCTTTTATCCCTGTTTTATGTGTTCATATATGGTCAACAACTACATACGACCTATATAATACATGGATAAACAATCATGTGTAGAGTTACATATACTCCAGAATACAAGCATCTAAACCAGTACCTGCAATTGAATTGCTCAATACATCCTAACATATCCTGCTATGACATTTCAAAGGGCATAACTTTTGGAGCATTGTATTTTCGATGATTCTTCTCTCGTGAATTTTTTAAGCCCAAAACTAGGCATCATGAACTGGACACTTATAGCCTAGATTCTGTTCTGTAAACCATTGTGCCCAGCACCTTTTGATAGGATTACCGAATCAGAATCTGCTGGAGAACTATTTAATTTAAGAACATGGAAAAGTCCTGATAGTCGATCCAGATTTAGATTCTTCCCAGTCCTACTTGGAGATCGATTTTCTGTGTCAGGCTCATCTTTCTTCACATGTAGTGCTTTCACCAATATCCTGGTTCTTGGCTTTGGAGTCATCCCTCAACCATAATAGTTAATGACCGTTGATATGGACCCGATCCATTCCTCTTTATTTCCTCCCACACTTGTTGTATCCCCTTTCATATTCCATACTGAAATAAAGATTCAATATTAAGTTATATGCGTCACAGTCCAACTTACAACCCGATTCCTCCATCCTCTGAATCAAAAAAAAATAACATCTCTTGGTTTCTCAGTCGTCTTCAGAATGTAGGTGTATGTCATATTGTTTGGAGAGCATCCCATCTCCATATCATCCATAGCTCATGAACTTTCTCCGTACACCTTATTTTACAGAAATGTTTTATCAAAGTATTGTAGGTAGAACCATCTGCTTGACAACCAGGGTCATTCATCGAAGAATCTCAAGTGCTTCTGGAATCTTTTCTTGAGACCCAATTGGTCAATGATACAATTGCAGATCGCCATATCGGAATTGATCCCTTTCTCTCGCATGCTTGTAAACAGCTTCACGGCGATGAAGGTTTGCCAACTTTGGTTAGTGAATTTGTAAACGAACCATTGGTGAACAGGTCCGGTTTGAGCGGTTCCAAACCCTTTTACGACAGGAGGGAACTCATCTTTCTTCTGCAGAAAGAGGGCGTCAGCCTCCTCAACGTGCTTGTACCGACACAGTGACATCAGAAGTATATGGAACTCAACCAGGTCGACCTCGAACCCATACTCCTCTCTCTTGTAGAACATCTCGATTGCCACCTGCACCTTGTGCGCCCCCACGGCAAACATCCTGTTTGCCACGTCTGAGCTGCGGTCTTCTTCAGGTATCTCGTCAAAGAGCTGCCTCATCCTCCTGACCTTCTTCATGCGCCCGAGGATGTCGAGCATCTAGGTGTATATCCTCAAGCCGTGGGCGCATGCGGGCAGCCCGTCCGCCCAGTTGAAGAACGACAGTGCCACCTGCCAGTTGGACCTCTTCTTCTTTGAAATCTGACAGACATCCTTGCTGAGGTCCGCATCGGCTTTGCAGGACTTCAAGATCCTCACAACTTTGCCGGCGCTGATGTACCAGGAGTCCTTTGACCGCTGGTAGGGCAGAGTCTTGGTGATCCGAGATCATGTCGTCTTGTAAGAAGGCTTGGGTGGAAGCGTGGAGGCGATGCTGCACCAGGAAGCACGTCGAACGCATTCGGTCGAACAGTTGGCGCGCGGCCGTGCGCGTAGCAAGAACGCCGAGCAACCTACGAACTGCACACGAACAATGTCCAAGTTAGCAATGAGAGGCGCAAACTGACAGGGGGAGGAGAAGGGGTGGATACGACGCGTACCGGAGATGCGGTTTTTGGTCCTGGAGGCGGCGGCTAGCATGGCGCAAGCCGGCGCCGGCGGCATCGTGCCTGCCGGGGGTGGCCAGGAGGCAGAGCCGGCCGGGAGCGCGCGCAGGAGGCAGCCTCTCGCGCTAGATCGAGCCCCGGAAGCGGACGGCAGCAAAACGTGCTCTGAGTCACCGCCGTTGACGCGCGGCGCCGACGTGTCGGCGGCGGGAGCGCGTGCCGAGATATATTGATTTGTTTTCATTTCTTTTTTAGTGGACCAAACGGTCAAATGGGAAAAAAAAACAAGCTGGGACCATTTCCCCCACTCCACTCCGCCGGCAAAGCGGCGGCGCGCCGAGCCCGACCACTCCACTCCGCCTCCACCTTCTTCCTCGCCGCAAGCTCCTCCGATGGCCAAAACCCAGAGACCCGAAGCTCGCATCGACGCCGATCCGGACATTCCCCAACAGGAAGCGCCATCCAGAGCCCCGGAACTGATCCAGGCGGCGCAGCGCCTCCAGCGGGTCCGCGCGAACCTCCGCCTCCCCGACCGGCCCTTCGTGCCCCCGTCCCGCGCCTACGACGACGGCCTCCGCGCCCTCCGCCTCCGCCCCTTCGTCCGCCTCAAACTCTCCGTCTCCGGCGCCCCGCGCCCCGACCTGGTCGCCGAGCTCATCGCCCACTACAAACCTACACCTGGCTGCAATGGAGGGTGGAGTTCCGCCCGTGGCAAAGAAATCGAGGTCTCCCTCGATGAATTTGCCACTGCGCTCTACCTGCCGGGAAGACCTACATTCTGTCCCCCGGCCGGCGTTGACCCTGCCGCCGTGGCCTCCGTGGCCCAGGAGTTCGTAGAGGTTTACTTCCCGCCGAGTAAACGCTGCGGTCTGGTGGATGCGGCGTTGGGGGCTGTGAAGGATGGCAGGGTGCATGATATTGACTGGACGGTGCTAATCTGGGAGCAAGTGATGGCGGAGATGGAACAGCTCGTTGAGAAGAACATCACCGACACGGTGAGCTACTACGGTTTGTATCTGCAATGGCTCATCTGGGTCCAGAGGCCGGAACTCTTCCAGCTGCCACCGGAGACAGGGGAGTTGCCCCCACAGAAGAAACGAGGAAGTGATCAAGCAGCAGTAAATGAGAACCAAATGCGTTGCTCCGAGTCCGACATGCCAAGGGCTGAAGCGAGGCCTGAGCAGATGGATGCGACATCCAAGAAGATTCATTCGGCATTTGAAAAGTTTGACGCGGCATCTAAGAAGATCCATCTCATATCGAAGAAGTTTGACATGCACAAGATCGAGCCGAGGTCCAAGCAGATTGACATGGCATCCAAGAAGATTGATTTGGCATCCAAGAAGATCGATGCCACATCCAAGAAGATCGATTCGGCACTCGAAAAGTTGGCCGCCGTATCAAAGAAGATTAATGCCACATCGAAGAAGTTTGACTCGGCATCCAAGATTATGGGTGCCACATCGAAAAAGTTCGACTCGGCATTTAAGATGATCAATGCAACATATAAGGTGATCAAAACCACATCCAAGCAGCTTGACGCGAGGGCAAAACAGCTTGGCGAGAAAGATGACGACATGCAAGCAATGGAGTCGCTCAACCAGGCATTGCTTACAAAGGAAAGAAAAAGCAATGACGAGTTGCAAGGTGCTCGAAAGATGCTCATAGAGGTAACTGAGGAACCAATGCCTCCTTTGGCGATGCCTGCATTTGATACTTCCACATTATATCTTAATATTTTTATCCTTAGTTTTACTTCTGATGGATCTATTGCATTTTCGCAGGCTTTGCAGAAATTCGCAATTGGCCGGTCACATATATTTGTCAAAAGGATGGGCGAGCTTGACGCTATAGCCTTTGCAAATGCTTGCGCAACAAATGTACCACATGAGGATGCAGAGTTTAACTCCGCTATTCTTTGTTCAAAATGGCAAGCAGAAATTTCAAACTCGGAGTGGCATCCTTTTAGGATAATCACGGTGAATGGTAAACCGGCGGTATGTAGAATGTAGAAACTCTTTATTACTGTTCCTAGTTTCTATGCTCTGCTAGTTCTAACCTTAAGTAATTAATTTCTCGAAAATTGACAGCATGCTTTAATGCAAAATACCAAACAGTTATGTACATGAGATCCAAGAATTCCATCTATTTATGCCAACACTTTTTTTCTTTACATTCACTGGCTAACATTTCCATGATTCCACCTGAAAATGCATACCTTCTTTCCCTCTTGTCTAGGAAATTCTCTTGGAGGACGATGAGAAGCTCCTTGAGTTAAAAGAAGAGCATGGCGAAGAAATCTACGACTTGGTAACCAAGGCGCTGCTCGAGATCAACGAGTACAACCCCAGCGGACGCTACGCCTTGCCGGAGTTGTGGAACTCTAAGGCAGGCCGGAAAGCGACGTTGGAGGAGGCAGTTGAGTTCGTCCTGAAACAGCGGCAATCACGCAAGAGGAAGCGCTGATCTGCAGGTTGGGGTGCTTCCTTGCTTCCTACTTGTGCTAATGTAGTAGTAGTAGTAGTAGTAGTAGTAGTAGTAGTAGTAGTAGTAGTAGACTAGTAGTAGTGCCAGTGGATTAGTTAAGACGATTGTAGTCGTTTGATGCCTCTTACTGATCATGGAACTAGATTAATTAGGCGTGATCGCCTTTAGGTCGCTAGCAAGAGTTTAGCTAGATGCTCCTGTTGTATAGCCTTGGCATGGGATGCTGGTACTAATCTAAGAAATGTATTTAGGTTGCCTCTATCTTCTTTGTTATTATAAATCGTTAATATGATGTGATGGTTGCCCTGAGAGGGTGAGAGGAGAGGATCAGCTGAGCTCAAGCTTGACACTGGCGAGTGGCGCCACCTGCTCTGCTCTGCTGCAACAATTATTTACACCCTGCACTGCACAACACATGTGCATCACTCACGCCGAGCTACCCTGGAAGAGGAGACCTCTTCGCTGGATGGCCAACTGGCCGTCTCACGCTGCTGCTCTCCACGGTCACGCCACGATCTACGTCTGGGCGTGCCCCCGGTGCCGGCAGCGTCGAGGCTGCCAATCGACGGGCCACCATGGGACGACGACTAAGACGATGACAACGACAATGGCATAGAAGAACAGGTGTAGGCCAACAGCTAGCTAGATCACTAGACATCTACTTCCAAGTTTCAGATTGTTTTCAGCGGCAACAGAGAAAATTGAATTTTTTCTGAATTTTTCAGCTACCTGTTGGTATATGCGACACTGAAAAAGTTTCAGACCAAAAAAAAATCTGAACTTTTCAGCGCCAACAACAAAGCAGAGACAAATCTTTCTTTCTGAAATTTTCAGCACCTGTTGATAAATATGTGACGATGAACAAGTTTCTTCTGAAACATAAATTGAAAGTAGGCTGATACTATTATCGGTAATCAATAATCTGAAACGATCGACAAAAATACTACTGCATTAATATATTAGCAAAAAGCATGACGGAAACTAGCACGAACGTCTATTCAGTGAACAACTAATAGTTGGTTCAACATGTGACAGTTTCATCCTATACTGCTGCTACACACTAACATGTGACAGTACACATTCGGAAATACCTCTTTTGCGAGCCTGCTTCCGGCTCTCACTGCACAGATCTGCTGAGCACTTCCCTGAATTCCCAGAGCTGCTTCACCATGGCGTCGTTCTTGGCCATTTTGCTCGTCTTCTCCTCGTTGTGGTGGGCAAAGTATTTGCCAGTCACTTCCTTCAGCTGGGGTTGAGCCCTACATAGAAAGGGGTTGCTGCTCCATTAACAAAGAAGAAGTTTAACTCAGAAAAAGGTACAAAATGGCAAAGATTTTTCATTACTCTTCTTTTTGCGAATAAAGATTCTTCATTACTTGCATCCTATGACAAGAACAGGATGATGGGAATTGCCTCTGCAAGTTAAGCCGTTGTTGCTAGGGGCAAGTACATGGAAGAACCTTGGGCACATTCTTCCATAGCATGTAGTAGGTGATAACTTGAATTGCCTCTGCAAGTGAAAACAAACATGTTTCGTGAATTTTCCGATCCCAAGCGTGTTAAGTTGGGATCCATTTTCGATTCATGATGTTTTCTTTATCCCTTTATATTTCATGTTTTAGATCCGTTTTTTGTAGATGCAAACTCAGATTCTTTTTCACCCAAGATTTTTGTTCTGGAATCTTTTCATGAAACAGTTTGTGTTCAGTTTAGGTCCAGGTTGCTCATGTTTTTCATGCTGTTCTCGTTCGGTGCATGATCTGAATTGAATGGTTGATCCGTGTCTTCATGGAAGTTGTTGTAGCTTATGCATGATCTATGCTCCAGATGCTGGTATTGCAAACAGAACTATGGTTGTTATCGGGCATTGTTTGTTGAGGCCCGAACCTGTCTAAATATGTCTCCCATGTGCTACCATCGATAATATATCGAGTGCGACCCTTCCAAATAAACCGCCAGAAAAATATCACGACCATTTTTTTCGAAACGAGGCAAAAGCTTTGCCTTTTATATTGATATAGGACAAGGAAACATGATACGACTAAGGCCAGAAAGAAAAAATCCGTACAGGTCAGGGCCTACTAAACGATAGAAAAGTAGCCCCGCGAGGATCCAGATCATCCTACCCCGTCCAATCTCTCGGAAAGATATATCGTCATTACTTCAAAAAAGCAATTATGTGGGGCGGTCTGGAACCAGGAAGCAGATCAGCCAGAGATGTCCAGCGCCGCCGGTGGCGGGAAATCAAGGCTTCATCCGCTGCCGTGATGGACGGCAAGTTCAGCCTGAAGAGGGTCCTCAACCCATCGATTGCCGAACCAGTGAGTGGAGTCTTGCAGGTGGTCGCGAATTCTTTCCTAGCCTGTAGCAGGGGCATATCTCCAACGTCGATCCCCATTTTCATGCGGAGTACACGCACCGCTTTGACCCAAACGTCAAAAAGATGCTTTTTCACCGGAGATTCATGGTGGCTCGGGGACTAACTGTAGACGGGTGGAGGGTCATCGTCAGGTCGCCGCCGCAGTGACATCATGGGCCTGTCGACCCGCTGGTGCGTCGCTGCGTTGCTCGCGAAAAGCTCTCCGACAACAACACTACTCTCTCCACCAGCTCATCGCCTCCGCCGCAGCGTCGTTCCCTCTCCCTCTGCCACCTCTGAACGATCGAGAGAAGAAGATGAGCCCCTTTAGTTCAGTGGCGGAAGGGCTGAACTGTGTCGCGCATAGATTGATGGTTCTTTTCATAAAACGACCACCTCGTCCGCTCCGCAAGTGGCTAACAGTGGGCTCCACTCTCCGGCATGGCACGAGATACTTCCCTACGGGCTTGGCGGTGACCATGTACGACACATCCACGCGTATTTGGTGACCGTAATTCACAAGTATAACTGTGTAAGATGATGACGGCGAGTAACAAGCTCAAATTGGGTGATGGATTTTACTCTTTTTTTCCATTCCTTTTTAGTGGACTCGATCGGCCAAACGGCCGAATGGAAAAAGGATCAAGCTTTGGCACCAGTATCCATTAGTCCCCTCTCCACTCCGACGGCAAAGCGGCGGCGCGCTGAGCCCGACCACTCCACTCCGCCTCCACCTCCTTCATCGCCGCCGATGGCGAAAACCCTGAGGCCCGAAGCACCCACCGACGCCGATCCGGATACTCCCCAACAGGTGGCGCCATCCAGAGCCCCGGAACCGACAGAGGGGGCGCAGCGCCTCCAACGGGTCCGCGCGAACCTCCGCCTCCCTGACCGGCCCTTCGCGGCCCCTTCCGCCGCCCACGACGCCGGCCTCCACGCCCTCCGCCTCCTCCCCTTCGTCCGCCTCGACCTCTCCGTCTCCGGCGCCCCGCGACCCGACCTAGTCGCCGAGCTCATCGCCAACTTCAAACGTACACCTGGCTGCAATGGAGGATGGAGCTCCGTCCGTGGCAAAGAAATCGAGGTCTCGATCGATGCATTCGCCAAGGCGCTCTGCCTGCCGGGAAGACCTACTTACTGTCCTGCGGCCGGGATCCTGCCATCGTGGCCTTGGCCGCCCAAGAGTTCGGAGAGGTTTACTTCCCGCTGAGGAAACACTATGGCCTGGTGGGGGCTGTGAAGGATGGTAGGGCACACGATATTGACTGGAAGATGCTAATCTGGGTCCAAGTGATGGCGGAGATGGAACACCTTCTTGACAAGAACAACACTGAAACGGTGAGCTACTACGGTTTGTATCTGCAGAGGCTCATCTGGGTCCAGAGGCCGGAACTCTTCCAGCTGCCATCCGTGCCGGATGCGCCAACTGGGTTGCACCCACAGAAGGAACGAGGAAGAAATCGAGCAGCAGTAAATGAGAACCAAAAGGGTTTCTCCGAGTCTGACATGCCGAGGGCTGAAGCGAGGTCCGAGCAGATCAATGCCAAGAAGTTTCATTCGGCATTTGAAATGTTGGGCACCACATCTAAGCAGATCGATCTCATATCGAAGAAGTTTGACAAACAGAAGAGGTCCAAGGAGTTTGATGTGTTATCCAACAAGCTCGATGCCATATCTAAGAAGATTGATGTGTTATCCAAGGAGGTGGATGCCATATCTAAGAGGACTGATTTGAAATTCAGAAATGTTCACACCACATCCACATCGATGAAGTTCGACTCGGCATCTAAGATGGTAAAGGCGGAAGATAAGATAACTGAAACCACATCCAAGCAGCTTGACACGGGAACAAAACAGCTTGGTGAGAAAGACGACGACATACAATCAATGGCGTCGCTCGTCCAGGCATTGCTTACAAAGGAAAGAGCAAGCAATGACGAGTTGCAAGGCGCTCGAAAGATGCTCATAGAGGTAACCGAGGAACCAATGCTGCCTTTGTCGATGCCTGGATTTGATACTTCCACATTATATCTTAATTTTTTTATCCTTAGTATTACTTCTGATGGATCTATTGCATTTTCGCAGGCTTTGCAGAAATTCACAATTGGCCAGTCACATGTAGTTGTCAAAAGGATGGGCGAGCTTGACGCTAGAGCCTTTGCAAATGCTTGCGCAGCAAATGTACCACATGAGGATGCAGAGTTTAACTCTGCTATTCTTTGTTCAAAATGGCAAGCAGAAATTTCAAACTCAGAGTGGCATCCTTTTAGGATAATCACGGTGAATGGTAAACCGACGGTATGTAGAATGTAGAAACTCATTATTAGCGTTCCTAGTTTCTATGCTCTGCTAGTTATAACCTTAATAAGTCATTAGTTTCTCGAAAAATTAATAGCATGCTTTAATACAAAATACCAAACGGCTAGGTACATGAGATCCAAGAATTCCATCTATTTATGCCAACACTTTTCTTCTTTACATTCACTGGCTAACATTTCCATGATTCGACCTGAAAATGCATACCTTCTTTCCCTCTTGTCTAGGAAATTCTCTTGGAGGACGATGAGAAGCTCCGCGAGTTAAAAGAAGAGCATGGCGAAGAAATCTACGCCTTGGTAACCAAGGCGCTGCTCGAGATCAACGAGTACAACCCCAGCGGACGCTACGCCGTGCCGGAGTTGTGGAACTCTAAGGCAGGCCGGAAAGCGACGTTAGAGGAGGCAGTTGAGTTCGTCCTGAAACATTGGCAATCACGCAAGAGGAAGCGCTGATCTGCAGGTTGGGGTGCTTCCTGCTTGTACTAATGTAGTAGTAGTAGACTATTAGTAGTGCCCGTGGATTAGTTAAGAGGTTTGTAGTCGTTTGCTGCCTCTTACTGATCATGGAACTAGATTAATTAGGTGTGATCGTATTTAGGTCGCTAGCCAGAGTTTAGCTAAATGTTCCTGTTGTATAGCCTTGCATGGGATGCTGGTACTAATCTAAGAAATGTATTTAGGTTGCCTCTATCTTCTTTGTTACTATAAATCATTAATATGTACGTCTGGGCCGTCGCGCATCAGGGCGTGCCCCGGTGCCGGCAGCGTCGAGGCTGCCAATCGCCGGGCCATCATGGGACGAGACTAAGACGATGACAACGACAATGGCATAGAAGAACAGGTGTAGGCCAACAGCTAGCTAGATCACTAGACATCTACTTCCAAGTTTCTGATTGCCTTTTCAGCAAAAGAGAAGATTGAATTTTTTCTGAATTTTTCAGCTACCAGTTGGTATATGCGACACTGAAAAAGTTTCAGACAAAAAAAATCTGAACTTTTCAGCGCCAACAACAAAGCAGAGACAAATCTTTCTTTCTGAATTTTTCAGCACCTGTTGATATATATGTGACGATGAACAAGTTTCTTCCGAAACATAAATCTGAAAGTAGGCTGATACTAGTTTCGGTAATCAATAATCTGAAACGATCGACAAACATACTACTGAATTAATATATTAGCAAAAAGCATGACGCAAACTAGCACGAACGTCTATTCAGTGAACAACTAATAGTTGGTTCAACATGTGACAGTTTCATCCTATACTGCTGCTACACACTAACATGTGACGGTACATATTCGGAAATACGTCTTTTGCAAGCCTGCTTCCGGCTCTCACTGCACAGATCTTCCCAGAGCTGCTTCACCAAGGCGTCGTTCTTGGCCATTTTGCTCGTCTTCTCCTCGTTGCGGTGGGCAAAGTATTTGCCAGTCACTTCCTTCAGCTGTGGGGGTTGAGCCCTACATAGAAAGGGTTGCTGCTCCCTTAACAAAGAAGAAGTTTAACTCAGAAAAAAGTACAAAATGGCAAAGATTTTCCATTACTTTTCTTTTTGCGAATAAAGATTCTTCATTACTTACATCCTATGACAAGAACAGGATGATGGGAATTGCCTCTGCAAGTTAAGCCGTTGTTGCTAGGGGCAAGGACATGGAAGAACCTTGGGCACATTATTCCATAGCATGTACAGTAGGTGCTAACTTGAATTGCCTCTGCAAGTGAAAACAAACATGTTTCGTGAATTTTCCGATCCCAAGCGTGTTAGGTTGGGATCCATGTTCGATTCATGATGTTTTCTTTATCCCTTTATATTTCATGTTTTAGATCCGTTTTTTGTAGATGCAAACTCAGATTCTTTTTCACCCAAGATTTTTGTTCTGGAATCTTTTCATGAAACAGTTTGTGTTCAGTTTAGGTCCAGGTTGCTCATGTTTTTCATGCTGTTCTCGTTCGGTGCATGATCTGAATTGAATGGTTGATCCGTGTCTTCATGGAAGTTGTTGTAGCTTATGCATGATCTATGCTCCAGATGCTGGTATTGCAAACAGAACTATGGTTGTTATCGGGCATTGTTTGTTGAGGCCCGAACCTGTCTAAATATGTCTCCCATGTGCTACCATCGATAATATATCGAGTGCGACCCTTCCATATAAACCGCCAGAAAAATATCACGATCATTTTTTTCGAAACGAGCCAAAAGCTTTGCCTTTTATATTGATATAGGAGAAGGAAACATGATACGACTGAGGCCAAAAAGAAAAAAATCCGTACAGGTCAGAGCCTACTAAAAGATAGAAAAGTAGTCCCGCGAGGATCCAGATCATCCTACTCCGTCCAATCTCTCGGAAAGATATATCGTCATTACTTCAAAAAAGCGATTATGTGGGGCGGTCTGGAACCAGGAAGCAGATCAGACAGAGATGTCCAGCGCCGCCGGTGGCGGGAAATCAAGGCTTCATCCGCTGCCGTGATGGATGGCAAGTTCAGCCTGAAGAGGGTCCTCAACCCATCGATTGCCGAACCAGTGAGCGGAGTCTTGCAGGTGGTCGTGAATTCTTTTCTAGCCTGTAGCAGGGGCATATCTCCAACGTCGAGCCCCATTTTCTTGTGGAGTACACGCACCGCTTTGACCCAAACGTCAAAAAGATGCTTTTTCACCGGAGATTCATGGTGGCTCGGGGACTAACTGTAGACGGGTGGAGGGTCATCGTCAGGTCGCCGCCGCAGTGACATCGCGGGCCTGTCGACCCGCTGGTACGTCGCCGCGTTGCTAGTGAAAAGCTCTCCGACAACAACACTACTCTCTCCACCAGCTCATCGCCTCCGCCGTAGCGTCATTCCTTCTCCCTCTACCACCTCCGAACGATCGAGAGAAGAAGATGAGCTCCTTACTTTAGTTCAGTGGCGGAAGGGCTGAACTGTGTCGCGCATAGATTGATGGTTCTTTTCATAAAACGACCACCTTGTCCGCTCCGCAAGTGGCTGACAGTGGGCTCCACTCTCCGGCATGGCACGAGATACTTCCCTACGGGCTTGGCGGTGACCATGTACGACACATCCACGCGTATTCGGTGACCGTAATTCACGAGTATAACTGTGTAAGATGATGACGGCGAGTAACAAGCTCAAATTGGGTGATGGATTTTACTCTTTTTTTCCATTCCTTTTTAGTGGACTCGATCGGCCAAACGGCCGAATCGAAAAAGGATCAAGCTTTGGCACCAGTATCCATTAGTCCCCTCTCCACTCCGACGGCAAAGAGGCGGCGCGCCGAGACCGACCACTCCACTCCGCCTCCACCTCCTTCCTCGCCGCCGATGGCCAAAACCCTGAGACCCGAAGCTCCCACCGACGCCGATCCGGATACTCCCCAACAGGTGGCGCCATCCAGAGCCCCGGAACCGACAGAGGGGGCGCAGCGCCTCCAGCGGGTCGGCGCGAACCTCCGCCTCCCTGACCGGCCCTTCGCGGCCCCTTCCGCCGCCCACGACGCCGGCCTCCACGCCCTCCGCCTCCTCCCCTTCGTCCGCCTCGACCTCTCCGTCTCCGGCGCCCCGCGACCCGACCTAGTCGCCGAGCTCATCGCCAACTTCAAACGTACACCTGGCTGCAATGGAGGATGGAGCTCCGTCCGTGGCAAAGAAATCGAGGTCTCGATCGATGCATTCGCCAAGGCGCTCTGCCTGCCGGGAAGACCTACTTACTGTTCTCCGGCCTGGATCCTGCCGTCGTGGCCTTGGCCGCCCAAGAGTTCGGAGAGGTTTACTTCCCGCTGAGGAAACACTACGGCCTCGTGGGGGCTGTGAAGGATGGTAGGGCACACGATATTGACTGGAAGATGCTAATCTGGGTCCAAGTGATGGCGGAGATGGAACACCTTCTTGACAAGAACAACACTGAAACGGTGAGCTACTACGGTTTGTATCTGCAGAGGCTCATCTGGGTCCAGAGGCCGGAACTCTTCCGGCTGCCATCCGTGCCGGATGCGCCAACTGGGTTGCACCCACAGAAGGAACGAGGAAGAAATCGAGCAGCAGTAAATGAGAACCAAAAGGGTTTCTCCGAGTCTGACATGCCGAGGGCTGAACCGAGGTCCGCGCAGATCGATGCCAAGAAGATTCATTCGGCATTTGAAATGTTGGGCGCCACATCTAAGCAGATCGATCTCATATCGAAGAAGTTTGACAAACAGAAGAGGTCCAAGGAGTTTGATGTGTTATCCAACAAGCTCGATGCCATATCTAAGAAGATTGATGTGTTATCCAAGGAGATGGATGCCATATCTAAGAGGACTGATTTGAAATTCAGAAATGTTCACACCACATCCACATCGATGAAGTTCGACTCGGCATCTAAGATGGTAAAGGCGGAAGATAAGATAACTGAAACCACATCCAAGCAGCTTGACACGGGAACAAAACAGCTTGGTGAGAAAGACGACGACATACAATCAATGGCGTCGCTCGTCCAGGCATTGCTTACAAAGGAAAGAGCAAGCAATGACGAGTTGCAAGGCGCTCGAAAGATGCTCATAGAGGTAACCGAGGAACCAATGCTGCCTTTGTCGATGCCTGGATTTGATACTTCCACATTATATCTTAATTTTTTTATCCTTAGTATTACTTCTGATGGATCTATTGCATTTTCGCAGGCTTTGCAGAAATTCACAATTGGCCAGTCACATATAGTTGTCAAAAGGATGGGCGAGCTTGACGCTAGAGCCTTTGCAAATGCTTGCGCAGCAAATGTACCACATGAGGATGCAGAGTTTTACTCTGCTATTCTTTGTTTAAAATGGCAAGCAGAAATTTCAAACTCAGAGTGGCATCCTTTTAGGATAATCACGGTGAATGGTAAACCGACGGTATGTAGAATGTAGAAACTCAGTATTAGCGTTCCTAGTTTCTATGCTCTGCTAGTTATAACCTTAATAAGTCATTAGTTTCTCGAAAAATTAATAGCATGCTTTAATACAAAATACCAAACGGCTATGTACATGAGATCCAAGAATTCCATCTATTTATGCCAACACTTTTCTTCTTTACATTCACTGGCTAACATTTCCATGATTCGACCTGAAAATGCATACCTTCTTTCCCTCTTGTCTAGGAAATTCTCTTGGAGGACGATGAGAAGCTCCGCGAGTTAAAAGAAGAGCATGGCGAAGAAATCTACGCCTTGGTAACCAAGGCGCTGCTCGAGATCAACGAGTACAACCCCAGCGGACGCTACGCCGTGCCGGAGTTGTGGAACTCTAAGGCAGGCCGGAAAGCGACGTTAGAGGAGGCAGTTGAGTTCGTCCTGAAACATTGGCAATCACGCAAGAGGAAGCGCTGATCTGCAGGTTGGGGTGCTTCCTGCTTGTACTAATGTAGTAGTAGTAGACTATTAGTAGTGCCCGTGGATTAGTTAAGAGGTTTGTAGTCGTTTGCTGCCTCTTACTGATCATGGAACTAGATTAATTAGGTGTGATCGTATTTAGGTCGCTAGCCAGAGTTTAGCTAAATGTTCCTGTTGTATAGCCTTGGCATGGGATGCTGGTACTAATCTAAGAAATGTATTTAGGTTGCCTCTATCTTCTTTGTTACTATAAATCATTAATATGTACGTCTGGGCCGTCGCGCATCAGGGCGTGCCCCGGTGCCGGCAGCGTCGAGGCTGCCAATCGACGGGCCATCATGGGACGAGACTAAGACGATGACAACGACAATGGCATAGAAGAACAGGTGTAGGCCGACAGATAGCTAGATCACTAGACATCTACTTCCAAGTTTCTGATTGCCTTTTCAGCAAAAGAGAAGATTGAATTTTTTCTGAATTTTTCAGCTACCAGTTGGTATATGCGACACTGAAAAAGTTTCAGACAAAAAAAATCTGAACTTTTCAGCGCCAACAACAAAGCAGAGACAAATCTTTCTTTCTGAATTTTTCAGCACCTGTTGATATATATGTGACGATGAACAAGTTTCTTCCGAAACATAAATCTGAAAGTAGGCTGATACTAGTTTCGGTAATCAATAATCTGAAACGATCGACAAACATACTACTGAATTAATATATTAGCAAAAAGCACGAACGTCTATTCAGTGAACAACTAATAGTTGGTTCGACTCGCACTAACATCCAACCACAAGTAACTGTTATAGGACAATAACGATGTGTTGAAAAAAAAGGAACAGCTCCGCTCTCGCGACCATGGCGACATGTGACCACGCGCCGCCGCCGGGGTGATCTCCCTCCACCGGCCACCTCCGCCGCCGCCGCGGATAGATCCGGAACCCTCTCCGCGTTCTCTCTCCAGCCCACTCGAAGCCCAGCGCTGCTGTCGCCGGGGTTGCGGAGGCCTTGCTCTTCTTCCTCAGCTCTGCTTTTCTCGAGAAGCTTCCTTGCAGGCTGCTGGCTCTCCCGGAAAGGTACGATCAAAGGATGAGGCCCGCCCCCGCGACCTCGCAGGCGGCCGCATCTGCCGCGCCGGCCGCCGTCTTCGCCACGGCCGCCGCCGCCGGTTCGTCCCGCCCCCTGCCGCCGCCCCCGGCGCGGCTCCCGGCTGGCTTCCAGCCCCAGGTGATCCGCCCCACGCCCGCGTCTGCTCCGCCATCAAGCTCCTCGCCCTTCCTCGTCTCCGGGGGCGATGCCATGTCCGCCATGACCTCGGCTCCCGCGCCGGCGGCCTCCGCGTCGGGCCCCATGGACTGGGGTTTCGGGATGCCCAGGGGCTGGGGGTTCGGGATGCCCCGCGCTCCCGCGGCGTGCCAGGCCCCTGCGGCGGTGGCTGCTCCGGCGGAGGTTCGGCCTGCTGTCCCCGTGGCCACGGTGATGACGGGCTCCATGGCTTCGCCGTCCACCGCCGCCGCGCTCGCTGCAGCTGCTCTCGCCTCCCGCAAGTCCGACCCTGTGGTTCGTGGCAGGATTTTGGTGAAGCCCTCGCCCGCGGCCGCTGAGGCTGCCGCTCCGGCCCCTGCTCCTCTTGCTTGCGCCTCCTCCGACTTGCAATTGTCATCCACGGCCACAAAGGTTGCCGTTCCGGCCCCGTCTGCCGTCGACACTGCTCCCCTCGCCAGAGCCTCCTCCAGCAGTACGTCGGGGCTAACCACCACCGGAGGCGCTGTTTCCGGCAAAGCTCGGGGGGCTGTCAATGGGTTCGTCGACGTGAAGATTCTTGAGTTGGAGCCTCCTGTCCTTGGTCCATCTTCCGCGCCGGCTTGTGGAAGCCTCTCTGTGGCAGCTGCTGCTCTGGAAGCTGATGGAGGTTGGGTCCATGTGGGTGGGCGGCGTCGCTACGGCCTTGACCCTCCCCCTGAGTCGTCTAAGGAGGGTCTCGAGCGTCGCCTCGCTTTCAAGCGTTGGGCTCGTGGAAGGTGTTTTCGTTGCTTGGAGTATGGCCGCCAGGTCAGAGCATGTCGCGGGCCATTCAGATGCATTCGCTGTCATGGCGCAGGTCATCGGGAGAGGTTCTGTCGTGTTTCCTCTCCGGTTGCTCATGATTGCTCTCCAGCCGCTCATGCTTGCTCTCCGGTCACTCGCGCTCCTGGCCAGCAATACCGCTCCCCGTTCGACCAGCCTTGTCCTCCACCGGAGGTCGTTGGCCACTCGTCGTCGCCACCGAGGTACCCTTCTGCGTGTTGCAAAGATTCTTTGGTCTCAACTTTTGAGCCACAGGTTGCTCTGCTGCGCTTGGAGCTGCTTCAGAAGGTTGAGCTGCTTCGTTCTGAGATTCGTGATGCTCTAGCTGAGATTCACGTTGCGCTGCGTGTCTTTTCGCCACCTCAGCTCCAGTTTGTTTCCGCTGATGAGGGGGCTGATTGCTTCTTTGGAGATTTTTCTCCTCGTGGTCTGCATGAGACGTCGCCTGTCATCACCGAGTTTGTGGCTCCAGTTGGGCAGGTCATGCCTGAGCTACAGGAGTCTGGTGGGGAACCATCTACGATGCTTCCTGTGGAGTTGGGCTCGTTGGAGTCCGTGGAGGTTGTTGTTGTTGAGGAAGCTCTTGATCCTTTGGCGATGAAGTCCACCCGGTCGCCCCTCTTTGACCGTGATGCTATGTTGGCACGTATTGACGCGCGCGTCTTTGCGGATAAGCTTGGTGGCTTGCTCGCTTGCTTGGAGGCAGCTAGCCCTGGTTCTGGCAAGGCGATTGCTTGCCTCTTAGCCGAGGAGGGTGCTACTGGCAAAATCAAGAAGGTGAAGAAGGCTCTTAGGAGCATAGGCAAGCAAAGTGGTGCCGTTGCTAAGGCGCCCATATCTAGTTAGCGGAAGCTGGTGGTCCTGGAGTAGTCGTCTGTCTGCGGTTGCGGTTGGTTAGGTTGTGTGGAGTTGTCGCTTTGGGGGTTGCTGGTCTTATGTGTTGCCCTTTGTGGTTGTGTCGGTCTCTTCCTTTTTGTTGGTGTTTGTTGTATGGTTTTCGCCCAGTTTCTTCCGCTAATAAACCGGGCACTTTCTCTCTTAATTAATATATGGGGCAAAGCTTTTGCCCCACAGTTTCTAAAAAAATAGTTGGTTCAACATGTGACAGTTTCATCCTATACTGCTGCTACACACTAACATGTGACGGTACATATTCGGAAATACGTCTTTTGCAAGCCTGCTTCCGGCTCTCACTGCACAGATCTTCCCAGAGCTGCTTCACCAAGGCGTCGTTCTTGGCCATTTTGCTCGTCTTCTCCTCGTTGCGGTGGGCAAAGTATTTGCCAGTCACTTCCTTCAGCTGTGGGGGTTGAGCCCTACATAGAAAGGGTTGCTGCTCCCTTAACAAAGAAGAAGTTTAACTCAGAAAAAAGTACAAAATGGCAAAGATTTTCCATTACTTTTCTTTTTGCGAATAAAGATTCTTCATTACTTACATCCTATGACAAGAACAGGATGATGGGAATTGCCTCTGCAAGTTAAGCCGTTGTTGCTAGGGGCAAGGACATGGAAGAACCTTGGGCACATTATTCCATAGCATGTACAGTAGGTGCTAACTTGAATTGCCTCTGCAAGTGAAAACAAACATGTTTCGTGAATTTTCCGATCCCAAGCGTGTTAGGTTGGGATCCATGTTCGATTCATGATGTTTTCTTTATCCCTTTATATTTCATGTTTTAGATCCGTTTTTTGTAGATGCAAACTCAGATTCTTTTTCACCCAAGATTTTTGTTCTGGAATCTTTTCATGAAACAGTTTGTGTTCAGTTTAGGTCCAGGTTGCTCATGTTTTTCATGCTGTTCTCGTTCGGTGCATGATCTGAATTGAATGGTTGATCCGTGTCTTCATGGAAGTTGTTGTAGCTTATGCATGATCTATGCTCCAGATGCTGGTATTGCAAACAGAACTATGGTTGTTATCGGGCATTGTTTGTTGAGGCCCGAACCTGTCTAAATATGTCTCCCATGTGCTACCATCGATAATATATCGAGTGCGACCCTTCCATATAAACCGCCAGAAAAATATCACGATCATTTTTTTCGAAACGAGCCAAAAGCTTTGCCTTTTATATTGATATAGGAGAAGGAAACATGATACGACTGAGGCCAAAAAGAAAAAATCCGTACAGGTCAGAGCCTACTAAAAGATAGAAAAGTAGTCCCGCGAGGATCCAGATCATCCTACTCCGTCCAATCTCTCGGAAAGATATATCGTCATTACTTCAAAAAAGCGATTATGTGGGGCGGTCTGGAACCAGGAAGCAGATCAGACAGAGATGTCCAGCGCCGCCGGTGGCGGGAAATCAAGGCTTCATCCGCTGCCGTGATGGATGGCAAGTTCAGCCTGAAGAGGGTCCTCAACCCATCGATTGCCGAACCAGTGAGCGGAGTCTTGCAGGTGGTCGCGAATTCTTTCCTAGCCTGTAGCAGGGGCATATCTCCAACGTCGAGCCCCATTTTCTTGTGGAGTACACGGACCGCTTTGACCCAAACGTCAAAAAGATGCTTTTTCACCGGAGATTCATGGTGGCTCAGGGACTAACTGTAGACGGGTGGAGGGTCATCGTCAGGTCGCCGCCGCAGTGACATCGTGGGCCTGTCGACCCGCTGGTACGTTGCCGCGTTGCTCGCGAAAAGCTCTCCGACAACAACACTACTCTCTCCACCAGCTCATCGCCTCCGCCGCAGCGTCATTCCCTCTCCCTCTGCCACCTCCGAACGATCGAGAGAAGAAGATGAGCTCCTTAGTTTAGTTCTGTGGCGGAAGGGCTGAACTGTGTCGCGCATAGATTGATGGTTCTTTTCATAAAACGACCACCTTGTCCGCTCCGCAAGTGGCTGACAGTGGGCTCCACTCTCCGGCATGGCACGAGATACTTCCCTACGGGCTTGGCGGTGACCATGTACGACACATCCACGCGTATTCGGTGACCGTAATTCACGAGTATAACTGTGTAAGATGATGACGGCGAGTAACAAGCTCAAATAGGGTGATGGATTTTACTCTTTTTTCCATTCCTTTTTAGTGGACTCGATCGGCCAAACGGCCGAATGGAAAAAGGATCAAGCTTTGGCACCAGTATCCATTAGTCCCCTCGCCACTCCGACGGCAAAGAGGCGGCGCGCCGAGCCCGACCACTCCACTCCGCCTCCACCTCCTTCCTCGCCGCCGATGGCCAAAACCCTGAGACCCGAAGCTCCCACCGACGCCGATCCGGATACTCCCCAACAGGTAGCGCCATCCAGAGCCCCGGAACCGACAGAGGGGGCGCAGCGCCTCCAACGGTCCGCGCGAACCTCCGCCTCCCTGACCGGCCCTTCGCGGCCCCTTCCGCCGCCCACGACACCGGCCTCCACGCCCTCCGCCTCCTCCCCTTCGTCCGCCTCGACCTCTCCGTCTCCGGCGCCCCGTGACCCGACCTAGTCGCCGAGCTCATCGCCAACTTCAAATGTACACCTGGCTGCAATGGAGGATGGAGCTCCGTCCGTGGCAAAGAAATCGAGGTCTCGATCGATGCATTCGCCAAGGCGCTCTGCCTGCCGGGAAGACCTACTTACTGTCCTCCGGCCGGCCTGGATCCTGCCGTCATGGCCTTGGCCGCCCAAGAGTTCGGAGAGGTTTACTTCCCGCTGAGGAAACACTACGGCCTGGTGGGGGCTCTGAAGGATGGTAGGGCACACGATATTGACTGGAAGATGCTAATCTGGGTTCAAGTGATGGCGGAGATGGAACACCTTCTTGACAAGAACAACACTGAAAAAGGTGAGCTACTACGGTTTGTATCTGCAGAGGCTCATCTGGGTCCAGAGGCCGGAACTCTTCCAGCTGCCATCCGTGCCGGATGCGCCAACTGGGTTGCACCCACAGAAGGAACGAGGAAGAAATCGAGCAGCAGTAAATGAGAACCAAAAGGGTTTCTCCGAGTCTGACATGCCGAGGGCTGAAGCGAGGTCCGAGCAGATCGATGCCAAGAAGATTCATTCGGCATTTGAAATGTTGGGCGCCACATCTAAGCAGATCGATCTCATATCGAAGAAGTTTGACAAACAGAAGAGGTCCAAGGAGTTTGATGTGTTATCCAACAAGCTCGATGCCATATCTAAGAAGATTGATGTGTTATCCAAGGAGATGGATGCCATATCTAAGAGGACTGATTTGAAATTCAGAAATGTTCACACCACATCCACATCGATGAAGTTCGACTCGGCATCTAAGATGGTAAAGGCGGAAGATAAGATAACTGAAACCACATCCAAGCAGCTTGACACGGGAACAAAACAGCTTGGTGTGAAAGACGACGACATACAATCAATGGCGTCGCTCGTCCAGGCATTGCTTACAAAGGAAAGAGCAAGCAATGACGAGTTGCAAGGTGCTCGGAAGATGCTCATAGAGGTAACTGAGGTGTCAGAATTGCGTAGCAGAAACCATAACCTCGTTGGAGGCCTGGGGTTCGTGTTATATGAGGCAAGAATAGCCCTTGCCGTGGCTTACACGGAGACGTATGTGGGTCGGTGTACTACACCATACCCAGTACGTATTGATCATATTACAAACTCTAACACTCCCCCTTAATCTAAACTTTTACAAAGATTTAGATTACGCCTAAACTCATGAAGATTCTTAACAGGGAGAGCTTTGGTAAAACCATCTGCAACTTGATCTTTACTAGAAATGAACTTGATATCTAGAAGTTTGCTTGCAACTCTCTCTCTGACAAAGTGAAAATCAATCTCAATGTGTTTGGTACGTGCATGAAAGACTGGATTTGCTGACAAGTATGTTGCACCAAGATTATCACACCATAAGCAAGGTTTTTCTTTTAACTTAACTCCAAGTTCTTTTAGAAGTGCTTCAACCCATATCAATGCTGCTGTGGCATTAGCAAGGGCTTTATATTCATATTCTGTACTGGACCGGGAGACTGTGGCTTGTTTTCTAGCACTCCAAGAAACCAGATTTGGACCTACAAAAATTGCAAATCCTCCAGTAGATCTTCTATCATCAAGACAGCCAGCCCAATCTGCATCTGAGAAAGAACTCAACAATGTAGAAGAAGATGGCTGAAAAGTAGTACCAAGTTTTGTTGTACCCTTGACATATCGCAAAATTCTTTTCACAGATGCCCAATGATCAGATGTAGGAGCATGTAAATACTGACAAACCTTATTGACAGAGTAAGACAAATCTGGCCGTGTTATGGTAAGATATTGTAGGGCACCAACAATACTACGATACCTTGTGCTGTCTTCAGGACCGAGAGGATCCCCTGCATTGAGCAAGAGAGGATCGGTTGAAGACAATGGTGTATTTTCCGGCTTGCATTGTTGCATATTCACCTTCTCAAGGAGTTCTGAAGCATACTTCTCTTGTGTCAATATTATCCCATCCTGTATTTTCTTCACCTCAATACCCAAGAAGAAATGTAAGTCTCCAAGATCTTTAATGGCAAAATTTTCATTGAGATCTTTAAGAAGGACAGAGATGGCATTATCTAAAGAACTAGTAACAATTATGTCATCAACATAAATATAGTGATATCAGACCTTTGATAGAGGAACAGGGAGGTGTCTGCCTTGGAAGGAACAAAACCAAGAGCACATAATTTAGAACTGAGCCGAGAATACCATGCTCTAGGAGCTTGCTTCAAACCATAAAGAGCCTTATCAAGCTTGCAAATATAATGTGGAGCATTGGAATCCTCAAACCCTGGTGGTTGTTTCATATAAACTTCCTCCTCCAAAATACTATGTAAGAAAGCATTTTTCACATCAAGCTGTCGCAATTTCCATCCTCTAGAAACTGCTATGGACAACACGGTCCTGATAGTAGCCACTTTAACAACAGGACTAAAAGTATCTTCATAGTCAATGCCATACCTTTTCTTAAAACCTTTTGCAACAAGGCGAGCTTTATACCTGTCTATTGTGCCATCTGCATGTTTCTTGATACGGTATACCCATTTGCAGTCAATCACATTTTTGTTGGAGCTGGGTGGAACTAAATGCCACGTTTTGTTTTGGAGCAATGCATCATATTCTTCCCCCATTGCCTTGCGCCAATTTTGATCTTCAAGAGCTTCAGACAGAGAACGAGGTTCACCTATAGAAGCAAGCATACTGAAACGAATACTATTATCATCATAAATTTTCGGTTGTTTACCATACCGAACTGTCCCATCTTTGAAGTCTTTTGGTTGAATAATGCCTTTTTGTAGTCTAGTTCAGGCCTGTGGCACATCTGGAGCAGCAGGAGCACGCGACACAGCGGATCCAGACTGCTCATCATGAGCTGATGATTCCAGCTCGGTGTCTTGCATGCTTGGCAGGGGAGGGCCAGTGCGTGCCTGCGACGTGGCTGGCGACAGCTGGCACGCCGAGGAGGGCCCGGACCCTGTGGATGACGCGGCATGCGGGGACTGGCTCGTGGATGGGGATGCGGGGTCGGCCGATGACGCGGCCTGCGGCGACTGGTGCGCAGACATAGGAGACGGGAGCGACGGGGACCGGACCGCATCTTCTGACTGCTCAGCAGTCTGCGCCGCAGAAACATCCACCTCGGGATCAGAGGGAGCATGATCCGAGGCAGTATCTTCCTGGGATTCAGCATCAGTTTCGTTGTTTTGTGCAGAATCTGTTTCTTCACTATTTGACTCATTTTCTTCACTGTTTTCACTGAAATTTGTGTTTTCTGGCTCATCCGCATCAGCATGTTGTTCAACTTCCTGAGTATTGTTAGTAACAATTGGCACAATAGGCAACGGCATATAATCATCAAGTTGTACATCCCCACTAGTACTAGAAGATGAATGTGTAGGCAAAAGAAGAATTTCATTGCGGAGGCGTCTACCGGCATTAGGATGAAGCTCAGCAAAAGGAAACACATTTTCATCAAATATGACATCACGAGAGACATACACATGTCCAGTGGAGACATCTAGGCATTTAACATCTTTGTGTCGGGGACTATAACCCAAGAACACACATCGTGTAGAGCGATAAGCAAGCTTTCGTTTATTGTATGGACGAAGATTTGGCCAGCAAGCACACCCAAAAATACGAAGAGAATCATAGTTGGGTTTAGTGTGAAGAAGACGCTCTACAGGGGTCTCAAAATCAATTACCTTACTAGGAAGTAAATTCATAAGAAAAGTGGCTGTGAGAAACGCTTCATCCCAAAATTTTAATGGCGTGGAGGCATGTGCAAGCAAGGCAAGGCCAACTTCAACAATGTGTCGATGTTTACGCTTAGCAGAGCCATTCTGTTGGTGAGCATGGGGGCAAGAGACATGATGTGCGATGCCAATTTTCTGGAAGAAACCATTAAGTTTTTCATACTCGCCACCCCAATCAGTTTGCATAGTGATGATCTTTCTATCAAATTTACGCTCAACCAAGGCTTGAAAATTGAGAAAGACTTGATAAACATCAGAACGGTTCTTGAGCAAATAGATCCATGTAAATTTACTAAAATCATCAATGAATCTTACATAGTATAAGTGTTTTCCTACAGAAGCAGGTGCAGGACCCCATACATCAGAGAATACTTGTTCCAAAGGAACAGTGGAAACACTAGAGGAAACATGGTATGGCAACTGCTGACTTTTAGCTAACTGACAGGAATCACAAATGTAAGGGCTTATTTCTGGAGTAAACGAAATCTGATTCTTCCTAAGGACTTGCTGCACCACAAACGAGGAAGGATGTCCTAAGCGGCGATGCCATGTAGAAGACGATGGTTTTATTGTGACGAAAGCTTTCTTGGAAGACCCGGTAGAATAAGGCACTAGCGGGTAGAGACCACCATGACATGGCCCTTTAAACATGATTCTTCGTGTGGCCTGGTCCTTAATCAAGAAAAAATATGGATGGAACTCAATAAAAACATCATTGTCAAGTGTAAGCTTATGAACGGAAACAAGATTTTTAGAGGCACTAGGAACGTGGAGAATATTGTTGAGATGTAAAGTACTATGGGGAGTATGCAACATTGAATGACCAATATGACATATACGCATACCTTTGCCATCGGCCATGTGCACTTGATCATGACCCTTGTACTTGTCGTGTGTTGTTAGCTTGTGAAGTTCACTTGTGATATGGTTCGTGGCACCACTGTCAGGATACCAGTTGGTGTCAACTCCATATGAGGCAGCAGCAACATTAGCACCCTTCTTCTGGTCACTTCGTCCACCTTCATCATCAGAATTGTCCTTGGGATCATCTTCAAAACGCCACCAACAAGCTGAGGCTGGATGCCCATGTATTTTGCATATCTGGCATGTCACATTGACATAGGGAGTGGGGGCACGGCCGTGTCCACGACGGCGCCCTTGGCCTCTGTCATCACGACGATCTCTGTTGTCACGACGATCACGGCTGTCCCACCGACGACCACCATCGTCCATGCGGTCATAGTTGTCACGGCGGCTTTCCTCCATGCGCCACGCATCTTGATCATCACGGCGTCCATCGTCCCGCCCATCACGGCGACGTTCAGACTCATAGCGGTCACCGCGGCCACGATCACCGCGGTCACCGCGATCTGCAGAGCGGCCGCGGTCGCCGTAATCAGCAGAGCGACCACGATCACCACGACCTTCAGAACGTCCACGATCACGCCAGCCATCACGGCTGTTTTGTCCATTGTCACGGCCGCGACGTGCTGCAGCATTTGCGGAGGACGTGAAGCTTGTTTCCTGTCCTGTTTGTGCAAGCATATTCTGGCGCATGTCGTAGGCACACACCTGCGCATATAGATCATCAAGGGTGATGGAACTGTTGTTGTTCACGGCAGAGACCACCGAGTCATAGCTGCCGTCAAGGCCATTAGTAATATAGCCAATCATCTCGTCTTCATCGACAGGCTTGCCCAGGGCTGCAAGCTCAGAGGCAAAGCCCTTCATGTTTCCGAAGTATTGCGACGCAGTCAGATCGTTTTTCCTCGTGCCTTGGAGCTCTCCTCGGATGGTTGATTCGTGCCCTAGAGCCGGCACTGAACATCTTTGTGATAATAGCCCACACACCCGCCGTGGTATCAACACCAACGACATGAGCTAAGATTTCTGGTGACAAGGAGTTAAGGATCCAAGTCAACACCGTGGCATCTCTCTGAACCCACGCAGCATAGGCTGGATTGGAGACCATGACCTTTTTTCGTGCTTCATCTTCCACCTCCACAAGCTTTGCCGGCGCTGTCTCGATCCCATCCAGGAGGTCTTGGACCGCAGCAGAACGCAGGGCAGGAGCGATAAGGGTCTTCCAGAACAAGTAGTTCCCCCGAGTCAGCTTTTGAGAGGGAGGGTTTCCCATGGACGCAGACAATGGGGTCGCCGAAGAGGAGGACGCCATTGATCCGTCGAGGGAAGTGCTTCCGATCAGAGATCGAGATGGGTTTTGGGGTTTTCCGATCGAGGAGATCGTAGGAGGTTTTGTGAAGGTTTCTGATCTAGGAGATCGTGGGAGGGTTTGTGGTTTTTCCGATCAAGAAGACCGTGGGAGGCTTGTGTTTTTCCGATGAAGAAGACCGTGAGAGGCTTGTGTTTTTCCGATCAAGGAAATCGTGGTTGTGGCGGCGGCGGCGGCTATGACAGCGGCGGCGGTGGCTAGGTCTCGAGGATCGCGTGCTCTGATACCATGTCAGAATTGCGTAGCGGAAACCGTAGCCTCGTTGGAGGCCCGGGGTTCGTGTTATATGAGGCAAGAATAGCCCTTGCCGTGGCTTACATGGAGACGTATGTGGGTCGGTGTACTACACCGTACCTAGTACGTATTGATCATATTACAAACTCTAACATGAGGAACCAATGCCGCCTTTGTGGACCCATGTATTTCATGCTTCCACAACATATCCAAATAATTTTATTTCTTAATCTTACTTGTGATCATCTATTGCATTTTGGCAGGCCTTGCAGAAATACACAAATGGCCGGTCACGTATATTTGTCAAAAGGATGGGCGAGCTTGAGCCTAGAGCTTTTGCCAATGCTTGCAGAACAAATGTAGCACGTGAGGATGCACAGTTGGACTCTGCTGTTCTTTGTTCAAAATGGCAAGGAGAAATTGCAAACTCAAAGTGGCATCCTTTTAGGATAGTCACGGTGAATGGTAAACCGACGGTACGTGGAATGTAGAAGCTCTTTATTATTGTTCCTAGTTTCATGCTCTGCTAGCTGATAACCTTAAGTCATTAATTTCTCAAAAATTACTAGCATGCTCTAATACAAAACATTGAGCAGTTATGTACATGAGATATGAGAATTCCATTTTTTTTTCAAACACTTTCTTTCTTTACATTAACTCTCAATTTTTTTCCATGATTCAACCTGAAAATGCATACCTTTTTCCCTCTCGTCTAGGAAATTCTGTTGGAGGACGATGAGAAGCTCCGCAAGTTAAAAGAAGAGCATGGCGAAGAAATATATGCTTTGGTAACCAAGGCCCTGCTCGAGATCAATGAGTACAACCCCAGCGGACGCTACGTCGTGCCGGAGCTGTGGAACTCTAAGGCAGGCCGGAAAGCAACGCTGGAGGAGGCCATCCAGTTCGTCCTGAAACAGTGGCAATTACACAAGAGGAAGCGCTGATCTGCAGTCTGGGGGTGTGTCCTGCTTTTGTGAACTTGACTTGATGTAATCGTAGTGCCAGTGGATTAGTTAAGAGGTCTAATGGTTTACTGATCTTAATGATCATGGAACTAGATCAATGAACCGTGATCGCCTTTTGTTTTCTAGCTAGCCAGAGTTTAGCTAGATGTTCCTGTTGTATAGCCTTGGCATGGGATGCTGGTACTAATCTAAGAAATGTATTTAGGTTACCTCTCTCGTCTTTTTAGCTATATCGTTAATATGTAGTATGTTATGCTTGCCCTGAGAGGAGAGGAGCAGCTGAGCTGGAGCAGAGTAGCTCAAGCTTCACAATGGCCAGTGGCGCCACCTGCTCTGCTCTGCTCTGCTTCAACAATTATTTACACCCTGCTGTGCACAGCATATATGCATCTCACTCATGCGGAGCTCTCCAGGAAGAGCAGACCTCCGTGACTGACCGCGTATCTGCCATGGCGTCCACCTTACCCTCGCTGGATGGCGTCCTGGCCATTCCGGCCATAACAGCAAGCTATATCACTCGGCATGTATTTCCCAGTTTCTGGATGTTTTCAGCTACCAGTTGGAATTTTTCAGCGCCGACAACAAAGCAGAGACAAATCTTTCTTTCTGAAATTTCCAACACCTGTTGATATATGTAGGTGACGGCGATGAAGCGTAAAGCCGAACTGAACATGGATGTGCCGGGTATGTACACAAATCCAAAGTCTTTTCTTACATTTCTCAAATTCAAGCATTGCTTCTAAATTGAATAGAGTAGGACTTTCTTTGGGTAAAAATGATGCAAACATTGCAATGTCGACTAATGCACTACGACGATTGGAATATGACCGGTTAACAGTCACACCAAAAGTCGGGTGTAAGTCGCACATTACCAACTTGGATAAGGAGGAGCAAAATGACACAATTGATGTCCAGCTCCTCTCACATCTAGTGGGCGATGTAGCGGAGGGTGGCTTAGACGAGGCCAGGCTTAGTTCATTATTTGATCTAAAAGCATCTGACCGGAAGTCAAAAGCTGACTCTAAAAAGAAAAATAAAAAATCGCCACGGAAAAAGGCGAAGTTCTCCACTCCTCCAATTGTTTCCCGATGAATGGTGTATTCGAGAATAGCAGAGGTCTTCGTGACTTGGCTAAACACGCTTGTATTGCTGACCTTATTCGGGATCATCGATTGGATTTTGTGGGAATTTCCGAAACTGGTAAACGGGACTTCTCTACGAGTCTACTTAACCGCTTGTCTGGTGGGGTAGATTTCACATGGAAGTCCCTCCGCCACGTGGTAGGTCTGGAGGCATTTTACTAGGCGTCAGAACAGAAACCATGGATGTATTGGCTAGTTCGGAAGGGGAATTTCATATTAAGTTCCACATCCGTAACAAAGCCAACAACTTCACATGGAGTCTTGTCGCTGTGTACGGTGCCGCCCAGGATGAGCATAAGTCTGCTTTTCTCAGAGAATTGGTCAACTTGGTAAAGGACAATCCATATCCTATAATTATAGGTGGCGATTTCAATTTACTAAGGTTTCCACATGAGAAGAGTAGAGCAGATTTGACAACAGGTGGCCTCTTTATTTAACGATGTCATTGACAGTCTTAGTTTAAGAGAGGTCTCCATGACTGGGAGGCAATTCACTTGGGCTAATAGCCTCCCAGAGCCAACATACGAAAAGTTGGACCGTGTATTGATGGACTCGGATTGGGAAATTAAATACCCACTAGTCTCAGTACGGGTCCTCGAACGTATAGAGGCGTTGTCAGACCATGCACCCATACTTCTAACCACGGGAACACCTAATCTATCTAGTAAACATCAATTCAAATTCGAATTGGGTTGGCTACATAGGGAAGGTTTTTTCGAGATGGTAAAAACAGTGTGGGAGAGACCAGTACCGGGTGTTACCCCAATCCAAAGGTGGAATAACAAAATAAGTGCATTGCGCAAACACCTGAAAGGTTGGGCGAAACATATGGTAGGTCAGTTAAAAAATGAGAAGCTTCGGTTGTCATCTATTATTGATGAACTAGAGCTTTTGCGGAAGTTAGACCGCTGTTAACGCAGGAGATTGAATTAAAAATCGATCGAATGCTGAAATGGCGGCCCTTCTTCGTGAAGAGGAAATTAAGTGGTATCAACGGTCGAAAGCCCAATTTATTTTGGAAGGAGACTCGAACACGAGGTACTTTCATAGTCTTGCTAATGGCAGACATAGAAAGAAACTCATTCATTCTCTTATCCAGGAGGAGGGCACGATCGAAGGCCATGAACAATTAAAATCCTACATCACGAAGTATTATAAAAGTTTGTTTGGTGAGCCGGATGCAGATAATTTCTCACTCGACGAATCACAAACGAACGATATTCCGCAAGTTTCCGATCAGGAAAACGCCCACTTGACAGCCCCCTATTCTGAGGAGGAGGTGAAGAAGGCGGTTTTCCAAATGGAACACAACAAAGCGCGGGTCCGGATGGTTTCCCTGCTGAGTTTTATCAAACTTTTTGGGAAGTAATCCAGTCGGACTTGCTCGAAATGTTTCATGCATTGCATGCCAGACAACTCGAGCTGTTTCGCCTAAATTTCGGTGAGATAATTTTGTTGCCAAAGGTTGATGGGGCAGAAAGGATTCAACAATATAGACCTATCTGCCTCCTCAACGTTAGCTTCAAAATATTCACTAAAACCGCGACTATTAGGCTTAATTCGGTGGCTGATCACGTTGTGAGACCAACTCAGACGGCTTTCATGCAAGGACGCAACATACTAGATGGTGTTGTGGTATTGCATGAAACGGTTCATGAGATGCATCGGAAAAAACTCAATGGAGTAATTCTGAAAATAGACTTCGAGAAGGCCTATGACAAAGTCAAATGGTCTTTCCTCCAACAAACACTCAGAATGAAAGGTTTTTCAGATGAGTGGCGTGCAATGATACACAGTTTCGTGTCCGGAGGAAGTGTCGCCATCAAAGTTAATAACGATGTTGGTAGATACTTCCAGACAAAGAAAGGACTGAGACAAGGCGACCCATTATCACCAATACTATTTAATATAGTGGCTGATATGCTAGCTATTATCATTGAACGTGCGAAGTTGGATGGGCAAATTGTTGGAGTGGTGCCGCACCTTGTGGATGGCGGACTATCCATTCTACAATACGCCGACGACACAATTCTTTTTATGGAACATGACATGGAAAAAGCTCGAAACCTGAAATTAATTTTGGCAGCGTTTGAGCAACTTTCCGGTCTGAAAATTAATTTCCATAAAAGTGAAGTGTTTTGTTTTGGCGATGCTCAGGACGAGGCTGCCCAATACGCTGAGCTTTTTGGCTGTGGGCTTGGCCAGTTTCCAATTAGCTATCTTGGCATTCCTATTCACTTTAGGAGGCTAACGATTGCTCAATGGAAACATGTCGAGGAAAGACTACAAAAAAGGCTAAGCAGCTGGAAAGGAAAGTTGCTATCTCTTGGTGGTAGATTGGTTCTCATAAATTCAGTACTAACTAATATGGTATTGTATATGATTTCCTTCTTCCAATTACCAAAAGGAGTTTTGCATCGATTGGATTACTTTCGATCTAGATTTTTTGGCAAGGAGATAACGAAAAAAAGAAGTATAGACTGGCTAAATGGGATGTAGTGTGCCGCCCTAAGGATCATGGAGGTCTTGGGATTCATGACTTACAAGTCAAGAATAGAGCACTCCTCGGTAAGTGGCTGTTTAAGCTACTGACCGAAGATGGGGTGTGGCAAACTCTTCTCAGGAGAAAGTACTTAGGATCGAGTGCGTTAACACAGGTGACTTCGAAACCTGGTGATTCCCACTTTTGGTCCGGTCTAATGGCGACGAAGAAATTCTTCTTCCCATATGGTTCTTTTTCCATTAAGGATGGATCAGAGATAAGGTTCTGGGAAGATAGGTGGCTAGGTACCACCTCACTCCGTGAACAATATCCATCGTTGTATGATATAGTCCTTGGACGTCACAAGAGCGATACACTCGCCCAAGTTTTGGTGGATAATCATCCAACTGTGACGTTCAGACGAGACCTTGTTGGTCCAAGACTGGTAGCTTGGCACGAGTTGCTACAGCGACTAGCGGCTGTCAATTTGACAGAGGGGACCGATGAGTTTCGGTGGAATTTACACGATAGTGGAAAATTCTCGGTGGACTCTATGTATACTGCACTAATCCAGCCAGAAGTGCCAGTAGATAATAATAAGAAAATCTGGAAGATGAAGATCCCACTAAAAACAAGGTTTTTGTGTGGTATTTACGTCGAGGGGTTATTCTTACTAAAGACAACCTTGCAAAACGCAATTGGCACGGGAGTAAACAGTGTGTCTTCTGTCCTAAAGACGAGACAATCAAACACTTATTCTTTGAGTGTAAATTCGCTAGTTCTATATGGTCAATCATTCAAATAGGTTCTACTATATACCCTCCCAAAAGTGTTGCCAATATTTTTGGCAATTGGCTAAATGGGGTGGATAATAGGTTTAAACAACTTATTAGAGTGGCAGCGCTTGCCGTAATATGGTCGCTCTGGTTGTGTAGAAATGATAAGGTTTTTAACGATAAAGATTGTTCTCTCATGCAGGTTATCTACCGGACTACTGCTACTCTCCGTTCGTGGTCTCAGTTGCAACATGTGGGGCATCGAGACCTATTTATGGAGGTCTGTACAAGACTGGAGGACACGGCGAGAGACTTTTTATCCCGACATGGATGGCAGCATAATTTGCGTCTTGACCCTCCATCAGCATAGGCGTTTTTACACTTTCTCATTCTGATATGTAATGCGCCTTGTTTTATGTTTTTGAACTTCAGACTTCTTTCGGCTGTGTGCATCTTGGTTATGCAGAGGCTGGGTGTAATACTTAAACCTTTTAAGTAATAAAGCTCCCTTTATCTAAAAAAAACAATCTGTAACGATAGACAAACATATTACTAAATTAATAGTATTAACAAAAGCACAAGCTGATCTTACCCACGACCCAAACTAGCACAACATCTAATATTTGGTTCAACATGTGACTGGTTCAACATGTGACAGGTTCATCCTACTACTGCTGCTGCTACATGCTAATCAAACCATTCATTTGTACCATAAGCTTGGCAGTACTCGAAAATATGTCTTTCGCGAGACTGCTTCCGGCTCTCATTGCGCAACTCTTTTGCTTGTGTCCTCTTGATGCGCTTTTGATTTAATAAATTTGCTTTATCGAAAAAGTAAAATGAAACATTGTGGACCGAAGCATCAATGTTGCCCGAAAAGAAACCCTAGCCGCCTCCGGGTCGCTCCCAGGCGACCCCGAGGCGTCCGCGCCGCCGCCGCCAGAAGCCCGCCTCCCACGCCCCCTCTGCCCCCGCCGCCGCCGGAGGAGGCCGTCCCACGGCGGACGGTGGCGGCGGGGAGCCTCCCTCGGTCGATTCCTCCCCGCATATCCAAATCCCCACCAGATTCGCCCCGTCTCCTCCTGGCTGCCATGCCGGCGCCGCCCCGTCGCGTCCCAGCGGGCGAGGCATTGCAGGTGCATGCTCTGCCTCCTGGTGCTCCGCCGCTACCTTTCCTTGACGCGCGGATGCGCTCTTGGCATCCCCGGCGGCTCATAGCCGACGAACGGCTCTGCTCCACCCCGTGGCCCTGCTCCCCTTCGAGCACGGCCCGCCTTGGTGGTTCGTGTCCCGGTGGTCCGGCCGTCGATCCCGGCCTCGGGGGTACCGTTGGCTACTCGGCTGTGCTTGGTGTGTGCGGCGGCGGGCCCCTCTGGCGGCGTGGAGGTCCATGGCTAGGAGCATCATGGTGATGCCCCTCTCCCCAGTTGGAGCGGCCGCTCGGTGCGGCGGCTCCTAGCTGAAGACCTCCTTGGCGCTTTCCGATGGTGGCGCTGCTGTGCTCCGCCTGGAGGCGTCTCTGCTCTCTCTGGTGCGCGCTGTTGGGAGACGGCGCCCGGAAGCTTCCCGCGGTGACCTCTGCCGTTCTGGCTTCTGGTTCAGGTTTTGGCTCGGTGGCGCGTCTTGATGCCAGCTCCCGGGGAGACCCGTGCTCATGCTCTGTGCGTGAGCAGACCACGGCTGCACCTCCGGGCGTTGCTTACCTTGTTGGAGGCGTGGTGTTGGAGCTGTTGCATTGCTCGCAACCCCGATGTGCAGGTGAGGTCCGGGCGAAAGCTCTGCGACGGCCGCACCTGTGGGCGTGGCTGCCCTTCTTGAAGGCGTTGCAAGGATCCCTGCTCTTCGCCTTTCGACCTGATTGGCGTGTTGCGCTTGCTGTTCTTGGGTTTATCCGGCTGCGAGGCTTTTGGCCTCGCAGTGCTGCCATATGGTGCTCTTGGCGTGCTTGTTGGATGTGCAAGCTTGGCAAATATCCGATGGGGATGGTAGCGGCATTGTCGCGAGCTTCGTGTTGTTGGTGCAGTCTCGGTTGATCGGGCCCCTTCGGCGGCGAGGTTGCCTCCCCACATGGCGTTGGTGCTAGGCCAGAGTGCTTGGGGCTGCCCCTTTGGCTGAGGTCAGGGTCAAGGTTCGTGGCGCTGGTGCTAGGTCAGTCTCACTCGTTGGTCTCCGTTCGCTCCTGGTTTGCCAGCTTGTGGGGTAGTCGCCATGCAATCAAGTGGTGGTGGTGCAATCTGCAATGTCTGGGGACCGTGATGCCCTTCGACGGCGTCGGACGCACTCCTCAAAGCACTATCATGCCCGTCTTCCTGGTGGTGGTCGTCATGCGAGCACGCCTGTTAGTGCTTCTCAAGTGCACCTGTACACCTCTCCCGCCCCCTTTGTGTGTGTGTTGGTGTGCGTTGTTTTTGTTTATCTTCTCTTCGTTCCTCCCTGTAAAATTCTGGTTCATTTGAACCCATTAAACAGAAAATGAATACAATTCAGGTGGAGAGTCTTCTCCCTCCCCCGGTGACCATTCAAAAAAAAACATTGTGGACCAACTTAGACCAGCCCAAGTAGCAGCAGCAGGGAATAAGAGCACAAAAATCGCTGGAAGAAAGAAGTTCTAACAGAGAGTTTATACAAATCCAGTGAGAAGGCCTCATCATATGGTCTATCAAATTTAACTCCACATGATTCTAGGATGTCTATGATTGAGCCTAACTGCAAGTAGGAATGCAGGGACTCAGGTAGCAAGAAAAAACACACGTTTAATTGACTGTTACCATGTAGAAAGACTTCCCCAGAACCCAACTAAGCCACATGATTCCCGGCAGAGAAAAAATTGCTGAGAAGAAAGGATGAGACAGGGGCTAAGCCCATGTGATCAGGGCAAGAAAGTGAGCGGTAGCTAGCCAGTTTATGAAATGGTGAGCTGGATTCTCTGATACTTTCTCTAAGTTCAGACCCATTTCTTTGATCTTGTGCTTAAACCTGACGACCCATGATGAGAGCTGGTATGTTTCTCTAGAACCTCATATGTGAGCAGACGGCCACACACTGACCGGCCCCAGTTGACACCCTGGGGTGATGTCCAGACGAGAAAACTTGGAAATTTCGGTGAAGGATTTTGACTGAAGATAGTCCTTTTCATCCATGTAGCATCAACATTTTTTTTTTAGATATAAAGGGCCCCGCCCCGGTTCCATTTCATATAGAAAAGAAAACCATCATGTCTTACATCAGCATTACAGCACTCGAGAACGATTAAGCATCGCCCTAGAAACAGCAAAATAAAGAGAGCCCGCAGATGACAGCATTTGTGAACCCGCTCAACGAGCAACCAGGCTAGGGTTCGAACTACTAGACCAACAGACTACTTAACCAGCAACTACTGCAGCAAATACCCTCCAGAGGAAGAGAAGATCACTTTTGGATCACCCTCCAGCTTTCGCCATCTTGGAACATCACCAGAGAGGCAGTCTCAAGCGCCTTGGCCAGCATCAGCGTGGTGCTATTCCAGCTCTCATCAACCTGATGACAGCTGAGATTCTTCTTCGTTCGCTTCTTCCGAGTTTCCAGCAGGGGTACCGGATCTCTCACCCTGGATTTGGCCATGTCAAGAGAGGAGGGCCATGAGCTAGCTGCTCCACCTTCTCCATCATCACGACCATGGAGTCCTTGGCAGCGCCTGAGAGCAGAATTAGCCACTGGGAAAGAAAATAACTTAACTTTCTCCTGATCACCTGCATACCCAACCAAACATTTCTGTTAAAACAGATATCATTGCGAATTTTCCACAAAACCCACATAGTTGCGGCATGGAAAACATTTATCGCTTCATTTTTTGATTCACTGAGCCAGAGCCCAGCAACCACCTCAAAAGAGGCTGGGACAACCAGTTCCCCTGTTATTCTGCTTATCTCTTCCCATACAAGTTTAGACACAGCACATTCAAAGAATAAATGGCTGCAAGTTTCAGGGGTAGAGCAAAATACACAAGAAAGATCATCCACATTCTGTCTCTTCACTAAATTATCTCTAGTGAGATTTTTATTGTGAGAGACAAGCCAAAGGAAAAAATGAATTCGAGGGGGAACTTTGATTTTCCAGACTGCATGCACATGTGTAGGTTTAACACCATTAAAGTTAATTACTGCATACATATATCCAACAGTATAAATCCCCTTAGAATCAAATTTCCAAAGAATAGCATCAGAATCATTAGTAAATTGGATAGATTCCGCGATACTAACTAACTCATACCATAAAACCATAAGCCTCTGATCAAAACATCTCCTAAAGGAGAGTCTGACCTGCGCGCCATCCCACACCTCAGCAACTACTGCATTTTGTTCATTGCATAAAATGTACAGTTCCCAGTATTGGATGGCCAAGCTGGAATTACCAAACCAGTGGTCCTCCCAAAACTTGACTTTTTTACCATCCCCTATTTTCCATTGGTACCCTATTTTAGCTGCATTCGCGGCCCACATCACTCCTTTCCAAAAAGGAGAAACACCAGCAGGCGTGCTATGAAAAATATTCGGATCGTTAACATTGTACTTGTGGTCAATAATTTGCTTCCACAGTTTATCATCATCTAAATTGTACTTCTTAATCCAAGAAGCTAACAAACAAAGATTCATTTGAGCTATATCAGGGATACCTAATCCCCAAACTCTTTCTTCTGGGAAACTAGACCCCAGTTAGCTAGATGATATTTAAAATGTCCCTCATAATTGTCCCACAAGCAGTGCGCTAGCTGGGAATTAATCAAGGCTATGGCCCATTTGGGAAATTTAATCACACTGAGCAAATAAAGTGGAATGCTGGCAAGAACACTCCTAACCAATTCTAATTTGGCTGCGTGAGACATAAGCCTCCCTCTCCAACCTGCAGCTTTTTTTATTAACTTATCAATAATAGGCTGCAGGTCCTCTTTTCTTAGCTTACTATGGTGAAGAGGGACCCCTAAATATTTAAGGGGAAACTCACCAAGCTTACAGCTCAGGATCTGGGCAAAAACCTGAGCTTCCTCCTCACTTAAGTTCAAAGCTACCAGATCACACTTATGAAAGTTGATCCGCATTCCAGATAATTGTTCAAAACACGATAAAAGACATTTAAGATTTAACACGCACTCTTTCTCAGCTTCAAGAAAGAGCAGGGTATCATCAGCATATTGCATACTAATGATCCCTGTTCTATTAAATCCACCTAGCAAACCAGTAATTAGGTTGTTATTTGCAGCTTTAATGAGCATTCTAGTGAACACATCAGCTACTAAATTGAACAAGATGGGCGATGCAGGGTCTCCCTGCCTCACACCTCTACTAGTAATGAAGAAACTACTGTTTACATCATTAAGTCTAACTCCTACCGACCCTTGTTCCAACAAAGATTTGATCAGGTAAATAAATTTCTTGCCAAAACCTCTAGCTTCTAGCATCTTGAACAAGAAACCTCTGTCAACTCTATCGTACGCTTTTTCGTAATCCAGTTTAAAGATAAACCCAGACTGGTTACTATGATACACCTCATGAATAATTTTATGGGCCGCCACAACGCTTTCTAAAATAAAACGCCCTCTAATGAAGACTGTCTGGTTTGGAGAAATAAGTTTCTCGCACACCACTCCAAGTCTGTTCGTAACACACTTAGAGAAAATTTTAAAACTACAGTTCGTTAAAGCAATCGGTCTGAATTTCTGTATAGTTACAGCATCAGGTTCCTTTGGAATTAAAGTCAACAGCGAAAAATTGAGCCGGAATAGCTCGAGATCACATTTATTCCAATCATTAAACATATTAAGTAAATCGGTTTTGATTAGCTCCCAAAACTTTTGATAAAAAGAAAAGGTAATCCATCAGGACCAGGAGCTCCTTCGGCATATGAACCAAAGACAGCAACCTTAACCTCCTCTTCTGAGAAATCTTTCTCAAGAAAGTTATTTTGTTCATCCGTCACTTTATCCACGGAATCCCAAAAATCGGGGGCCAGATCAACATGTAGCATCAACATCGCCAGCTGGTTTGGGAACTGGTTAAGAATGTAGCAGAGCAGGGAATTCTGTCTAAAAGGAACGTTTAGTTGCTTTACAGTACAGCTTCGGCTGTTTTGACATTTGGCACAATATTCCAAGTGAAGATTGTGAAATTAGGAGTCAGCACAAGGACGGCAAGAACTGAAGATTCTCTTCTTCCTCCTTGAGAATGACAGGCATGGATTATGAAGCAATGCGATTTGACCTAACATCACACAAGAGAATCAACTCCACACATCCTTTTCAGTTTTCACAGCGACTCGAGGATCGAAGAAGCCAAGAAATACAAATTTATGCCTCGATTAGTTACCACATCTCATACACCAGATCCGCTGATAACTTTTTTCTTTATTCTATACACTCGATCGGTAGGGTATTATATTTCAATCCTCAATCTTGAAACACCAACAAATCCATCGATCAGGTTAACCCTTTTGGTTAACTCTGTGTCAATTGACCCCGGCAATTAGTATTACAGACACCCATGAAATTAAAGCCTCCGTGCGCAGTGGGATTTGATCAGTTGCTATGGTGACGAGATCAATGCGCGCGCTCATGTCCAGAGCGGCTCGTCGGCCCAGACGACCGGTGCGGCCTGCATGATTCCGCCGCCGCCTGCGCCGTCGACGACATACAGCGTGTCCACGGGTGCCGCATCACGCTGGCCTGCAGCGAGCTGGGAGCCTCCGCTGCCGGTGACGGCGCCGCAGTAGGCGTCGTGCGGCGCGGCGAGCTGTCCCCCGGTGGTGGCCATCTCCACGGTACAGAGGAGCGCGACGAGCTGCGCGTGGTGGGCGCGCGCGGCGGCGAGCTCGGCCTGCGCGCGCGCCAGCTGCGCCTTGAGCCCGTCCACCTGCCTCTGGAGCTGGCAGATGGCGCCGGCGCTGCCGTAGACCGGGTCACGCGCCCGCGCCGCCGCCTCGTACACCATGCTGCTCACCGCGTCCGCGCGCTGCTCCTCCGGCAGCTCTTGCAGGAGCTTGATGATGTTGCTGGCGCCGAAGACGCGGTGCGCTGTGGCGAACTTGTGCGGGTCGGTGGGCGGGAAGTAGGGCGCAAGGACGCACCGGTCCACGCACCGGCGCCGGAGGATCTTGCACGCCGCGCACGGGCTCAGCACCACCGTTGCAGTTGCCAGTGGCGGCGACGTCGGGGTCGGCGAGGAGTGCAACGGCGCCGTGTCGTCCGATGACTCCATGTGTATGTGTTCGGTTCGCGCGCGCTCGGTTCACTTGGGAGAGCTTAGCTGCTACACTAGATGCAAAGTTCTGCCGCCATTGCCCATTGGTGTGGTGTATATATAGGGTGTGGGCTAGAAGCTACTCCCTCCGTTCTAAATTAATTGACTCAGATTTAATACAAGTTGTACTAAATCTGAGTCAATTAAAATGGAACGGAGGGAGTAGATAGGAGTAGAAGCTGACTAGTGGACCAATAGGAGATTTGACCGACATACATATTTGCTACTCCCTTTGTTGTTTTAGCATTTGTCCACATGCACATTTATGCAAATGCATGTAGACACATCTTAGTGTGCATGTTCACTAGTTGTAGTATGCATGTAAACAACATATAGAACACTAAAATATCTTATATTAAAAAACGGAGGGAGTATTTCTCACTAGATTTTTCTTTGATAAATATTTGCTAGTATTTCTTAGTAGATTATGTTGAGCACGGATCTTCCATCTCAGTACCTTACTATGCATGTGTCTACCCTCATTTGTTCGTTTGGGGCTCTCACAAATACGGCGCACACATTTTACCATTGTATATTTAACTAGCAAGGTGGCCCTCGCAAATGCGAGGGCATCATATTTAACATATTGAATTGTCTATCAAAACTATTTATGGTTTGGGAGATAGGAAAAGTATGGAATTAATAATATGTTTGAAAATAGTTTGAACCAATTTAATTTGTGGCCGAATATTTGGTGCGATATTTTGAAAATGACATGTCATTGTTTTGTAATGTAGTAGTGCTATTTTGATCTATTTTTACTCTTTTTTATATTGTTCCACACTCTTCAGCCCATGTGATCTATAGTCGTACTCAGATGTATTTGTCATGTCTTGTCATGTAACTAATTTCAAAACTTTAATTAGTATCATCGGTTTACTACATGTTCTCTAATCTCTCGGTTCCCTTTGAATAAAAAAAAATCCTTTCCAGGGTCGAATCTCAGTTATTTCACTTTAAGGAACGCTTTTCAGAGTCGGGGATAATAGACCCATGACATCAATTCAAGTAGGCTGTCAATAACTTTATTCATGAACATTCCTCGGTAACTATCATCATTATGTCCCAATACGTTATGTCAATTTATTTGATCGATATATCTAAAATAACGCAAACCAAATTAAAAACTTTGATGGCTATGATATGTCCATTAAATCTCTATGATTTAAATTTATACCCGACAAAAAAAGTGTATTTGACTTTAAATAAGGTTACACGCAAACAAAATTTAGTTTCGATTTATGCTTAATCAATAGAGAACCATTCTTAAGGTTTATAACATCCTGAATAAATAAAATCCTGGGATCAAACATTCTCCAAAATACTTTTTAAAATTACCTTTACCATAAAGTCAATAGATACAAGTTTTCCATACCGAGCTTGTATCATTGTGTACGACTTTTTATCACATCAATGTGATGTGTGGGTACTGATACTTCTACAACATCATCATCGTTCTCTCTAGTTACCGATCTTGAACTCACTACTATGCACATCTTGCGTGTGATCTCTCTTTTTTTGGCCAACACCAACTACCTTAGGAGATGAGCTAAAATCCAATTACTAAACTCTAACAGTGTGTTAATGGCAACTTAAAGTTAGAGAGATAGATCTAGAGAGAGAGAGAGAGAGAGAGCAATATGGCTCCAAACACTGATAAATATTTGGTTTCTCTATTTCTTGTGCCAACATGGCTATTTTTTTTAGATTGACATGGTCAGTCCCCGGTTCCATTGCACATGAAACCTCGGGTAGTATATTGATACAATTATCTGAGAACATTATTAGAAACCCATGGTAATGATGAAACTATAAGAATGAAATGTGGTTTGTGATTGGTGACAAATTATAGGTGAAAAGTTATGACAAATAATAACATGAAGTTGAAAGCGCTGTTAGAAAATAGTACGCATAAGAAATTGGGCATGGAATTTGTACCAATAATTTTTCGTGAAATAAAGTATTTTTATGTTTTCGTACATAAAAACGCAAATTTGGAACCCAAGATGCAAAGTGCACGTACTATTTCTGCTACAAATTCACCAATAATTTCTTTGAGCAGCTCATCTGCTAAAGTATGCACAAATAACATGCTACACACGTTATATATAAAATTTTCAGCTTTTCAAAATCTGTTAAATGTTATTTTCATTTTTTTATTCGGACTTCGTGAAGCCTATTATCTAAAGGACCACACTCAACTTTGTTTTTCTTCTTACATTTTGATACACTTGATCATACACATTGTATGCACGACGACATCTGTGCGTCGACACTTATTGCATAATGTCATATACGCAGATAATTTATATATATAGTCCTTGATTCTTCTCCATGTACCACTTTTTTGTCACTTCTAGTATCATGAAATCTACACCAGCCGTGAGCTCCAATCCTGACACGTCTACCCTCATCTATGTTCTACTATGGTGTATGTGCCTCTCTAGTAGAGCAAAACATCATATTTACATGTATCATCATAAGTCATAATATGGTTAAGGTTGTTGTAATTCCGGTTCACCAGAGATCACTACATGGTTAGCGCTCTATATACACCTCACCAAGACATATTAAGCTTTTAGTGGAAAATTGTGGTGACTCAAGTGCTGAGTATGTATTGTGTGATTATACATAGGGTGATGTGCATACACATGTTATAATTTTTTTCTAGAAAACCAAAATTCAATTTTTTAATTCTACTTTTCAGTTGTGTTGTGTTCATCATTAATTTATCGCCCCTCTCAAATTTTACGAATGCTTTGTTTGATCAAATTGCAACACTTCATTGGATTTTTAGAGGGGACATTGATTACGATTTTTAAATCAAGTCGAGCATGCATCACTTGTGTAGAGTATTTTGTGCATGCATAAAATTTGTTATGCGGAGGCCGGGTGTAATACTTTTTGTACCAAATCGTCATTTATCGAAAAAATGAAATACATACTTTATTCAAGTTATTACATTCTACTATTCTTTCGACGTTGTGCAGACTGTCGCGAACTCCATCATTGGATGTAGTATCATGCACACCATTTTTCTTTTGTCTTCGGCTCGTGTAAGACCTAGGTTCACGGGAGGGTGCTTCATTCGGTTACGTGTTATGGGCCAATCGGGTTAATGTTTTTTAGCTGATCGGTAGCTAAAATTATTTGTGGAGCCGAATGCCGTCTATTGGCTTGGGCGTTTGAGGTTTTCATCTACTGTCCTCAATTATCCGGTGGCTTGAGGAAAAAATTCAATTTTTCCTTTAGTTTTGCTGCCGAGTTGTATTATTCGGTTGTATATGTCTTTTTTTTCCAGGAGAGTTAAATCAATGTTCCAATTGCCGTTGCACACACGTGTGTGTTGGATTTTCATCCAATTTTTTTTCTTAAAGCCTGTTGGATCCAAGTTGTGTATGATGGATTTGTACTCGTGAGATTTAAAAAACAAAAATAATTAGTACCCGTGACGTGTTGGCGCTGGTGTTGGTCGTTTTTTCTTTTCCCTTAGAAACCTGTTGGCGGTTGCATCCATGTGTCCGCAATGGATTTTGGTAATATCGTTGCATCCAAGTTTTTTTTTTCTTAAAACCTGTTGGATCTAAATTGTGTACGATGGATTATTACTCGCGACCTTTCTGGATGTTTTTTTTGATATAGATCGTACTTATTTTTTTCCATGCTGGAAGGTCACACCTCGTGATGGATTTTTTTTTTTTTTGCACATACACGATTTTATTTTGTAGGGTCGCTTGGACGTGACATATCTAGAGCGTACTTGTTTTTTTTTCCGGGAAGGTTGCACGTACACAATCCCAACTCCTTTTTATGTTCTCTAAAAAAAACTCCCCTTTTATGTACGTGTTGAGATGACTTGTTTGTACCCGACTAATATTTTACGTAACTTTACTATCTTTTAATCTCAATCATCACAGATAAAATCAACGGATCATATATTTCTAACCTATGTGGCTTAACATGGTGTCTTTATTAAACATCCTTATTTTGCTTTTACTCCCTCCGTTCCAAATTACTTGACTTGGATTTGTCCAAATACGGATGTATCTATACTTGTTTAGTGTCTAGATACATCCGTATTTGGACAAAACCAAATCAAGTAATTTGGAACGGAGGGAGTAGTATATAATAGAATAGAAGATTGTAACAAAATTTTGAATTTTTTATTTATGTATGGTTTTATTTGGAATTTGAGAGGGATTGGCGACCTGATACTGGTAGAAGTGTCAAAGAAGTAGTTGTTGATTATGATGTAACTTTTGTAGGTCTAGCAGTTTTTTTTTAAAGAGACAGTTCACCAGTACAAAACGACACTATGGACACCCCCTATATATAAACAACACGGGTTAGGCGATGGAAGAAATGAGTTTTGCGCACTGCCGTGGAAGGACTCCCGCACTAGTCCATCGACGGGCCCGCCACAATAGCAACGGTTGCAACAATATCTTTGTTGCTCATATATTGCCAACAGTTGTTACTGTTATCTCCCTTGCGATATGTCCACAACGCCAACAGAATTGTACCAATCTCCGTTGCACATGTGAAAGCCCAGTAAGCGGCACATATAAGAACACCCACTTAAGTGTATCTCACTCTCACTCTCTATGAGGTCCTAACCCTAACCGTACACTCTCTCCACACATTTCACTCCCTCGATAGCGGTCCCCTCTGGTGCCGACGGAAGGCATGACATAGCATCTTCCTCCGCCAACCGTCAGAGCCGCCAACCGTCGTGGCTGCTGCCACTCTCCGCCTTCGTCACCAACTCATCCAGCGACTGATCTTGGGAGTTCTTGCAGACACGTCAAATCCCATTCGGATCCACGGCGGCGGCGCGTTCGGAGGCCCCCGACGTCCCGATCTCGTCCTCCTCATATGAAGAGGATTCAGATCTGGAGGTCGGGCTCCTTCTCTCTCGCGCCCCCTTTGAGCGCGAGCGAACTGACGGTGTCATACGTGCGACAACGATGCAAAGGGTAGTTCGCATCTCCGCTGCCGAGCACGCGATGGAAGCCGTCGAGGAGGCGTTGTTCTAGATGCAGCTCCGGGCCGCCATAGACCGGTCTCTTCTCCGTGGCCTGGGCCCTGGGCCAGATGCGACGTCGGCGGCGGAGGAGGAGGAGGAGAAGTTGGTGGAGGTTTCGGAGTACTATGACAGTAGCTCTAGCGCGTGGGACTCAGCCAACGGCGGTAAGCGGCCTCGCCTCTCCTAAGGTAAACCCTAAAGGGTCTAAACAACGCTCTGTTGTTTAGCTCTGCTTGCTCTATTTATTTGCTCTGTTTTTGTTTTAAACTGCTGCTTAGCAAAGCTGTTTAATAGTTTACTTAGCTCGTCGATGCTTAAATTGTGTATTATTTTCTCTATTTATTAGCTCTATTAATTAGCTCTGCTTGCTCTGTATATTTGCTCTGTTTTTGTTGTAAACTGCTGCTTAGCAAAGCTATTTAATAATTTAGTTTAGTTAGCTCATCAATGATTAAACTTTGTATTATTTGCTCAGTTTATTAGCACTGCTTATTAACTCTGCTAATTAGCTATGCTTGCTATGTATATTTGCTTTGTTTTTGTTTTAAACTGCTGCTTAGCAAAGTTTCACCGATGATTAAACTATATATTATTTGCAATGTTTATTAGCTCTGTTTCCTCTTTGTAACAATGATTATTAGTTGTGCAAGGGCTTGGTGGATGCCTGGTGACAATGCTGCTGCCGTGAAGACCTAGGAGCGGGGCTCCATACACAGTGCCGTCACCAGGAGCAATACATTTTGTGCAGTACGAGCTAATGTGAAGACAGAGTCGATGATCATCCGGCGGCGGTGAAGACATAGGAGCAGGGCTCCATCCACGCGCACCGAAGCCAGATGACCTTTTGTACAGCAGTGCGAACATGAATACAGTGACGAACGGGCGGCCATCTAGTCGCATGGAGCGGGGTTCCATCGACGGCGCAACCCCGTCACCGTGTTTTTTTGTTTGCTCTAGCCCTTATTAGAAATAGTGATTAGTAAAACTCTGTGTCTAATGTGAAACATATCAGTAATGCTCTGATATATTAACTGTTGCCCATTTTAGAGGCAACGGTGGAACAAAATCATTGCCATTGAGCTCTTCACATCAGCAGCGGGGCTCGGGACACAGACCCTTTCTCCGTTTCCGATGAATATTTTGACCTGTTTCCATAGTGTCATTTTGTACTAGTAGTTCCTTTAGATTGGCTTAATTTTATGTATGGTAGGAAGAATTTTGAGTGGCATGTTGTAGGATCTGGAGGTGTGGCTAGAGGCATGGTGGGTGTAGATTGTGATGTGTATGAAATCGTTGAATTTAGTGATGGTCTATATTTTATTTGTATGTTACTTAAGAATAGAACAACTACCTTTATATGGGATTTGGTGTTGGTTAAAGAACCTCCACATGCTAGAGATAAAGAAGATTTTCTTATTGAATTGGTACAAGTCCTTGGCTGCATTAAGTTTTCTTTCTTAGTATAGGAGGTGATTTCACATTATTAGGAAAGCTAGCGACAAAAATAGACAAAAAAGGTCCCTAAATGGTCATTTATATTTAATTCCATTATGGAACATTGGGAGTTGCGTGAGCTAGATATTTCAGGGAGAAGTTTTACTTGGTGGAATAATCAAAGGGACTCTGTTTTTGAAAAACTAGATAGATTTCTAGTAAGTACCGAATGGGAGAATAAGTTTCCTTTGGCTTTCGCTAAAACTTTGTCAAGATTTTTTTCATACCATACACCTTTGGTAATTGATTTTGGGCTTAAAAGGACAAAAGTGACCAAACCTTTTAGATTTGAATTGGGCTTGTTTCTTAGACCAGATCTGGTGGAAGTGGTTAATAAGGTTTGGTTTTTTGCTTATAGTGGTAACTATTTCTCAAATTTCTGGCATATTAGATTTAGAATGGTTGGAATTGAAATTGGCAAGGGCAAGTTCTAGAACAATTTGATTTTATTAATAGGAAGAGTGAGATACATGGACTTAATAGTGAGGAGTTTAATATTTAAAAGAGGGTCGGAGAAAGTTTTAATTTAACTCATAAGGAAGAAGAGCTGAAATGGTTTCAAAGGCCTAAAGAGAGAGAATTATTGGAAGGACAATCTCTTACTATTTTTTAATGACTAAGGCTAATGGTAGAAAAAGAAGAAATATAATTATTTCTGTAAGGCAAGAAGATAGATTCATTCCAGGGGATAGGGATCTCCTTTTATATGCAACTTCATTTTATAAGAATTTCTCTCGGCCTAGTGGTTACGGTAGTTCCATTTCTCTTGAGGTTAGTATTCCTAGTACTGTAAGTGCTTATGATAGATAGGTTTTAATTCAATCTTTTAGCTTGGAAGAAATTGGAGCTGTTGTTTTTCAAATGAAACATGATACAAGCTCAGGCCCAGATGTATGCCGGCTGAATATATCAAAATATTTGGGATCTTGTAGGTACAGATTTACTTATGCTTTTAAATGATTTTTTTCATGTTAGACTTGATATTTCTAGGTTTAATTATGGGGTCCTCTATCTTATACAAATAAATCTTGGTCCTGATAAGCTTCAAGCTTATAGGCTAACATGATTATTAATTGTTATTAAAAAGTTTCATTAAACTTATTAATAGTAGGACTGTAAAGGTAGCACACTACGTAGTTTCTCCTATTGGACTTCAGGTAGTCACCATTTTGGTGACTTCTGATCTTTATAATTGAAAATTTAACCGTAGGGGATTCCCCTACGGTAATGGGTGTTTTTTTAATGAATGAACGGTATATTTTGGATGGGGTTGTCTTGTTACATGAAACTCTTCATGAAATAAAGTTGAAAACTAATCTGTTGATGTGCTTTCTAAGGTAGACTTCGAGAAGGCTTGCAACAAGATTGAAAAATCATTCCTTGAGAAAGTGTTGATAATGATAGGCTTTCCTCCTATTTTTGTTAAGTGGGTTATGAATGTGTTGTTGATGATGGTAAAATGATTGTTTTAGTTAATGAGCAAATTGGTCCTTATTTTTTCTAGTAGAGGGCTCATACAAGGTGATCCCTTGTCACCTATTTTATTTGATATCGCCGTGAATGTTTTGTCTATTTTAGTTAACAGAGCTCAGAATAGTGGTCTGATTAGGGGTAATTGCTGATTTGATTCATGGTGGTGTGTGGATCTACAATATGCAGATAACACTATCTTCCTTTTTTGGAGGATTGTCTGGAAAATGCTAGAAATCTCAAGTTGATCTTGTGCTTATTTGAACATTTACCCGGTTCAAAAGTTAATTTTCGTAAAAGTGAGGTAATTTGTTTAGGCGCGGCAGTAGATAGGAAGAATCAGTATACCACTATCTTTACTTGTGTAGAACGTAAGTTACCTTTCCAATATTTAGGGGTTCTCGTTCAGAATAAGAGGCTTAGAAACATTGATTGGAAATCTATATATGGAAGATAAGTAGAAGGTAAATTACATAACTGGCAAGGGAATTGTATGTCTTATATATATATGGTGGTAGACTTATATTACTTAGATCTAGCTTGTGAAATGTTTTTCTTTACAAGATTTTTTATATGAAATCCTAAGGGACCCTTACATATATAGAATATAATGTTTTATGAAGCGTTTGTTTGGGCAAGAAAAAAGAAGGGGTGAAGAAATATCATCTTATCAACTGGACGACAGTTTATCATCTTAGGAGTTTTAGGTGTTAAAAAAAAATCTTAGGAGTTTTAGATCTGGCAGTGATGAATAAGTGCTTATTGAGCAATGGCTATGGAAAATCGAAAATTCAGGGGTTTGGCAGGATGTTGTTAGGGGTAAGTATTTGGAAAGATGCACTATTGCTCCAGTGTGTTAGGAAACCAAATCAATCGCATTTCTGGCAAGGTCTGATGGATATCTTTTAGTGTATTTTATCGCTTGTGTAGGCAAGTGGTTGGGAATGAAGAACTCTATGCACGGTGACACCCTGCTGACGTACGACGCATGCACGTCTCGGCATGCAGTTGCCTTGTTCGTCAGAAGTAGCTTAGCTGATGCTTTTCTATTGACTTGGAAACAGCCTGTGTTCCACGTACGTACCGCACTGTTCTCTCTCTCTGATATGATAGCAACGTGCAATATATACACTACTGTCCCACACTGCGCAATACATGTACGTGATCTATATGGTATATGTACCAATAGTGATCATGGAAATCAATCAGCATTTTTCTCGAGCATGTATTTGCAAGGAACGGTGGTTGTAGTGGAGTTCCTCCCTCCCGCCCCTTTGTGTATTAATTGATCTTGTTCAGAATTCCAATATGTATATCTCGGGTGTTTCTAAAGTTCGAATGATTGTAATATCCTGATGCCGTGTGGACTTATTTAGGTTTGGTAGCTAGCACTAGTAGTGTGCAATTATAACCTGCCTTTTCTAGCTCATCATTTTTGTTAGTTACCCCAATCAACCAACCATGATCTCCTTTGGCACCTTTAGTTTCCAGTCAAATCGCCATGCCGATTGTAGTTGTATGCAAAGGTTAGTTGGACGTTATGCAGTGCAAGTGCACAATTACTAATGTGAAGTGTAAGGACTGGCCATGGAAGAATAAAATTATTGTACTTGACCTATAATTTTTCATGTTATTTTTTATTACTATTTGGGAATGTCACACAAACATTATTCAAAGTTGTGCACTAGAGAATGTCAAACACGCACAAGATTTCATTCTCAGCCGGCTCAATCGGCCGCTTGCTCGATCCGTATGGCATCTTATGAGGTGGAAGGAAATATTTTCTTAGTCCTCTAGTCTTCTACTCTTATACAATGGGTCATCTTCCGCATCTAGCAGTTAATGTTTATATGAATTCCAAAATGTGTGTTGATTAAATCAAATTAGCACAAATACCACTTCATCAAGAATGCCAATATTTTACCCATCTGCTCTCTTGAGATTTCCCATCAAGCTGAGTATAAATGCTACTTGTATGGAAAAAAAAACTACGTGGCATGCATCATGTACAGTGGTTTATAAGGTTGCATTTTTGCATGCATTTCCACATCATTTAGAGAAGACATGAACATGATATATAATAGCTTATCCCTTCACGTCATCTCAAACAACAATTGTTTGCAAGCATAAAAATATTAGGGTGAAGAAAATTAAAATTGGAAACATGTGATTAGACATATACTGAGGAAAGATAAATCATTTTTAATCTAGCTCTCTCCCTTCGAATTCAGTATTTGGCCGACATCGGTAAGATAGCACTGCTGTAGTGCTCCGCCAGAACCAGCCATGCATGCACACATGTCGTACAAAAAATAGGGGTGGCTGAGAGCACTATGTGAAGTCCTAGTTGAGCCCAACCTGGCACGTCAAATACAAGCGCACCACAAGTTTACATATATCGATGACGACAAGGAGTAAAGTGCAGTAAGGAAAGAAATAATGTGCACAACATACACGCATGAGCTGCTACGGTTGATAGATCGACTAGTTAGGTATAGTGATCTACACACAGATCAACAACAACGTCTGCAAAATGACTTGATTGATTAGCTTGCTTAAGTGTGAGCTGGCTAGAGCTTTGCTAGCTAGCTATTATGCGTACAAGGACAAGAACAGCGCAAGGTGTGTGATAGGTAGAAATTGTGCATGTTGCATTTCGTGTCTCTGCGCGTGGTGTGGTCCACATAGCGTCCGTTATGCACGCAATGCAAAATGTATCTATATTCATTTATTGTACAATTGAGAATATCAAACTTATAGTAAAAACTGAAACAAGTATGAAATAGCTTCCAATAGTTAACATTAAATAAAGGCATGAAGATAATGTTGTTGATGTTATGATATGTAAAAACATTGATTATACAAAGATTCATCAAGCGTTGAAAATCTCTAGATCTTAAAATATTGTACAATTTGTTCTTGCTTGGTCTATATTGTATAACAAACACAAGTTAATCAGAAATCATAAAGAGCATGGGATCATTTTGTATTTATGTCCAGTGCTTGCCCTATCGAATGGTCAAATGGTTGTGCAACAATCTCAAAGAGGCGTGTGAAAGTGGCTTGGAGCATGTGATCACTTTTGTATTTATGTCGCTTTGTGTACTACGCTAAGAGCCCGTTCTACCACTATATACAACAGCTATCTCTTCCTTCATTAATTCAATTGCCACATCAGCGTTTTGACTATGAGATCGTGTCAAGAGACCCGCATTGGCACACATGCCTAAAAAGACTCGTCAAGCATTAAAACTCTCTAGATCTCACGAGAAATTATTCTTTAAATATCGTACAATTTGTTCTTGCTTGGTTTATATTGTTATAACAACACAAGTTAATCAGAAATCATATTACCTAAAAACTATATAGACAATGCATCTTCCCTCCCAACCATCTTTGTGGATGTCCACTATATATGATTCAAGATCATTTCCTAGATTCTAATCTTATGTCATATCAAAACATAATTTGTTATAGCATATCGATACATGAAACTAATTAGGAAAAATATAAAGTTTTTTGCATAATGAAACTAAACTAAATTTCATAATTTAACATATATATATATATATAATAGACGTAATTTCAATTATATTCAGTTTACTTCAACATTTTTTTGTGGTCATAAGCACTTTTACTCCAACTATAATTTTACTCATTTTTGTTACCATCTCTTTAAAAAGTGAGAGAATATTGAGAACAAAACCCCCTATATACTTAACATACCAATGAATGCATCTGAGTGTTCTGGTGTATTCTATAGATATTTTGTCTATGAATAGTAATATCTCTTGATTTTTACTTAAATTCAAGTAGTCTCGTGAATTAGATTATAGGAGAAATCCAACTCCAAAGGCACCTCTCAGATTTAAACACGTTTGTGCTCCCTCCATATTAAAATATAAGGGCCATCTAACATCTTGGCATCAAGTTATTTTTGAAGTATCATGGGAATTCTCCCATCCCTAAAACTACTGAAGTATTAAATACTTGAAAACCTTTTGATCCAATAAATAATGTGGTTTTAGATTAAAAAAAGTGTTTTCCAAAAGATACCAAACTTAGTCGGAACACGTGATTAAGGAAATACAAACAATACAATAAAATGTCTTATCTTTCATCTTAAAAGGTCCTCTCATATTTGAGAGAAGAAAAACCATTTTTAATATCTCGTTTCCAGTTTGGTACGTATTTGGTTTTTTGTTTGAGAGAACGGGGAGCCATTCCATGCATGCACCACTGTAGTCATCCACCAGAAGCCATCCATGCATGCACGCACGCTACATTTTTTTTTTTTTTTGAATAACAGCAAGAGGACTGCTATATTGATCGCGATAGAAGAAGCTTTACATAGACACATACTGTAGTACTGTATTTAGTAAACACGCTACACAAAAAATGGGGCGGGGTGGCTGAGACGCACTATCTGCAGTCCGCAGGAAAAGAAATAATGAGCGCATGCGGCAGACGCGCGCGCTATGAGCTGCTACGACGATTGAGTAGTTTGGTATAGTGATTATTAGCTAGCCAGTTTAAGTGTGAACTAGGTACAGGGCTTTGCTAGCCGTTGTGTACGTGTACAAGCACAAGTACAACGCAAGGTGTGAGAGGTTGGCATTGTGCTTGCTGCATTTCGCGTGATCTCTGTGTGTGGCGGAGCCCACATAGGTAAAAGTCCATTTAAAACTTAAACTTGTATAAGTTGGGTATATTGAAACCTGAACTCGAAATGCCTGTCGTTCGCACCATGAAGTATTGAATACCAATCTAAATCTAAACTCTACACCGATTTGGCACAACGAGAAAAGCAGTATCCCGGCCGGGAGTACATGCTACTCTCGCTGACAGTGAGACTCACATGTCATAGTCATTGTCTTTCCTTTTTGATAAAGAGTCATCGTCTTCCCTAATTTCTTTAGATCAGAGGATAAGGCTACAAAAGAAACGCTATAGAACGACAACCAAAATAACCCTATGGTCACATCATTATGCTCGTCGGCATCAGCTCCCCCGCGAGCATGGGCGTAGTTAGAATTTGTAACTTGGGTGTACAGAGATCTCATATACTACCTCTGTATCAAAATATAAGATGTTTTAGGTTTTTTTCTTCTTTCTGATACCGCTGTATCTACATGTGTATTTGTGTGTAGATTCACTTATTTCATCCTGTATATAGTTTGTATTAAGATGTTTAAAACATCTTATATTTTATTACAGAGGGAATAGTAGCTGTTAATAGCAATTTCAACTATCACAAAATTAACATATGCAACCGACCCCTCCCTCACGCCGTGGCCCTGCTCACGGCGCCTCGCTCGGGGCGCCACCGCGCCACGAATTCACAAACGGACACACCTCCGGCTCCAGTGCGGCGCGACGGGCGGCGTGTTGCAGATCGTCTCCCGTTGAAGGCTTATAGAACAGTCGCATGGGCTTTCTGTGGCGTTGCCGTGTGGTAGTCTAGCTGCTTAATTAGTACACGGATAATAGGGAGATCGGGAGACATTTTTTTTCTGAAATGGGGAGTCCCGACCTCTGCATCCAAACGATGCACACAACCATTTATTGAAACAAAACCAAGTTCAAGTAGCTTATTACAAACTGAAGAGCACCTCACGGGTCACTCAAAGTGGCAACAAAGATTAGCCAACGAAAAAAGAGCATCAAACTGAAGCAACTAGGCATCCTGCATACGTCTGTCGTGCCTCCATCTAGCTATGCAGCAGACGGCTCTCACAATGGCCAACAACCGGGTACATCCAGACTCCATAAGCTCCTGCTGCAGCACGGACAGTAGGACTGCCCATGTGAAATACAGAATACACCCATATGAATTACCTGAAAAAAAATTGGTATTCGTTCCTTGGTAAAGACAATATCGTTTCGACAATTTCATATAGCCTAAAGAATAGCACACATCCCAATTCGAATTCTTGCTTTAGTTACTTTATCCACCCATCTAACCATCTACTAAACATATTAGTTACATTGGTTGGTTGTGCGATATTAAAAGTAAACTGTATTACTCTCCATATCATATTTGAGAAGTTGCAGTCTAAAGAATAATTGTTCTATGGATTCCTCTTTATCACAACATCACACTTTTTACAGCATGTCCAATTTCTCTTAGCAAGATTGTCTTTAGTAAGTAAGACCTTATTTTGCAAAATCAGATGTACACCCATCACTACTAGAAAAATGACCTCTAGTCGCGGTTCCAGAGGACCTTTAGTCGCGGTTGGGCAACCGCGACTAGGCTGGCGGGACTAAAGCCCCCACCCTTTAGTCGCGGCGGATTCCGAACCGCGACTAGAGGTCCCTCCACGTGGGCTTTAGGGGGACGTGGGGTGTTGGGACCTTTGGTCCCGGTTGGTAGCACCAACCGGGACCAAAGGGTTTTGTTTTTTTTTTCTTTTTCGATTTAATTGCAGGGTTTAGGGTTTATATATGCCGGGGTTTGGTTATAGCTAGGTTCCCGTGTCCCGTGGTAACGGTAACCCTTCCCGTTGCGATGACGGTTACGGTGACGGTAACCGTTACGGTAACCGTGACGGTTACCGTTACGGTAACCGTGACGTTTTCGATGTCGTAACCGTTCCCGTGTCGTATGAAGTCGATGCACATATTTATAACACATACAATTAAATTAAGTAATACTTGAAGATCGTAGACAAGAGTTCGTTGATGCGCCAAGAGTTATCGTAGTACAAGAGTTGAAGCAAAACAACAAGTTACTTTAACGATTTCATGCTTTCAGCATCGTAGTACTCTCCTTTCTCCTGTAAGGCCTCTGAAAGGTAAAATCCCGCCAATTCCTCTCCAATTGCTCTGAAGCGGTGGTCGAGTGGTAGCCTCTCGCGCTTTTTTGCCAACTCTGCATCCTTTCTCATATTCCATTTCTCGGTGACTAATACATATATATACTCGCAAACGAAGAATCCACAGTACTCAGTTTCCTTTGGTTGCTCCATGCAAGACTATACAAGAATAGATTTCAGTCAATAATAATGAAGTATGCATGAGAAATGTTGTGTGGACGAAGAGGTAGCAGTACTTACTTGGTTTAACTTCCAATCCAGCTTTTGGCGCCACCCACCTTCAGGATCTTCCGCTCGAAACCTTTCCCAAACTCTGCCCGACAAAGAACATTCACAAATGAGTTACTCGTTAATGACTTGACATCAAGATATGAATGACAGAGGCGGTAAGAAATGAATGTACCTTGCTAGTAAGTCGAAACAACTCCTGTAAGTGTCAGGATGATACCTCAATGAGTCAAGTGAATGAATAAGTCCTTCGTGATGTCTAATGACAAGAAGAATCCAGTGGTAGCTGGGCACAGTCATGCATAACTCATCAGTTAAACTTAACATCGGGTGAGCAAATTAGAATGTGTAGAAGACACTAAAACTTACCCGAAGTTGTAAGGCCAATATATAGTTCTTTTGTCGCGGTATCGCTTGAACACCCTTAGCAAATCATCCGGTGTGTTCTTGTTATACAAGGGATTTATTATGGTTTCTTCGTTATATTTATCCGGGTCAATGAACCCAATGTCATGCTGGTTCAGCTTTTTGAGCTCGAGCATCTTCAATCTGCATAATATAGCACACAAAAGATTAAAGTGAGAATAATTACAAACAATGAACGAGACTAGGTAAAGACTTAAATAAATCACTTACAGGCAATAGGAACTCATGATAGATTTGTCGAGTGCCCGCAGATTGTATAGCTGAAAAAGTTCGCTAAACGTAACAGTGTGATTGTAGTCTTCTAAGAAGTGCTCATCGTCTTCCCTACATTTCAGAACGATAGCAGATGTCTTCTTTGCATTTTTCATGTACCATTGATGCAGAGTACGCATTTTTGTTGGAAGGCCCCTGATTTGCACCAAAGCTTTCCCCGGAACGAAGTTTCTTACTGGAGGAGCTGGTGGTGCAGTCTCAAAATTCAATCTCGAAGCATATTCATCTATAGGCATTTGCGCTTCGGCGGCAAGACGACGGATTACCTCTATGTCAAACACCATCGGCTCTTTAGGGTCAGATTGTACTGGTTGTTTTCCGCGCTGGGGAACTCGACTATCTTTGTTCGTCGGCGGGGGACAATTAGCGGGGGGACAGAACGTACGGGTTGTTCTCCGAGCTGGGGAACTTGTTTACCTATCTTCGGCGGCGGTGGGACCGATGGTGCTGCTTTTGTAGCTTCCTTCGCCGGCGGGACCGATGGTGCTGCTTGTTTTTCGTTTGCCGCCGGCGGCGGGACTGACTCTGCGTCTTGTTCACCTTTCTTCGGCGCCTCCGCCGCCGTCACCTCGTCATATGACTTCTGAATAGAACGGACATAGTCAGATGGCGGCTTCTCTGGAGGGACATATAAGTTGTCAATGACTTTATGACAAGCCGCTGCAGTATAGCCCTCGGTAAATGTTGGCGGCGGCACTTTCGGTGCGAACAATGATTTATTATGCTCCTCGATGGCTGCTTCGTTTTGGTCAAGAGTCTTCTGCCAAGGTTGCCTCAGATCAGGCGTTCTGGCCCTTTTAGCAGGTCGCCTCTTGACCGGGGAAGACGCGCGCCTTCTCCGTTTAAGCGGTACGGACACTTCCGGTGGGGGGTTCCGTACCGGAGATGGATGTGTCTCATCGATACCCCGGCAGGGTGGGCTTTGCTGAGTCGGTGGCTTTGAGAACTTGATGTATTTCTTGTTCCACTGGACGAAACCACCCTTGACATCGCACAATGCCTCCTCACCGTTACCTCCAGGAATCTCAAGAGCCAATGATTCCGATCCCGGCACAATTTCATCCACCCCGACAACAGCATAGCCAGGATGAATGACACCATTATGGTAGCTTGCTGTGTCGACAATCGGTAAAGCATAGCCGACCGCCACCTTCATGGATATGTTGCTCACAGGCGTATGTAGCTCACATGGTGTCGGTTCCGTGATATCATCCACGGGGTAGCGAGCATCGAGTTCTAGTTGCGTGGAACCCACGCTGCTTCTAAGCTGAGATCGAGCATCCACGACTTCAGGATCTTGGGGCTGCTGCACCTGGCGTTCATTAATGAGTTGCTTCATCTGGCGTTCCAAATTCGCTATCCGCTCTTCACCCTGCTTCTTCTTTCTTGCACGGCTTCTATAAGTGTCAGCGTGCTGCGGATACTTTTTTTCAAGGTGGCACCGCCGGGTAAGCCTCGTAAACGTCCCCAGTGTTCAGGTTTCCCTAGGGCCCGTGCCAGCTCGTCTTCCTCTCTATAGGGTTCCCACGTACCCGCTAGAACTTCCTTTATTGCATCTTCAATTTTTGGGACCATGTCTACTACTGTTGCCTTGTATTTTTCAACCCTCGGGACAATCTTCCCTTCCTCGTTCAACGTTGCGCCATGCGCGAACAACCAGAATTTGGACCTTTCGGGCCAGCTGTATGTCTGTGGAGTGAAACCTGCAGCCACGAGTTTATCTTCCATGGCTAGCCACTTAGGAATGGCTGACCTGTAGCCACCTGGCCCCAAGTTATGGTGGTGTGTCTTACTCGCAGCATTTAGCTTATTTATTTTCGATCGGGCCACAGCCGCAGCCGAGGTCTTATACGCCTTAAAGGCTTCCCAGTGATCTCTTAGCTTCACCAGTTTTTTTTGACTGAAATCTGGATCAACCTTTTCATATTTTGCCCATAATGTTTGCTTATATTTCCGAAAGGCGTCGGACATCTTGGAGAGAGTCCAGTGCTTGAGTTTCAACTTCAAGGCGGGCTCAATACCATCCGGGAGGTTAAAATGCTGCAAGAGTGTGTCAAAGCAGAAATCTTTATAATGCTGGTGGACATAGCAAGGGTCATCCTCGGCAACGCCTGCTGGCTTAAGCCATTCTGCTATGGAGATCGGGACCTCGTCCCTAACAATAACTCCAGCTTGACTAATATATTTTCTGCGGTTCTCTATCGGTTCCACCGGATCGCCATCTACATCAATTTTATAGATTGGTAACTTTGCATCTTCGCTAGTCATTCTTTTCGCTGGGCCTCGAGGAGCTTGATTCTTAGCCTTTTTATGCAAGGTGGACGCCTAAAGTAAGAAATATAATGCGTTAATAAGTGCAATACAAATCAGTTAATGCATTTTGTGTTCAAGCAAATATAGAATTCATATATAAACCTCGAGGTGGAGGGTGTTCGAGGTGGAGGCTGTTATTTCTTCTTCCTCTAAAATACCCTCACCAGACGGGTTTAAAAATTGTGATGCAAATTGCTCAAAATCTTCGTTTCGATCGTCGGCGGCGCCTTCTCCACCGGCAGCATTTGCATCGCGATGCTCAAAAATATCCTGCATGAATAAGTTTTCTCCTTCCTCGTCTCGCACAATTAAAGGGTCATCCATAGCTGAATGTTCCTACACTCAATAAATTTAACAAATTATGATAAACAATAATTTGATACAAAGTATCAAAGTGCTTGATACAAATTTAACAAATTATGATACAAAGTATCCACATGTGCTTGATACAAAGTATGACAAAAACAATAACAAATTTAACAAATTGGATACCAAATAGTTCCAAAGGCAAAAGAATACACATATTTAGATATAAACATGATTTTTGCCTCAAAGAATTGAGTTATGCACATAGTATGTTACATCGTCATCCCCTGCAGTATTGAAAATTTTAATCACCTAACAGATAGAAGTGGAGTTGCATGGCTACGCTGACAATTAGTGACCATATCGGTTTGATGTGTTCCGGTTGCAGCGCACGGGCATTTTGCTATAGCTATAAATACCTTATCGAGAAATTGTATGCTCCATTCAACATATAACTTTGTACAAGGATTGACTATGTCTAAAAAATCTTATGATATTTATTTGTCAATGGCTAATTATGAACGAAATAACTTGAAAATTGTCAACAATTCGTGACAATTATGAAACAATGTCTAATTAAATGGAACATTCAAATAACTGAACTTAGTACTATTTTCAGCAAATTCGTCTTTCTCCAATTATTCGTACAAATAACCCTAAATAAAAGCAATACCTAGCTCTTTGTATCGAAAAAAAAATACCTAGCTCTTTGTATCAAAAAAAAAATACCTAGCTCCTAAATAAAAGCAATACCTAGCGGCGGCGAGGCAGGGGAGGCCGGGAGACGGCGACCACGGTGCGGCGGCGGTGGGGTGGCTGGCGGCCAGGCCGACGTCGGCGAGCTCGGGAAGGAGGCGAGCCGGTCCCCTTGGTCGCCGGAGGGTGCGCGGGGCGTGGCGGCGGCGGCGAGGCAGGGGAGGCCGGGAGACGGCGACCACGGCGCGGTGGCTAAGGGCGAGGCAGGGGAGGGGAGACGGTGACCACGGCGCGGCGGCGGCGGTGGCGAGGCAGGGCAGGGGAGACTGCGCGGCGGAGCAGGGCTTCGCCGGCGTCGTCGGCGTCGTCGTGGGAGCCCGGAGGCGGCGGTTCGTCGTGGGAATTGGGGGGACTTTGCGAAAATTTCGCAAAGTCCCCAACGAAACGGCGCGGAATCGACCTTTAGTCGCGGTTCTCGCGCGCACGTTTGCGGCGGAGGGCAAGATCCATGGAGGATGAGTCTTTCAGCGCCCAATCCAGATCGGAAGCCTCCTTCGCCTTGAGCTGGTAGGAAGTCTTGGCTCGCTGGACATGGTAGTCGCGGATAGACTGGAAGGAGGCTTCCATGGCCTCCTGTATCTACAACCCACAACCTTCTTCCCCGTCGTCGCTCCAGTCGAAGTCGTCGTCCTCCTCCTCCGCGGGAGGAGCGGCGGCGCCTGGTGGAGGTGCAGCGCCGCCAGGTGGAGGTGCGGCGGCACCTGGTGGAGCAGGAGGCCGGTAGCTGGGCATTCCTCTCCACGCCGGGCTCGTGGGCATACGGCGGGATAGACTCCCGCGGTTGCGCCCAAGCGCGCTCTGCCGAGCACGCTCGACCTCGTCCAGAAGGCGCTGCGGCGGGCGTGGCGGATCCATCTCGTGGAGACGATGCGTTCGTGGCTAGGAATGGTGGATTAGGGTTTACCCCGTCGGCGACAATATATAAAGACCTCCAGGGCAGCGCTGGGGGAGGACACGTGCCCAGGGAAGCGCTGGGGGAGGACACGTGTCGTGACCGCAAAGCCCGTCTTTAGTCCCGGTTGGTGTTACCAACCGGGACTAAAGAAGCACACGGATCGTGTGTTTCTTTCGAGCGCTTGTGAGCCGTTGGATCAGGGGTGTGTTTCTTTTGAGGGATTGTGAGCTGTTTGATCAGCAGTATCACGACCACTTCGTGGCCACATGACCCGGTTGGTGTTACCAACCGGGACTAAAGAAGCACACGGATCGTGTGTTTCTTTCGAGCGCTTGTGAGCCGTTGGATCAGGGGTGTGTTTCTTTTGAGGGATTGTGAGCTGTTGGATCAGCAGTATCACGACCACTTCATGAGCCACATGACCCGGTTGGTGTTACCAACCGGGACTAAAGAAGCACACGTACCCTATATATAGCCGCCCTCCTCAGACAGGTTACTCACTCACACAAAACATTCCAGCGTCACTCGGAGAGGCATCTTTGGGCAACCAGCGGCAAGACGTCTATGATGACCTGCGACTGTTCCAAACGGTTGCAGATCATCAGAGATGTGTTGCCGGACGGTTGTAGATCATCAGAGACGTCTTGCCGCTGCTTGGATCGAAGTGGCGCTCAAACACAAAACATTCCAGCGTCACTCGGAGAGGCATCTTTGGGCAACCAGTGGCAAGACGTCTCTGATGACCTGCGACCGTTCCAAACGGTTGCAGATCATCAGAGACGTCTTGCCGGACGGTTGTAGATCATCAGAGACGTCTTACCGCTGCTTGGGTTTGAGAGGTTCCCACATGGACACAGTTACATAAAAGGTTTAATACATTATTACACATCACCAACAACATCCCTATGTATTGTTCACTTGTTCTTCTTGTGTGCCCCTTTCTTTTGAACGCGCCGTAACCATGGACAATCTTCTTGAAGTAACTTGATGGTTGGGTCAATGTTCACTTTGAAGGGCGGAATTTCATGAAACTTATTGTAATCTTCTGACATGTCTGTGTGGTCCTCCACTCCCACGATGTTTCTTTTACCTGAAAGAACTATGTGGCGCTTTGGCTCATCGTTTGATGTATTCGCTTGCTTATCTTTTCTTTTTGTTGGTAGGGTAGACATGTCCTTCACATAGAAAACCTGAGCCACTTCACTGGCTAGAATGAATGGTTCGTTCTCGTAATGAAGATTCTTGAAATCCACTGTAGTCATTCCGTACCGTGTGTCTACGGCTACACCGCCATCTAGGTTGAACCATTTGCACTTGAACAAAGGAATCTTAAATGAAGGTCCATAGGACAGTTCCCATATCTCCTCTATGTAACCATAATATGTTACCTTTTCCCCACTGCAGCCATCTATTGCATCAAAGCGGACACCACTGTTTTGGTTGGTGCTCTTTTTATCTTGGTCGGCCGTGTAAAATGTATTTCCATTTATCTCGTACCCTTTAAAAGTCAATATAGTCGAAGACGGTGTCTTGGCCAATAAGTATAGCTGTAGTTCATTTGTGGTGACATTCATCAGTCTTTTCTGTAACCAACCGCCAAAAGTCCTGATGTGTACTCCATCAATCTCATCTTCTGGGTATTTGGAGCGTAAATCATTCTTGTGTTGCTGGATATACGGAGCCACCAAGATGGAACTATGCAGAACTGTGTAGTGTGCTCGAGTGAAAGAATCCACGTCTTCACATATGATTGCTTTCTTTCCTAGCGTGCCTTTTCCACGCAGTCTCCCCTCATGACGCGATTGAGGAACACCAATCGACTTAAGATCAGGAATAAAGTCAACACAAAACTCAATGACCTCCTCAGTTCCATAGCCCTTGGAGATGCTTCCTTCTGGCCTAGCACGGTTATGAACGTATTTCTTTAAGACTCCCATAAACCTCTCGAAGGGGAACATGTTGTGTAGAAATACAGGACCGAGAACACGTATCTCTTCCACCAGGTGAACTAGAAGGTGCGTCATAATATTGAAGAAGGTTGGTGGGAACACCAACTCGAAGCTGACAAGACATTGGACCACATCATTCTCTAAATCTTTTAGAGTAAGTGGATTGATAACCTTCTGAGAAATTGCATTCAGGAATGCACATAGCTTCACAATGGGTACTCGAACATTTTCTGGTAGAAGTCCCCTCAATGCAACCGGAAGTAATTGTGTCATAATCACGTGACAGTCATGAGACTTCAGGTTCTGAAATTTTTGCTCTGCCATGTTTATTATTCCCTTTATATTCGACGAGAAGCCAGATGGAACCTTCATACTACGAAGACATTCAAAAAATATTTTCTTCTCTTCTTTCGTAAGAGCATAGCTCGCAGGACCTTGATGATTATCAGAATGATCGTCGTCTCGTGAATGCATACGTCGATGGGCCTGTCTTGCTTCCGGTGTATCTTTTGACTTTCCATACACGCCCAACAAGTTAAGCAGGTTCAAGCAAAGATTTTTTGTCACGTGCATCACGTCGATTGCAGAGTGAACCTCTAGCATTATCCAATAGGGCAGCTCCCAAAATATAGATTTCTTCTTCCACATGGGAACGTGGTTCTGAGCGTCATTCGGAACAGATAGTGCTCCAGCACCCTTCCCAAATATTACTTTTAAATCCTTGACCATATCATGTATAACAGAACTAGAAGGTCGAGTAGGCTTCCGCCGAATATCTTCCTCACCTTTGTAATGTCGGCCTTCCTTTCTTCCTGCATGCCTCGGTACAAGCCATCGACGATGGCCCAGGTACACAATCTTGTTACCTATATGTTTACCTTGAGTCTCACCTAAACAATGCGTACATGCATTGTATCCCTTGTTTGACTGTCCTGAGATGTTACTAAGAGCAGGCCAATCATTGATGGTTACAAACAAGAGCGCTCGTAGATCAAATTCCGTTTGCTCGTGCTCATCCCACACACGCACACCTTCATCACTCCACAGCTGTAAAAGTTCTTCCACCAATGGCCTCAGATACACGTCAATGTCGTTGCCAGGTTGCTTCGGGCCTTGGATGAGCACTGGCATCATAATGAACTTCCGCTTCATGCACAACCAGGGAGGAAGGTTATATATACATAGAGTCACAGGCCAAGTGCTATGACTGGAGCTCTGCTCTCCAAATGGATTAAATCCATCTGTACTTAGACCAAATCTTAAGTTCCTAGCGTCATCCGAAAATTTCGGGAACACTCTGTCGATTTTTCTCCACTGGGACCCATCAGCGGGGTGTCTCTCATCATGTCTTTTTTACGTTCTTCTTTGTGCCAGCGCAACAACTTGGCATGCTCTTTGTTTTGGAACAAACGTTTCAGACGTGGTATTATAGGAGCATACCACATCACCTTGGCAGGAATCCTCTTCCTTGGACAACCTTGCTCGCCCTCAACTTCACCTGGGTCATCTCGCCCAATCTTAAACCGCAATGCACCGCATACAGGACAAGCATTTAAATTTTCGTGCTCGCCGCGGTAGAGGATGCAGTCATTAATGCATGCATGTATCTTCTGCACCTCTAATCCTAGAGGGCAGACAACCTTCTTTGCTTCATACGTACTAGAGGGCAATTCGTTTTCATTTGGAAGCATCTTCTTAACTATTTTCAGCAAACTTTCAAAGTGCTTGTCGGTAGTACCACTCTCTGCCTTCCATTGTAGCATTTCCAGTATCGTACCGAGCTTTTTCTGGCCATCTGTACAAGTTGGGTACAACAATTTGCTGTGATCGGCTAACATGCGCTCCAACTTCAACCTCTCGTTTTCACTTCCACAGTCCATTTGTGCATCATGAATGGCCTGACGAAAATCATCGTCGGGCTCATCAAATATGGCATCCTCTTCAACTTCGTCTTCCCCCATTGTAGTATCAGCGTGTTCATTGAACAGAGGATAGTTGTCATTATCCTCCTCTTCTTCATTCTCTTCCATTATAACCCCTCTTTCTCCATGCTTGGTCCAACAATAATAACCAAGCATGAAACCATTTCGCAACAGGTGTTCGTGAAGCCTGTCTGTGGAAGAGTATGTATACTTATTCATACAGAGACTGCATGGACAACACATAAAACCATCCTTTCGCTTGCTTGTCTCAGCCACATGGAGAAAATTATGCATGCCAGTAATGAATTCGGCACAAACTCGGTCACCGTACATCCATTGACGTCTCATCTGCATTATATAAGTATATCAAAACAATTATACAACTTATACAAAAATAACAAATAATAATTATGGAACAAAATCATACAACATAGATTTTTTTTAAATAAAAAAGAAAGCTCACCTAGGTGGTGTCGGTGACGAGACGGTCTATCGACGACGGTGAGGAGGTGAATGTTGTGACACTGAAATACAAAAACATAATTTAGTTTAAGATCAAATTGACAATACAAAATTGAGCTAAATAAGCAAAATGAGCTAACTTAGGCATTTCATCATACACCTACCTAGCACTACAAATATGAATTGAGCTAAATGAGCTAGACAACCAACGAAACGGGCGCCGAAAGAGAGAGTTTGCAGTTGCTAACCCTGGGATAGATGCACCACCGTCAATCTTAACAAATGGTGCAAAAAATCGTGGATGAAATCGAGCTCGGTGGAGAGAAAATGGAGATTCAACTCGAGCTCCAAATGGCCAAGGCTGGCTCGGGGTGGAAGATGAAGGCGACCGACCTTTGGTCGCGGTTGGTGGCTCCAACCGCGACTAAAGGTCCTCGCTAGGACATGCGGCCTTTTTGTGCGGGACCTTTAGTCGCGGTTAGAGCCACCAACCGCGACTAAAGGTCCTCGCGCGTGCCCCGCGCGGCTCCGGCCGCAGGTGGAGGACCTTTAGTCGCGGTTGGTGGCTCCAACCGCGACCAAAGCTCCAGCACAAACCGCCACCTGTCCAAGCCGTTGGAGCTGTCGGAGCCGCGAGACCTATAGTCGCGGTTCGGAAACGAGCCGCAACTAAAGTTCCGCCTCTAAGGCCACTTTTCTACTAGTGCATGTACCCCCGCCCATGCCCGCGAGCTCGTCCCTGGTGCTTGTTCGTGCCTCCGCTCGTCGTCACTTCTCCGCGCGGCAACGGGAAGAAGACATATATGACACGTGGGACAACTTAGTCTGCATGATTAGCAATTAATAATTTTATCTTTTCTCTGAAAACAGGTCTAGGATTTAATTTAGACCGGGATTCAATATTGAGGATGCAAACGATAGGGATTTCGACTTCAGGATTCGACTTGTCCAATTTATACGAGTTCAAGGTTTAAAATTAAGCTATATATATTAGTTTCTTGTTCTGCTTAAGTATACATACGTATACCTTTTCAGCTTTTCTCCTTCCTCTCCGGAGAAAATTCTGAGAAGTACGTAATGGTGGTGTACCGAACTCGAGCTCCGGTTGTGGGCGCGGACGCGTACACGTACTGACGTACACATGCATGCAGCCGGCCACGTTTCTTTCTGCACTGGAATAATTAGGCCATCACGATAGATATAAACGCGTACGTATAAAGCTGGCTCGCTCGACACTCTCGAACCACTAGCGTTGCTGTGTTTGTTTGCACCGGTTCAACGCGCTGCTACTTGCAAGCTGATGCATGGATCGTGTGCATGCGCGCTATAACGTACGTACGGTCATGCATGCAAGCTTTGCTCAAGACGAGGCACGAATAGTGAATTCCTACAAATAACTACTCGTATTTCTTGGTCGATCGCCACGGATAGCAAATCAGTTTTTTAGTTTCTTATTATCCTTGTGTGTATGTATTTTGCTGACCGGCCTGGTGGCGGAGTCTTCCACAGCATGGGGCATTTTCTTTAAAGCAAAATCCGCATTAGTGGTGAGTGTATACGCGTGTATGTGAGCGTTTACGTTGTCTACTATGTTTCGCAAATAAATAAAAAGTTAGCCCCTAATCATTAGTAGTCACAACGAAGAAAGCGTCGCCGGGCGGGCCAGTTTACCTATTGCCGCTCTCAGCGGGCAGTAGGGCTCCTCCGCGTACCTCCGTTATCTAGATGGGCCCGATCCATTTTCTCAGCGTTCCTGGTTTCGTTCTTTGCATAGTGCGGTTTCGGTTGCCTCTTTCTTTCTCTTAATTGTGATTTCCTGTTTCTCGTTACTATTTCAAGTTGCACGAACTATTTCTAAAAACATGTATTTTTAACGGTTTTGCTAATTCTCAGTCGATTTAGAATTAAGAGAATTGCCTTATTTCTCAGTCAATAGTGAATTCTCTTGTAACGTTGTATCTTTTATTCTTTTTCCTTCCTTCAATCGTTTTATATTTTGTTTTTTACTGTTTATTTTTATTTTATTTTCATTGTTCACCAACGAATATAAGTCCTGTCTTTTCCAAACATATCATGTTTTGCTCAGTTGGTAATCTAACTGTCCTATTTTTTGCTTTAATATTCGTTTGAGTTGTCACTGGTCTCGTCGGTCTCGTCGCTAGCTGTGTCGCTAGCTGTGAGATGTACACGCGTAGATGTATGAGTGTGTCGTGTGGTTGTTTCTTTTAGTTATTTTGTTTGTCTACCACCTCGTGAAGTTTGTATAATGGGTTTTTCTTCCGTGTACTTTTATTCAAAATTAAGCATATACCCGCGTGTGGGCTTTTTCTAGTGTTGTCGTCTTGATGTTGAAGGGAGAAAGAAACTCTCGGTTATTTATCAATTTTTAATTTGAAAAGAAAAATATATGTTTGTTCTATATTTCCATGTACTCATTTATTTTTCTTATCTTTTTATTGTTCACATTTCCATTGGTAAACAATGCACTCATTTATTTTATAGAGAGTGCGACAATATTAAAATATTTGTTATTCATGATTATTTTAACTCTATTTTTTCTTAATTAGTTTTCTAGAATTACTAATTCTTAATCTAAGAGTAATAGTTAAATCCCAACTACTTCGTAGCTTGTAGACTAGGCCACCTGATTCGTGCGAGTCGATTCTTGCTTGTGTTTTTGTGTACGGAGGATTGTTATTTTGCTTTGTGCCAACCATGGTTATCTGTTTTAGTGATGCAATTACTTGAATTTGCTATGTGTGCAACTTGACTTGCAATTGTTTTTTCTTCTTTTGTCCTCAGTTGCAACTTGACTTGCAACTGAGAGAAAATAGTAATAATTATTTTTTTTTGCTCAGTTGCAACTGCACTTGTAACTGAGTTTTTTTCTTGTGCTCAGTTGCAGCCTCACATGCAAATGAGATTTTCTCGAGTATGAGCCAGTTGCAATTACACTTGCAAGTGATATTTTTTTTCCTCTTTTTGTCCACAGTTGCAACTGAGATTTATTTAGAGATGCCCTCAGTTGTAACTATACTTGCAACTAAGTTTTTTTTCTTACCCAGTTGCAACTGCACTCGTAATTGTTTTTTTCCGAGAATGCGACAGTTGCAACTGCACGTGCCACTGAGACAATTGAGTTTTTTTTTCATTGTCCCAAGTTCTAACTATAATTGCAACTTAGATTTTTTTAGAGATATCCTCAGTTGCAACTGCACTTGTAACTGAGTTTTTTTACTCCCAGTTGCAACTGCACTTGCAACTGAGATTTTTCAAGAGAATGCCCTCAGTTGCAACTACATTTGAAACTGAGTTTTTTTTCTTGTGTCCAGTTACAACTGCACTTTTATCTGAGATTTTTTCGAGGATATGCACTTTCAACCGAGATTTTTGTCGACGATGCCCCCAGTTGTAATTGTATTTGAACTGAGATTTTTTGCAACGTCTTGTGACGAAGAATATTTTTTAGGCGAGATGGCAAAAGCTTAAAGCAAAATATTCTCCATGTACGGCTGAATACTACAGGCTGTAGTATTAGTACATTACCAAGTAAAGAAATTTAGCAGATTACATCTTTTTTTAAAATTAGTACAGAAAATAGAAAATAGAGGTAGCCCACTAAGCTAAAGGACCAATAAACCAACAGAAACTGAAACATGCCCAAACTCACGGTCGTGCATGAGGACCAACAATCGCTCGTACTACCCTGGTTCGTACGCACCTACAGCCAATCGCGGGGATTAAACTAAATCGTTCGAAAACAAAACTGCTGACGTCGAGAATTAGTCACACCCTATTTTTAATATACAAAAGGATTTTAATTGATTTTTACTATCTCAGTTCAAAGCTATACACCAAAAGTATAAAAGGTTCATACATACAAAAAAATAAAGGTTCATGTGCATAAAAAAGTTCATGTGTATAAAAGAGGTGTTCGTGTATTTGGTAAAGTATCTACGAATAGACTAGACTAGACCATTTTTTTGCGATTAATTTCTGTAGAATAACAAACCGTAGAACTTTGTTTTTGAACCTCGCAAACAACTATATTTTGCATCGCGTGAACATTTTTTTTCACATAAAAACATCATGGGTTTTTCGAACTGTACAAACATTTTTCAGCTTCCTTAAACAATTAACGTTGAACCTCGTGAACAATTATGTTGTACTGTTTGACCAATTTTCTCTCTTATGAATATATTTTTGAACCCCGCTAACAAAATTTTCTAGCTACATGAACCCTTTATTGTAATATATCTTTTCAACTTTGTGAACAATTCCGGAACAGATTCTACACAATAGGCCAATTTCATGCTATCCAACAATTAGAAATTCCCTAATGCATTTGTGGAAAAGGAAAACAACACGATTAATAATTGTTTATGTGATGGAAAAGAACAGGAAAGTGAAAATAACCAAAATGGCTGCTAATAAACTGTAAAGAAAATGAATAATGTTACAAAGATATGGGAGTAGAAAGATAAACTGAAAGAGTGAAAAGATAAAAATAAAGCACGGTAACAAGGAAAAAGCAGAAAGAAGCCAAGAAATCTCCATTCAACTCCCCATTGCCCATCGGTGTTTTTTTTTCAGGACACCCGGTATTTTTTTTTTTGGTATGGATATTCTCGATCTGTACTCTTTTTTTTTTTGACGGAAATTCTCGATCTCAGAAAAGGGGTACGCGGCACCTGGTAACGGCCGCGTCGAGCGGGAAATAAATACTGCCTATTACTCGCCAGGTTTTTTTTTCTGTTGAGAATAGTGTTCCTTGCCAGGTTCATTCTCTGCCTCGTCAAAAAAAAAAAGTTCATTCTCTGGGCTGTGGAGAGACAACAAAAGATCGTTACCTGGGCCTAACCATGGTCGCACCGGGCGTCGTGCAGTGCGACCGATTTTCCTCCGATCAGTCGTCCGCGCCAAAATATTTTGACCAATTTGCCTTACTGGTTTATGCTTTGGAATCAAGTGGTCGAGCGTAACCAAAACTACGCTACTCCAGTATAGGATTCCGAAGGTTGTAAGCTTGGGACCAAACAAACGGACGTACTCCCATGAACCATCAATCACAGAGAAGTAGATACTAGGGTATTACTCTTATTACAAATTATTCTTCCACCCATGGGGTATTATGTTTTAAGATTAACAAAGACTATGCAGGAATAGGAGTTGGAGCTGCGGCAACTCTGTCTTCAGTAGAGGCTTTTTCGCAGTCCTCCTTGCACATGTCACCACCGCCATAACATATATTATTAAACGGGCAACAGTAGCAAGGTTCGTAAACACACCGTGCGTTATAATAGCACAACCCGTACGGAAGATTGATCTTCTCATTATCCATGTCAGTGATGATTCGGCCTATGTACCACCAAATGAACCATCGTTATGCAATTATTTTGGATTGGTCAACAGAAAGGCAACAAATACGATAAGAAATGAAAGAAATTCAATATACATGCTAACGGATAACTAAAAAATGGGAATAACTTCTTGGGACTGAACGACAGCAGTTTGATAAATATAGATCCAACTGATTACCTTGAGCAAGTGTAGCAGAGCATACGACATGTACACAAAGAAAGCCTAGTGCAAGTACACGGATCGTGTATTTGTCCATCCTCGAACACAACACAAGGTTCATGGCTTGTCGTTGATCTTGATTAATGAGAAAATATGTGTTCTGCCAGAAGATAGATGATTGTAATACCATACGGCCCCCTATATAAAGATAGATTGAGAGAGAAGGGATAAGATCTGATGTTATAAATGATCCCACTTTCATGCCAGAGATATTAAGAAATAAAATTGGAATGGTTTAATTGTTGGAAACTTAAGCAATTTTTAGTAGAGTTTAATTAGAAATCAACAACACAAATGCATTAATAATCCACAGTATAATGCTCTTAATCTCTAAGATAAAAGCAAATAAATTAATCATGGTACGATTCTCCATCCACGGTTCATGTGCATCCCTTATACAATAATCTATTTGTTTCGGCTGGAAGAAACCAATTGATCAATCGAGCGTACGACTGATTATTATTTTCTTCTTGTTTCTTCTTCATGCACTTCGTGATGATGTTGCCGTCGTGATGGCACTCCGCTCGTGTTTCTTTCAAGTGTTGGAGCGATGCGGACGACCGTTGGTAGCTCGTAGTTTTTCGGATATACACATGTTTGTCGTTGTGCAGAATATTCTTCATCTGTCGATCACTTTTTCTTGTTCTTTGTTGAGATATCTAGGGCGAAACAGAGATTGCAGGGAAAAGGAAGGAAAGAAAAAAAAATCCGCTAGCTCATGGAAATTCTCTCCTGCCTCCAATAATATCCTTCTAGTGGTGGGGCTACATTTTCTGTGATCGGTCCTACAGAATATCCATATTTTAGCCATGCTTGGAGCTTGGTTTATTGTTATTTTCATTTTTGTAGTACTAGCTTGATTTCTTGTTAATTGCATGCATATCAATTGTTTTATTAATCCAAGTTTTGGGCTTAACTCACCAAATCGGTTAGTACATCTTTAGTTTTTTTAAACTTAGAACATACTATTAATCTTAAATGTTTGAGTCGTCGGTGTTTTGCTCGCCTGTCCGTTGCGCAGCCCAAATCTTGTGGTTCGAAGGCGCTCTGATGGTGGCTATGATCTCCCGCGCGTAGCTAGCTAGTCTTGCGGAGAACGCGGCGAAACTATTGAGGAGCCGAGGAGGAGATCGGCTGTCACGGCCAGCAGAGACGGTCGTCCCGCTTTCCCCGAAGCACTCTTAGTCTTTACTCCATAGATTTCTCTGGATTTTAACTAGTACCTATGTCGGTCTGTAAGATTTATCGAGGTTTCGTTCCCAACATCGTGTCAGACCTTCACTGTTCCTGATGAGTGCACTTCTTCGGTTATCAGGTTACATCATCAGTCAAAGGACGACCAGGATGCTTACCTACCCATTTAATAAGTTAGCTAAACTCTTTTTAAGACTGTGTAATCATGTGTTGTAATGAATATCGGATGTGTGGCTCCTATGGAGGCTCATTATAACCATGGAGACTGGGAGGCTGGGTGGCATGTGATTCAAAACGCTAAATCGTTTGTCCCAACTTTCTTGTTTTTGTTGAGTGTTTTCGTAGATAGCTACCTTTCCATTTCGCATTAATACTCTATATCTAACGAGAACTTATTCTTGAAATGTTGTACAGTTGCACCTTAATTACTTGGTTCGTATTAATTGTTATAACAACACAAGTTAATCAGAAATAATATTACCTATAAACTATATGGACAATGTATCTTCTCTCTCAACCATTTTTGTGGATGTCCACAAGATCATTTCTTAAATTCCAATATAATGTCATATCAAGACATAAGTTATTATAGTGTGTCGATTCATTAAATTAATTAGGAAAAATATAATGTTCTTGTCATAGTGAAACTAAAATAATTTTCATAAATTATTATAATAGACATGTGATACACTATAAACTGTATGGACTATATGGACACGATGGATCTGAACACGTATACGTATGAACGCATAGGAACATAAAAGGGGTACGCGACACTTGGTAACGCTCGCGTCGAGCGGCAAATAAATATTGCATGTTACTTGCCAGGTTTTTTTCTGTTGAGAATAGTGTTCCTTGCCAGATTGGTTTTATGGGCCGTGGAGAGGGAACAAGAAGATCGTTACCTGGGCCTAACCATGGCCTCATCTGACGTCGTGCAATGCAACCGACTTTTCCTCAGATCAGTCGCCCGCGCAAGTAAAACTGCACTACTCCAGAATATGATTCTGAAGGTTCTAAGCTCGGACCAAACAAACGGACGTACTCGGTACTCCCATAAACCATCAATCACAAACAATTAGATACTAGAGTATTACTCTTATTACAAACTATTCATCCGCCCATGGGGTATTATGTTTTGAGATAAATAAAGACTACGAAGGAATAGGAGATGGAGCTGCCGCAACTCTGCCTTCGGTAGAGGGTTTTTCGCAGTACGTCTTGCACATGTCACCATCGATGTAGCACATATTATTCATTGGACAACAGTAGCAAGGTTGATAAGCGCACCCTTTGGTATAATAGCACAACCCATATGGAAGATTGATCTTCTCGTTATCCATGCCAGCGATGATTCGGCCTATGTACCAACAAATGAACCATCGCTATTCAATTATTTTGGATTGGTCAACGGAAAGGCAACAAATCTGATAAGAAATGGAAAAACTTCAATATACATGCTACCGGATAATTACAAAAATGGAATAACTTCTTGGGACTGAACGACAAAAGGTTTGGTAAATATAGATCCGACTGCTTACCTTGAGCAAAGAGTAGCAGAGCATACGACATGTACAAAAAGTAAGGCTAGTCCAAGTACACGGATTGTCTTCTTGTCCATCCTCGGACACGCCACAAGGATCAAGGCTTGTCGTCGATCTTGATTAATGAAAAAATATGTGCTCTGCTAGAACATAGATGATTGTACTACACATACGACCCCTATATAAATATGAAAGAAAAGGGATCAGATCCGGTGCTATAAATGATCAAGCAATAAAACTGGAATCATTTTATCATTGGCAACTTAAGCAATTTTTAGTAGTTTAATTAATGAAATCCAAATGAATTAATAATCCACAATATAACGCTCTGATCTCTAAAATAAAATCAAATAAACTTAATAATGGTACGGTTCTCCATCCACGGTTCACGTGCCTCCCTTATGCAACAACGTATTTGTTTCGGCCGAAGGAAACCAATTGATGATCGAGCTTACGACTGATTTTTGTTTTTCTTCTTCTTTGTTTGTCGGGGTCTGGTGCAAGCATGCACTTGGTGATGAACATCGGATGTGTGGCTTCTATGGAGACTCAATATAACCATAGAGAGTGGGAGGTTGGGTGGCATGTAATTCAAAATGCTAAATCTTGTGTCCCTACTTTCTTGTTTTTCCCTAGTTTGTTCCTAGATAGCTACCTTTCCTTTTTGCATTAAAACTCTATATCTAACAAGAATTTATTCTTTAATATTGTAGAATTGCTTCTTATGTGGTTCATAATAATTTTTATAACAAAACAAGTAAATCAGAAATCATATTACCTATAAACTATATGGACAATGTATCTTCTCTCTCAACCATTTATGTGGATGTCCACAAGATCATTTCTTAAATTCTATATAATGTCGTATCAAACCATAAGTTATGATAGTGTGTCGATACATTAAATTAATTAGGAAAATTATAAAGTTCTTGTCAAAATGAAACTAAAATATTTTTCATAGACTAAAATTATACTAATAGACATGTGATACATCTCAATTATATTCAATTTTCTTCAACTATTTTTTTGGTCATAAGCAATTCTACTCCAACTAAAATTATACTCAATTTTTGTTACTGTCTCTTTCGAGAGTGAGAGATTACTGAAAATAAATACACCTATTTACTTAACATATCAATGAATGTACTCATGAATATTCAATTTGTTCCAGTGCATTCTATAGAGACATGTTGTCTATGAATGTAATATATTTTAATTTATACTTAAATTTTAGTAGTCTCATGAATTAGTCTATAGGACAACTCCAACTGCAAAGAATTTCTCATGCCACCTCTCCCAAATTTCTGAAACATGTTTTACTCCCTCAATATTAAAATATAAGGCCCATCTTAGCGTCAAGTTAATTTTGAAGTATCATGGGAATACTTCAAGTTATAAAAATGCTGAAGTATTAAATACTGTAAGCATTTGGATCCAATAAAAACTGTGGCTAGCTTTAGAAACCAAAGTATTCTACAAAACTATATTTTTCTCGTATTGAAAACTTCAGCCCGGCCATCTTTTTTTCTAAACAGAGAAACAAGCTCGTGTCCTGACCCTCGCGAAACATCTACTTTGTCAAGTTACCTTCGTCTACACTCTACAGTGTTTAGGGCAATGTCCTCTTCTTCAACCATGAAGAAAGTAAGCTCACCACCACGTGGATAAGAAGATCTGCTCCGATTGCCAAGAACATCGTCTCCGTAGGTATTGGTGTCTTGTTGTCATGGTTGCATGCACGATACCAACCCAAACCTTGTACAAATCTATTATGGTTGGTTCACCTTCATGATATTCCGAGGTTGCCTTCACCTATTTTTGAAGATGTGTTTTGTTGTAATACTCACCGAGCTCATACATGCAACATGACAAATCGGTCAACATAATGTAAAACAACGTTCTTCATACGCCTCATAGTTTCACGAAACAGAGAAACACCACGGTATCAAGAAACTGCAATATTCATTGAACCTTCGAATGTTAATAATTGTGGAAGTCTGTGTGCATCATTTTAATGCAGAGGCTAGGGATCCGCACCCCATTTTCTAAAAAAAATACACTGGATTCCTTTGTCTTTCGAGCTTCGAATAGTTAGATCCACGACGAAGACCAGTCGTAACGCGCCGCAACAAAAGAAACAATGAGCGCATGAGCTGCTACGAACTACTCCCTCTGTTCCAATTTAATTGACTTGCTATGCATCACATGTGGATGTATGTAGACTTGTTACATGTCTATATACATCCATATTTGGTGCATAGCAAGTCAATTAAATTGGAACGGATGGAGTACGATCGACTAGTTAGGTATAGTGATCCACACACGTATCAACACAACGTCAACTACAAAATGACTTGGCTGTCTTGGCTTGATTATTAGCCAGTTTAAGTGTGAACTAGCTAGGGCTTTGCTAGCTTGCTACAACGCAAGGTGTGACCGTGTGAGTGTGAGGTAGGCATTGTGTTTGCTGCATTTCGTGTGATATTGGCGTCTGGCGTGACCCACGTATCGTACATTAGTTATGCACGCAGTGCATAATGCAGCTACGTACATTCATTTCTTATGGTATGTACGTATATGCCTTTTCGCTTTTCTAGTCTCTCTCCGTAGAAAATTCTCACACGTACTCCGTAGTACGTACGTAGTGGCAGTGTACCGAACTGGAGCTCCAAGACGCCGGGATCAATGCTGGGCTGCAAGACAGCATACGGATGCTTAAAAACCGTGATCCGCCGTCCGACGGTCGGCGTCGCTGCATGCCGGCACACTGCTACGTGAGCCGTACGAGGGAAAGGCGGAGGGAGCATTTTTTATGTTTTTTTCAACAATTAAGGAAGATGGCGACCATACGGTGGCACGCATCATAACAGACGTCCGGCAGTTTGACCGATTTTCCCAGGATCGGTCGCCCGATGGCTAGAGTGCCTAAATATTTTGTGCATCTTTCCTTACTGGTTTATGCTTTGGAATCAAGTGATTGAGCGCAAGGAAAACTATAATACTCCAATATTGCATTCAGAAGGTTCAGAGCTCGGGACCAAACAAACCGAGTACTCCCATGAACCATCAATCACAAATATGACTAGAGTACTAGAGTAGCAGAGAATACGACAGAAAGTAAGGCTAGTGCAAGTACACGGATCGTGTGCTTGTCCATCCTCAGACACAACACAAGGATCGAGGCTTGGCGTCGATCTTGATTGGTTAGAAAATATTTGTTCAGCTACAAGGTTGATATTGTAATCAAAATACGACCCCTATATAAATAGAGATTGAGAAAAGGGATAAGATCCGGTGCTATAAATGATCCCACTTTCATGCCAGAAATATCAAGCAATAAAATTGGAACGGTTTAATTTTTGGAAACTTATGGCAATTTTTAGTAGAGTTTAATAAATGCAATCAACAGCGCAAATGCATTAATCATCCACAGTAAATATATTCAATCCAAAACGTTATCACAAGTATCAACACACCCTTTTGACTCAACTTTTTGGAAGGGTCGAGTGAAAGTAAAATATTTTTTTTAAAATAGATTATGCTTTGTTGTTGGCAACGGCACGAGCACAAGTTTCTGGTAAGATGTTTGGCTAGGAGATTTTACTCTAGCACAACAATATCCAGTGTTGTATAATATAGCAAATCAAGAACAAGTTTTGGCGGCTAATAATTCAGAGCAACCTTTACGTATTACTTTCCACAGGGCTCTTACATGGAACAAGTGGGAGTGTCGGATCCAATTGGTAAATCATCTAATGCAGGTCACTTCTTTTGGATGAACAAGACGTTTTGTGTGGAGATTGACTAATTCAGGCATGCTTAGTGTCAAATAAAGGTATATGGGTCTTTTGAATGGGCACACTAGATTTCTAAAGAAATATATTTGGAAAATTAATGAACCACTACAAATCAAGATTTGTATGTGGTTTTGTGTCGTCAGGTCATTTAACAAAAGGGAATCTTGCTAAAAATAATTGGAACAGAAATAAGAGTTGTATTTTCGTGATAAAGAAAAATCTATACAACACATCTTTTATGAGTGCCCTCTAGCTAAGATAGTTTGGCGTGTAGTGCATATGTATTTTACTCTGGCTACACCTATAAGAATGTAACAAAAAAATTGGTAATTGGCTAAATGGGATTGTGAAGAAAGATCTAAAGTCAATTCGGGTGGGAATGTGTGCTGTTATGTGGGCCATCTGCAATGTGCGGAATGACTTTGTTTTTAAAAGCCGAAGAAACCACTTTTTTAAAACTAAATAAACTTAATCATTGTACGATTCATCCACGGTTCACGTGCCTCCCTTATGCAATCACCTATTTGTTTTGGCCAGAAGAAACCAATCAATCGATCAAGCGTACGACTTATTATTATTTTTCTTCTTGTTTGTTTGTCGGGGTCTGGTGCAAGCATGCACTTGGTGATGATGTTGACGTCGTGATGGCACCCAAGACACAGGAACCGAGGGGACGGTACGTACGACGTGCAGCTATTTCCATAGTCGAGAAGTCGGCCTCGAACTGTGGGAATTGGATGCGACGTGGCAGAACGCCGTTTGGGACACAACCCCAGCAACATGACCCAAGGGTTGCTGAGATCGTGTCCGGGGGGCTACTGTCGCATCCCGGGAAGCAGGGTTCCCCGTGAACCACCCGAAGAATAAGGTACACAGCTTACCAACAACGAGTGGACAGCTTGACCAGTAACTCGACGGCTTCCCGCGAAGAACCTCCCGGATACCTTTATGGGTGGGGAGGCCAGGGGAACATGGCGCGTTGATGCCCACAAGTATAGGGGATCGCTGAAATCTTCGTTGGGAAGTATTACCCAAATTTATAGTTCGACACGATGGGAACACAAGAATACCAATAAGACTTTGGCAATTGAGGCGTCACTCTCAACCACACCTGTATATCAATAAACTTGCAGCAGTGATAGTGATGGCAGTAGTATGATTCAAGTAGCAAATAGAACAGCAGTAGTGAACAAGGGTTTCCCAGTTTTCACCGGAAAAGTGAAAGTGTAACTCAGAGATTTAAAACGTAGGCATGAGGTGATAGCGGGGTGTTGCATGAAAAAGATTGATCATATAATAAGATATAAATAGCAATGGGACTTATCTCTAACTCTGATATATGTAGGTGTGTTTCATAATTAGTTGTGCGTACTAACCAAGAGAATTTGCACAACATCTATTGTCCTACCTGCCCATTTCACCGGGGCCAACTTGGAACTACAGGTAATTAAGCTCTACCCTTTGAATAGCCCGGAACAATGCATTAACACTTCATGAACACATAGAATCCTCAAACTAAAACATCTCCCCCTTGTTTTCCCTATACTGTCACTTTTAGGGTTCGCAGGTTCAACATAATAGCAGGTGATACACTTTGCAGATAAATACCAAACTCAATTATATGATGAAGCAAAATAAGTTCAGTACTGAAATCATGCCACTCGGGCCCTAGTAACAAGCATTAAGTATAGCATAAGTGCATCAACACAATACAAAAATATCCTCAAGATAAACCCCTAAGATCTCGAACAACGGGTATCATTACATGATCAATCTCATCCAATCCCCATCCACCTCACATGCCTACAGCGGACTACTCACACATGGTGATTGAGAGGGAGCTCATGGTCGATGGAGATGAAGGCGGTGAAGATGGCGGTGAAGACGGTCTCCGGATCCCTCCACCGGAGGAGAAATCCTGGAGCAATCTGTCTCCGAAAACGAAGATCGTGGTGGCGGCGGCGGTCTGTTTCGCGAAAGCTCTCCTCCTCCTAGGGCACCCACTTTTTCGTATATATGAGGGGGTACGCGAAAAGCCGAAGGAGAGGCGGCGCCCGAGGCTCCAGTTAGGTGGGCCCACGCGGCCCAAGGATCTGGCCGCGTGGGGCCCGCTCTTTTGGGCCTCCGGCGCTTCCTCGTGTCCATCCTTTGCACGTTGTTCTCCTTTTCCATAAAAAATGATGTGGTATTTTTCTCCGATTTAATTTCCTGCAAAAATAACCAGAAACGAGACTTTGCTAAAAACAGCGTCAGATTCAGCAGGTTTATTCAAATATGGGAAGATTCCGGAGCAAATTATGAAGCAAAGTGCTTGGAAAAGTAGATGCATTTTAGGTGCATCAACTCCCCCAAGCTTAGCTCGTTGTTTGTCCTCGAACAACTCAAACATAGTGCAGAAGCGATAAAAAGACTTTGACAAGAACTTTGCATTGCATATGTAACACCGTTTAATACCAACAAGTATTCAAGACACAATTTCCATAACAAATAACAAAATGCTAGCAAAGGTATATCTAATCAGTGTTAAAGCATTTATACATGTTGCAAGAGAAATATCATGAAGTGTCAATACTTGGATGAGTTTGCCCAACTGTAGAAATAAACAAGGTTCTTGCATCGCTTTTAATTGAATCAAGACAAGATTTTTGAGATCTTTTGATTCTTTCTTTTATTGACTAATGAACTCATTGTGCTTACAACCTTGCTCTCAGTTTTATCAAACCATTTGGTGTTCCCTATTATGACTCATATGCTTGACCAACTAGAGGTTGAAAGTCTCATGCCCCGTGAATACGAGTACCTACACCACGTGCTACTCAACTCGGGTCACTAGGCAAGTTCGAGTTTTTCAGTCATTGCAAGTAATAAAAGCGTCATCAAGAGCGTCAACTGGGGTACCTCTTATCCCAAGACATGGAACAAGCCCATGTCCAAACGACAAGACAAACAGACAATGAACAATCTTAGCACTCTTTTATTTACTATTTGTGTAGCTTTTTATTATGATGTGCATCACTGAATGTTCACTATGGTACGCTGTAAATTTCCACCATGAATGATGCATGGCTTAGTTGGCGGCCCAGGCGTCTCTCTAGCCAATTATTCCTACTCCTCAAACTTACTAAGTTTTCACATTTATTTCGCACATGATAAGCATCCATAAACAAAGGTACATGATATCAACTAAATATAATTTAGTGCAATGTTGAAAGCTTTCCATGTGTCAGCACATTTAAGTTAACTTCCAACCACTAAGCTTGTCAAGCATATGCCTTCATGTTTATCATTTGAAAAATTCTTTTATTCTTTGGTTGGCAAGTTTAGCAAGCACAATGGGATGCGTAGACCTTTGTTTAGAGCCACAATTACTCAACTCACATCCAAGTGTTGTCGCTACATATTATCTCACTTGCATCATAATATTACATACTAGAACACGGAGAAGATAAACATTTGCTACCACTTCCCTAGATGTTAAAGAAACTATGATGTGCGCACTTGCTGTTATTAAAAATTCCACATAAGCACGGCAAAGGTGTCATACCTTTCATCCACTTCATGCACATCAACTCATCATTGTTGTTCTCCTCTCCCAATTTGAACTGCGCAATAAAAACTCAAATCTGCCATAAAATGTTACTACATACAGTACTGTTTTTACCCTACCTAGACACCTCAGAAAAATCTCATAATTTACGGGTGTGTAGGTTATGAAAAGTTGCAATAGTGGTTAAAATTTTAGCTCATTCGGAGTTACAGAGAAAATATGAAAATAGAACAGTGAGCAGATTTCAGCAATTCCTGCACCTCCATTTTCACTTTGGATTCAATAAAACGAAAATGTTTTTGTTCTTTTTAGTTTTAAGATGCATAAAGTAAATGTCCAGAAGTAACTAAACAAAAGAAACAAATGAAATCTTTTTGTGTTTTTGTGATTTTTAGAACAAGAAACTAAAACATAACAAGATAACAGTGATATAACACAATGAATGGAAAGGGAGAGAGGTACTCCCCCAAGCTTGCGATCAAGCTAGTATCCCGGGTAGTAGTTGTATCCACTTCCACCTCCAGGGAAGTAACCATATGGGTAGCCTTGCATTCTTGAGTCTTGGGGCTCCTCTCGAGGTTGGTAGCCTTGCATCCCTGGATCTTGTGGCTCCTCTTGAGGCGGCATCTCTTCCACAATCCATTTTCCGGTACTCCTGTCAAAAAGGTCAGCACGGGGGAGCCTAATGGGCACTCTTTGTCCATTAGTACTCAAATAGTTATACCAATAATGATCCCCATGCATCACACTTATATCCATACGGGTAGTCAAAGCAAAATCGAGTAAATTGGACTCTATCACAGGAGTACCCATGTTATCACCATAACCTCTTTCATCTTTAATGTATTCATACACTAAAGTAGCAATAGCACCAACATAAATAGGGGTTTGATCAGTAATATTTCTACTCACAGCCGTATGCAAGGATCTAGCAAGAATGACTCCCAAGTTATACCCACATGTGGTGTTTTCTTTTGCACATTTAAGTAAATAAACCATTGGTCCCGTGCAAGCAGAATTGTTGTCTCTAGCAAGAAATCCACTTGCAAGGAACAACGCAAAGTATCTCAAACTTGGGTGCTTTATATGAGTAAATTTACCCCTATTCAATCTATCATGAGAGTTAACAGAAATAGAGTGCCAAAATGCAACAAGCTCCTGGTTGGAGTCAGCACGGGTTTCATCCCAACTAACCCTGTTTTCCACACCAATAGCTTTGCAAAACTCCTCCAAAGACATAACAAGGCGCTCCCCCCTCATAGTAAATTTACAAACAAAGGTAGGAGTGGGTGCCTTACTCTTCTTACAGTGCTTGTAGATCTCAGGGACCTCAAACCTGAATGTGAAGAGGAATTCTCGCGAGAGTTCCTCGTGGATTTTGGGCAAACTCAAGCAAACCAGTTGCATTGGCGAAGGTGTCGAAGTCTTCTTTTATCCCCCACTGCTCAAGAACATGGGGGTCTTGCCATAGTTGTATGGATCTTCAGCTTCTCCCCACAAAAACTGCATCATCCTCCCAAAGATGGTTGTCATCATAATTAAGGGAGACTTTAGATGCTCTTCTCCTCGGTCTTGAGCTCATCCCAAGCAATGCCTTGCCTTTGTTCATCATGGTACCTTGCTGCCCATAAATAATTGATACCCACAAGTATAGGGGATCGCTGAAGTCTTCGTTGGGAAGTATTACCCAAATTTATAGTTCGACTCGATGGGAACACAAGAATATCAATAAGACCTTGGCAATTGAAGCGTCACTCTCAACCACACCTGTATATCAATAACTTGCAGCAATAATAGTGATGGCAGTAGTATGATTCAAGTAACAAGCAGAACAGTAGCAGTGAACAAGTGTTTCCCAGTTTTCACCGGAAAAGTGAAAGTGTAACTCAGAGATTTAAAACGTAGGCATGAGGTGATAGCGGGGTGTTGCAAGAATGAGATTGATAATATAATAAGAAACAAATAACAATGGGACCTATCTCTAACTCCGATATATGTAGGTATGTGTTCCATATTTAGTTGTGCGTACTAACCAAGAGAATTTGCACAACATCTATTGTCCAACCTGCCCATTTCACCGGGGCCAACTTGGAACTACAGGTAATTAAGGTCTACCCTTTCGAATAGACCGGAACAATGCATTAACACTTCATGAACACATAGAATCCTCAAACTAAAACATCTCCCCCTTGTTTTCCCTATATGTCACGTTTAGGGTTCGCAGGTTCAACATAATAGCAGGTGATACACTTTGCAGATAAATACCAAACTCAAATATATGATTGGGTGATAACCCCCATGAGCAAGGGATCACTGTAGCACCTCTCAATGTGGAAGTAAGGTATCGATCCGCAGGAGCAAGAAGGAAAAGTTATCTATTCCCTACAACTAAAGTGTCACAAGTTTTAGTTGATTCTGCACTAAACAAGTTTAGAGAATAAGATGGTTGGTTTGATGGATGTAAAAGTGTCCCAATCCTCTTCTTTGCAAGAGGACAAGACAAAGGTAGTAGCAAGTGAAAGCTCTCAAAGAGAGAAAGCCCAATCCTCTATGTAGCAAGAGGACAAGCTCAAGTGTGTGTTTCTTATAGGAACAATGGACATGGTTCATGGGTTCACTTAATCCTCTCTCTCTCTCATCTACGGTGACCATCATGTTATAGATAAAGTACACACAATTGTCATGTTTTAATGGTAGCTTTTTATGACGGCTATATGTCCTAAAACACATAGTTGAAAGAAATACTCATTTGTGTTGCTAGGTCACCCCTCGTAAGGCTAGCGTGGTTTCTCTCACTCCCACATCATACTCTTTCTTCTTACCCCCAGATAAAGGATGTTGGGCGGTACTGTGTCACTCAATACCTATGCCGTGTCACATCGGCCATCCCGTACCCACATACATCATACTTCAAAGTATGACAAATCACAAAAGATCCAACACAACGGTAAATGCATAACAAATCATCTCACACCACAATATTCATCACAAAGGTATTACATAGATGACCGTAATCATGTTCAGCAGCTCATACGGTACTAATTAGTGAAGCTCAAGAGAGAGGAGAGATACAAAAGTTACCACCACAAACCCTAGTCCAGGGGGTGGACTACTCCCCCTTCATCATGGTGATGATGGTGAAGAAGTTCTTGCTGTAGATGTTGATGATGAACACGCCGGAGGGGGGTGGAGCCCTCCGGAGGTGACTCCGGCGGCGTTTCCCCCCTCCGATCTTCTCCGGCGGCAGCCTTCTGACTCTCTGTTTCGTGGTTCGGTGTTTCTCCGCCGCCTCCTTTCGCGAAACGTCATGGGACCTTTTTTATAGGCGTTTTTAGGTCAAGACGAAGGCGGTGGAGAAAGGATCGACGGCTGCGGAGCCACGAGGCCTAAATGGGGTAGTCCCACGCGGGCACTGTACCTGGCCGCGTGGGCCACCCCTTTTTGCCTTGCGGTCTCCGTTTGCTTGATTCCTTCGCTCCTACGTCTTCTTCCTTCCAAAATAATGACCTCTGTATTTTTCCAGAATTTTATGACGACGTTTGGGTCCCTGAAACATAAAAGGAAAGAAATAGGGTTTTCTGCCTGCGCAGGGTTAATTCCATAAAAATAGGAAACAATTATTTTATTTCCTAAAATCATTAAATAACAGTGGTATAACCCTTATATGATGCGAATATGATTAGAATATGAGTGAATAAAGTGCAAAGTTCATGTATGCATTTTACATGCATCATGGGGCAATATAAGTTCAGTACTGAAATCATGCCACTCGGGCCTTAGTAGCAAGCATTAAACATAGCAGGAGTGCATCAACACAATACAAAAGTATCCTCAAGATAAAACCCTAAAATCCCGAACAACGGGTAGCATTACATGATCAATCTCATCCAATCCCCATCCACCTCACATGCCTACAGCGGACTACTCACACATGGTGATGGTGAATGGGCTCATGTTGATGGAGATGAAGGCGGTGATGAAGGCGGTGAAGACGGCCTCCGGATCCCTCCACCGGAGGAGAAATCCTGGATCAATCTGTCCCCGAAACGAAGATCGAGATGGTGGCGGCGTTCTGTTTCGCGAAAACTCCTCTCCTCCTAGGGCAAGCATTTTTTCGTATATATGAGGGGGTAAGTCGAAGACCGAAGGCGAGGCGGCGCCCGAGGCCCATTTGGGCTGGGCCCACGCGGCCAGGTACAGGGGCCGCGTGGGGCCCACCCATTTGGCCCTCGAGCGCTTCCTCGTGTCCATCTTTTGTCCATTGTCGTCCTTTTCCATAAAAAATGACGTAATTTTCCCCGATTTTATTTCCTGCAGAAATAGCCAGAAAAGAGACTTTGCTAAAAACAGCGTCAGATTCAGCAGTTTTATTCAAATATGGGAAGATTCCGGAGCAAATTATGGGGCAAAGTGCTTGGAAAAGTAGATGCATTTTGGATGCATCAGCTCCCCCAAGCTTAGCTCGTTGTTTGTCCTCGAACAACTCAAACGTAGTGCAGAAGCGATAAAAGACTTTGACAAGAACTTTGCATTGCATATGTAACACAATTTAATATCAACAAGCATTCAAAGCATAGCTTCAAAAACAAATGATAAGATGCTAGCAAAGGTATATCTAATCAATGTTAAAGCATTTATATTTGTTGCAAGAGAGATATCATGTAGTGTCAATACTTGGATGAGTTTGATCAACTGTAGAAATAAACAAAGGTTCTTACATCGCTAATGATTGAATCATGACAAGACTTTTGAGGTCTTTTGATTCTTTCTTTTGTTACCTGGTGAAATCATTGTGCTTACAACCTTGCTCTTAGTTTTAGCAAAACATTTGATATTACTAATATGACTCATATGCTTGACCGACTAATGGTTGAAAACCTCATGCCCCGTGAATACGAGTACCTACACCATGGCTACTCAACTTGGGTCACTAGGCAAGTTCGAAATTTTCAGTCATTGCAAGTAATAAAAGCGTCATCAAGAGCGTCAACTGGGGTACCTCTTGTCCCAGGACATGGACAAGCCCATGTCCAAACAACAAGACAAACAGACAATGAACAATCTCAGCACTCTTTTATTTACCATTTGTATAGCTTTTTATTATGAAGTGCATCACTGAATGTCCACCATGGTGCGCTGTAAATTTCCACCATGAATGATGCATGGCTTAAGTTGGCGGCCCAGGCGTCTCTCTAGCCAATTATTCTTACTCATCAAACTTGCTAAGTTTCCACTTTCATTTTGCACATGATAAGCATCCATAAACAAAAGTACATGATATCAACTGAATATATTTTAGTGCAATGTTGAAAGCTTTACATGTGTCAGCACATTTCAGCTAACTCCCAACCACTAAACCTGTCAAGCATACAACTTCATGTTTATTATTTGAAAAATTATTTTACTTTCTATTGGTTGGCAAGTTTAGTAAGCACAATGGGATGCGTAGACCTTTGTTTAGAGCCACAATTATTCAATCCACAACCAAGTATTGTCACTAAATAAAATTTCACTTGCATCATCATATAACATACTAGAACATGGAGAAGATAAACATTTGCTACCATTTCTCTAGATGTTGAAGAAACTATGATGTGTGATACGTCTCCAACGTATCCATAATTTCTGCTGTTCCATGCTTATATTATACCATTTGCTACATGTTTTATATACACTTCGTATCACTTTTATGCATTTTCTGGGACTAACCTATTAACAAGATGCCACAGTGCCAGTTCCCTGTTTTCTGCTGTTTTTGGTTTCAGAAAGTTACTTCTGGAAATATTCTCGGAATTGCACGAAACAAAAGGCCAGTCCCTATTTTTCCAGCACATCACGGAGTCCGAAGGAGAGACGAAGAGTGCCAGGAGGTGGCCAAACACACCTAGGCGCGGCTGGGCCCACAGCCGCGCCACCAGGTGGTTTGGGCCCCTCGGGGGTCCGCCGACATCGCCCCTTCGCCTATTTATTCCCCGAGACGCGAAAACCCTAAAACACCGAGCCTTTCATCCAGAACATATTCGCTGCCGCCGCCGTCGTCAACCCTAACTCGGGGGGTTCTGAAGCTCTTCCCGGCACCCTGCCGGAGAGGGGAATCATCACCGGAGGGCTCTACATCGCCATGCCCGCCTCCGGAGTGATGCGTGAGTAGTTCATCCTTGGACTATGGGTCCATAGCAGTAGCTAGATGGTTGTCTTCTCCACTTGTGCCATCATGTTTAGATCTTGTGAGCTGCCTATCATGATCAAGATCATCTTATTGTAATGCTACATGTTGTGTTTGCTGGGATCTGACTTATATTGATACCTATGTGGAGCTGAATATTATATTATCATGTCTATGTCATTTGTGATCTTGCATGCTCTCCGTTACTTGTTGAAGCCTTGGCCACGTGAATACTTGTAACTCCAAGAGGGGGTATTTATGCATGATAGTTGGGTTCAACCTCTATTTAACCTGGGATAGTGACAGCAAGTTCTAAGGTTGTAGATGTGTTGTTGCCACTAGGGGTAAAACAGCAATGCTTTATTCAAGGATGAATGTATTGTTTACATTACGCACATTACTTAATGCAATTGTCTGTTGCTTGCAACTTAATACTGGAAGGGGTACGGATGTTAACCGGAAAGTGGACTATTTAGGCATAGATGCATGCTGGATAGCGGTCTATGTACTTTGTCGTAATGCCCAAATGAATCTCATAGTAGACACCACAGCTCACACATGCATGTTATATGCACTTATCAATTGTCAATTGCCCAGCTGTAATTTGTTTACCCAGCATGTTAGTTATCTTATTGGAGAGACACCACTAGTGAACTGTGGACCCCGGTCCATTCTTTTACATCTGAAATACAATCTACTGCAATCATTGTTCTCTACTGTTTTATGCAAACAAACATCATTTTCCATTCGATACGTTTAACCCTTTGTTTTCAGCAAGCCGGTGAGATTGACAACCTCACTGTTAAGTTGGGGCAAAGTAATTTGATTGTGTTGTGCAGGTTCCACGTTGGCACCGGAATCCCTGGTGTTGCGCCGCACTACACTCCTTCACCAACACCTTCGAAGCAAACCTCGTTTTCCTACTGGTCGATTAAACCTTGGTTTCATACTGAGGGAAAACTTACTGCTGCACTCATCATACCTTCCTCTTGGGGTTCCCAACTGACGTGTGACGTACAAGCATTGTTTCTGGCACTATTAACCTAGAGCCACCAACACGTTTTCTGGCGCCGTTGCCGGGGAAAACGAATTGCTTCTGCAAGGGGAGTCTCTCACACCCAATCTCTTTACTTTGTTATTTGTCTTGCTTAGTTTATTTTTATTTAGTCTTGTTTGCTCTCTTTATCAAAAACACAAAAAAATTAGTTCCTTTTTATTTCGAATTACTATTATGACTAGTTGTTTTCAATGTCTTATCTCTATGAAACTGGGTCTCGTTATAAGAATTACCGCTTCTCTCCAAAAGGAAAACATCTATGGGAACAAATAAGAAGATTGAATGGTTTTGCTAAGAACTTGTGTTCTACATATGATGAATCCTACTGCTTTAATGAATCTCTTTGCTATAGAAGGCACAAACATCTCCCTTTCCAATGTGAGTATACTGATAATGAAACCTTGGCTGCCTATGCTAAAGGAAACTATGATTTTGGTAATCTTGAACAAATTGAAGAGTTTATTGTTTTTAAGGGTGCCCTTGAAATTAGTTCTTATCTTGAACATAAAACTGATGCCCCTTATAAATCTGAATGTATTGCCATACTTAAATATTGTTGTGATACCTACAAGGATAATAATTCTTACATTACTGAACATCTTGAGAGGATGTTTCCTCAAAAAGATGAAACTTGTGCCTTGCAGGAACCTGAGGAAGAGGAAATTGCTGAAACTGTGATCTCATTGGATGAAAAAGAGGAGGAGAGTGAAGAACAAAAGGAGGATCTACCTTCTAATGACAGTAACTCTTCAACTCTTACACTATTTAATTGCCCTCCATGCCTACCTAAGGAGGAAGAGTGTTATATTGTTGAATGCCATGATTCTTTTGAAATATCTCCTTTTGATAAATTTTACGTAACAAGCTCCTTGACTCAAGAAAACGAAATTTCAGAAATAAAACAATGGCTCCCTAATGCTATATATGATAATGCTCTTGATGATGGTCCTATATTGCCTAATGATATTTATTATACTACTATTGTCAAAAGTGGGTTTAATGACCCCACTGTTTTTGAACTTAATAAAAATTATGTGTTTGTAGATCATGAAAAGCATGCTTTATGTGATAGTTATATAGTTGAGTTTGTTCATGATGCTACTGAAAGTTATTATGAGAGAGGAAAATATGGTTGTAAAAGTTTTCAAGTCACTAAAACACCTCTCTTTATGTTGAAAGTTTTGAAGTTGTACTTGTTTCATCTTTCTATGCTAGTTGCTTTATGCTTCAATAATTTATTTTGTTACAAGGTTCCCTTGCATAGAAAGTGGGTTAGACTTAAATGCGTTTGATATTTGCCTCTTGATGCTCTCTTTTGTTTTTCAAGTTCTATTCCTATGAGAGCATCATTAAAATCTTTTAGCCTAGCTAAAGGCATTAAAGAAAGCGCTTTAGGGAGGCAACCCTTTATCTTTTATTTTAGTTTTTCTCAAGGAGTTTTGTTACTTCTGTAGCAACTCCTTTGTATCTTTATTTTATCGCAATGTTGTGCCAAGTAAAGTTCTATATTGAAAGTTGATGCAAGATTTGGATTTCTGCGCAGTGACAGATTTTTAGCTGTCACGGATTTGAGCTTATCTCCCTGTAGAAAATTCAAAAAATTCTGAAAAAATCACGCATATTCCTGAGATATGTACGCAACTTTCATTATTTTAGGCCAGATCCATCTGAGCAACTTAAGTGCCTCGAAAAAATTCGTCATTCCAGACTGTTCTGTTTTTGACAGATTCTGCCTTTTGTTTTGCATTCGCTCTTTTACTGTGTTTGTGTGGATTTCTTTGCTCCACAAAGCATTGGTGGCTGTAGCTAATGTCCAGAAGCTTTGGGATTGATTGTATCATTACAGAATATGAGAATTTTTGATTATGCACTAACCCTCTAATGAGAACTGTCTTGAGTTTGGTGTGAAGGAAGTTTTCAAGGATCAAGCGAGAAGGGTGATATTATGTGATCAAGAAGAGTGAAAAGCCTAAGCTTGGGGATGCCCCCGTGGTTCATCCCAACCATATTCAGAGAGACTCAAGCGTCTAAGCTTGGGGATGCCCAAGGCATCCCCTTCTTCATCAACAAACTTATCAGGTCATCTCTAGTGAAACTATATTTTAATTCTTTCACATCTTATGCGCTTTACTTGGAGCGTCTGTGTGTTTTTATTTTGTTTTTGTTTGAATAAATTCGGATCCTAGCAATCCTTGTGTGGGAGAGAGACACGCTCCGCTTTTTCATGTGAATACTCATGTTCTTCACTTATATTTGTTGAGTATTCTTAACTAGCTACTGCAGTGCTTTTAGCTCCTGTTTTTCATGCATCTCTTCGAGCTGTTAGCACTTGTTTATAAATACTCTCTTGCTGCATTATATTATCATTTGGAGAGTTTATGTTTAAATAAATTATTGGTGTTTGTTTGGAAGAAAGAAAATGCTACATGTAGTAGTTGGTATTGGAAAAGACATATGCATTCTTGTAGATCATTGTCTTGTTTTGATTTGATGCTTTGCAATTGTTTTGAGCTCTCAAGTAGATCATGTTTAAGCTCTTGCATCATGTAGTTAAAGCCTAGTAGTGGAGAACTACCGTAGAGCTTGTTGAGACTTGGGATGCATATTTGTTCTCTCTAAGGTCTAGATATTTTCTGGTAAAATGTTTGAGCAACAAGGAAGACAGTGTAGAGTCTTATAATACTTGCAATATGTTTTTATGTGATTCTTGCTGTACCGGTTTATACTTGTGTTTGCTTCAAACAACCTTGCTAGCCTAAACTCTGTACTGAGAGGGAATGCTTCTCGTGCATCCAAAACTTGAGCCAAAACCCATGCCATTTGTGTCCACCATACCTACCTACTATGTGGTATTTCCTGCCATTCCAAGTAAATATTTCATGTGCTACCTTTAAACTATTCAAAACTTTATTACTCCTTATTTGTGTCAATGTTTTATAGCTCATGAGGAAGTATGTGGTGTTTTATCTTTCAATCTTGTCATTTACTTCTGACAGACTTTCACCTGGACTAGTGGCATATACATCCGCTTATCCAATAATTTGCAAAAAGAGCTGGCAACGGCGGGGGCGCGGCCGTGCGTACGTGGAGAGGACCCGGCCGTGCGTGGAGGAGGCGGCGACGGCGACGAAGGACGCGGCGACGGCGGGGGCGCGGCGGAGGCCGGCCGGAGCGCGGCGGAGGTTCGCCGGAGCGCGGCAGGGCTTCGCCGGCGTCGAGGAGCGAGGAGGCGCGCGTCGTCGGCGTCGAGGACTTAGGCGAATTTGGGGATCGATTCGTCGATCCCCTGCTTAACTGCAGCCAAACGACCTTTAACACCGGTTGTACTGTACAACCGGTACAAAAGGGTCTTTAGTACCGGTTGTACACTACAACCGGTGTTAAAGGGGTGTTTTGGGCCGCGGCGAAAATTCGCGCGCGAAGCCCAGCCCTTTAGTACCGGTTGTAATTTACAACCGGTACTAATGGGTTTTTTGTATTTTTTTTCTCTAGTTTTTTTTTCTTTCTTTTGTTTTCTGTTTTTTATATCTATTTGGTTTCTATTTTGTTTTTTCTCTACTGCCACTAGGTGATGTCGCCGCAGTAGTCACCCGACGCGGACGCCGAGATCTGAAGACGGAGGAAAGCCATATCGGCGGGGGCGACGCCCCGATTCAATCCTCTTCAGGCGAGCACGCCAACCGACGACCACCGCCGGGAGCAGGCCACACCACCTCCAGTACCTCCGCAGAAAGGTCAGAGCAAACCCAACCGCGACGAAGAGAGGAACAGAGGACAAAATCTCCAAAAGCCGGCCGCCATCTTCGCAACCGTGTGAACCAAGATACAACTCCGATGTGCGGTCAACCGTCTTATGCAGAGACGATTTAACATACAACTAGACATCTACGTTACAACTTCACTAGTTCTAAATACTGGATAGAACAAATTAAGGTACAACTTGAAATTACGATACAACACAAGTAAAACAAAGACTCTACCTATCTCCCATCAATGTCTTTTGACGAAGATTCTGTCTTCTTGCCTTCCTTGCCCTTTGACGAAGATTCTGCCTTCTTGCCTTTGCCCTTGGACGAAGCTTCAGCCTTCTTGCTCAGTGCTTCAACCCTCCTTTCCTTTGACGACGGCATGAAATCGTCGTCATCATCGCTGTCAACTACCCAGAGACAGGAACGACCGTACGAATCACGGTCAGCTTCAGTTCGGTAGAACGGACTATTCGTAACTTTCCTGTCAAACTTCTCTGCAAGCGTGAGCATTTCTGCACGAATTTGGAGCGGGGTCCTATACGGAAACCCATCGCGGCATAGCTTCACCCCGAGCAAAGCGAGATGACTCTCAGTGTGCAAAATTTCTTCAATTGGAACTACCCTACCATCTACCTTCAAATTGCTCGAAAGCCTGGCGAGATGCTCGGATGCGGAAATGTGAAACCCGGACACACACTTCTCGCAAGGACCAATACACACCATGCTTGCACTCAAGTGAGTACCATGCCTACCTTCGACTGGGTTTTATAGAACTACCGGTGGCGGCATTTGGGGGAACGATAGCGGGAAATATTTGGGCGGGAAACGGTGGCGGGATCGAAGTTGCCAACCTTCTCCAGTGGATCAGGAAGAAGCACACGGATCGTGTGTTTCCTTCCAGCGATTGGGAGCCGTTGGATCAAGTGGTGTGTTTCTTTCGAGCGCTTGTGAGCCCTTGGATCAGGAAGAAGCACACGGATCGTGTGTTTCCTTCCAGCGCTTGGGAGCCATTGGATCAAGCGGTGTGTTTCTTTTAAGTGCTTGTGAGACGTTGGATCAGGGGTGAGCCCGACTTTAGTCCCGGTTGGTGTTACCAACCGGTACTAAAGAAGCACACGGATCGTGTGTTTCTTTCAAGCGCTCGTGAGACGTTGGATCAGAGGTGTGTTTCTTTTGAGGGATTGTGAGCTGTTGGATCAGCAGTATCACGACCACTTCGTGAGCCACATGACCCTATATATAGCCCACCTCCCGGAATTCCAGCGTCACTCACTCACTCACACAAAACATTCCATCGTCACTCGGAGAGGCATCTTTGGGCAACTAGCGGCAAGACGTCTCTGATGACCTCCTCTGTTCCATAGCCCTTGGACATGCTTCCTTCTGGCCTAGCACGGTTATGAACGTATTTCTTTAAGACTCCCATGAACCTCTCAAAGGGGAACATGTTGTGTAGAAATACAGGACCGAGAATGGAAATCTCTTCGACTAGGTGAACTATGAGGTGCGTCATAATATTGAAGAAGGCCGGTGGAAAGACCAACTCAAAGCTGACAAGACATTGGACCACACCCGTCTGTAAACTTGGTAGAGTTGCTGGATCAATTACCTTCTGAGAAATTGCATTCAGGAATGCACATAGCTTGACAATGGGTACTCGAACGTTTTCCGGTAGAAGCCCCCTCAATGCAACAGGAAGTAATTGTGTCATAATCACGTGGCAGTCATGAGACTTCAGGTTTTGGAACTTTTTCTCTGCCACGTTTATTATTCCCTTTATATTCGACGAGTAGCCAGACGGGACCTTGATACTGCTCAGGACTTGAAAAAAGATCTCCTTCTCTTCTTTGGTAAGAGAGTAGCTGGAAGTACCTTGATACTTCTCTGAATTCAGGTTGTCTCTTCCGTGGTGCGTACTTTGCTGGTCCTGCCGTGCATCCGCTGTATCTTTCGTCTTCCCATACACGCCTAAGAAGTTTAGCAGGTTCACGCAAAGATTTTTCGTCACGTGCATCACGTCGATTGCAGAGCGAACCTCTAGGATTTCCCAATAGGGTAAATCCCAAAATATAGATTTCTTTTTCCACAAGGGTACGCGCTTGTTTGCGTCTTTCGGAACATTTAGACTGCCAGGACCCTTTCTAAATATTACTTCCAAATCCTTGACCATGCCATATACAACATCACCATCACGGCGTGTAGGCTTCGTCCGGATATCTGCCAAACCTTTGAAGTGCTTGCCTCCGTTTCTTACGTGATGCCCGGTTGGAAGAAACTGACGATGCCCCATGTACACAATCTTGTTACCTATATATGCACTGTCAGTCTTATCTAAACAGTGCGTGCATGCATTGTATCCCTTGTTCGACTGTCCTGAAATGTTACTAAGAGCAGGCCAATCATTGATGGTTACAAACAGCAACGCTCGTAGGGGAAATTCCTCTTGTTTGTACTCATCCCACACACGGACACCTTCGTCAGACCACAACTGTAAAAGTTCGTCAACTAATGGCCTCAGATACACATTAATGTCGTTGCCGGGTTGTTTCGGTCCTTGGATAAGCACTGGCATCATAATATACTTTTGCTTCATGCACAGCCAAGGGGGAAGGTTATAGATACATAGAGTCACGGGCCAGGTGCTATGACTGCTGCTCTGCTCCCCAAACGGATTCAAGCCATCTGTACTTAGACCAAACCTTAAGTTCCTTGCGTCAGCTGCAAAATCCCCAAACGCACTGTCGATTTTTCTCCACTGAGACCCATCAGCGGGGTGTCTGAGCATCTCGTCTTCCTTACGGTCTTCTTTGTGCCATCGCAACAACTTGGCATGCTCTTTGTTACGGAACAAACGTTTCAACCGTGGTATTATAGGAGCATACCACATCACCTTCGCGGGAACCCTCTTCCTGGGGCTCGGCTCGCCCTCAATATCACCTGGGTCATCTCGCGCGATCTTATACCGCAATGCACCGCATATCGGGCATGCATTCAAATTCTCGTAATTCTCACCGCGGTAGAGGATGCAGTCATTGATGCATGCATGTATCTTCTGCACCTCTAATCCTAGAGGGCAGACAATCTTCTTTGCTTCGTACGTGCTGTGGGGCATTTCATTATTCCTCGGAAGATTCTTCTTAAATATTTGTAGCAACTCTTGAAATGACTTGTCAGATATTCCATTCTTTGCCTTCCACTGCAGCAATTCCAGGGTGGTACCTAGCTTTTTTTGGTCATCTTCACAATTTGGGTACAACGGTTTTTTGTGATCCTCTAACATGCGCTCCAGCTTCGACCACTCGTTTTCAGTTACGCAGTTCATCTGTTCATCACGAATGACCTGACGAAGATCATCATCGTCGGACTGATCAACAATGACCTCATGCTCTTCCCCCATTGTAGTATCACCGTGTTCATCAGAGAACACGGGATAGTTGTCATCATCCTCTTCTTCAGGGTTTTCCATTATAACCCCTCTTTCTCCGTGCTTGGTCCAACAAAAATAATTGGGCATGAAGCCTTGTCGCAACAAGTGGGAGTGTATGGTTCTTACGCTCGGGTAATTCCTGTTATTCCGACATTCGTCACATGGACAAATCATAAAACCATTCTTCAGCTTGTTTAACTTAACCACATCGAGAAAACGATGCATGCCATCAATGAACTCGGGACAGCGTCGATCACCGTACATCCATTCTCGGCTCATCTACATTACATAAATATATCAAAAACCATTACACCAGCTAAATAATGAATAGAGATACGTGACCAAATTAATTTATACAAGTTCATCACATTAAAATCAAAGTAGAGTAGTGCCCAAATGTAATACATAGTTCTCACGAAACATACATCAATCGAAACTAACATACAACTATCTAAAGAATTTAAATCCAACAACAAATGCGATCAGAATCGCAACCAAGGTAACTATTGAACCAACAGCATAATGATACCAAGCCTCTTGACTAATGGCATATTTTCTAATCTTTTTAAGCTTGGCGCGCATTGCATCAATCTTCCTCTCGTGAGCAGTGACGACGTCGGCAAGCTCGACCCCGTGAGCATCAACGATGTCGGCAATCTTCAAGTCCAATTCCATCTTCTCTTCTAGGCATTGGAGACGAAGATCTTCACTTATCTTCAATTTTGCTCTCAAATCGTCGTTTTCTTTTTTAAAATACTCGACAATAGGGTCGGCCGGAATTTCCGGTTCAACTACCTCCTAAATAAAAATATATCTACGTCAAGTTGGTCGGCATGATTGTTATAAACACGAAACAAAATAAATAGTTAAAAAGATATACCACATCCGAATCATAGACCGGACGAGGGCCGAAGGGGACGGATATCAAAACCATGACACTATACATATATAAAAAAAAACATAAGAAAATTATACAAGAAATAATTATGCATTTAAATCATATAACTAACAATTTTTAAAATAAAAGATAAAAAAAGAGCTCACCGAGGTGGTGTCGGCGACGGAGCGGCGCGGGCGATCGACGGCGGTGAGGATCAGGGGACGGGACGACACTATATAAAACCATAAATTATATTTCAATTCGAGCTCAAAATGCATATAAAACAAATGAAATCCCTAATTTAGTCATTTCATCAAACACCTTGCAAGCACAACCAAAATCAAACTTGCTAAACTTGCACGAAAATGAGCTAAACTTGAAAAGCCGGAAGAGAAGATGAAGAAGTTGCTAACCCTTGTATAGGGTGCCACCAATCTTGACAAATGTTGGAGAAAAAATGGGTGATCTAGAGCTTGGGAGGGCTTGGGAGAGAGGAAAAATGGGGTTGGGGTCGAGTTGCTCCAAAATGGAAGATATAGGCAGGACCTTTAGTACCGGTTTTACTTACCAACCGGTACTAAAGGGCCTGCCGTGGGGCCACTGCCCGTGGCCTGCGGGGCTGCACCCTTTAGTACCGGTTAGTATTAACAACCGGTACTAAAAGGTGACCTTTAGTACCGGTTGTTAATACCAACCGGTACTAAAGGTCCTCGCCGCGGGGCTCTAGCTGGCGCCCAAGCCCAACCGGTGCTAATGCCCCATTTAGTACCGGTTTTTGTGGCAACCGGTACTAAAGGGGCGCACCAATGCCTCTGTTTCTACTAGTGTACGTATACCTTTTCAGCTTTTCTCCTTCCTCTCCGGAGAAAATTCTGAGAAGTACGTAAGTAATGGTGGTGTACCGAACTCGAGCTCCGGTTGTTGGCGCGGACGCGTACTGAGTACTGACGTACACATGCATGCAGCCGGCCACGTTTCTTTCTGCACAGGAATAATTAGAGGCCATCACGATAGATATAAACGCGTACGTAAAGCTGGTTCGTTCGACACTCTCGAACCACTGGTGTTTGTTTGCACCGGTTCAACGCGCTGCTACTTGCAAGCTGATGGATCGTGTGCATGCGCGCTATAACGTACGTACGGTCACGCATGCAAGCTTTGCTCAAGACGAGGCATGCACCATTGCCAATAGTGAATTCCTACAAATAACTACTCGTATTTCTTGGTCGATCGCCACGGATAGCAAATCAGTTTTTTAGTTTCTTATTATCCTTGTGTGTATGTATTTTGCTGACCGGCCTGGTGGCGGAGTCTTCCACAGCGTGGGGCATTTTCTTTAAAGCAAAATCCGCATTAGTGGTGAGTGTATACGCGTGTATGTGAGCGTTTACGTTGTCTACTATGTTTCGCAAATAAATAAAAAGTTAGCCCCTAATCATTAGTAGTCACAACGAAGAAAGCGTCGCCGGGCGGGCCAGTTTACCTATTGCCGCTCTCAGCGGGCAGTAGGGCTCCTCCGCGTACCTCCGTTATCTAGATGGGCCGATCCATTTTCTCAGCGTTCCGTGTTTCGTTCTTTGCATAGTGCGGTTTCGGTTGCCTCTTTCTTTCTCTTAATTGTGATTTCCTGTTTCTCGTTACTATTTCAAGTTGCACGAACTATTTTTAAAAACATGTATTTTTAACGATTTTGCTAATTCTCAGTCGATTTAGAATTAAGAGAATTGCCTTAATTCTCAGTCATTTCCGTGTCTGTCGGATCTGTAGGTTAAGATTTGTACGTGTGGTGTCAATTTCTCGTTCTTTTCTTTTGAGAGTTTTTTACATTCAAATCACGAAATAATACAAAGTAGTTGACCCTTACAAGCACTCTGTAACACAATCACAAAGGACCATGAACACCTAGAACACCCTAAGACAACCATAACACATGAAAATCTCCGGAGCCCTGTGTCATCATCCCAGAATCTTGAGAGAAAACCCCTGCAGCAGAAAGATCTGCAACCAAGCGCAATCAGGTCATCATCTTCGACCACGGTATAATTGCCGCCACGCTGCTTCCTCTTTTCTTGACACCAGCGCCAAGAGGGCATGGACACCAATCCAACACACACCTGTAACAGCCGTCGCCATCTTTGGCTTTGAGTACCGCGAAAAGTGTCCCTTCCGGAAGGAAGAGAACTCGAGTCAACCGACCAGTCCAGCACCGCGGCCGGGCCATCCGCCCGGGCAAAGCAGGATCTCCCTCCAGCATCAGCGCAGAGGAAGAAGAACAGCAGCAGCAAATCATACCGACAAGGAGGAAGAAGGGTCTTCGTCTCCATGCATCCATCACCCATCTGAGGACCCAACCGGCCCGTGCCGATGGACCTCCAGACTCCATAGCCCGCGACCTCGACGAGATCCGGGGATCCCCACTCCGCTAGCTCCTAGACGAAGGCAATAGCCCCGCTTGACAGCGAACGGAGCCCAGAGAGATTTATTCCGACGCGACACCACCGCGACGGCCTCGGCAGCGTCTCCCTCAACCCTAACCCTACCGCGCACCCACCTAACGCACAGTCCCGAGGTTCCCCCTCCCTCCCGCCGCCGGAGCGGCAGACGGAGAGAGAGGGAACTTCCAGGAGCGACCGAACCGTTTTTGGAAAAATTGCTGATACCTACCCTAATTGCGTAAATTTCTCGTTCTAATGCAAGCACTACGTATGTGAGGCATTCAGTCCAGCCCTTTTATTTTCTTGTAGCGATATGGGCTTTCCCTTCCATAAACGTACATGGACCATTGTACACTGTTGCCTCCTTTTCACGTTTGTGCATATTTTCTTGTGTTTTTTTTCTTTCTATTCTCTTGTAACGTTGTTTCTTTTATTCTTTTTCCTTCCTTCAATCGTTTTATATTTTGTTTTTTACTGTTTATTTTTATTTTATTTTCATTGTTCACCAACGAATATAAGTCTTGTCTTTTCCAAACATATCATGTTTTGCTCAGTTGGTAATCTAACTGTCCTATTTTTTGCTCTAATATTCGTTTGAGTTGTCACTGGTCTCGTCGGTCTCGTCGCTAGCTGTGTCGCTAGCTGTGAGATGCACACGCGTAGATGTATGAGTGTGTCGTGTGGTTGTTTCTTTTAGTTATTTTGTTTGTCTACCACCTCGTGAAGTTTGTATAATGGGCTTTTCTTCCCTGTACTTTTATTCAAAATTAAGCATATACCCGCGTGTGGGCTTTTTCTAGTGCTGTCGTCTTTTGATGTTGAAGGGAGAAAGAAACTCTCGGTTATTTATCAATTTTTAATTTGCAAAGAAAAATATATGTTTGTTCTATATTTCCATGTACTCATTTATTTTTCTTATCTTTTTATTTTTCACATTTCCATTGGTAAACAATGCACTCATTTATTTTATAGAGAGTGCGACAATATTAAAATATTTGTTATTCATGATTATTTTAACTCTATTTTTTCTTAATTAGTTTTCTAGAATTACTAATTCTTAATCTAAGAGTAATAGTTAAATCCCAGTAGCTTGTAGACTAGGCCACCTGATTCGTGCGAGTCGATTCTTGCTTGTGTTTTTGTGTACGGAGGATTGCTATTTTGCTTTGTGCCAACCATGGTTATCGGTTTTAGTGATGCAATTACTTGAATTTGCTATGTGTCCAACTTGACTTGCAATTGTTTTTTCTTCTTTTGTCCTCAGTTGCAACTTGACTTGCAACTGAGAGAAAATAGTAATAATTATTTTTTTTGTGCTCAGGTGCACCTGCACTTATAATTGAGTTTTTTTTCTTGTGCTCAGTTGCAGCTTCACATGCAAATGAGATTTTCTCGAGTATGAGCCAGTTGCAATTGCACTTGCAAGTGATATTTTTTTCCTCTTTTTGTCCGCAGTTGCAACTGAGATTTATTTAGAGATGCCCTCAGTTGTAACTATACTTGCAACTAAGTTTTTTTTCTTACCCAGTTGCAACTGCACTCGTAATTGTTTTTTTCCGAGAATGCGACAGTTGCAACTGCACGTGCAACTGAGACAATTGAGTTTTTTTTTCATTGTCCCAAGTTCTAACTATAATTGCAACTTAGATTTTTTTTTTAGAGATACCCTCAGTTGCAACTGCACTTGCAACTGAGTTTTTTTACTCCCAGTTACAACTGCACTTGCAACTGAGATTTTTCAAGAGAATGCCCTCAGTTGCAACTACATTTGAAACTGAGTTTTTTTTCTTGTGTTCAGTTACAACTACACTTTTATCTGAGATTTTTTCGAGGATATGCACTTTCAACCGAGATTTTTGTCGACGATGCCCCCAGTTGTAATTGTACTTGAACTGAGATTTTTTGCAACGTCTTATGACGAAGAATATTTTTTAGGCGAGATGGCAAAAGCTTAAAGCAAAATATTCTCCATGTACGGCTGAATACTACAGGTTGTAGTATTATAGTACATTACCAAGTAAAGAAATTTAGCAGATTACATCTTTTTTTTAAATTAGTACAGAAAATAGAAAATAGAGGTAGCCCACTAAGCTAAAGGCCCAATAAACCAACAGACTGAAACAGGCCCAAACTCACGGTCGTTCATGAGGACCAACAATCGCTCGTACTACCCTGGTTCGTACGCACCTACAGCCAATCGCGGGGTTAAACTAAATCGTTCGAAAACAAAACTGCTGACGTCGTCCGACTGAGAATTAAATTAATTCTCAGTCGATTGAGAATTAGTAACACCCTATTTTTAATATTCAAAAGGATTTTAATTGATTTTTACTATCTCAGTTCAAAGCTATACACCAAAAGTATAAAAGGTTCATACATACAAAAAAATAAAGGTTCATGTGCATAAAAAGTTCATGTGTATAAAAGAGGTGTTCGTGTATTTGGTAAAGTATCTACGAATAGACTAGACTATTTTTTTGCGATTAATTTCTGAAGAATAACAAACCGTAGAACTTTGTTTTGAACCTCGCAAACAACTATATTTTGCATCGCGTGAACATTTTTTTTCACATAAAAACATCATGGGTTTTTCGAACTGTACAAACATTTCTCAGCTTCCTTAAACAATTAACGTTGAACCTCGTGAACAATTATGTTGTACTGTTTGACCAATTTTCTCTCTTATGAATATATTTTTGAACCCCGCTAACAAAATTTTCTAGCTACATGAACCCTTTATTCTAATATATCTTTTCAACTTTGTGAACAATTCCGGAACAGATTCTACACAATAGGCCAATTTCGTGCTATCCAACAATTAGAAATTCCCTAATGCATTTGTGGAAAAGGAAAACAACATGATTAATAATTGTTTATGTGATGGAAAAGAACAGGAAAGTGAAAATAACCAAAATGGCTGCTAATAAACTGTAAAGAAAATGAATAATATTACAAAGATATGGGAGTAGAAAGATAAACTGAAAGAGTGAAAAGATAAAAAAAAAGCACGGTAACAAGGAAAAAGCAGAAAGAAGCCAAGAAATCTCCACTCAACTCCCCATTGCCCATCGGTGTTTTTTTTTCAGGACACCCGGTAGTTTTTTTTTGGTATGGATATTCTCGATCTGTACTCTTTTTTTTTTTGACGGAAATTCTCGATCTCAGAAAAGGGGTACGCGGCACCTGGTAACGGCCGCGTCGAGCGGGAAATAAATACTGCCTATTACTCGCCAGGTTTTTTTTTCTGTTGAGAATAGTGTTCCTTGCCAGGTTCATTCTCTGCCTCGTCAAAAAAAAAAAGTTCATTCTCTGGGCTGTGGAGAGACAACAAGAAGATCGTTACCTGGGCCTAACCATGGTCGCACCGGGCGTCGTGCAGTGCGACCGATTTTCCTCCGATCAGTCGTCCGCGCCAAAATATTTTGACCAATTTGCCTTACTGGTTTATGCTTTGGAATCAAGTGGTCGAGCGTAACCAAAACTACGCTACTCCAGTATAGGATTCCGAAGGTTGTAAGCTTGGGACCAAACAAACGGACGTACTCCCATGAACCATCAATCACAGAGAAGTAGATACTAGGGTATTACTCTTATTACAAACTATTCTTCCACCCATGGGGTATTATGTCTTAAGATTAATGAAGACTATGCAGGAATAGGAGTTGGAGCTGCGGCAACTCTGTCTTTAGTAGAGGGTTTTTCGCAGTCCTCCTTGCACATGTCACCACCGCCATAACATATATTATTAAACGGGCAACAGTAGCAAGGTTCATAAACACACCGTGCGTTATAATAGCACAACCCGTACGGAAGGTTGATCTTCTCATTATCCATGTCAGTGATGATTCGGCCTATGTACCACCAAATGAACCATCATTATGCAATTATTTTGGATTGGTCAACAGAAAGGCAACAAATACGATAAGAAATGGAAGAAATTCAATATACATGCTAACGGATAACTAAAAAATGGGAATAACTTCTTGGAACTGAACGACAGAAGTTTGATAAATATAGATCCAACTGATTACCTTGAGCAAGTGTAGCAGAGCATACGACATGTACACAAAGAAAGGCTAGTGCAAGTACACGGATCGTGTATTTGTCCATCCTCGGACACAACACAAGGTTCATCGCTTGTCGTTGATCTTGATTAATGAGAAAATATGTGTTCTGCCAGAAGATAGATGATTGTAATACGCATACGGCCCCCTATATAAAGATAGATTGAGAGAGAAGGGATAAGATCTGATGTTATAAATGATCCCACTTTCATGCCAGAGATATTAAGAAATAAAATTGGAATGGTTTAATTGTTGGAAACTTAAGCAATTTTTAGTAGAGTTTAATTAGAAATCAACAACACAAATGCATTAATAATCCACAGTATAATGCTCTTAATCTCTAAGATAAAAGCAAATAAAATTAATCATGGTACGAATCTCCATCCACGGTTCACGTGCATCCCTTACACAATAACCTATTTGTTTCGGCTGGAAGAAACCAATTGATCAATCGAGCGTACGACTGATTATTATTTTCTTCTTGTTTCTTCTTCATGCACTTCGTGATGATGTTGCCGTCGTGATGGCACTCCGCTCGTGTTTCTTTCAAGTGTTGGAGCGATGCGGACGACCGTTGGTAGCTCGTAGTTTTTCGGATATACACATGTTTGTCGTTGTGCAGAATATTCTTCATCTGTCGATCACTTTTTCTTGTTCTTTGTTGAGATATCTAGGGCGAAACAGAGATTGCAGGGAAAAGGAAGGAAAGAAAAAAAAATCCGCTAGCTCATGGAAATTCTCTCCTGCCTCCAATAATATCCTTCTAGTGGTGGGGCTACATTTTCTGTGATCGGTCCTACAGAATATCCATATTTTAGCCATGCTTGGAGCTTGGTTTATTGTTATTTTCATTTTTGTAGTACTAGCTTGATTTCTTGTTAATTGCATGCATATCAATTGTTTTATTAATCCAAGTTTTGGGCTTAACTCACCAAATCGGTTAGTACATCTTTAGTTTTTTTAAACTTAGAACATACTATTAATCTTAAATGTTTGAGTCGTCGGTGTTTTGCTCGCCTGTCCGTTGCGCAGCCCAAATCTTGTGGTTCGAAGGCGCTCTGATGGTGGCTATGATCTCCCGCGCGTAGCTAGCTAGTCTTGCGGAGAACGCGGCGAAACTATTGAGGAGCCGAGGAGGAGATCGGCTGTCACGGCCAGCAGAGACGGTCGTCCCGCTTTCCCCGAAGCACTCTTAGTCTTTACTCCATAGATTTCTCTGGATTTTAACTAGTACCTATGTCGGTCTGTAAGATTTATCGAGGTTTCGTTCCCAACATCGTGTCAGACCTTCACTGTTCCTGATGAGTGCACTTCTTCGGTTATCAGGTTACATCATCAGTCAAAGGACGACCAGGATGCTTACCTACCCATTTAATAAGTTAGCTAAACTCTTTTTAAGACTGTGTAATCATGTGTTGTAATGAATATCGGATGTGTGGCTCCTATGGAGGCTCATTATAACCATGGAGACTGGGAGGCTGGGTGGCATGTGATTCAAAACGCTAAATCGTTTGTCCCAACTTTCTTGTTTTTGTTGAGTGTTTTCGTAGATAGCTACCTTTCCATTTCGCATTAATACTCTATATCTAACGAGAACTTATTCTTGAAATGTTGTACAGTTGCACCTTAATTACTTGGTTCGTATTAATTGTTATAACAACACAAGTTAATCAGAAATAATATTACCTATAAACTATATGGACAATGTATCTTCTCTCTCAACCATTTTTGTGGATGTCCACAAGATCATTTCTTAAATTCCAATATAATGTCATATCAAGACATAAGTTATTATAGTGTGTCGATTCATTAAATTAATTAGGAAAAATATAATGTTCTTGTCATAGTGAAACTAAAATAATTTTCATAAATTATTATAATAGACATGTGATACACTATAAACTGTATGGACTATATGGACACGATGGATCTGAACACGTATACGTATGAACGCATAGGAACATAAAAGGGGTACGCGACACTTGGTAACGCTCGCGTCGAGCGGCAAATAAATATTGCATGTTACTTGCCAGGTTTTTTTTTCTGTTGAGAATAGTGTTCCTTGCCAGATTGGTTTTATGGGCCGTGGAGAGGGAACAAGAAGATCGTTACCTGGGCCTAACCATGGCCTCATCTGACGTCGTGCAATGCAACCGACTTTTCCTCAGATCAGTCGCCCGCGCAAGTAAAACTGCACTACTCCAGAATATGATTCTGAAGGTTCTAAGCTCGGACCAAACAAACGGACGTACTCGGTACTCCCATAAACCATCAATCACAAACAATTAGATACTAGAGTATTACTCTTATTACAAACTATTCATCCGCCCATGGGGTATTATGTTTTGAGATAAATAAAGACTACGAAGGAATAGGAGATGGAGCTGCCGCAACTCTGCCTTCGGTAGAGGGTTTTTCGTAGTACGTCTTGCACATGTCACCATCGATGTAGCACATATTATTCATTGGACAACAGTAGCAAGGTTGATAAGCGCACCCTTTGGTATAATAGCACAACCCATATGGAAGATTGATCTTCTCGTTATCCATGCCAGCGATGATTCGGCCTATGTACCAACAAATGAACCATCGCTATTCAATTATTTTGGATTGGTCAACGGAAAGGCAACAAATCTGATAAGAAATGGAAAAACTTCAATATACATGCTACCGGATAATTACAAAAATGGAATAACTTCTTGGGACTGAACGACAAAAGGTTTGGTAAATATAGATCCGACTGCTTACCTTGAGCAAAGAGTAGCAGAGCATACGACATGTACAAAAAGTAAGGCTAGTCCAAGTACACGGATTGTCTTCTTGTCCATCCTCGGACACGCCACAAGGATCAAGGCTTGTCGTCGATCTTGATTAATGAAAAAATATGTGCTCTGCTAGAACATAGATGATTGTACTACACATACGACCCCTATATAAATATGAAAGAAAAGGGATCAGATCCGGTGCTATAAATGATCAAGCAATAAAACTGGAATGATTTTATCATTGGCAACTTAAGTAATTTTTAGTAGTTTAATTAATGAAATCCAAATGAATTAATAATCCACAATATAACGCTCTGATCTCTAAAATAAAATCAAATAAACTTAATAATGGTACGGTTCTCCATCCACGGTTCACGTGCCTCCCTTATGCAACAACGTATTTGTTTCGGCCGAAGGAAACCAATTGATGATCGAGCTTACGACTGATTTTTGTTTTTCTTCTTCTTTGTTTGTCGGAGTCTGGTGCAAGCATGCACTTGGTGATGAACATCGGATGTGTGGCTTCTATGGAGACTCAATATAACCATAGAGAGTGGGAGGTTGGGTGGCATGTAATTCAAAATGCTAAATCTTGTGTCCCTACTTTCTTGTTTTTCCCTAGTTTGTTCCTAGATAGCTACCTTTCCTTTTTGCATTAAAACTCTATATCTAACAAGAATTTATTCTTTAATATTGTAGAATTGCTTCTTATGTGGTTCATAATAATTTTTATAACAAAACAAGTAAATCAGAAATCATATTACCTATAAACTATATGGACAATGTATCTTCTCTCTCAACCATTTATGTGGATGTCCACAAGATCATTTCTTAAATTCTAATATAATGTCGTATCAAACCATAAGTTATGATAGTGTGTCGATACATTAAATTAATTAGGAAAATTATAAAGTTCTTGTCAAAATGAAACTAAAATATTTTTCATAGACTAAAATTATACTAATAGACATGTGATACATCTCAATTATATTCAATTTTCTTCAACTATTTTTTTGGTCATGAGCAATTCTACTCCAACTAAAATTATACTCAATTTTTGTTACTGTCTCTTTCGAGAGTGAGAGATTACTGAAAATAAATACACCTATTTACTTAACATATCAATGAATGTACTCATGAATATTCAATTTGTTCCAGTGCATTCTATAGAGACATGTTGTCTATGAATGTAATATATTTTAATTTATACTTAAATTTTAGTAGTCTCATGAATTAGTCTATAGGACAACTCCAACTGCAAAGAATTTCTCATGCCACCTCTCCCAAATTTCTGAAACATGTTTTACTCCCTCAATATTAAAATATAAGGCCCATCTTAGCGTCAAGTAAATTTTGAAGTATCATGGGGATACTTCAAGTTATAAAAATGCTGAAGTATTAAATACTGTAAGCATTTGGATCCAATAAAAACTGTGGCTAGCTTTAGAAACCAAAGTATTCTACAAAACTATATTTTTCTCGTATTGAAAACTTCAGCCCGGCCATCTTTTTTTCTAAACGGAGAAACAAGCTCGTGTCCTGACCCTCGCGAAACATCTACTTTGTCAAGTTACCTTCGTCTACACTCTACAGTGTTTAGGGCAATGTCCTCTTCTTCAACCATGAAGAAAGTAAGCTCACCACCACGTGGATAAGAAGGTTCGTTCAATTGCTCTGCTCTTATTTGATTTCGGTCCACAGCTCATCGAACGTTTCTTCTCAACTTGATTGCACCACTCGTGCCATATAGGTCAAGAACATTCTTGCCAAGATCTGCTCCGATTCCCACATAGACGGGCACAACGGATCAGGTTTTGCGCTACACATCGTCTCCGTAGGTATTGGTGTCTTGTTGTCATGGTTGCATGCACGATACCAACCCAAACCTTGTACAAATCTATTATGGTTGGTTCACCTTCATGATATTCCGAGGTTGGCCTTCACCTATTTTTGAAGATGTGTTTTGTTGTAATACTCACCGAGCTCATACATGCAACATGACAAATCGGTCAACATAATGTAAAACAACGTTCTTCATACGCCTCATAGTTTCACGAAACAGAGAAACATCACGGTATCAAGAAACTGCAATATTCATTGAACCTTCGAATGTTAATAATTGTGGAAGTCTGTGTGCATCGTTTTAATGCAGAGGCCAGGGATCCGCACCCCATTTTCTAAAAACAATACACCGGAATACTTTGTCTTTCGAGCTTCGAATAGTTTTTTTTTTTTTTGGAGTTTTCGAGCTTCAAATAGTGATCCACTAGAAGCCAGCCATGCATGCAAGCAGGGTATACGATAGATGTGGTTGGATGAGACGCACTATGTGAAGTCCCAGTTGAGCCCAGCCTGGCACGTCAAATACACGCGCACCGGACCGCAGGGTTACATATTTAGATCCACGACGAAGACCAGTCGTAACGCGCCGCAACAAAAGAAATAATGAGCGCATGAGCTGCTACGAACTACGATCGACTTGTTAGGTATAATGATCCACACACGTATCAACACAACGTCGACTACAAAATGACTTGGCTGTCTTGGCTTGATTATTAGCCAGTTTAAGTGTGAACTAGCTAGGGCTTTGCTAGCCGTTGTGTGCACAAGCAAGCACAAGTAGTACTACAACGCAAGGTGTGACCGTGTGAGTGTGAGGTAGGCATTGTGTTTGCTGCATTTCGTGTGATCTTGGCGTCCAGTGGGGCCCACGTATCGTACATTAGTTCTGCACGCAGTGCATAATGCAGCTACGTACATTCATTTCTTATGGTATGTATATGCCTTTTCGCTTTTCTAGTCTCTCTCCGTAGAAAATTCTCACACGTACGTACGTACGTAGTGGCAGTGTACCACTACGTACACGTACACATGCATGCAACCGGCCGGCCGTCTACACTTTTGTTTCTGCACAGGAATATTAGGCCATCACGATGGATATCAACCCGTATGATACGTAAAACTGATTCGTTCGACACGTATACGTACCACTAGCTAGCGTTGTTGTGTTTGTTTGCACCGGTTCAACGCACTACTTGCAAGCTGATTTCAAACCTACTACAATACTTATTATGTACGAAAGTGGTACGTTTTTTCATTTCAGTGCATGCATCTATATTGGTTTTGAACGAACAACATTGACTGTACGTCCTGATGACGGATTCAGTCCTCGACCCTCGTATTACTACAGCGTATGGGAAAATATCTAGCGATCCCCTGCCTTAAATGATACCATGATACCATTTTTCAAAATTCAATTTTACAAGTGTCGGAAAATTCCGAAACAAATGGTGGGTGTTCACAAGATATGTGTTTACATGTCCTAAATTTTTCATAGCCAATTTCAAAAATACACACGGAGAAACAAAAAAGACAAATTGCTAAGTGAATAGTGTCAGTTTTTGTTTTGTCTATTTGTGACAATGTTCTTGTTGGATTTGTCTTTTTTGTTTCTATGCAGATACTTCGAATCTGGTTCTGCGAATGTTAGGAGTCGTAAACACACACAACTTGTGAACATACACAAATTGTTTCAGTTTTTTTTCTAAAACTTTAAAAATTAAATTTTGAGAAATGGTATTATGGTATCATGTGACGTGTGGGATCGCTGGATATGCACTCATGACCGGACACTCTCCTCACTACCGCCTGAGCGACCTCTCACCCGTAGAGCTAAAGCAGTGTATGGCCCATGTTATTTTTGATGTGTTCCAAATTTATATAAAGATAAAGGCTAACTTCGAAACGGAGCGGAGGCCCGTCGTCGGGAGGCTGGGGCCGTAGCGGTACACGTAGTTGCCGAGTCGGACTGCAGCCGACTTAGGGTTTTACAACCATATATATCTCTTGTAAGCCGCCGGTTGGGATAACTCGCAAGTTGTAAATCCCTGGTGCCAGCCCATCTGCCCCACGGGAATCCGACAAGCTTGACATCGACAAACTACGGCTAAGGACTAGGTGGCCTTCCGGGGTCACCTACAACCCGGCGAGCAAGGCAGGGCAACCGAGAGCCCGAGCGCCCGACAGCAGGCCAGGCTCGCTCTTGGGTTCCCCTCTGTACGGCGAAGAGGATAAGCACACCAGCACGTGTAGGAAGCTTGTAGAAGACTTGGGCGCCAAGACGAAGGACGCGCCCCCAGTGACGTCGCCTGGGGCGTGGTCGGTGGGGCTGCCAGGCCCTGTCCGCCACGCTTTCCCTCACCTAACCGCGGATGGATACTTGGACAAGAGAAGGCCACGTCGCCTCTAGAAGAACACCGGGGGGGTTTTCCCGCCTAAAACCCCCCACGCTACTAGCGTGACCGTGTGGTATTCCCATAGCCTGTAAAAGGAGGACCAACGCACCGAGGCAAAGGACCGGATCCAAGCTGAACACAAGCAAGACTAGCCTAGGGTTTAGAGGGGAGAGAGAGAGGTGGTCTCCTCAGGGCAGGATCTGCTCTTCTTCTACCTCTAGCCAACACTCTGTCGGGTACATCCTCGAAACCACCCTTGTAAGCTACACCATGATGAACACCTCAATCTAGACATGCAGGAGTAGGGCTTTTAGCCTCCGGGCGGCCTGAACCTGGGTAAAACTTTCTGCATCTCTGTGTTGATTGCTTGAACGTCGGATCGGAGAACTCAACGTGTATCACCCGGGTGAGGTGATTCACAGCCTCCTTTGCGCCCCGTGCCGAAACTAAAAAGGGGTATCCTTTACTCCCTGTGTCCGTCTGCCGAGACATGACATCCGGTGCGCAAGCGCTGGATTCATCCTCATCAACCTCAAGTTCATCATCGCCAAGATCTACTTCGAGTTCTTCGTCAAGCATGCCACCCAAGAAGAAGAACGACACCGCGGCCTCCAAGCCTGCCTCTCCTTCGCGCACTCAGGCTTCCGTCGAACGCCGTGCCACGGAGCAACGCCAGAACGCTCCTCCCCCGCCACGGAGCAACCTGACCTGTGTTTTCCTTTTTGCCTTTTACCGCCCAATTTTTGGAAGCACACTATTTTAGTTTTGGGATTTTCCCGTTTGTTTGTAGAAATATAGCGCCTTGTTTTCATTTTGGTATTTTCCCGCCAGAGTTTTATGGGATGTAGACCAATATTTCCATTTCAGCATTTTCCTGCCCACTTTCACGGGCTATATATCATGTATTTTCTTTGTTTGTTTTCCCGCCCATTTTAACTTTTTTCATTTTCCCGCCCAAATTTTCCGGTGCTATACCACACTATTTGTGTTTCAGCCTTTTAGCACATGTTTTCGTTTTTTCCTTTTCCCGCCTGTTTTTTGGAAGCACACTATTTTAGTTTAGACATTTTCCCATGCGTTTGTAGAAATATAGCCTGTTTTTTTCGTTTCGACATTTTCCTGCCCAATTTTCATGGGAGGTAGCGCAATATTTCCATTTCAGCCTTTTCCCGCCCATTTTCATCGGCCATAGCCTTTTTTTTTCTTGCGTTTTCCCGCCCATTTTAATTTTTTCATTTTCCCGTCCAATTTTCCGATGCTATACCACAATAGTTATGTTTTTGCCTTTCCCCGCCTTTTTTTTGGAAGCACACTATTTTAGGTTAGGGCTGTTCATCGTACGTTTCCACAAATATGGCACATTGTTTTTGTTTCGGCATTTTCCCACCTAATTTTCATGGGTTGCAGTGCATTTATTTCCATTTCAGCCTTTGCCCGCCATTTTTTTGGAAGCACACTGTTTTAGGTTACAGCTTTTCAAGTTCGTTTCCAGAAATATGGTGCATTCTTTTCGTTTCGGTATTTTCCCACCCAATTTTCATGGGTTGTAGTGCATTTATTTCCATTTCAGACTTTTCCCGCCTTTTTTATGAAGCACACTGTTTTAGGGTAGAGCTTTTCACGTTCGTTTGCGGAAATATGGTGCATTGTTTTCGTTTTGGCATTTCCCCGCCCAAATTTTCATGGGCTGTAGTGCATTTATTTCCATTTAAGCCTTTTCCCACCCTTTTTCAGGGGTTATGGCATATTTTTTCTTTCATTGTTTTCCAGCCTTTTTTTTCATTTTCCAGTGCTATACGACACATGTTTTGTTCGATTTTCCAATCCATTTTAGTTTCCGCATATTGCCGCCTTAGCAGATTATTTTTGTTTGAGCCTTTTTTGGCCTGTTTTCGTAATGTATTTTCTGGCACGATTTCAGGGGCTATAGGATTTTTTTATCTTGGCATTTTCCTGACCATTTTTTCTGTACGTTTAGGCCCAATTTTCGAGGGCTGTATGCAGCACACTATTTAAGTTTCGGTCTTCCCCGTCCATTTTAGTTTTTGCATTTTCGTGCCTATTCTTGGGCTACAACACTTTTTTGTTTTTGATATTTTTTGGCCCATTTTAGTTTTGGCATTTCCGTCCAGTTTTCATGGTATATAGCACACTATTTTACTTTCGGCCATGTCTCACCAAATTTTGTTCCGAACCTTTTCCACCCGTTAACTATAACATGATGTGTCCCATCAAATCATGTTATATGGACGCATAACATGATATTAGCGCATGCTCATGCATATGGGCTATAGCACACTATTTAACATGAATATCAGGATATGGACCCATTAATCGATCAACCGTAACTAGTACAGTACTAGGTACAAGCCTACAATTAATGTTGCACTTGGACCAACACCGCGACGTACTATTTGATTTTAGTTTTGGGCGGCAGAGCGGGAAGTCGAGGCAGAATATGGAATCGATCACCCGGCCGGACCAGTCGAGCCCGCCCACGGCGTATTTGATTTCTGTCTTGGGCGGCCGAGCGGGAGATCCGGGAAGAGGTGTAAATGCATGCGGCCTCCTCGGTACTCGAGCCAGCCAATGAGACGAGTCCAAGCAATTGCACGCGGATCGCCCATCCCAGCCGTCCATCTCAGCCCAGCGCACGCACCCACCGGGAGGGGAAACGAACGAACGCGAATGGGATCAGCGTCGAGCACCACACTACCACTACCACCCTTTGCACGCGAATGCAGCAGAAGATCGAGATCTGATCCCCTTGCCGCCGCCTCCGGCCCCGGTCGAATCCGGCCAACTCCGGCGAGTCCCCAGGCTGCAGACCACCGCGGCGGGAACAGCTCCTCCTCCTCCTCTCCCGACTCCATGGCGTGGAACCGCCGAATCGCCGCCCCACCAGAAACCCTAGCGCAGGCTCGGGATTCCGGCGGCGGCGCCTGAAATCGGCAGAGGAGCAGGAGGGCTAGGACGACGTAGGCGGCGTGGCTGCTGCACGCGCGCCTTCGCTGCCCAGGCCTCCTCCGCCGGCCGGCACCGGGACTCGGGGAAGACGAGGAGAACGAGCTGGATGCTAGGGTTGCAGGGGAAGCGCTGCTGGAACCCAAGCTGGCCTCCAAATCCTAAAGGCTGCTGCTTGCTCACCTCCGACGGCGACGACCGACCGTAAGTTTCCACCCACCTACGTTCCCCTTTCTTTCTGGTCACCTCAGCTCCAAGAGCAAGATTCAGTTATTTTTTGAGGTCCTCTTGTCTTGTCTTGTCTTGTCTAGTGAATGAGTACAGTCTCGCCAGGGATGCAGCAGGAGCACCAGGTTGCTCTTTTTCTTTTTCTTGTGTCACACTAGTATGTGGACTGCATTTGGAGATGCATTACACCATGCACACATCCTTGATTATTGGTATGCATGCCCGCGTCCATCACGTACGTGCACCATGCATGGTCCTCCTACTTTCCCCAAATTCAACTTAATCAGGACATCCCATCTCGATTAACTAACTTGTGGGCAGAAATCTGTTTCAACTTGTTGAGCGATGCATAGGAAATGTATGTGCTCAACTTTATTTTTTGATCTGCTTGCTGCTTATGCATATACAGTGATGAAACTTCTTGTATATTTCCTGGTTCAGAACAAGCATTTAGGACCATGTTGGAGGAAGCCGTCCTCCGCCGCCTCGGCAAGCAGCAACAATGGCGGCAACAGAGGCAGCCAGGGATCCATCTCTCCTCACATCAATTTCTGAAGGTCCCTTTTTTTTCCCTCCTGCAATTTTTCTCTTGTCCGACCATTTTCAACTGAATGGATGCTCAACTTGTACCATTTGCAGATGTGAAGCAACCGAATAGAGCCGCCGCCGCTGGTGGTTTCGGCAATGGCGCTACCGCAACCCAAACTGGCAAGTCACTGCCGGAGTGTTTTGGCTGTTGGGCTCATGGTTTAACTTACCTGTTGTGCCTTCATGGTTCTGTTGAGCAAATGATTGGGTGGCTGGTTCAGGGGGCGCCCCCGCTGATCGCTGACCTTCCTCCAATCCGACACGACTGGCAGGTGCCTCCCGCTGCCTATTGATTTATGACTAAAACGCACACACATGCTTCAGTAGCAAGAATGTTGTTGCATTTGCTTATATCATCCATTCCATCTGTATGTGGCTGTTGAGGAAGTCCAGTACTACAAGCTACTGTTTCGAAATTAATGCAGCTTATATCTCAACATAATTGAAGTAATTATCATCATGCACACACCACCTCGCTAGTTGCTACTGGGGTGTGGTGTAGATAATTTAACTCTGCATATGTATACGACCTAATCATATGCATGGTGCTCAAAGCATCATCTTGGCTAGATGATTCATTGTTACCATATATAATAGCTGCTGGTTCATGTACACACTTTGTGTGCCTTGATGGTTTCAGACCACACTGACGGCCCAGACCACACACTGACACTGTGCATACATCTCTCTTGGTCTTACTGATTACGAAGTGCAAATGTCTAAATTTTTGCGTGCTTAATTTGGTGCCAGTGAGTGTTCTGTGCTCCTAGTACTGGTTGTAAATAATTATTTCAAGAACTTGCAATAATTTGTGAATTTGTAATCTCAATACGTCAAAAACCATTCTAGACCATACACAGGTGTTGTAGAGAATTATTTCAAGAACTTGTGTTTAGATCTTCATGTAAGATAAAGTGGAACATCTTGTGTGGATGAGATGGATAGCAGTAGCAGTATATTGTTTGATAGTTCTCGAGCTTCTGGGTCTGATGTCACATGGATTCGTAGGTAAACCTGATCAGAATATCCATGTTTCTTTCTCTCTTGGAATTCTCGGTATTCTTGAACTGAAAAATGTACCAACTAAAGTAAATGAGGTTGCCGAGTTACCTTTTATTTTTATCTTTCACTGGATCTGATTAGAAAAATCCATCGGCATACACAATTGTGAGTATGTATCATTATGCATCTTGGCTGCAGAGTACTTTGTGATGCTGGGACCATTAAAGTTGCTTCTGTTCTAGTGTATGGTGTTTGGCTTGCAAATAAGGTTTAGATCATTTGTATTTCGTATTGCTGAATATAAAAGTTCCCAACCCCGTGAGTACCGACCGTAAGTTTTAACCTGGTCTTGCACACTTATTTTTGCAATCTGAACATGATTGAGCAGAGCTCATTTATATAAAATGCCTAAAACGTTTACTGAAAACAATGACTAATGGAATGCCGATTTGTATGAGTGTTTCTTGCAAAGTTAACTGGTTAGTTTTGTCTTCCAGCTAGTTCTTATGCATACTTGCTATCCTGATTGACTAGTACACCGTGATGATATTTCTTTGAGAATCATGCATTGTGAACTTAGATGTGTATACGTTTACAAGTTGCTTTGCACTTTTGTGTATTATAAATCTCAAATACCATGCTTACTGTCCCAGAAATTTGATTAAACTTCCTTTTTTCCCTCGAGAACACTACCTGCTAGCTTATATGCATCTATCTACTGTAAAGTGAACAAACATTTTATGGTGCTGTAGGTGAACAGAACTTCCCAAGCCCAAGAGCAGCATGATTGTACTATGTCGAGGGCTTCTTCCAATGCTCTGGTACCTGCATTTGGACTAGTCCCCCCACAGCCGTGATCGTGCGATGATTTGGGTGCGTATCTGCTCCCCCCATTGTGTCATGTGCGCTCTGTTGCAATCGATCGAGCCTTGGTTATTCTTTGGTGAGGCCATTGAGCCTATGATCTAGAAATGGTCTGTCTTTTGAGAGAATACCATGTGCTGGGTGCCCTTTTTTTTGTAGGTATAGCTGTTGACGTGTGTTACAAAAGTTGTCTCAGTTACTTGATAGCATGGCCAGGTTTCTTACTTTTATTATGGTGACCATGATATGGCTTGTAAATTTAGCAACTGCATGTATACTGGATGTTTTCGTGGTAGTTAATCCTGCTAGTATGTTTTCGTGGCAGTTTATCTTGACAATTATACTTTGTATTGGTAACTATTCTGGAATCTTGTCAACAAAGTGCTTGTTTTTTCTCCATAGAATGCATGAGGGTGCTTTAATGATATGAGTTTTCCTGACATAAACTCTTACTTCACTGGTGCCTAGCTCGGACTCAAGTTCATCTAACTAGACTTGGTTCTCTTTGTCGGAATCTATATTCTTACTCTGACTCTGAGTGTTCAAATGTTTATTTTATTTTTGACATACAAAGTGGTTGTCGTGGTGAAACCTGTCTTTTGTACTACTGGGTGGTAAATTTTCCTTGTATTATCTTCTTAGAAGCTGAACTGATAGTTTCTTATATTCTTCCTGTGCAGACAAGTGGCCGTCGGTGATTTGGTCTGGCAATGACCGAGTCGTTGCGGCTCCAGCGGAGCTGCTGCTGGGCTGGCCATGGCCTTCCTTGTGGTCGGCTCGGCTGGATCCTGGCTTTGACTACCTCCTTGGCGTCGCCGCCGTGCTGCAACCGCGGTGGTGGTGACGTTTGGCCTCGGCTACATCCCACTCCGGTGAGCTCCTCAGGTTGCATGTTTGGTTAAAGTGTGTCGTTGGATTATGAACGAATGAAGAGAAGAGTGGCAAGTTATCTTGTCTTGGAAATAATTGTAGGCTTATATGTGCTGGATGCATAGGCCTGCTTATATTTGCTACATGCATAGGCTGCAAGTTATCCTATTGGTATTACTTTTGTACATCCAGTAGGACCTCCTCTGTTTCTGCTAGTATCAGTGTCTGAATGCATGCTGTTATTTCTGGTAAGCCACTGTGATTGATGGTTTTGAGCTGTTGCTCTAAGCTTCCTAGTACTTGGTTCCGAACGCTACTACCTGGTAGTGTGGTATTGATCTGGCCTTTGGCTAGGGAGGAATGTCTCCATTTGTTTGACATTTTTTTGTTCTAGAGATTACCCATTTTAAATGAACAAAAGAAAACATTGCCAGCACATGAACTTTCTTGTGCATGAACTGCATATATACTGGATTTTTTTGTTGTAGTTAATCCTGCTAGTATTTGTTCGTGGTAGTTAATCCTGACAATTATACCTTGTATTGGTAACTATTCTGGAATCTTCACAACAAATTGATTATTTTATTCCATAGAATGCATGAGTGTGTTTTGATGATATGAATTATCCTGACATAAACTCTTGTTCACTGGTGCCTAGCTAGTGTTACTTCCGAAAAAGAGAGCTGTTTGTGGCTGTTGCAAGTGCAGTTGTTTGTGAGACGGAAGATCATGTGAAAATGAGATCTGGATGTTTGCCCACTTTCCACATTTGTGTTGATGATTTGCCTTTATCCTTGCAGGTTACGTCGGGCATAGGAAAAAGTCGAGCAGCTGTGTAGGGCTTTTGGTGATGACGCGAAGAAGAGACAACCTCCTCCTGAGGCTGCTGCTGCCAGTCGCCACTCAGACATGCTGCTGCCGGCCACGTCCCCAACCTGCTGCTACCAGCAAGGAAGCCGTCATAGAAAGGTGAGAGGCCATCGGTTGGACTAGAGTGCTTGATATATATGTGTTACTGGAGTGCTTGATAAACTTTGAAGCAAATGCTAACAACAGTGCGCTTCTGCCTCATGACATGATGGCATTGCTCTATGTATTTTTTTTCCTCGTATCGAACAGCCAAACGTGAGCAGTCTAGTTGGATACAAGGAAACCAAGTTAGTTAAAAAGAAAGTTTGATACAAGGAAACCAAGCATGACTAAACCAAACTTAGCGTGGCTGAGATTGTCCTCAAACGTGCTGATAATTTTGACTGTTACAAATTTTTGACATCAACCATGCATGCAAACTCTTTGGATCACACAGCAAATAATTGTTAATGATAAAAGTGTATAAATAGTTGTAAAAGCTTTTTTTAAAGGGTAAATAGTTGTAACATCGAAATGTATAATTGAGCTCCAACTCAAGTTCATCTAACTAAACTTGGTTCTCTTTGTCCGAATCTATATTCGTACTCTTGTCAAATTCAAATATTCGAGGTTTCAAATGTTCCACAAGCTAAAGTTTTGACATACAGAGTGGTCAAATTTTATTTTTGACATACAAAGTGGTTTCGTGATGAAGCCTGTCTTTGTACTACTGGGTGGTAACTTTTCCTTGCATTATCTTCTTACAAGCTGAACTGATAGTTTGCATTGCACGATGTTTTCTTATATGCGGTAGCTTGGAATCACAACTCTGGAGCGGCAATCATGCTGGCGCTGGATTCTGGGTTGCCATATTTGCGTTGCCTGATGTTATATATCTGTGGTAGCTCGGGATCACATAACTGGAGTAGCTTATCTTTGCTGCCCCTGAACTGACTTTTGTCATATGTTGCTGCTGGCATTGATGGTATCACGTTATAGGCCTAAACTTGTTATTATTTGGTTGTGAATAGCACTTGTTGGTACTGTTGTGCCTCCATCTTTGATTTAGATCATCATCACTGTATAGTTGGCTTAGGTTTAAGAGGTAGACTAATAAGAGAATATTTGCTACTCTAGTATTGTGATTAAAGTGATACCTTGAGGTAATATCTGGTTTTGCTTATCTCTGTTTTGTTAGCTTCACTGCTAAATCTAGGTATGTGTTCCAGATTATTGGCTTGTTGGACATGTACAATATACTGTGTTCTAGAATGGCATATGGTTTATTCAAGTCCTGCCTGTGTATGTGTTGTGCAACCGTGAGTTTTGGGTGTTATAAATACGTCTCTCATCGCCTCCTTCTTGGATGTATTTTGTTTTGCTGTTGAATATGTTGTTAGTGGGAAGCTTGCATGTATGGATGCAAATGTGTTGTTTGCATAGTAGGGAGAATGATGGCTGAATGTTTTATGAAGATGCATTTGCCTATTGAGTGAACATGTGGGCTTGGCAATTGATATTAACCTTGGACCAGATTTTTATTCAATGTGGGGAGCTTGAATTCTTATTTAGGAGCTGATCTGGAGTTTAGTTGGAAACGTTTATAGCTCTTACGTGCTTAAACTGTTGCCTGTGTGTTTTTGTATTTCAGGTAATGAAGAAGGTTAAGAAGATGAATTAGCTAGATTCTTTTCAGCAAGGGGAGAGGTGGATTCGGCCCTCTGATGCTGGTGCCAGATCGAGCGTGCTTTCTTTTTTAACCTGAGATGTGATGATGCTTCTCTGAGCTGGATAGGCTGGCTGGCATGTACGGCACAACAGCCTCGTGCTTGCCGCCTCCCTGTGTGACACTGACGATGGCACCGGGCCTGAAGACAGCGACGATGAGTTACACTTGGTTCGTCTATGGCGTGGGTGACGATCTAAACAATGCCGCTGTTCTTATTGCGGTTACTGGAGTATATTGTAGCAACTCCTCAAGTCGAACCTTGTGTGTAGTGTAGTGCTTGCTGTAGTGAGCATTAAGATTCGCGTCAGGATTTCAAATCTATGATCATTTAAGCGAATTCTACCAGCTCAAGTGCAGATCCTATATTTGTTGTATGCAACTGCTGGTGTTGTTTTCCAGTTGAACGGCCATGTATGCTCATAGACAAATAATTAGTACAGACGATGCAACTTGTCCTGGTTATTCTTTGAAAAAAGAAATGAAGATTTCAGGTTGGAATGGGACGTCTTTGGAAGACTGATTCTCTCCAGGCAGAAACAAGAGATTTAATTAACTTTGAAGCCATCTTCCATATTTACAACATGCATCCGAAAACTGCTACCTAGTCCAGAATGAAACTATTGAACCACGATCTGAAACGTGCAAGTGTAAGAAATTGTATTAGGAGTTAATGAAAAAAAATTAAACCACTGAACCACATATTCTGTACAGAAGGAGTATCTGATTTGCACTGGCAGCAAATCAGTAATTTTTGGAAAGCACAGGAAATTTACCCCGCTTTTGACGGAGTAATAAATCATGTTTTTAAAAGGGAAGTCCGCCTCGGATCCCCGATCCCTCCATCTCAGTAAGGCCCTGTTTGTTTCTAGAGTTTTTGTGGGTATTGGTGGGGATAATACTCTAGTGGATTGGGTGAAAAAAATAATTGGGCATGAAGCCTTGTCGCAACAAGTGGGAGTGTATGGTTCTTACGCTCGGGTAATTCCTGTTATTCCGACATTCGTCACATGGACAAATCATAAAACCATTCTTCAGCTTGTTTAACTTAACCACATCGAGAAAACGATGCATGCCATCAATGAACTCGGGACAGCGTCGATCACCGTACATCCATTCTCGGCTCATCTACATTACATAAATATATCAAAAACCATTACACCAGCTAAATAATGAATAGAGATACGTGACCAAATTAATTTATACAAGTTCATCACATTAAAATCAAAGTAGAGTAGTGCCCAAATGTAATACATAGTTCTCACGAAACATACATCAATCGAAACTAACATACAACTATCTAAAGAATTTAAATCCAACAACAAATGCAATCAGAATCGCAACCAAGGTAACTATTGAACCAACAGCATAATGATACCAAGCCTCTTGACTAATGGCATATTTTCTAATCTTTTTAAGCTTGGCGCGCATTGCATCAATCTTCCTCTCGTGAGCAGTGACGACGTCGGCAAGCTCGACCCCGTGAGCATCAACGATGTCGGCAATCTTCAAGTCCAATTCCATCTTCTCTTCTAGGCATTGGAGACGAAGATCTTCACTTATCTTCAATTTTGCTCTCAAATCGTCGTTTTCTTTTTTAAAATACTCGACAATAGGGTCAGCCGGAATTTCCGGTTCAACTACCTCCTAAATAAAAATATATCTACGTCAAGTTGGTCGGCATGATTGTTATAAACACGAAACAAAATAAATAGTTAAAAAGATATACCACATCCGAATCATAGACCGGACGAGGGCCGAAGGGGACGGATATCAAAACCATGACACTATACATATATAAAAAAAAACATAAGAAAATTATACAAGAAATAATTATGCATTTAAATCATATAACTAACAATTTTTAAAATAAAAGATAAAAAAAGAGCCTCACCGAGGTGGTGTCGGCGACGGAGCGGCGCGGGCGATCGACGGCGGTGAGGATCAGGGGACGGGACGACACTATATAAAACCATAAATTATATTTCAATTCGAGCTCAAAATGCATATAAAACAAATGAAATCCCTAATTTAGTCATTTCATCAAACACCTTGCAAGCACAACCAAAATCAAACTTGCTAAACTTGCACGAAAATGAGCTAAACTTGAAAAGCCGGAAGAGAAGATGAAGAAGTTGCTAACCCTTGTATAGGGTGCCACCAATCTTGACAAATGTTGGAGAAAAAATGGGTGATCTCGAGCTTGGGAGGGCTTGGGAGAGAGGAAAAATGGGGTTGGGGTCGAGTTGCTCCAAAATGGAAGATATAGGCAGGACATTTAGTACCGGTTTTACTTACCAACCGGTACTAAAGGGCCTGCCGTGGGGCCACTGCCCGTGGCCTGCGGGGCTGCACCCTTTAGTACCGGTTAGTATTAACAACCGGTACTAAAAGGTGACCTTTAGTACCGGTTGTTAATACCAACCGGTACTAAAGGTCCTCGCCGCGGGGCTCTAGCTGGCGCCCAAGCCCAACCGGTGCTAATGCCCCATTTAGTACCGGTTTTTGTGGCAACCGGTACTAAAGGGGCGCACCAATGCCTCTGTTTCTACTAGTGTACGTATACCTTTTCAGCTTTTCTCCTTCCTCTCCGGAGAAAATTCTGAGAAGTACGTAAGTAATGGTGGTGTACCGAACTCGAGCTCCGGTTGTTGGCGCGGACGCGTACTGAGTACTGACGTACACATGCATGCAGCCGGCCACGTTTCTTTCTGCACAGGAATAATTAGAGGCCATCACGATAGATATAAACGCGTACGTAAAGCTGGTTCGTTCGACACTCTCGAACCACTGGTGTTTGTTTGCACCGGTTCAACGCGCTGCTACTTGCAAGCTGATGGATCGTGTGCATGCGCGCTATAACGTACGTACGGTCACGCATGCAAGCTTTGCTCAAGACGAGGCATGCACCATTGCCAATAGTGAATTCCTACAAATAACTACTCGTATTTCTTGGTCGATCGCCACGGATAGCAAATCAGTTTTTTAGTTTCTTATTATCCTTGTGTGTATGTATTTTGCTGACCGGCCTGGTGGCGGAGTCTTCCACAGCGTGGGGCATTTTCTTTAAAGCAAAATCCGCATTAGTGGTGAGTGTATACGCGTGTATGTGAGCGTTTACGTTGTCTACTATGTTTCGCAAATAAATAAAAAGTTAGCCCCTAATCATTAGTAGTCACAACGAAGAAAGCGTCGCCGGGCGGGCCAGTTTACCTATTGCCGCTCTCAGCGGGCAGTAGGGCTCCTCCGCGTACCTCCGTTATCTAGATGGGCCGATCCATTTTCTCAGCGTTCCGTGTTTCGTTCTTTGCATAGTGCGGTTTCGGTTGCCTCTTTCTTTCTCTTAATTGTGATTTCCTGTTTCTCGTTACTATTTCAAGTTGCACGAACTATTTTTAAAAACATGTATTTTTAACGATTTTGCTAATTCTCAGTCGATTTAGAATTAAGAGAATTGCCTTAATTCTCAGTCATTTCCGTGTCTGTCGGATCTGTAGGTTAAGATTTGTACGTGTGGTGTCAATTTCTCGTTCTTTTCTTTTGAGAGTTTTTTACATTCAAATCACGAAATAATACAAAGTAGTTGACCCTTACAAGCACTCTGTAACACAATCACAAAGGACCATGAACACCTAGAACACCCTAAGACAACCATAACACATGAAAATCTCCGGAGCCCTGTGTCATCATCCCAGAATCTTGAGAGAAAACCCCTGCAGCAGAAAGATCTGCAACCAAGCGCAATCAGGTCATCATCTTCGACCACGGTATAATTGCCGCCACGCTGCTTCCTCTTTTCTTGACACCAGCGCCAAGAGGGCATGGACACCAATCCAACACACACCTGTAACAGCCGTCGCCATCTTTGGCTTTGAGTACCGCGAAAAGTGTCCCTTCCGGAAGGAAGAGAACTCGAGTCAACCGACCAGTCCAGCACCGCGGCCGGGCCATCCGCCCGGGCAAAGCAGGATCTCCCTCCAGCATCAGCGCAGAGGAAGAAGAACAGCAGCAGCAAATCATACCGACAAGGAGGAAGAAGGGTCTTCGTCTCCATGCATCCATCACCCATCTGAGGACCCAACCGGCCCGTGCCGATGGACCTCCAGACTCCATAGCCCGCGACCTCGACGAGATCCGGGGATCCCCACTCCGCTAGCTCCTAGACGAAGGCAATAGCCCCGCTTGACAGCGAACGGAGCCCAGAGAGATTTATTCCGACGCGACACCACCGCGACGGCCTCGGCAGCGTCTCCCTCAACCCTAACCCTACCGCGCACCCACCTAACGCACAGTCCCGAGGTTCCCCCTCCCTCCCGCCGCCGGAGCGGCAGACGGAGAGAGAGGGAACTTCCAGGAGCGACCGAACCGTTTTTGGAAAAATTGCTGATACCTACCCTAATTGCGTAAATTTCTCGTTCTAATGCAAGCACTACGTATGTGAGGCATTCAGTCCAGCCCTTTTATTTTCTTGTAGCGATATGGGCTTTCCCTTCCATAAACGTACATGGACCATTGTACACTGTTGCCTCCTTTTCACGTTTGTGCATATTTTCTTGTGTTTTTTTTCTTTCTATTCTCTTGTAACGTTGTTTCTTTTATTCTTTTTCCTTCCTTCAATCGTTTTATATTTTGTTTTTTACTGTTTATTTTTATTTTATTTTCATTGTTCACCAACGAATATAAGTCTTGTCTTTTCCAAACATATCATGTTTTGCTCAGTTGGTAATCTAACTGTCCTATTTTTTGCTCTAATATTCGTTTGAGTTGTCACTGGTCTCGTCGGTCTCGTCGCTAGCTGTGTCGCTAGCTGTGAGATGCACACGCGTAGATGTATGAGTGTGTCGTGTGGTTGTTTCTTTTAGTTATTTTGTTTGTCTACCACCTCGTGAAGTTTGTATAATGGGCTTTTCTTCCCTGTACTTTTATTCAAAATTAAGCATATACCCGCGTGTGGGCTTTTTCTAGTGCTGTCGTCTTTTGATGTTGAAGGGAGAAAGAAACTCTCGGTTATTTATCAATTTTTAATTTGCAAAGAAAAATATATGTTTGTTCTATATTTCCATGTACTCATTTATTTTTCTTATCTTTTTATTTTTCACATTTCCATTGGTAAACAATGCACTCATTTATTTTATAGAGAGTGCGACAATATTAAAATATTTGTTATTCATGATTATTTTAACTCTATTTTTTCTTAATTAGTTTTCTAGAATTACTAATTCTTAATCTAAGAGTAATAGTTAAATCCCAGTAGCTTGTAGACTAGGCCACCTGATTCGTGCGAGTCGATTCTTGCTTGTGTTTTTGTGTACGGAGGATTGCTATTTTGCTTTGTGCCAACCATGGTTATCGGTTTTAGTGATGCAATTACTTGAATTTGCTATGTGTCCAACTTGACTTGCAATTGTTTTTTCTTCTTTTGTCCTCAGTTGCAACTTGACTTGCAACTGAGAGAAAATAGTAATAATTATTTTTTTTGTGCTCAGGTGCACCTGCACTTATAATTGAGTTTTTTTTCTTGTGCTCAGTTGCAGCTTCACATGCAAATGAGATTTTCTCGAGTATGAGCCAGTTGCAATTGCACTTGCAAGTGATATTTTTTTCCTCTTTTTGTCCGCAGTTGCAACTGAGATTTATTTAGAGATGCCCTCAGTTGTAACTATACTTGCAACTAAGTTTTTTTTCTTACCCAGTTGCAACTGCACTCGTAATTGTTTTTTTCCGAGAATGCGACAGTTGCAACTGCACGTGCAACTGAGACAATTGAGTTTTTTTTTCATTGTCCCAAGTTCTAACTATAATTGCAACTTAGATTTTTTTTTTAGAGATACCCTCAGTTGCAACTGCACTTGCAACTGAGTTTTTTTACTCCCAGTTACAACTGCACTTGCAACTGAGATTTTTCAAGAGAATGCCCTCAGTTGCAACTACATTTGAAACTGAGTTTTTTTTCTTGTGTTCAGTTACAACTACACTTTTATCTGAGATTTTTTCGAGGATATGCACTTTCAACCGAGATTTTTGTCGACGATGCCCCCAGTTGTAATTGTACTTGAACTGAGATTTTTTGCAACGTCTTATGACGAAGAATATTTTTTAGGCGAGATGGCAAAAGCTTAAAGCAAAATATTCTCCATGTACGGCTGAATACTACAGGTTGTAGTATTATAGTACATTACCAAGTAAAGAAATTTAGCAGATTACATCTTTTTTTTAAATTAGTACAGAAAATAGAAAATAGAGGTAGCCCACTAAGCTAAAGGCCCAATAAACCAACAGACTGAAACAGGCCCAAACTCACGGTCGTTCATGAGGACCAACAATCGCTCGTACTACCCTGGTTCGTACGCACCTACAGCCAATCGCGGGGTTAAACTAAATCGTTCGAAAACAAAACTGCTGACGTCGTCCGACTGAGAATTAAATTAATTCTCAGTCGATTGAGAATTAGTAACACCCTATTTTTAATATTCAAAAGGATTTTAATTGATTTTTACTATCTCAGTTCAAAGCTATACACCAAAAGTATAAAAGGTTCATACATACAAAAAAATAAAGGTTCATGTGCATAAAAAGGTTCATGTGTATAAAAGAGGTGTTCGTGTATTTGGTAAAGTATCTACGAATAGACTAGACTATTTTTTTGCGATTAATTTCTGAAGAATAACAAACCGTAGAACTTTGTTTTGAACCTCGCAAACAACTATATTTTGCATCGCGTGAACATTTTTTTTCACATAAAAACATCATGGGTTTTTCGAACTGTACAAACATTTCTCAGCTTCCTTAAACAATTAACGTTGAACCTCGTGAACAATTATGTTGTACTGTTTGACCAATTTTCTCTCTTATGAATATATTTTTGAACCCCGCTAACAAAATTTTCTAGCTACATGAACCCTTTATTCTAATATATCTTTTCAACTTTGTGAACAATTCCGGAACAGATTCTACACAATAGGCCAATTTCGTGCTATCCAACAATTAGAAATTCCCTAATGCATTTGTGGAAAAGGAAAACAACATGATTAATAATTGTTTATGTGATGGAAAAGAACAGGAAAGTGAAAATAACCAAAATGGCTGCTAATAAACTGTAAAGAAAATGAATAATATTACAAAGATATGGGAGTAGAAAGATAAACTGAAAGAGTGAAAAGATAAAAAAAAAGCACGGTAACAAGGAAAAAGCAGAAAGAAGCCAAGAAATCTCCACTCAACTCCCCATTGCCCATCGGTGTTTTTTTTTCAGGACACCCGGTAGTTTTTTTTTGGTATGGATATTCTCGATCTGTACTCTTTTTTTTTTTGACGGAAATTCTCGATCTCAGAAAAGGGGTACGCGGCACCTGGTAACGGCCGCGTCGAGCGGGAAATAAATACTGCCTATTACTCGCCAGGTTTTTTTTTCTGTTGAGAATAGTGTTCCTTGCCAGGTTCATTCTCTGCCTCGTCAAAAAAAAAAAGTTCATTCTCTGGGCTGTGGAGAGACAACAAGAAGATCGTTACCTGGGCCTAACCATGGTCGCACCGGGCGTCGTGCAGTGCGACCGATTTTCCTCCGATCAGTCGTCCGCGCCAAAATATTTTGACCAATTTGCCTTACTGGTTTATGCTTTGGAATCAAGTGGTCGAGCGTAACCAAAACTACGCTACTCCAGTATAGGATTCCGAAGGTTGTAAGCTTGGGACCAAACAAACGGACGTACTCCCATGAACCATCAATCACAGAGAAGTAGATACTAGGGTATTACTCTTATTACAAACTATTCTTCCACCCATGGGGTATTATGTCTTAAGATTAATGAAGACTATGCAGGAATAGGAGTTGGAGCTGCGGCAACTCTGTCTTTAGTAGAGGGTTTTTCGCAGTCCTCCTTGCACATGTCACCACCGCCATAACATATATTATTAAACGGGCAACAGTAGCAAGGTTCATAAACACACCGTGCGTTATAATAGCACAACCCGTACGGAAGGTTGATCTTCTCATTATCCATGTCAGTGATGATTCGGCCTATGTACCACCAAATGAACCATCATTATGCAATTATTTTGGATTGGTCAACAGAAAGGCAACAAATACGATAAGAAATGGAAGAAATTCAATATACATGCTAACGGATAACTAAAAAATGGGAATAACTTCTTGGAACTGAACGACAGAAGTTTGATAAATATAGATCCAACTGATTACCTTGAGCAAGTGTAGCAGAGCATACGACATGTACACAAAGAAAGGCTAGTGCAAGTACACGGATCGTGTATTTGTCCATCCTCGGACACAACACAAGGTTCATCGCTTGTCGTTGATCTTGATTAATGAGAAAATATGTGTTCTGCCAGAAGATAGATGATTGTAATACGCATACGGCCCCCTATATAAAGATAGATTGAGAGAGAAGGGATAAGATCTGATGTTATAAATGATCCCACTTTCATGCCAGAGATATTAAGAAATAAAATTGGAATGGTTTAATTGTTGGAAACTTAAGCAATTTTTAGTAGAGTTTAATTAGAAATCAACAAGACAAATGCATTAATAATCCACAGTATAATGCTCTTAATCTCTAAGATAAAAGCAAATAAAATTAATCATGGTACGAATCTCCATCCACGGTTCACGTGCATCCCTTACACAATAACCTATTTGTTTCGGCTGGAAGAAACCAATTGATCAATCGAGCGTACGACTGATTATTATTTTCTTCTTGTTTCTTCTTCATGCACTTCGTGATGATGTTGCCGTCGTGATGGCACTCCGCTCGTGTTTCTTTCAAGTGTTGGAGCGATGCGGACGACCGTTGGTAGCTCGTAGTTTTTCGGATATACACATGTTTGTCGTTGTGCAGAATATTCTTCATCTGTCGATCACTTTTTCTTGTTCTTTGTTGAGATATCTAGGGCGAAACAGAGATTGCAGGGAAAAGGAAGGAAAGAAAAAAAAATCCGCTAGCTCATGGAAATTCTCTCCTGCCTCCAATAATATCCTTCTAGTGGTGGGGCTACATTTTCTGTGATCGGTCCTACAGAATATCCATATTTTAGCCATGCTTGGAGCTTGGTTTATTGTTATTTTCATTTTTGTAGTACTAGCTTGATTTCTTGTTAATTGCATGCATATCAATTGTTTTATTAATCCAAGTTTTGGGCTTAACTCACCAAATCGGTTAGTACATCTTTAGTTTTTTTAAACTTAGAACATACTATTAATCTTAAATGTTTGAGTCGTCGGTGTTTTGCTCGCCTGTCCGTTGCGCAGCCCAAATCTTGTGGTTCGAAGGCGCTCTGATGGTGGCTATGATCTCCCGCGCGTAGCTAGCTAGTCTTGCGGAGAACGCGGCGAAACTATTGAGGAGCCGAGGAGGAGATCGGCTGTCACGGCCAGCAGAGACGGTCGTCCCGCTTTCCCCGAAGCACTCTTAGTCTTTACTCCATAGATTTCTCTGGATTTTAACTAGTACCTATGTCGGTCTGTAAGATTTATCGAGGTTTCGTTCCCAACATCGTGTCAGACCTTCACTGTTCCTGATGAGTGCACTTCTTCGGTTATCAGGTTACATCATCAGTCAAAGGACGACCAGGATGCTTACCTACCCATTTAATAAGTTAGCTAAACTCTTTTTAAGACTGTGTAATCATGTGTTGTAATGAATATCGGATGTGTGGCTCCTATGGAGGCTCATTATAACCATGGAGACTGGGAGGCTGGGTGGCATGTGATTCAAAACGCTAAATCGTTTGTCCCAACTTTCTTGTTTTTGTTGAGTGTTTTCGTAGATAGCTACCTTTCCATTTCGCATTAATACTCTATATCTAACGAGAACTTATTCTTGAAATGTTGTACAGTTGCACCTTAATTACTTGGTTCGTATTAATTGTTATAACAACACAAGTTAATCAGAAATAATATTACCTATAAACTATATGGACAATGTATCTTCTCTCTCAACCATTTTTGTGGATGTCCACAAGATCATTTCTTAAATTCCAATATAATGTCATATCAAGACATAAGTTATTATAGTGTGTCGATTCATTAAATTAATTAGGAAAAATATAATGTTCTTGTCATAGTGAAACTAAAATAATTTTCATAAATTATTATAATAGACATGTGATACACTATAAACTGTATGGACTATATGGACACGATGGATCTGAACACGTATACGTATGAACGCATAGGAACATAAAAGGGGTACGCGACACTTGGTAACGCTCGCGTCGAGCGGCAAATAAATATTGCATGTTACTTGCCAGGTTTTTTTTTCTGTTGAGAATAGTGTTCCTTGCCAGATTGGTTTTATGGGCCGTGGAGAGGGAACAAGAAGATCGTTACCTGGGCCTAACCATGGCCTCATCTGACGTCGTGCAATGCAACCGACTTTTCCTCAGATCAGTCGCCCGCGCAAGTAAAACTGCACTACTCCAGAATATGATTCTGAAGGTTCTAAGCTCGGACCAAACAAACGGACGTACTCGGTACTCCCATAAACCATCAATCACAAACAATTAGATACTAGAGTATTACTCTTATTACAAACTATTCATCCGCCCATGGGGTATTATGTTTTGAGATAAATAAAGACTACGAAGGAATAGGAGATGGAGCTGCCGCAACTCTGCCTTCGGTAGAGGGTTTTTCGTAGTACGTCTTGCACATGTCACCATCGATGTAGCACATATTATTCATTGGACAACAGTAGCAAGGTTGATAAGCGCACCCTTTGGTATAATAGCACAACCCATATGGAAGATTGATCTTCTCGTTATCCATGCCAGCGATGATTCGGCCTATGTACCAACAAATGAACCATCGCTATTCAATTATTTTGGATTGGTCAACGGAAAGGCAACAAATCTGATAAGAAATGGAAAAACTTCAATATACATGCTACCGGATAATTACAAAAATGGAATAACTTCTTGGGACTGAACGACAAAAGGTTTGGTAAATATAGATCCGACTGCTTACCTTGAGCAAAGAGTAGCAGAGCATACGACATGTACAAAAAGTAAGGCTAGTCCAAGTACACGGATTGTCTTCTTGTCCATCCTCGGACACGCCACAAGGATCAAGGCTTGTCGTCGATCTTGATTAATGAAAAAATATGTGCTCTGCTAGAACATAGATGATTGTACTACACATACGACCCCTATATAAATATGAAAGAAAAGGGATCAGATCCGGTGCTATAAATGATCAAGCAATAAAACTGGAATGATTTTATCATTGGCAACTTAAGTAATTTTTAGTAGTTTAATTAATGAAATCCAAATGAATTAATAATCCACAATATAACGCTCTGATCTCTAAAATAAAATCAAATAAACTTAATAATGGTACGGTTCTCCATCCACGGTTCACGTGCCTCCCTTATGCAACAACGTATTTGTTTCGGCCGAAGGAAACCAATTGATGATCGAGCTTACGACTGATTTTTGTTTTTCTTCTTCTTTGTTTGTCGGAGTCTGGTGCAAGCATGCACTTGGTGATGAACATCGGATGTGTGGCTTCTATGGAGACTCAATATAACCATAGAGAGTGGGAGGTTGGGTGGCATGTAATTCAAAATGCTAAATCTTGTGTCCCTACTTTCTTGTTTTTCCTAGTTTGTTCCTAGATAGCTACCTTTCCTTTTTGCATTAAAACTCTATATCTAACAAGAATTTATTCTTTAATATTGTAGAATTGCTTCTTATGTGGTTCATAATAATTTTTATAACAAAACAAGTAAATCAGAAATCATATTACCTATAAACTATATGGACAATGTATCTTCTCTCTCAACCATTTATGTGGATGTCCACAAGATCATTTCTTAAATTCTAATATAATGTCGTATCAAACCATAAGTTATGATAGTGTGTCGATACATTAAATTAATTAGGAAAATTATAAAGTTCTTGTCAAAATGAAACTAAAATATTTTTCATAGACTAAAATTATACTAATAGACATGTGATACATCTCAATTATATTCAATTTTCTTCAACTATTTTTTTGGTCATGAGCAATTCTACTCCAACTAAAATTATACTCAATTTTTGTTACTGTCTCTTTCGAGAGTGAGAGATTACTGAAAATAAATACACCTATTTACTTAACATATCAATGAATGTACTCATGAATATTCAATTTGTTCCAGTGCATTCTATAGAGACATGTTGTCTATGAATGTAATATATTTTAATTTATACTTAAATTTTAGTAGTCTCATGAATTAGTCTATAGGACAACTCCAACTGCAAGAATTTCTCATGCCACCTCTCCCAAATTTCTGAAACATGTTTTACTCCCTCAATATTAAAATATAAGGCCCATCTTAGCGTCAAGTAAATTTTGAAGTATCATGGGGATACTTCAAGTTATAAAAATGCTGAAGTATTAAATACTGTAAGCATTTGGATCCAATAAAAACTGTGGCTAGCTTTAGAAACCAAAGTATTCTACAAAACTATATTTTTCTCGTATTGAAAACTTCAGCCCGGCCATCTTTTTTTCTAAACGGAGAAACAAGCTCGTGTCCTGACCCTCGCGAAACATCTACTTTGTCAAGTTACCTTCGTCTACACTCTACAGTGTTTAGGGCAATGTCCTCTTCTTCAACCATGAAGAAAGTAAGCTCACCACCACGTGGATAAGAAGGTTCGTTCAATTGCTCTGCTCTTATTTGATTTCGGTCCACAGCTCATCGAACGTTTCTTCTCAACTTGATTGCACCACTCGTGCCATATAGGTCAAGAACATTCTTGCCAAGATCTGCTCCGATTCCCACATAGACGGGCACAACGGATCAGGTTTTGCGCTACACATCGTCTCCGTAGGTATTGGTGTCTTGTTGTCATGGTTGCATGCACGATACCAACCCAAACCTTGTACAAATCTATTATGGTTGGTTCACCTTCATGATATTCCGAGGTTGGCCTTCACCTATTTTTGAAGATGTGTTTTGTTGTAATACTCACCGAGCTCATACATGCAACATGACAAATCGTCAACATAATGTAAAACAACGTTCTTCATACGCCTCATAGTTTCACGAAACAGAGAAACACCACGGTATCAAGAAACTGCAATATTCATTGAACCTTCGAATGTTAATAATTGTGGAAGTCTGTGCGCATCATTTTAATGCAGAGGCCAGGGATCCGCACCCCATTTTCTAAAAAAAATACACTGGAATACTTTGTCTTTCGAGCTTCGAATTTTTTTTTTTTTTTGAGTTTTCGAGCTTCAAATAGTGATCCACTAGAAGCCAGCCATGCATGCAATCAGGGTATACGATAGATGTGGTTGGACGATACATGCAACCTGGCACGTCAAATAAACGGGCACCAAACATAATGCAGCTACGTACTGTACATTCTTTTCTTATGGTATGTGTATGCCTTTTCTCTCCGTAGAAAATTCTCACACGTACGTACGTACGTAGTGGCAGTGTACCGAACTGGAGCTCCAACGCGTACACGTACACATGCATGCCGGTCGGACGTCTACACTTTTCTTTCCGCACAGGAATAATTAGGCCATCACGATGGATATCATCGCGTATGATGCGTAAAGCTGATTCGTTCGACACGTATACGTACCACTAGCTAGCGTTGCTGTGTTTGTTTGCGCTGGTTCAACGCACTACTTGCAAGCTGATGGGTCGTGTGCTGTGTGCATGCGCGTTATAAGTACGTACGGTCCATGCATGCAAACCTTTGCACAAGACGAGTCATGCATGCAGCATTGCCAACGGTAGATTCCAAGTAAAAAATAACAAATCGATAGCAAATACTACCTCCAATTTAAAATAAGTACAACAGTTTTAAATTCGGGTGATTTCAAACCTACAATACTTATTATGTACGAAAGTGGTATGTTTTTTCATTTCAGTACATGTATGTATATTGGTCTTGAACGAACAACATTGACTGTACGTCCTGATGACGGATTCAGTCCTCGACCCTCGTATTACTACAGCGTATGGGAAAATATCTAGCGATCCCCTGCCTTAAATGATACCATGATACCATTTTTCAAAATTCAATTTTACAAGTGTCGGAAAATTCCGAAACAAATGGTGGGTGTTCACAAGATATGTGTTTACATGTCCTAAATTTTTCATAGCCAATTTCAAAATACACACGGAGAAACAAAAAACACAAAATGCTAAGTGAATAGTGTCAGTTTTTGTTTTGTCTATTTGTGACAATGTTCTTGTTGGATTTGTCTTTTTTGTTTCTATGCAGATATTTCGGATCTGGTTCTGCGAATGTTAGGAGTCGTAAACGCACACAACTTGTGAACATACACAAATTGTTTCAGTTTTTTTCTAAAACTTTAAAAATTAAATTTTGAGAAATGGTATTATGGTATCATGTGACGTGTGGGATCGCTGGATATGCACTCATGACCGGACACTCTCCTCACTACTGCCTGAGCGACCTCTCACCCGTAGAGCTAAAGCAGTGTATGGCCCATGTTATTTTTGATGTGTTCCAAATTTATATAAAGATAAAGGCTAACTTCGAAACGGAGCGGAGGCCCGTCGTCGGGAGGCTGGGGCCGTAGCGGTACACATCGTTGCCAAGTCGGACTGCAGCCGACTTAGGGTTTTACAACCATATATATCTCTTGTAAGCCGCCGGTTGGGATAACTCGCAAGTTGTAAATCCCTGGTGTCGCAACAGTGGAACATGGGGTTCCCCTAGTGCTGCCAAAGTGAGTCCACTACCTATGGGTCCACCAAGAAGATGGACAAGGCAAGGAGACAAGACTGGCAGATGGGCCAGCCCATCTGCCCCACGGGAATCCGACAAGCTTGACATCGACAAACTACGGCTAAGGACTAGGTGGCCTTCCGGGGTCACCTACAACCCGGCGAGCAAGGCAGGGCAACCGAGAGCCCAAGCGCCCGGCAGCAGGCCAGGCTCGCTCTTGGGTTCCCCTATGTACGGCGAAGAGGATAAGCACACCAGCACGTGTAGGAAGCTTGTAGAAGACTTGGGCGCCAAGACGAAGGACGCCCCCAGTGACGTCGCCTGGGGCGTGGTCGGTGGGGCTGCCAGGCCCTGTCCGCCACGCTTTCCCTCACCTAACCGCGGATGGATACTTGGACAAGAGAAGGCCACGTCGCCTCTAGAAGAACACCGGGGGGGTTTTCCCGCCTAAAACCCCCCACGCTACTAGCGTGACCGTGTGGTATTCCCATAGCCTGTAAAAGGAGGACCAAGGCACCGAGGCAAAGGACCGGATCCAAGCTGAACACAAGCAAGACTAGCCTAGGGTTTAGAGGGGAGAGAGAGAGGTGGTTCCTCAGGGCAAGATCTGCTCTTCTTCTACCTCTAGCCAACACTCTGCCGGGTACATCCCCGAAACCACCCTTGTAAGCTACACCATGATGAACACCTCAATCCAGACATGCAGGAGTAGGGCTTCTAGCCTCCGGGCGGCCTGAACCTGGGTAAAACTTTCTGCATCTCTGTGTTGATTGCTTGAACGTCGGATCGGAGAACTCGACGTGTATCACCCGGGTGAGGTGATTCGCAGCCTCCTTCGCGCCCCGTGCCGAAACTAAAAAGGGGTATCCTTTACTCCCTGTGTCCGTCTGCCGAGACACGACATCCGGTGCGCAAGCGCTGGATTCATCTTCATCAACCTCAAGTTCATCATCGGCAAGATCTACTTCGAGTTCTTCGTCAAGCATGCCACCCAAGAAGAAGAACGACACCGCGGCCTCCAAGCTGCCTCTCCTTCGCGCACTCAGGCTTCCGCCGAACGCCGTGCCACGGAGCAACGCCAGAACGCTCCTCCCCCACCACGGAGAAACCTGACCTGTGTTTTCCTTTTTGCCTTTTACCGCCCGATTTTTGGAAGCATACTATTTTAGTTTTGGGATTTTCCCGTTTGTTTGTAGAAATATAGCGCCTTGTTCTCATTTTGGTATTTTCCCGCCAGAGTTTTATGGGATGTAGACCAATATTTCCATTTCAGCATTTTCCTGCCCACTTTCACGGGCTATATATCATGTATTTTCTTTGTTTGTTTTCCCGCCCATTTTAACTTTTTTCATTTTCCCGCCCAAATTTTCCGGTGCTATACCACACTATTTGTGTTTCAGCCTTTTAGCACATGTTTTCGTTTTTTCCTTTTCCCGCCTGTTTTTTGGAAGCACACTATTTTAGTTTAGACATTTTCCCATGCGTTTGTAGAAATATAGCCTGTTGTTTTCGTTTCGACATTTTCCTGCCCAATTTTCATGGGAGGTAGCGCAATATTTCCATTTCAGCCTTTTCCCGCCCATTTTCATCGGCCATAGCCTTTTTTCTTGCGTTTTCCCGCCCATTTTAATTTTTTCATTTTCCCGTCCAATTTTCTGATGCTATACCACAATAGTTGTGTTTTTGCCTTTTCCCGCCTTTTTTTGGAAGCACACTATTTTAGGTTAGGGCTGTTCATCGTACGTTTCCACAAATATGGCACATTGTTTTTGTTTCGGCATTTTCCCACCTAATTTTCATGGGTTGTAGTGCATTTATTTCCATTTCAGCCTTTTCCCGCCATTTTTTTTTGGAAGCACACTGTTTTAGGATACAGCTTTTCAAGTTCGTTTGCAGAAATATGGCGCATTCTTTTCGTTTCGGTATTTTCCCACCCAATTTTCATGGGTTGTAGTGCATTTATTTCCATTTCAGACTTTTCCCGCCTTTTTTATGAAGCACACTGTTTTAGGGTAGAGCTTTTCACGTTCGTTTGCGGAAATATGGTGCATTGTTTTCGTTTTGGCATTTCCCCGCCCAAATTTTCATGGGCTGTAGTGCATTTATTTCCATTTAAGCCTTTTCCCACCCTTTTTCAGGGGTTATGGCATATTTTTTCTTTCATTGTTTTCCAGCCTTTTTTTCATTTTCCAGTGCTATACCACACAAGTTTTGTTCGATTTTCCAATCCATTTTAGTTTCCGCATATTGCCGCCTTAGCACAGTATTTTTGTTTGAGCCTTTTTTGGCCCGTTTTCGTATTGTATTTTCTGGCACGATTTCAGGGGCTATAGGATTTTTTTTATCTTGGCATTTTCTCGACCATTTTTTCTGTACTTTTAGGCCCAATTTTCGAGGGCTGTATGTAGCACACTATTTAAGTTTCGGTCTTCCCCGTCCATTTTTGTTTTTGCATTTTCGTGCCTATTCTTGGGCTACAACACTTTTTTGTTTTTGATATTTTTTGGCCCATTTTAGTTTTGGCATTTCCGTCCAGTTTTCATGGTATATAGCACACTATTTTACTTTCGGCCATGTCTCACCAAATTTTGTTTCGAACCTTTTCCACCCGTTAACTATAACATGATGTGTCCCATCAAATCATGTTATATGGACGCATAACATGATATTAGCGCATGCTCATGCATATGGGCTATAGCACACTATTTAAGTTTCGGTCTCCCCTCACCATTTTCGTGCCCGTTCTTGGGCTACAACAAAAACAAATTGACATTTTTCGGCCCGTTTTAGTTTCGGCATTTTCTCGTCCAGTTTTCACATTCTATTGCACATCATTTTAGTTTCGGCCTTTTCCCGCCCATTTTTGTTTTGGACCTTTCCTGCCCACTAACTAACTGGGACTATAGCACATTGTTACATTGTTTTAATTTCAGCATTTCCCGCCAATTTTCGTTTCAGGGATTATAACACACTATTTCCGTTTAGCCATTTTCCCGCCAAGTAGCTATATGGACACATAACATGAATATCAGGATATGGACCCATTAATCGATCAACCGTAACTAGTACAGTACTAGGTACAAGCCTACAATTAATGTTGCACTTGGACCAACACCGCGACGTACTATTTGATTTTAGTTTTGGGCGGCAGAGCGGGAAGTCGAGGCAGAATATGGAATCGATCACCCGGCCGGACCAGTCGAGCCCGCCCACGGCGTATTTGATTTCTGTCTTGGGCGGCCGAGCGGGAGATCCGGGAAGAGGTGTAAATGCATGCGGCCTCCTCGGTACTCGAGCCAGCCAATGAGACGAGTCCAAGCAATTGCACGCGGATCGCCCATCCCAGCCGTCCATCTCAGCCCAGCGCACGCACCCACCGGGAGGGGAAACGAACGAACGCGAATGGGATGAGCGTCGAGCACCACACTACCACTACCACCCTTTGCACGCGAATGCAGCAGAAGATCGAGATCTGATCCCCTTGCCGCCGCCTCCGGCCCCGGTCGAATCCGGCCAACTCCGGCGAGTCCCCAGGCTGCAGACCACCGCGGCGGGAACAGCTCCTCCTCCTCCTCTCCCGACTCCATGGCGTGGAACCGCCGAATCGCCGCCCCACCAGAAACCCTAGCGCAGGCTCGGGATTCCGGCGGCGGCGCCTGAAATCGGCAGAGGAGCAGGAGGGCTAGGACGACGTAGGCGGCGTGGCTGCTGCACGCGCGCCTTCGCTGCCCAGGCCTCCTCCGCCGGCCGGCACCGGGACTCGGGGAAGACGAGGAGAACGAGCTCGATGCCCAGGTTGCTCTTTTTCTTTTTCTTGTGTCACACTAGTATGTGGACTGCATTTGGGGATGCATTACACCATGCACACATCCTTGATTATTGGTATGCATGCCCGCGTCCATCACGTACGTGCACCATGCATGGTCCTCCTACTTTCCCCAAATTCAACTTAATCAGGACATCCCATCTCGAGTAACTAACTTGTGGGCAGAAATCTGTTTCAACTTGTCGAGCGATGCATAGGAAATGTATGTGCTCAACTTTATTTTTTGATTTGCTTGCTGCTTATGCATATACAGTGATGAAACTTCTTGTATATTTCCAGGTTCAGAACAAGCATTTAGGACCATGTTGGAGGAAGCCGTCCTCCGCCGCCTCGGCAAGCAGCAACAATGGCGGCAACAGAGGCAGCCAGGGATCCATCTCTCCTCACATCAATTTCTGAAGGTCCCTTTTTTTTCCCTCCTGCAATTTTTCTCTTGTCCGACTATTTTCAACTGAATGGATGCTCAACTTGTACCATTTGCAGATGTCAAGCAACCGAATAGAGCCGCCGCCGCTGGTGGTTTCGGCAATGGCGCTACCGCAACCCAAACTGGCAGGTCACTGCCGGAGTGTTTTGGCTGTTGGGCTCATGGTTTAACTTACCTGTTGTGCCTTCATGGTTCTGTTGAGCAAATGATTGGGTGGCTGGTTCAGGGGGCGCCCCCGCTGATCGCTGACCTTCCTCCAATCCGACATGACTGGCAGGTGCCTCCCGCTGCCTATTGATTTATGACTAAAACGCACACACATGCTTCAGTAGCAAGAATGTTGTTGCATTTGCTTATATCATCCATTCCATCTGTATGTGGCTGTTGAGGAAGTCCAGTACTACAAGCTACTGTTTCGAAATTAATGCAGCTTATATCTCAACATAATTGAAGTAATTATCATCATGCACACACCACCTCGCTAGTTGCTACTGGGGTGTGGTGTAGATAATTTAACTCTGCATATGTGTACGACCTAATCATATGCATGGTGCTCAAAGCATCATCTTGGCTAGATGATTCATTGTTACCATATATAATAGCTGCTGGTTCATGTACACACTTTGTGTGCCTTGATGGTGTCAGACCACACTGACGGCCCAGACCACACACTGCCACTGTGCATACATCTCTCTTGGTCTTACTGATTACGAAGTGCAAATGTCTAAATTATTGCGTGCTTAATTTGGTGCCAGTGAGTGTTCTGTGCTCCTAGTACTGGTTGTAGATAATTATTTCAAGAACTTGCAATAATTTGTGAATTTGTAATCTCAATACGTCAAAAAACATTCTAGACCATACACAGGTGTTGTAGAGAATTATTTCAAGAACTTGTGTTTAGATCTTCATGTAAGATAAAGTGGAACATCTTGTGTGGATGAGATCGATAGCAGTAGCAGTATATTGTTTGATAGTTCTCGAGCTTCTGGGTCTGATGTCACATGGATTCGTAGGTAAACCTGGTCAGAATATCCATGTTTCTTTCTCTCTTGGAATTCTCGGTATTCTTGAACTGAAAAATGTAGCAACTAAAGTAAATGAGGTTGCCGAGTTACTTTTTATTTTTATCTTTCACTGGATCTGACTAGAAAAATCCATCGACATACACAATTGTGAGTATGTATCATTATGCATCTTGGCTGCAGAGTACTTTGTGATGCTGGGACCATTAATGTTGCTTCTGTTCTAGTGTATGGTGTTTGGCTTGCAAATAAGGTTTAGATCATTTGTATTTCGTATTGCTGAATATAAAAGTTCCCAACCCCGTGAGTACCGACCGTAAGTTTTAACCTGGTCTTGCACACTTATTTTTGCAATCTGAACATGATTGAGCAGAGCTCATTTATATAAAATGCCTAAAACGTTTACTGAAAACAATGACTAATGGAATGCCGATTTGTATGAGTGTTTCTTGCAAAGTTAACTGGTTAGTTTTGTCTTCCAGCTAGTTCTTATGCATACTTGCTATCCTGATTGACTAGTACACCGTGATGATATTTCTTTGAGAATCATGCATTGTGAACTTAGATGTGTATACGTTTACAAGTTGCTTTGCACTTTTGTGTATTATAAATCTCAAATACCATGCTTACTGTCCCAGAAATTTGATTAAACTTCCTTTTTTCCCTCGAGAACACTACCTGCTAGCTTATATGCATCTATCTACTGTAAAGTGAACAAACATTTTATGGTGCTGTAGGTGAACAGAACTTCCCAAGCCCAAGAGCAGCATGATTGTACTATGTCGAGGGCTTCTTCCAATGCTCTGGTACCTGCATTTGGACTAGCCCCCCAACAGCCGTGATCGGGCGATGATTTGGGTGCGTATCTGCTCCCCCCATTGTGTCATGTGCGCTCTGTTGCAATCGATCGAGCCTTGGTTATTCTTTGGTGAGGCCATTGAGCCTATGATCTAGAAATGGTCTGTCTTTTGAGAGAATACCATGTGCTGGGTGCCCTTTTTTTTGTAGGTATAGCTGTTGACGTGTGTTACAAAAGTTGTCTCAGTTACTTGATAGCATGACCAGGTTTCTTACTTTTATTATGGTGACCATGATATGGCTTGTAAATTTAGCAACTGCATGTATACTGGATTTTTTCGTGGTAGTTAATCCTGCTAGTATGTTTTCGTGGCAGTTTATCTTGACAATTATACTTTGTATTGGTAACTATTCTGGAATCTTGTCAACAAAGTGCTTGTTTTTTCTCCGTAGAATGCACGAGGGTGCTTTAATGATATGAGTTTTCCTGACATAAACTCTTACTTCAGTGGTGCCTAGCTCGGACTCAAGTTCATCTAACTAGACTTGGTTCTCTTTGTCGGAATCTATATTCTTACTCTGACTCTGAGTGTTCAAATGTTTATTTTATTTTTGACATACAAAGTGGTTGTCGTGGTGAAACCTGTCTTTTGTACTACTGGGTGGTAAATTTTCCTTGTATTATCTTCTTAGAAGCTGAACTGATAGTTTCTTATATTCTTCCTGTGCAGACAAGTGGCCGTCGGTGATTTGGTCTGGCAATGACCGAGTCGTTGCGGCTCCAGCGGAGCTGCTGCTGGGCTGGCCATGGCCTTCCTTGTGGTTTTCTCGGCTGGATCCTGGCTTTGACTACCTCCTTGGCGTTGCCGCCGTGCTGCAACGGCGGTGGTGGTGATGTTTGGCCTCGGCTACATCCCACTCTGGTGAGCTCCTCAGGTTGCATGTTTGGTTAAAGTGTGTCGTTGGATTATGAACGAATGAAGAGAAGAGTGGCAAGTTATCTTGTCTTGGAAATAATTTTAGGCTTATATGTGCTGGATGCATAGGCCTGCTTATATTTGCTACATGCATAGGCTGCAAGTTATCCTATTGGTATCACTTTTGTACATCCAGTAGGACCTCCTCTGTTTCAGCTAGTATCAGTGTCTGAATGCATGCTGTTATTTCTGGTAAGCCACTGTGATTGATGGTTTTGAGCTGTTGCTCTAAGCTTCCTAGTACTTGGTTCCGAACGCTACTACCTGGTAGTGTGGTATTGATCTGGCCTTTGGCTAGTGAGGAATGTCTCCATTTGTTTGACATTCTTTTGTTCTAGAGATTACCCATTTTAAATGAACAAAAGAAAACATTGCCAGCACATGAACTTTCTTGTGCATGAACTGCATATATACTGGATTTTTTTGTTGTAGTTAATCCTGCTAGTATTTGTTCGTGGTAGTTAATCCTGACAATTATACCTTGTATTGGTAACTATTCTGGAATCTTCACAACAAATTGATTATTTTATTCCATAGAATGCATGAGTGTGTTATGATGATATGAGTTTTCCTGACATAAACTCTTGTTCACTGGTGCCTAGCTAGTGTTGCTTCCGAGAAAGAGAGCTGTTTGTGGCTGTTGCAAGTGCAGTTGTTTGTGAGACGGAAGTTCATGTGAAAATGAGATCTGGATGTTTGCCCACTTTCCACATTTGTGTTGATGATTTGCCTTTATCCTTGCAGGTTACGTCGGGCATAGGAAAAAAGTCGAGCAGCTGTGTAGGGCTTTTGGTGATGAGGCGAAGAAGTGACAACCTCCTCCTGAGGCTGCTGCTGCCAGTCGCCACTCCGACATGCTGCTGCCGGCCACGTCCCCAACCTGCTGCTACCAGCAAGGAAGCCGTCATAGAAAGGTGAGAGGCCATCGGTTGGACTAGAGTGCTTGATATATATGTGTTACTGGAGTGCTTGATAAACTTTGAAGCAAATGCTAACAACAGTGCGCTTCTGCCTCATGACATGATGGCAGTGCTCTATGTATTTTTTTCCTTGTATTGAACAGCCAAACGTGAGCAGTCTAGTTGGATACAAGGAAACCAAGTTAGTTAAAAAGAAAGTTTGATACAAGGAAACCAAGCATGACTAAACCAAACTTAGCGTGGCTGAGATTGTCCTCAAACGTGCTGATAATTTTGACTGTTACAAATTTTTGACATCAACCATGCATGCAAACTCTTTGGATCACACAGCAAATAATTGTTAATGATAAAAGTGTATAAATAGTTGTAACAGCTTTTTTTTAAGGGTAAATAGTTGTAACATCGAAATGTATAATTGAGCTCCAACTCAAGTTCATCTAACTAAACTTGGTTCTCTTTGTCCGAATCTATATTCGTACTCTTGTCAAATTCAAATATTCGAGTGTTCAAATGTTCCACAAGCTAAAGTTTTGACATACAGAGTGGTCAAATTTTATTTTTGACATACAAAGTGGTTTCGTGATGAAGCCTGTCTTTGTACTACAGGGTGGTAACTTTTCCTTGCATTATCTTCTTACAAGCTGAACTGATAGTTTGCATTGCACGATGTTTTCTTATATGCGGTAGCTTGGAATCACAACTCTGGAGCAGCAATCATGCTGGCGCTGGATTCTGGGTTGTCATATTTGCGTTGCCTGATGTTATATATCTGTGGTAGCTCGGGATCACATAACTGGAGTAGCTTATCTTTGCTGCCCCTGAACTGACTTTTGTCATATGTTGCTGCTGGCATTGATGGTATCGCGTTATAGGCCTAAACTTGTTATTATTTGGTTGTGAATAGCACTTGTTGGTACTGTTGTGCCTCCATCTTTGATTTAGATCATCATCACTGTATAGTTGGCTTAGGTTTAAGAGGTAGACTAATAAGAGAAAATTTGCTACTCTAGTATTGTGATTAAAGTGATACCTTGAGGTAATATCTGGTTTTGCTTATCTCTGTTTTGTTAGCTTCACTGCTAAATCTAGGTATGTGTTCCAGATTATTGGCTTGTTGGACATGTACAATATACTGTGTTCTAGAATGGCATATGGTTTATTCAAGTCCTGCCTGTGTATGTGTTGTGCAACCGTGAGTTTTGGGTGTTATAAATACGTCTCTCATCGCCTCCTTCTTGGATGTATTTTGTTTTGCTGTTGAATATGTTGTTAGTGGGAAGCTTGCATGTATGGATGCAAATGTGTTGTTTGCATAGTAGGGAGAATGATGGCTGAATGTTTTATGAAGATGCATTTGCCTATTGAGTGAACATGTGGGCTTGGCAATTGATATTAACCTTGGACCAGATTTTTATTCAATGTGGGGAGCTTGAATTCTTATTTAGGAGCTGATCTGGAGTTTAGTTGGAAACGTTTGTAGCTCTTACGTGCTTAAACTGTTGCCTCTGTGTTTTTGTATTTCAGGTAATGAAGAAGGTCAAGAAGATGAATTAGCTAGATTCTTTTCAGCAAGGGGAGAGGTGGATTCGGCCCTCTGATGCTGGTGCCAGATCGAGCGTGCTTTCTTTTTTAACCTGAGATGTGATGATGCTTCTCTGAGCTGGATAGGCTGGCTGGCATGTACGGCACAACAGCCTTGTGCTTGCCGCCTCCCTGTGTGACACCGACGATGGCACCGGGCCTGAAGACAGCGACGATGAGTTACACTTGGTTCGCCTATGGCGTGGGTGGCGATCTAAACAATGCCGCTGTTCTTATTGCGGTTACTGGAGTATATTGTAGCAACTCCTCAAGTCGAACCTTGTGTGTAGTGTAGTGCTTGCTGTAGTGAACATTAAGATTCGCGTCAGGAATTCAAATCTATGATCATTTAAGCTAATTCTACCAGCTCAAGTGCAGATCCTATATTTGTTGTATGCAACTGCTGGTGTTGTTTTCCAGTTGAACGGCCATGTATGCTCATAGACAAATAATTAGTACAGACGATGCAACTTGTCCTGGTTATTCTTTGAAAAAAGAAATGAAGATTTCAGGTAGGAATGGGACGTCTTTGGAAGACTGAATCTCTCCAGGCAGAAACAAGAGATTTAATTAACTTTGAAGCCATCTTCCATATTTACAACATGCATCCTGAAAACTGCTACCTAGTCTAGAATGAAACTATTGAACCACGATCTGAAACGTGCAAGTGTAAGAAATTGTATTAGGAGTTAATGAAAACAATTAAACCACTGAACCACATATTCTGTACAGAAGGAGTATCTGATTTGCACTAGCAGCAAATCAGTAATTTTTGGAAAGCACAGGAAATTTACCCTGCTTTTAATGGAGTAATAAATCATGTTTTTAAAAGGGAAGTCCGCCTCGGATACCCGATCCCTCCATCTCAGTATTGATTGGCATATCCTCTCGCCCCTCGTTGCGCTTCCCATCGTCGAGGCTTGAAAACAGAGCCGCTCCAATTAAAGTAAGAAGATTAAATAGCCCTGAAAAAAAAAGGAAAGATCCATCTACCTATGTACACGTCACCAATCCGTGTGACTAATCCATCTCGTCCGTCCATCTCTCCGACTTTCCGAGAAAATTAAGGATCACATGCATTGGCACTCGTTAAAGCGGTGCGTGGTTCTGTCAAACTAACGCCCGTAATTATTGGACATGGCCACTCCATATATGTGGCATAAATTAAGGACGATTCGCATGAGGAACCTCCACGTCACCGATCCGGGATGTGATGGTATACCAGCCGTCCATCCAACAACAAAGCAACGGAAGCGATTTTCTTCTTCTTCCTCCCATAGCATCGCACCTTTCTTCCCTCCAAACTTCCTCCATCTATAAGTATAGGCCCATCACCACAGGCCGCGTGCGGTATGCGCGTGACTTGTGACTTTGGACTTGGCGAGGACGAGGACGAGGACGAGATGGAGCTGCCTCCGCCATCCATCACTCCTCCTGGGGTGAGAGGAGTGTTGCCGCTGCTTGGCGAGGTGGAGAGACGGGGACTCGATCTCCGGCCGGCCACGTCGCGATCTCAGGCCGCGGCGGCGCGGCAGGTTCTGGATCCGAGCGGCGCGACGGAGCAAGCCCCTGAGCGGACCGAGTCCCCGAAGAAGAGGAAGCCCAAGGGTGGCGTCAACCTCCGCAAGAGCTTGGCCTGGGACAGCGCCTTCTTCACCGGCGAAGGTTGTGCACTGCCCCCCCACACTAGTGAATTTCTCTATGTCTTTGAAATGCGTTCTGATATGGATTGCTGCCAGCTCCTGACATTGTTTGAAATCGTCGATCCTTACATTAAACCCGTGCATTCTGATGTATATAGATAGATAGATAGCAGGTTTCAACATTTCCCTTCCAGCTCGGCTGGACCCAAAAGTTCATTTTATTAGGAAGCAGAAAATTGTATTTCTCGAATTTGAAAAGTTACGTAAAACCCATGCACATAGAGGATGGATATATGTATATATATATATATGTGTGTAGAATTGATACTTAAATATGACCATTTCTGATATGTAAGACATAGATGTTTGGGATTTATGCACTATAGGGAGCCAAGCAGAACCATGTAATCCCTGCAGTATTGCCGCACGTTCACAACATGGACAAACCAAACAAAACTTTGATCTTAGCAGGAACTTTAACAAACAACAGTTTTTTAAACTCACAGTCAGACTGATTAATCTTAAGAGCTTTATAAAGAGACTTTACAGTAAACAACACCGTTTTCGTTAGCAACCAATGGCATTTGTCATTCTGATCCGACAAATGCACATTCAAACACAGCCTTTTCAACTCATTCCAAGCATCTAAAGTTTCTCCACTAAGACTACGCCTAAACCTAACGTTAGCCCAGTCATCTTCAAGAACTTTCGCCACTGTAAAACCAGCACTAAAAGTAATGTTATAAAGTCTAGCAAATTTTAACTTAAAAGGGACATCCCCCAGCCAAAGATCCTCCCAAAAACGAGTTCTCAGACCATTGCCTACCACCTTCCTAACATACTTATAAAACTGATCCCTTACACCTAAAATTCCTTGGAAAAAATGTGACTATCCCGCTTTCCTCTTAACTTCTACCAGTAACTTTCTACTACAACATTTCCTCAAAATTAAAGTTTGCCAAATGCCTTCTTCATTCTCCAATCTCCACAACCATTTACAAAGTAGACTAATGTTCATAGTACGCAAATCGACTACACCCAGACCCCCTGGTCCTTGGGCTGACACACACTTTCCCAATTAACCAGATGCATCTTGTTTTCATCCTCCTGATCATTCTCTTTCTATACAAATTAAACTTTTTCTCTACCCCTTTTGGTAATTCAAACATCGACAGCATAAAAAAAAGGAACATTACTTAAACTTCCTTGTATCAAAGCTAATTTACCACCGTAAGACATGAATCTACCTTGCCATATTCCCAGTTTTTTCTCCATTTTTTCCTCTGCATTTCGCCAATCACTATTCCTCAACCTAGCACTGTGAGCAGGAATTCCTAAATACTTTAGCGGTAAGGTCCCTTCTACACAGGTAAAAATGTCTCTATACCTCTCACTATGTACCTTAGCTTCTCCAAAACAAATAACTTCGCTTTTATGAAAATTAATTTTCAACCCGGACAAATGTTCAAAACAGCACAACAGGTATTTTAAATGTAAAGCATCCTCTTCACTAGCTTCCATGAAGAAAACCGTATCATCAGCATATTGCAACATACTTAACCCTCCATCCACTAGTTCAGGGATAATACCCCTAATCAAACCGCCATCTTGAGCCCTCCTAATTAAAACCTGTAACACATCTACTGCTATGTCAATTGGGTTAAACATAATCACACTCTTTTTCTTCCAAACCACCTCATGCAACGCTTCCCGTAATATAACTACCCCATCCAGAATGTATCTGCCTTTTAAAAAAGCAGTCTGGACTGGCGCAACCACTTTATCTGCCATTACTATCGTCCTATTATTAATAACTTTATGATCAACTTGAAAATAACGTTAATTAAACAAATAGGTCGATACATCTGAATTTTATTAGCATCACTACCTTTAGGCAACAGAGTCAAAATACCGTAATTCAATCTAGCTATGTCTAATCTACCATGATAAAACTCTTGAAATAAAGTTACTAAATCAAACTTGATGGTGGTTTTTCATGCCATCTTGAATGTGCCCTCAGGCACTGGCGGAGCGTCGTGGAGGCGATACTGGGCTGCGACCCCCCCTTTTCAAAGTGCAAATCTCTGTTTACTAGCTATGCTCAGCACACATGGCCGAGCCCATCAGCGCGTATCAGCCCAGATTCTCTCTCTTTTCCTCAGTTCGACCACATAGAAGACAGAAGCGATCAAACAGACGAAAAGCCTCCTCGGCCAGCCTGCTTGGCTACCTGCTGCACTGTAGCGCATATCCGTCAGCGCCCTAGTCCTCCAGGATGCAACACCCTGCCCCTACCATGTTAGCTTCAGATTATTTCATAAGGATTGGCATGTAATTGATGCCCCTGCCAATGTTAGTAATTCAGAATTTAGATGTATTGATGCAAAATTTAATGAAGAGGAAGAAGAAGAGCAACAACCAAACGAATCTATAAATCTAATTTATTCCAAAACTAGGTACGACCTTTGGAGCAAAATTTAATGAAGAGGAAGAAGAAGAGCAACAATCAGAATCTAATCTATAAATCTTTGGAGCATCAAAAATTTGTATCTGATATTTTTACATGAAGCGGAAAATATCTCATTATGGCACTGCCATCCAATTATCAATTACTATATTTGTTTTATCACTTGGCCTCATCATGGCACTGCCATCCAATTATCAATTATATTTGTTTTATCACTTGGCCTTTTTTTTCATGCATAGTTTGTGTTTTATGTGGAATTCGCCCCCTCTTGTGTTTTGTTCACGCTCCGCCACTGCCCTCAAGGATGGAAATATGGAAGAACCGGAATTCTGCAGAGTGGCCAGCACAAGAAACTTGATGGTGGTTATTGCTGCACTCGCTGTTGGAAACAGAATGATTTGCTTGGGTATTTTTTCTTGGACTTCTTTTTTTAGTCAGTTTTGTGTTCTCAAGTTACAAATAATGTAGCGATTTAGAATTAAAAAAACGTACGACACGGTTAATTTGAACTTTTTGTTGGAAGACTTGCGCCGGAAGGGTTTTGATGCGGTTTTGTACACATAATTCATCAATTTGTCTCCGGCTGTCAAATAACCATATCCATCAATGGAGAAATTAATGGGCCTTTCTTCCGAAATCAGCGAGGAGGGTGCCAAGGGATCCACTTTCTCCTTTTTTTTTTGCGAAACACAGTACAAACGCAGACGCTCACAAACGCGTGCACACACTCACCCTATGAACGCACACACGCACACCCTACCCCTATGAACACCTCCGAATACTGAGCCGGCGGGTCGAGTCTTGAGATTGACGAAGTCACCACGGGCGCCTCGCTGTCGACGGGAACGTCGCCTCCCACTGAAGAATATTCCGCCTAAATGAGAAACACCAGCGTCAAACCTGGGGTTTGAACTCTGGTGGGCTGGGGTACAACCACCCTCCTAATCATCTTGCCACAGGCAAGTTCTCTTCTCAGCTTCTCTTCAACTTCGTAGCTGAAGGGTTTTCAACTCTCCAGTCAGCAGCCAACGTTACGGGGCATATCCATGGCGTCGTGCCGCATCTGGTGCCAACGTATTTAACACGAGTACATATACAATGTCAACGTGAGTGGGGTCAAGTACGGGGCAGTTCGGTTTCCTAGTACGGATCGGTTGGTCTCTCCGGCCCGGGTACATATATACACGTACGTAAAGGGATGCAGCTTTGTACCGTGAGAGTTTAGCGATCGAAGCAAGAAACGATACGCGCCAGTGTTCCTCTATGTATGTTTTGCCGTGATCGAGTCGAAGCAAGCAATGGACGTCCCCACGGACGTACTGGTGGAGATCCTTGTAGAGAGCTGATCCCAACGTTGTGATGTCGGATGAGTTGAGATGTGTCTCCCAAGGTTGCAACCGTAGAGTCGAGATGTATGAGAAGTATGATGTGAATGGGTACCGCTTCCATACAGAGTTTCACCAGAACAGTCGGCCTAATGCAAAGACTATAAATACCGGGGTCTTCACCAAAGGAGCCAGTGAATTTGATTACTACGGTAGGTTACAGAACGTATACGAGCTGACGTTCAATAACACGAACATAGAACTCAAGCTCGTTGTGTTCAAATGCCACTGGTTCGACCCTGTGGATGGACTTAAAAGTACCCCTTCCATTGGGTTAGTTGAAGTTAAGCCTTCAACCACCTACCATGGATCCGATGTCTTTGTTGTGGCTCACCAAGCTAGGCAAGTTTATTATTTCCCCTACCCATGCAAGAAAGAGAGACTCATTGGCTGGGAAGTCGTGTTCCATGTATCGCCACATGGTAAGCTACCCATGCACTCGGAAGACGATTACAACAACATTGACCCTAAAACATACGAGGGGATTTTCTATCAAGAGGAACAAACCTTTGGGGACTTTGGCATACAAGGTCTTGAGGACCGCGAGGACAATGCACAGACAGGTGGTGACTTAGTGGTGGATGTAAAGGACATAGATATGCTCAACAAGTTACATTGTGATGACGATGATGAGCCTCCACCGTGCGATGAGGTTCCAACTTACACACGTGATAGTGATGTTGATAGTGATGATGAGAACCCAAGACTTAATTATGAGACTGATGATTCGAGTGAGGGTCTTTTATGTCCTTATGCGTAGTATTTACTTTTCAACATGCTTAGTCTTTCAACATGTTTCTTCTTAATTGCATTACATCTTTATTCTTATTTTCTACATTTTATTATGTCTTTATTATGCTTAATATTTATTTTTCAACATGCTTATTAATTGTTTACCCTTTCTCAATGCAGCTGATTGACCAAGATGAGCCAAGCCAAGGAATCATCGGCCCCAGATATCGGCACATCGAGCTCTCAGGAGATGTAGGATGTGTCCGGGTGTGTTTGTATGAATGTTTGGATGAATTCGAACTATGTTTGTGTCATTTGGAGTTTGTATGAATGTTTGTACGAATTCGAATTGTGTTTGAGTCATTTAGAACTTGTATGATGGTTTGGATTATATATGTGATGTTCTGTGATGTTTTAAAATTTGTGCAATTTTAATTGTATTTAAAATGTGCTAGAAACCAGCAGAACCAATTTGCCTAAACTAACAAATTATGGTCACCCATACGCCGACGGTTAGGATCCCGGCCGGACGCACAGGATGCTGCCACGTCGCCCGAAGCGGACCATATGGTCACCCATACGCCGACGGCGTAGGTCATTTCCCAGGCGCCCAGGAAGCGGCCACGTGGCGCTCAGAGGCCGACGGCAATGCCGTCGGCGTATGTTGAGCTAACGGAAACGTGAGGATGCCGTGTTGTGGGGCCCACCAGAGCGTACGCCGACGGCCACCTTAGACGCCGACGGCAGTTTGAGTACGCCGACAGTTCGAGACGCCGACGGCATTCGTGCATACGCCGACGGCGTCCGGCCGTCGGCGTCTTGGTCGATTCCCGTAGTGAATAGCACAACCCATATGGAAGATTGATCTTCTCGTTATCCATGCCAGCGATGATTCGGCCTATGTACCAACAAATGAACCATCTCTATTCAATTATTTTGGATTGGTCAACGGAAAGGCAACAAATCTGATAAGAAATGGAAAAACTTCAATATACATGCTACCGGATAACTACAAAAATGGAATAACTTCTTGGGACTGAACGACAAAAGGTTTGGTAAATATAGATCCGACTGCTTACCTTGAGCAAGAGTAGCAGAGCATACGACATGTACAAAAAGTAAGGCTAGTCCAAGTACACGGATTGTCTTCTTGTCCATCCTCGGACACGCCACAAGGATCAGGGCTTGTCGTCGATCTTGATTAATGAAAAAATATGTGCTCTGCTAGAACATACTCCCTCCGTTCTAAATTACTTGACTTAGGTTTGTCCAAATACGGATGTATCTATACTTGTTTAGTGTCTAGATACATTCGTATTTGGACAAACACAAGTCAAATAATTTGGAATGGAGGGAGTAGATGATTGTACTACACATACGACCCCTATATAAATATGAAAGAAAAGGGATCAGATCCGGTGCTATAAATGATCAAGCAATAAAACTGGAATGATTTTATCATTGGCAACTTAAGCAATTTTTAGTAGTTTAATTAATGAAATCCAAATGAATTAATAATCCACAATATAACGCTCTGATCTCTAAAATAAAATCAAATAAATTTAATAATGGTACGGTTCTCCATCCACGGTTCACGTGCCTCCCTTATGCAACAACGTATTTGTTTCGGCCGAAGGAAACCAATTGATGATCGAGCTTACGACTGATTTTTGTTTTTCTTCTTCTTTGTTTGTCGGGGTCTGGTGCAAGCATGCACTTGGTGATGAACATCGGATGTGTGGCTTCTATGGAGACTCAATATAACCATAGAAAGTGGGAGGTTGGGTGGCATGTAATTCAAAATACTAAATCTTGTATCCCTACTTTCTTGTTTTTCCTTAGTTTGTTCCTAGATAGCTACCTTTCATTTTTGCATTAAAACTCTATATCTAACAAGAATTTATTCTTCAATATTGTAGAATTGCTTCTTATGTGGTTCATAATAATTTTTATAACAAAACAAGTAAATCAGAAATCATATTACCTATAAACTATATGGACAATGTATCTTCTCTCTCAACCATTTATGTGGATGTCCACAAGATCATTTCTTAAATTCTAATATAATGTCGTATCAAACCATAAGTTATGATAGTGTGTCGATACATTAAATTAATTAGGAAAATTATAAAGTTCTTGTCAAAATGAAACTAAAATATTTTTCATAGACTAAATTTATAATAATAGACATGTGATACATCTCAATTATATTCAATTTTCTTCAACTATTTTTTTGGTCATAAACAATTCTACTCCAACTAAAATTATACTCAATTTTTGTTACTGTCTCTTTCGAGAGTGAGAGATTACTGAAAATAAATACACCTATTTACTTAACATATCAATGAATGTACTCATGAATATTCAATTTGTTCCAGTGCATTCTATAGAGACATGTTGTCTATGAATGTAATATATTTTAATTTATACTTAAATTTTAGTAGGCTCATGAATTAGTCTATAGGACAACTCCAACTGCAAAGAATTTCTCATGCCACCTCTCCCAAATTTCTGAAACATGTTTTACTCCCTCAATATTAAAATATAAGGCCCATCTTAGCGTCAAGTTAATTTTGAAGTATCATGGGAATACTTCAAGTTATAAAAATGCTGAAGTATTAAATACTGTAAGCATTTGGATCCAATAAAAACTGTGGCTAGCTTTAGAAACCAAAGTATTCTACAAAACTATATTTTTCTCGTATTGAAAACTTCAGCCCGGCCATCTTTTTTTCTAAACGGAGAAACAAGCTTGTGTCCTGACCCTAGCGAAACATCTACTTTGTCAAGTTACCTTCGTCTACACTCTACAGTGTTTAGGGCAATGTCCTCTTCTTCAACAATGAAGAAAGTAAGCTCACCACCACGTGGATAAGAAGGTTCGTTCAATTGCTCTGCTCTTATTTGATTTCGGTCCACAGCTCATCGAACGTTTCTTCTCAACTTGATTGCACCACTCGTGCCATATAGGTCAAGAACATTCTTGCCAAGATCTGCTCCGATTCCCACATAGACGGGCACTACGGATCAGGTTTTGCGCTACACATCGTCTCCGTAGGTATTGGTGTCTTGTTGTCATGGTTGCATGCACGATACCAACCCAAACCTTGTACAAATCTATTATGGTTGGTTCACCTTCATGATATTCCGAGGTTGGCCTTCACCTATTTTTGAAGATGTGTTTTGTTGTAATACTCACGAGCTCATACATGCAACATGACAAATCGGTCAACATAATGTAAAACAACGTTCTTCATACGCTCATAGTTTCACGAAACAGAGAAACACCACGGTATCAAGAAACTGCAATATTCATTGAACCTTCGAATGTTAATAATTGTGGAAGTCTGTGCGCATCATTTTAATGCAGAGGCCAGGGATCCGCACCCCATTTTCTAAAAAAAATACACTGGAATACTTTGTCTTTCGAGCTTCGAATAGTTTTTTTTTTTTTTTTGAGTTTTCGAGCTTCAAATAGTGATCCACTAGAAGCCAGCCATGCATGCAATCAGGGTATACGATAGATGTGGTTGGACGATACATGCAACCTGGCACGTCAAATAAACGGGCACCAAACATAATGCAGCTACGTACTGTACATTCTTTTCTTATGGTATGTGTATGCCTTTTCTCTCCGTAGAAAATTCTCACACGTACGTACGTACGTAGTGGCAGTGTACCGAACTGGAGCTCCAACGCGTACACGTACACATGCATGCCGGTCGGACGTCTACACTTTTCTTTCCGCACAGGAATAATTAGGCCATCACGATGGATATCATCGCGTATGATGCGTAAAGCTGATTCGTTCGACACGTATACGTACCACTAGCTAGCGTTGCTGTGTTTGTTTGCGCTGGTTCAACGCACTACTTGCAAGCTGATGGGTCGTGTGCTGTGTGCATGCGCGTTATAAGTACGTACGGTCCATGCATGCAAACCTTTGCACAAGACGAGTCATGCATGCAGCATTGCCAACGGTAGATTCCAAGTAAAAAATAACAAATCGATAGCAAATACTACCTCCAATTTAAAATAAGTACAACAGTTTTAAATTCGGGTGATTTCAAACCTACAATACTTATTATGTACGAAAGTGGTATGTTTTTTCATTTCAGTACATGTATGTATATTGGTCTTGAACGAACAACATTGACTGTACGTCCTGATGACGGATTCAGTCCTCGACCCTCGTATTACTACAGCGTATGGGAAAATATCTAGCGATCCCCTGCCTTAAATGATACCATGATACCATTTTTCAAAATTCAATTTTACAAGTGTCGGAAAATTCCGAAACAAATGGTGGGTGTTCACAAGATATGTGTTTACATGTCCTAAATTTTTCATAGCCAATTTCAAAATACACACGGAGAAACAAAAAACACAAAATGCTAAGTGAATAGTGTCAGTTTTTGTTTTGTCTATTTGTGACAATGTTCTTGTTGGATTTGTCTTTTTTGTTTCTATGCAGATATTTCGGATCTGGTTCTGCGAATGTTAGGAGTCGTAAACGCACACAACTTGTGAACATACACAAATTGTTTCAGTTTTTTTCTAAAACTTTAAAAATTAAATTTTGAGAAATGGTATTATGGTATCATGTGACGTGTGGGATCGCTGGATATGCACTCATGACCGGACACTCTCCTCACTACTGCCTGAGCGACCTCTCACCCGTAGAGCTAAAGCAGTGTATGGCCCATGTTATTTTTGATGTGTTCCAAATTTATATAAAGATAAAGGCTAACTTCGAAACGGAGCGGAGGCCCGTCGTCGGGAGGCTGGGGCCGTAGCGGTACACATCGTTGCCAAGTCGGACTGCAGCCGACTTAGGGTTTTACAACCATATATATCTCTTGTAAGCCGCCGGTTGGGATAACTCGCAAGTTGTAAATCCCTGGTGTCGCAACAGTGGAACATGGGGTTCCCCTAGTGCTGCCAAAGTGAGTCCACTACCTATGGGTCCACCAAGAAGATGGACAAGGCAAGGAGACAAGACTGGCAGATGGGCCAGCCCATCTGCCCCACGGGAATCCGACAAGCTTGACATCGACAAACTACGGCTAAGGACTAGGTGGCCTTCCGGGGTCACCTACAACCCGGCGAGCAAGGCAGGGCAACCGAGAGCCCGAGCGCCCGGCAGCAGGCCAGGCTCGCTCTTGGGTTCCCCTCTGTACGGCGAAGAGGATAAGCACACCAGCACGTGTAGGAAGCTTGTAGAAGACTTGGGCGCCAAGACGAAGGACGCGCCCCCAGTGACGTCGCCTGGGGCGTGGTCGGTGGGGCTGCCAGGCCCTGTCCGCCACGCTTTCCCTCACCTAACCGCGGATGGATACTTGGACAAGAGAAGGCCACGTCGCCTCTAGAAGAACACCGGGGGGGTTTTCCCGCCTAAAACCCCCCACGCTACTAGCGTGACCGTGTGGTATTCCCATAGCCTGTAAAAGGAGGACCAAGGCACCGAGGCAAAGGACCGGATCCAAGCTGAACACAAGCAAGACTAGCCTAGGGTTTAGAGGGGAGAGAGAGAGAGGTGGTTTCCTCAGGGCAAGATCTGCTCTTCTTCTACCTCTAGCCAACACTCTGCCGGGTACATCCCCGAAACCACCCTTGTAAGCTACACCATGATGAACACCTCAATCCAGACATGCAGGAGTAGGGCTTCTAGCCTCCGGGCGGCCTGAACCTGGGTAAAACTTTCTGCATCTCTGTGTTGATTGCTTGAACGTCGGATCGGAGAACTCGACGTGTATCACCCGGGTGAGGTGATTCGCAGCCTCCTTCGCGCCCCGTGCCGAAACTAAAAAGGGGTATCCTTTACTCCCTGTGTCCGTCTGCCGAGACACGACATCCGGTGCGCAAGCGCTGGATTCATCTTCATCAACCTCAAGTTCATCATCGGCAAGATCTACTTCGAGTTCTTCGTCAAGCATGCCACCCAAGAAGAAGAACGACACCGCGGCCTCCAAGCCTGCCTCTCCTTCGCGCACTCAGGCTTCCGCCGAACGCCGTGCCACGGAGCAACGCCAGAACGCTCCTCCCCCACCACGGAGAAACCTGACCTGTGTTTTCCTTTTTGCCTTTTACCGCCCGATTTTTGGAAGCATACTATTTTAGTTTTGGGATTTTCCCGTTTGTTTGTAGAAATATAGCGCCTTGTTCTCATTTTGGTATTTTCCCGCCAGAGTTTTATGGGATGTAGACCAATATTTCCATTTCAGCATTTTCCTGCCCACTTTCACGGGCTATATATCATGTATTTTCTTTGTTTGTTTTCCCGCCCATTTTAACTTTTTTCATTTTCCCGCCCAAATTTTCCGGTGCTATACCACACTATTTGTGTTTCAGCCTTTTAGCACATGTTTTCGTTTTTTCCTTTTCCCGCCTGTTTTTTGGAAGCACACTATTTTAGTTTAGACATTTTCCCATGCGTTTGTAGAAATATAGCCTGTTGTTTTCGTTTCGACATTTTCCTGCCCAATTTTCATGGGAGGTAGCGCAATATTTCCATTTCAGCCTTTTCCCGCCCATTTTCATCGGCCATAGCCTTTTTTCTTGCGTTTTCCCGCCCATTTTAATTTTTTCATTTTCCCGTCCAATTTTCTGATGCTATACCACAATAGTTGTGTTTTTGCCTTTTCCCGCCTTTTTTTGGAAGCACACTATTTTAGGTTAGGGCTGTTCATCGTACGTTTCCACAAATATGGCACATTGTTTTTGTTTCGGCATTTTCCCACCTAATTTTCATGGGTTGTAGTGCATTTATTTCCATTTCAGCCTTTTCCCGCCATTTTTTTTTGGAAGCACACTGTTTTAGGATACAGCTTTTCAAGTTCGTTTGCAGAAATATGGCGCATTCTTTTCGTTTCGGTATTTTCCCACCCAATTTTCATGGGTTGTAGTGCATTTATTTCCATTTCAGACTTTTCCCGCCTTTTTTATGAAGCACACTGTTTTAGGGTAGAGCTTTTCACGTTCGTTTGCGGAAATATGGTGCATTGTTTTCGTTTTGGCATTTCCCCGCCCAAATTTTCATGGGCTGTAGTGCATTTATTTCCATTTAAGCCTTTTCCCACCCTTTTTCAGGGGTTATGGCATATTTTTTCTTTCATTGTTTTCCAGCCTTTTTTTCATTTTCCAGTGCTATACCACACAAGTTTTGTTCGATTTTCCAATCCATTTTAGTTTCCGCATATTGCCGCCTTAGCACAGTATTTTTGTTTGAGCCTTTTTTGGCCCGTTTTCGTATTGTATTTTCTGGCACGATTTCAGGGGCTATAGGATTTTTTTTATCTTGGCATTTTCTCGACCATTTTTTCTGTACTTTTAGGCCCAATTTTCGAGGGCTGTATGTAGCACACTATTTAAGTTTCGGTCTTCCCCGTCCATTTTTGTTTTTGCATTTTCGTGCCTATTCTTGGGCTACAACACTTTTTTGTTTTTGATATTTTTTGGCCCATTTTAGTTTTGGCATTTCCGTCCAGTTTTCATGGTATATAGCACACTATTTTACTTTCGGCCATGTCTCACCAAATTTTGTTTCGAACCTTTTCCACCCGTTAACTATAACATGATGTGTCCCATCAAATCATGTTATATGGACGCATAACATGATATTAGCGCATGCTCATGCATATGGGCTATAGCACACTATTTAAGTTTCGGTCTCCCCTCACCATTTTCGTGCCCGTTCTTGGGCTACAACAAAAACAAATTGACATTTTTCGGCCCGTTTTAGTTTCGGCATTTTCTCGTCCAGTTTTCACATTCTATTGCACATCATTTTAGTTTCGGCCTTTTCCCGCCCATTTTTGTTTTGGACCTTTCCTGCCCACTAACTAACTGGGACTATAGCACATTGTTACATTGTTTTAATTTCAGCATTTCCCGCCAATTTTCGTTTCAGGGATTATAACACACTATTTCCGTTTAGCCATTTTCCCGCCAAGTAGCTATATGGACACATAACATGAATATCAGGATATGGACCCATTAATCGATCAACCGTAACTAGTACAGTACTAGGTACAAGCCTACAATTAATGTTGCACTTGGACCAACACCGCGACGTACTATTTGATTTTAGTTTTGGGCGGCAGAGCGGGAAGTCGAGGCAGAATATGGAATCGATCACCCGGCCGGACCAGTCGAGCCCGCCCACGGCGTATTTGATTTCTGTCTTGGGCGGCCGAGCGGGAGATCCGGGAAGAGGTGTAAATGCATGCGGCCTCCTCGGTACTCGAGCCAGCCAATGAGACGAGTCCAAGCAATTGCACGCGGATCGCCCATCCCAGCCGTCCATCTCAGCCCAGCGCACGCACCCACCGGGAGGGGAAACGAACGAACGCGAATGGGATGAGCGTCGAGCACCACACTACCACTACCACCCTTTGCACGCGAATGCAGCAGAAGATCGAGATCTGATCCCCTTGCCGCCGCCTCCGGCCCCGGTCGAATCCGGCCAACTCCGGCGAGTCCCCAGGCTGCAGACCACCGCGGCGGGAACAGCTCCTCCTCCTCCTCTCCCGACTCCATGGCGTGGAACCGCCGAATCGCCGCCCCACCAGAAACCCTAGCGCAGGCTCGGGATTCCGGCGGCGGCGCCTGAAATCGGCAGAGGAGCAGGAGGGCTAGGACGACGTAGGCGGCGTGGCTGCTGCACGCGCGCCTTCGCTGCCCAGGCCTCCTCCGCCGGCCGGCACCGGGACTCGGGGAAGACGAGGAGAACGAGCTCGATGCCCAGGTTGCTCTTTTTCTTTTTCTTGTGTCACACTAGTATGTGGACTGCATTTGGGGATGCATTACACCATGCACACATCCTTGATTATTGGTATGCATGCCCGCGTCCATCACGTACGTGCACCATGCATGGTCCTCCTACTTTCCCCAAATTCAACTTAATCAGGACATCCCATCTCGAGTAACTAACTTGTGGGCAGAAATCTGTTTCAACTTGTCGAGCGATGCATAGGAAATGTATGTGCTCAACTTTATTTTTTGATTTGCTTGCTGCTTATGCATATACAGTGATGAAACTTCTTGTATATTTCCAGGTTCAGAACAAGCATTTAGGACCATGTTGGAGGAAGCCGTCCTCCGCCGCCTCGGCAAGCAGCAACAATGGCGGCAACAGAGGCAGCCAGGGATCCATCTCTCCTCACATCAATTTCTGAAGGTCCCTTTTTTTTCCCTCCTGCAATTTTTCTCTTGTCCGACTATTTTCAACTGAATGGATGCTCAACTTGTACCATTTGCAGATGTCAAGCAACCGAATAGAGCCGCCGCCGCTGGTGGTTTCGGCAATGGCGCTACCGCAACCCAAACTGGCAGGTCACTGCCGGAGTGTTTTGGCTGTTGGGCTCATGGTTTAACTTACCTGTTGTGCCTTCATGGTTCTGTTGAGCAAATGATTGGGTGGCTGGTTCAGGGGGCGCCCCCGCTGATCGCTGACCTTCCTCCAATCCGACATGACTGGCAGGTGCCTCCCGCTGCCTATTGATTTATGACTAAAACGCACACACATGCTTCAGTAGCAAGAATGTTGTTGCATTTGCTTATATCATCCATTCCATCTGTATGTGGCTGTTGAGGAAGTCCAGTACTACAAGCTACTGTTTCGAAATTAATGCAGCTTATATCTCAACATAATTGAAGTAATTATCATCATGCACACACCACCTCGCTAGTTGCTACTGGGGTGTGGTGTAGATAATTTAACTCTGCATATGTGTACGACCTAATCATATGCATGGTGCTCAAAGCATCATCTTGGCTAGATGATTCATTGTTACCATATATAATAGCTGCTGGTTCATGTACACACTTTGTGTGCCTTGATGGTGTCAGACCACACTGACGGCCCAGACCACACACTGCCACTGTGCATACATCTCTCTTGGTCTTACTGATTACGAAGTGCAAATGTCTAAATTATTGCGTGCTTAATTTGGTGCCAGTGAGTGTTCTGTGCTCCTAGTACTGGTTGTAGATAATTATTTCAAGAACTTGCAATAATTTGTGAATTTGTAATCTCAATACGTCAAAAAACATTCTAGACCATACACAGGTGTTGTAGAGAATTATTTCAAGAACTTGTGTTTAGATCTTCATGTAAGATAAAGTGGAACATCTTGTGTGGATGAGATCGATAGCAGTAGCAGTATATTGTTTGATAGTTCTCGAGCTTCTGGGTCTGATGTCACATGGATTCGTAGGTAAACCTGGTCAGAATATCCATGTTTCTTTCTCTCTTGGAATTCTCGGTATTCTTGAACTGAAAAATGTAGCAACTAAAGTAAATGAGGTTGCCGAGTTACTTTTTATTTTTATCTTTCACTGGATCTGACTAGAAAAATCCATCGACATACACAATTGTGAGTATGTATCATTATGCATCTTGGCTGCAGAGTACTTTGTGATGCTGGGACCATTAATGTTGCTTCTGTTCTAGTGTATGGTGTTTGGCTTGCAAATAAGGTTTAGATCATTTGTATTTCGTATTGCTGAATATAAAAGTTCCCAACCCCGTGAGTACCGACCGTAAGTTTTAACCTGGTCTTGCACACTTATTTTTGCAATCTGAACATGATTGAGCAGAGCTCATTTATATAAAATGCCTAAAACGTTTACTGAAAACAATGACTAATGGAATGCCGATTTGTATGAGTGTTTCTTGCAAAGTTAACTGGTTAGTTTTGTCTTCCAGCTAGTTCTTATGCATACTTGCTATCCTGATTGACTAGTACACCGTGATGATATTTCTTTGAGAATCATGCATTGTGAACTTAGATGTGTATACGTTTACAAGTTGCTTTGCACTTTTGTGTATTATAAATCTCAAATACCATGCTTACTGTCCCAGAAATTTGATTAAACTTCCTTTTTTCCCTCGAGAACACTACCTGCTAGCTTATATGCATCTATCTACTGTAAAGTGAACAAACATTTTATGGTGCTGTAGGTGAACAGAACTTCCCAAGCCCAAGAGCAGCATGATTGTACTATGTCGAGGGCTTCTTCCAATGCTCTGGTACCTGCATTTGGACTAGCCCCCCAACAGCCGTGATCGGGCGATGATTTGGGTGCGTATCTGCTCCCCCCATTGTGTCATGTGCGCTCTGTTGCAATCGATCGAGCCTTGGTTATTCTTTGGTGAGGCCATTGAGCCTATGATCTAGAAATGGTCTGTCTTTTGAGAGAATACCATGTGCTGGGTGCCCTTTTTTTTGTAGGTATAGCTGTTGACGTGTGTTACAAAAGTTGTCTCAGTTACTTGATAGCATGACCAGGTTTCTTACTTTTATTATGGTGACCATGATATGGCTTGTAAATTTAGCAACTGCATGTATACTGGATTTTTTCGTGGTAGTTAATCCTGCTAGTATGTTTTCGTGGCAGTTTATCTTGACAATTATACTTTGTATTGGTAACTATTCTGGAATCTTGTCAACAAAGTGCTTGTTTTTTCTCCGTAGAATGCACGAGGGTGCTTTAATGATATGAGTTTTCCTGACATAAACTCTTACTTCAGTGGTGCCTAGCTCGGACTCAAGTTCATCTAACTAGACTTGGTTCTCTTTGTCGGAATCTATATTCTTACTCTGACTCTGAGTGTTCAAATGTTTATTTTATTTTTGACATACAAAGTGGTTGTCGTGGTGAAACCTGTCTTTTGTACTACTGGGTGGTAAATTTTCCTTGTATTATCTTCTTAGAAGCTGAACTGATAGTTTCTTATATTCTTCCTGTGCAGACAAGTGGCCGTCGGTGATTTGGTCTGGCAATGACCGAGTCGTTGCGGCTCCAGCGGAGCTGCTGCTGGGCTGGCCATGGCCTTCCTTGTGGTTTTCTCGGCTGGATCCTGGCTTTGACTACCTCCTTGGCGTTGCCGCCGTGCTGCAACGGCGGTGGTGGTGATGTTTGGCCTCGGCTACATCCCACTCTGGTGAGCTCCTCAGGTTGCATGTTTGGTTAAAGTGTGTCGTTGGATTATGAACGAATGAAGAGAAGAGTGGCAAGTTATCTTGTCTTGGAAATAATTTTAGGCTTATATGTGCTGGATGCATAGGCCTGCTTATATTTGCTACATGCATAGGCTGCAAGTTATCCTATTGGTATCACTTTTGTACATCCAGTAGGACCTCCTCTGTTTCAGCTAGTATCAGTGTCTGAATGCATGCTGTTATTTCTGGTAAGCCACTGTGATTGATGGTTTTGAGCTGTTGCTCTAAGCTTCCTAGTACTTGGTTCCGAACGCTACTACCTGGTAGTGTGGTATTGATCTGGCCTTTGGCTAGTGAGGAATGTCTCCATTTGTTTGACATTCTTTTGTTCTAGAGATTACCCATTTTAAATGAACAAAAGAAAACATTGCCAGCACATGAACTTTCTTGTGCATGAACTGCATATATACTGGATTTTTTTGTTGTAGTTAATCCTGCTAGTATTTGTTCGTGGTAGTTAATCCTGACAATTATACCTTGTATTGGTAACTATTCTGGAATCTTCACAACAAATTGATTATTTTATTCCATAGAATGCATGAGTGTGTTATGATGATATGAGTTTTCCTGACATAAACTCTTGTTCACTGGTGCCTAGCTAGTGTTGCTTCCGAGAAAGAGAGCTGTTTGTGGCTGTTGCAAGTGCAGTTGTTTGTGAGACGGAAGTTCATGTGAAAATGAGATCTGGATGTTTGCCCACTTTCCACATTTGTGTTGATGATTTGCCTTTATCCTTGCAGGTTACGTCGGGCATAGGAAAAAAGTCGAGCAGCTGTGTAGGGCTTTTGGTGATGAGGCGAAGAAGTGACAACCTCCTCCTGAGGCTGCTGCTGCCAGTCGCCACTCCGACATGCTGCTGCCGGCCACGTCCCCAACCTGCTGCTACCAGCAAGGAAGCCGTCATAGAAAGGTGAGAGGCCATCGGTTGGACTAGAGTGCTTGATATATATGTGTTACTGGAGTGCTTGATAAACTTTGAAGCAAATGCTAACAACAGTGCGCTTCTGCCTCATGACATGATGGCAGTGCTCTATGTATTTTTTTCCTTGTATTGAACAGCCAAACGTGAGCAGTCTAGTTGGATACAAGGAAACCAAGTTAGTTAAAAAGAAAGTTTGATACAAGGAAACCAAGCATGACTAAACCAAACTTAGCGTGGCTGAGATTGTCCTCAAACGTGCTGATAATTTTGACTGTTACAAATTTTTGACATCAACCATGCATGCAAACTCTTTGGATCACACAGCAAATAATTGTTAATGATAAAAGTGTATAAATAGTTGTAACAGCTTTTTTTTAAGGGTAAATAGTTGTAACATCGAAATGTATAATTGAGCTCCAACTCAAGTTCATCTAACTAAACTTGGTTCTCTTTGTCCGAATCTATATTCGTACTCTTGTCAAATTCAAATATTCGAGTGTTCAAATGTTCCACAAGCTAAAGTTTTGACATACAGAGTGGTCAAATTTTATTTTTGACATACAAAGTGGTTTCGTGATGAAGCCTGTCTTTGTACTACAGGGTGGTAACTTTTCCTTGCATTATCTTCTTACAAGCTGAACTGATAGTTTGCATTGCACGATGTTTTCTTATATGCGGTAGCTTGGAATCACAACTCTGGAGCAGCAATCATGCTGGCGCTGGATTCTGGGTTGTCATATTTGCGTTGCCTGATGTTATATATCTGTGGTAGCTCGGGATCACATAACTGGAGTAGCTTATCTTTGCTGCCCCTGAACTGACTTTTGTCATATGTTGCTGCTGGCATTGATGGTATCGCGTTATAGGCCTAAACTTGTTATTATTTGGTTGTGAATAGCACTTGTTGGTACTGTTGTGCCTCCATCTTTGATTTAGATCATCATCACTGTATAGTTGGCTTAGGTTTAAGAGGTAGACTAATAAGAGAAAATTTGCTACTCTAGTATTGTGATTAAAGTGATACCTTGAGGTAATATCTGGTTTTGCTTATCTCTGTTTTGTTAGCTTCACTGCTAAATCTAGGTATGTGTTCCAGATTATTGGCTTGTTGGACATGTACAATATACTGTGTTCTAGAATGGCATATGGTTTATTCAAGTCCTGCCTGTGTATGTGTTGTGCAACCGTGAGTTTTGGGTGTTATAAATACGTCTCTCATCGCCTCCTTCTTGGATGTATTTTGTTTTGCTGTTGAATATGTTGTTAGTGGGAAGCTTGCATGTATGGATGCAAATGTGTTGTTTGCATAGTAGGGAGAATGATGGCTGAATGTTTTATGAAGATGCATTTGCCTATTGAGTGAACATGTGGGCTTGGCAATTGATATTAACCTTGGACCAGATTTTTATTCAATGTGGGGAGCTTGAATTCTTATTTAGGAGCTGATCTGGAGTTTAGTTGGAAACGTTTGTAGCTCTTACGTGCTTAAACTGTTGCCTCTGTGTTTTTGTATTTCAGGTAATGAAGAAGGTCAAGAAGATGAATTAGCTAGATTCTTTTCAGCAAGGGGAGAGGTGGATTCGGCCCTCTGATGCTGGTGCCAGATCGAGCGTGCTTTCTTTTTTAACCTGAGATGTGATGATGCTTCTCTGAGCTGGATAGGCTGGCTGGCATGTACGGCACAACAGCCTTGTGCTTGCCGCCTCCCTGTGTGACACCGACGATGGCACCGGGCCTGAAGACAGCGACGATGAGTTACACTTGGTTCGCCTATGGCGTGGGTGGCGATCTAAACAATGCCGCTGTTCTTATTGCGGTTACTGGAGTATATTGTAGCAACTCCTCAAGTCGAACCTTGTGTGTAGTGTAGTGCTTGCTGTAGTGAACATTAAGATTCGCGTCAGGAATTCAAATCTATGATCATTTAAGCTAATTCTACCAGCTCAAGTGCAGATCCTATATTTGTTGTATGCAACTGCTGGTGTTGTTTTCCAGTTGAACGGCCATGTATGCTCATAGACAAATAATTAGTACAGACGATGCAACTTGTCCTGGTTATTCTTTGAAAAAAGAAATGAAGATTTCAGGTAGGAATGGGACGTCTTTGGAAGACTGAATCTCTCCAGGCAGAAACAAGAGATTTAATTAACTTTGAAGCCATCTTCCATATTTACAACATGCATCCTGAAAACTGCTACCTAGTCTAGAATGAAACTATTGAACCACGATCTGAAACGTGCAAGTGTAAGAAATTGTATTAGGAGTTAATGAAAACAATTAAACCACTGAACCACATATTCTGTACAGAAGGAGTATCTGATTTGCACTAGCAGCAAATCAGTAATTTTTGGAAAGCACAGGAAATTTACCCTGCTTTTAATGGAGTAATAAATCATGTTTTTAAAAGGGAAGTCCGCCTCGGATACCCGATCCCTCCATCTCAGTATTGATTGGCATATCCTCTCGCCCCTCGTTGCGCTTCCCATCGTCGAGGCTTGAAAACATAGCCGCTCCAATTAAAGTAAGAAGATTAAATAGCCCTGAAAAAAAAAGGAAAGATCCATCGTACCTATGTACACGTCACCAATCCGTGTGACTAATCCATCTCGTCCGTCCATCTCTCCGACTTTCCGAGAAAATTAAGGATCACATGCATTGGCACTCGTTAAAGCGGTGCGTGGTTCTTTTTTTTTTTGAACTATTCGTAAACTTTATTAATCACTCATAAGGGATACATCTTCCACAAGCTGTGGGCAGAGAAACAAAGGCGGGTCATCAACCCAAAAATTACAGTCATCTAAGGATCTTGCAACCATGTGAGCCGCTTTATTCGCCTCTCGCGGACAGTGAACTAAGCATGTCGAATCGAACCCTGCCATGATCATTCGACACTCGTCTAAATAACCTATCGCCGCTGTCCGAAAATTCCATGGCTCCTCAATTGCCTGCACCGTCTCCATCGAATCGGTTTCAATATATAGCCTGTTACAGCCGATCCTCTCGGCAAGACGGAGTCCGTCACGCAGGGCTTGTGCTTCTGCCGTGGCAACATCAATAACACCCACGATCTCCAATTTACATGCTGCCAGGAACTGACCACCTGAGTCCCGAATGATTGCTCCCGAGGAAGCTTTCCTTGTATCTAAATTTACAGCAGCATCAGTATTTAATTTCACTGCACCCAATGGTGGTTTTGTCCATCCCCGTTTTGGTATATTAGCTTGGTTATTCTTCTTTAGTTTTCCCGCGGTGGCCACCATAGCTTTGATTGACAAGGCAAGCCTGCTCGGAATCGGGGCTTCACCTTTATTCTTCAGTTCTCTTCTGCGCCACCAAATAAACCAAGCTGCTGTCGCTACAATTTCTCGCATTGGCAGCAGACCCAGACCCGGTTTAGGTTCCCATTTTGTAGTCAATATCTGCTCCATGATGGTGCTCCCTGATCGATCCACCTCACTTGCCAGCTTGATCTCTTCCTCAATACCAAGTTGTTTCCATACTTGCCTTGCGTACTCACAAAAGAAGAGCATGTGTGCTGTGTCTTCCGCTCCCACTGCACATAATGGGCACTGCCCACTCCTCTCGATGTGGCGATTGGCTAATACGCACATGCATGGTATAATTCCATGAAGCACTCGCCACAAAAATATTTTAACCTTAGCTGGCACATTTATCTTCCATACCTCCTTCCATACTGGGTTTACTTGAGAGCTCGATGGATCATCCCGCCTTCTCGCTCGGCTACCAAATTGATGTTGCCATTCAAGGTGATAGGCGGACTTAACTGTGAACATGCCACTCTTCGTGTAGTTCCAAGCTATCTCATCTACGAGCTCGCCGTCTGAACAGGATATTGCTTGAATTCGCTGCACATCAACTGGGAAAAAGTTTTCTTCTAACAGTTGAGTGTCCCACGTTCCTGTTACTGGATGTATCAGCTCTTCTACCTTGCTAATCATTATCCCTCGCTGAGGTGTGATTACTTTCCTTGTAACGCTATTTGGTAACCATGGATCTTGCCAAACATTGATATTTGCTCCATTGCCGAGGCGCCAGATGCATCCTCGCTTAAAAGTTTCTCTCCCTGCCATAAGACTTTGCCAAGTGTAAGATGCTCCTTTTTTCAAAGGTGCATTCAACAGATCACCGGATGGGTAATATTTTGCCCGCAGAACTTGAGCACAAAGAGACTCTGGTTCCAATAGTAGCCTCCAGATTTGCTTTGCAAGCATGGCGAGATTAAAACAGTGGAGGTCCCGGAACCCCATCCCACCTTGCTGCTTTGGAGTACACATCTTCCACCAAGAGTACCAATGCAAACTCTTTTTACCATCCTTCTCTCCCCACCAGTACCTTGCTATCGCTGCTGAAATGCCCTTACAGATACCCTTTGGGAGTTTAAAAACTGACATGGCATACGTAGGTATCGCTTGGGCAATAGCCTTCAACAAAATTTCCTTACCTCCGGTTGATAGATTTTTTGCATTCCAACCATTTATCAATTTACACACCCGATCCACTAGATGTTGGAAACAGTCTGATCGATCCACTCCCACATGGGCTGGTAACCCGAGATATTTATCTGTCAAGGCTTCCACATCAATATTCAACGCTGTGCACACCGCTGCCTTATCTGACGCTCCTGTGTTAGGGCTAAAAAAGACACTGGACTTTGGGTCACTCACCAGCTGACCAGAGCTGGCACAGTACATATCGAGCACCTTCCGAAGAGTGGTGGCATTTGCCGCATCAGCCTTCATCAGGATCAAAGAATCGTCAGCGAAAAGTAAATGTGAAACTGACGGTGCCCCCCGGCACACTCTGACTCCCTGTAGGCCACCAGATTCTTCCTCATGTGTCAATAGACTTGAGAGCCCCTCCGCACAAATCAAGAATAAATATGGCGATAGTGGATCCCCTTGCCGTAAGCCCCTCGTGGGCACAAAACTATCTGTCTCATCAGAATTAAACCAAACTCTATAATTTACCGTTGAAACACAACTCATTATAAGATCCACCCATCTTTGCGCAAAACCGAGCCTTATCATCATATCTCTTAAAAAACCCCACTCCACTCGGTCATAGGCCTTGTGCATATCAAGTTTTACCGCACAATAGCCATTCTTCCCTTGTCTCCTTCCCTTCAGCGTATGGAAGCACTCATACGCTACTAGCACGTTGTCTGTGATAAGCCGTCCTGGCACAAAAGCACTTTGGGACAAGCTGATAATATCAGGCAGAATTACCTTTAGTCTATTCGCGAGAATCTTGGATATAATCTTATATAACACATTGCATAGACTAATAGGTCGAAAGTCCGTAATCATCTCTGGAGTATTTACCTTTGGTATTAAAACTATCGCTGTGTCATTCCACCCGGATGGTATTACCCCAGTATGGAGAGCTTCTAGTACCTCATTCGTCACACTAGTTCCAATCAGCATCCAGAACTTTTTGAAAAATATCGCATGCATCCCATCGGTACCTGGGGCTTTAAAATCGCCAATGGCATGCAAAGCTTTCTTAACCTCTTCTTCTGTAAATGGAGCAAGCAACATCTCATTCATATCTCGTGTAACCTTCGGTCTAACCCTCTGCAGCAACTCGGGATTGGTGTCATCCACTTCCCTCGTGAATAGGCCCGAGAAATAATCGGTTATAATTGGCTTGAGCAAGTTGTTTCCCTCGTGCCAATTTCCTTCTCCATCCTTTAACTTGACAATCATATTACGTTTTTTCCGAGCTCGGGCATAGTTGTGGAAAAAGGACGAATTCTTATCACCATGAGCAAGCCAGTTTGCTCTACTTCGTTGCATCTTATAGATTTCTTCTTGCTCCAACGCTTTCTCTATTTCTTCAGTTAATTCTTCCTGCCTTCTTACATTCTCTTCTGTCATCTCTAACTTGAGCACACTCTCTAGTTGCCTTGATAAAGACCGCAGCTTGGCTTTTGGTTTCTGAAGAACTGACCGGTCCCAATTGTGTAAGGACTCGCTCACCGCTGCCACAGCCTTCACAATATTTCCATCATTTGCTCTAAGGCCATCCTCCCACGCTGCCTGGACCACATCCCCTACTCCATCTTCCTTCAACCACTTGGCCTCAAATCTTTTCCTCCTCACCTTATTAGACCTCGCCGTGTTTTTGTAAAAATCAGTGTCTAGCAGGATCGGTCTATGATCAGACCGAATCATGCCCATATTTTCTACACGAGCGTACGGGAAAAGAGCTGACCATCCTTCATTAGCACATGCCCGGTCAAGTCTCTCCCTAATTCCCGGCCTTCTCCTACTGCGCTTCCTCCTCCAAGTGAAGATATCACCTGTGTAACCAAGATCATCTAGGCCACAATCAGATAAAGCATCACGAAACGATTGCATATATTGTAAAGGCCGAGGGTTGCCCCCCTCCTTTTCAAAGCTATACATGATTTCGTTCCAATCACCAATCAACATCCATGGAATATTAACTTGACTGTGTAGTTCCCTTAATCTCTCCCACGTCTTGTATTTATTCTCCCACGCAGGTTCTCCATAGATCCCCGTCATCCTCCAATCTGTCGCTGCATTCACCCCACTAACCAGCACATCAATATAGTTAGGGTGCAGTGCTTTGAGATCAATTGTCACCCCCTCCTTCCATAGGAGGAGCAAACCACCACTTCTGCCGTCACTCGGTGCCACGAGGACGCCGTGCATCCTTGTCTTCACACGAATCAGTTCACCACCCACCTTGTCAAGGTGAGTCTCTGAGAGGAACATCACGTCAGGATCACACCGCTCCTGTATGTGCTGGAGTGCCCGACCAGACGCTGCGTTCCCCAAACCACGGCAATTCAGACCTAAAATCTTCATTGCACTTGATGCAATCTTCCCGATCTGGGCAAAAACTCCTTCCGGGACAAGAACTAGTCAGGAACCAGAGGTACAAGAAACTGCATGCACTTGATCGATTCAGGAGCAGCAGGACAACAAACGATGCCTAGCAGGCACCGGAATAGCAACGGTGCCTAGCAAGCACCGGAGTAGCAGCCGCCGTCGGCGGCCGGCGTACAAAACCTAGATCGCCCTTGTAATCGCCATAGCGATAAAAAAACGGTTCGAAAACAGCTCTAACTCCCTAAAGCGGTGCGTGGTTCTGTCAAACTAACGCCCGTAATTATTGGACATGGCCACTCCATATATGTGGCATAAATTAAGGACGATTCGCATGAGGAACCTCCACGTCACCGATCCGGGATGTGATGGTATACCAGCCGTCCATCCAACAACAAAGCAACGGAAGCGATTTTCTTCTTCTTCCTCCCATAGCATCGCACCTTTCTTCCCTCCAAACTTCCTCCATCTATAAGTATAGGCCCATCACCACAATTATTGGACATGGCCACTCCATATATGTGGCATAAATTAAGGACGATTCGCATGAGGAACCTCCACGTCACCGATCCGGGATGTGATGGTATACCAGCCGTCCATCCAACAACAAAGCAACGGAAGCGATTTTCTTCTTCTTCCTCCCATAGCATCGCACCTTTCTTCCCTCCAAACTTCCTCCATCTATAAGTATAGGCCCATCACCACAGGCCGCGTGCGGTATGCGCGTGACTTGTGACTTTGGACTTGGCGAGGACGAGGACGAGGACGAGATGGAGCTGCCTCCGCCATCCATCACTCCTCCTGGGGTGAGAGGAGTGTTGCCGCTGCTTGGCGAGGTGGAGAGACGGGGACTCGATCTCCGGCCGGCCACGTCGCGATCTCAGGCCGCGGCGGCGCGGCAGGTTCTGGATCCGAGCGGCGCGACGGAGCAAGCCCCTGAGCGGACCGAGTCCCCGAAGAAGAGGAAGCCCAAGGGTGGCGTCAACCTCCGCAAGAGCTTGGCCTGGGACAGCGCCTTCTTCACCGGCGAAGGTTGTGCACTGCCCCCCCCCCCACACTAGTGAATTTCTCTATGTCTTTGAAATGCGTTCTGATATGGATTGCTGCCAGCTCCTGACATTGTTTGAAATCGTCGATCCTTACATTAAACCCGTGCATTCTGATGTATATAGATAGATAGATAGCAGGTTTCAACATTTCCCTTCCAGCTCGGCTGGACCCAAAAGTTCATTTTATTAGGAAGCAGAAAATTGTATTTCTCGAATTTGAAAAGTTACGTAAAACCCATGCACATAGAGGATGGATATATGTATATATATATATATATGTGTAGAATTGATACTTAAATATGACCATTTCTGATATGTAAGACATAGATGTTTGGGATTTATGCACTATAGGGAGCCAAGCAGAACCATGTAATCCCTGCAGTATTGCCGCACGTTCACAACATGGACAAACCAAACAAAACTTTGATCTTAGCAGGAACTTTAACAAACAACAGTTTTTTAAACTCACAGTCAGACTGATTAATCTTAAGAGCTTTATAAAGAGACTTTACAGTAAACAACACCGTTTTCGTTAGCAACCAATGGCATTTGTCATTCTGATCCGACAAATGCACATTCAAACACAGCCTTTTCAACTCATTCCAAGCATCTAAAGTTTCTCCACTAAGACTACGCCTAAACCTAACGTTAGCCCAGTCATCTTCAAGAACTTTCGCCACTGTAAAACCAGCACTAAAAGTAATGTTATAAAGTCTAGCAAATTTTAACTTAAAAGGGACATCCCCCAGCCAAAGATCCTCCCAAAAACGAGTTCTCAGACCATTGCCTACCACCTTCCTAACATACTTATAAAACTGATCCCTTACACCTAAAATTCCTTGGAAAAAATGTGACTATCCCGCTTTCCTCTTAACTTCTACCAGTAACTTTCTACTACAACATTTCCTCAAAATTAAAGTTTGCCAAATGCCTTCTTCATTCTCCAATCTCCACAACCATTTACAAAGTAGACTAATGTTCATAGTACGCAAATCGACTACACCCAGACCCCCCTGGTCCTTGGGCTGACACACACTTTCTCAATTAACCAGATGCATCTTGTTTTCATCCTCCTGATCATTCTCTTTCTATACAAATTAAACTTTTTCTCTACCCCTTTTGGTAATTCAAACATCGACAGCATAAAAAAAAGGAACATTACTTAAACTTCCTTGTATCAAAGCTAATTTACCACCGTAAGACATGAATCTACCTTGCCATATTCCCAGTTTTTTCTCCATTTTTTCCTCTGCATTTCGCCAATCACTATTCCTCAACCTAGCACTGTGAGCAGGAATTCCTAAATACTTTAGCGGTAAGGTCCCTTCTACACAGGTAAAAATGTCTCTATACCTCTCACTATGTACCTTAGCTTCTCCAAAACAAATAACTTCGCTTTTATGAAAATTAATTTTCAACCCGGACAAATGTTCAAAACAGCACAACAGGTATTTTAAATGTAAAGCATCCTCTTCACTAGCTTCCATGAAGAAAACCGTATCATCAGCATATTGCAACATACTTAACCCTCCATCCACTAGTTCAGGGATAATACCCCTAATCAAACCGCCATCTTGAGCCCTCCTAATTAAAACCTGTAACACATCTACTGCTATGTCAATTGGGTTAAACATAATCACACTCTTTTTCTTCCAAACCACCTCATGCAACGCTTCCCGTAATATAACTACCCCATCCAGAATGTATCTGCCTTTTAAAAAAGCAGTCTGGACTGGCGCAACCACTTTATCTGCCATTACTATCGTCCTATTATTAATAACTTTATGATCAACTTGAAAATAACGTTAATTAAACAAATAGGTCGATACATCTGAATTTTATTAGCATCACTACCTTTAGGCAACAGAGTCAAAATACCGTAATTCAATCTAGCTATGTCTAATCTACCATGATAAAACTCTTGAAATAAAGTTACTAAATCAAACTTGATGGTGGTTTTTCATGCCATCTTGAATGTGCCCTCAGGCACTGGCGGAGCGTCGTGGAGGCGATACTGGGCTGCGACCCCCCCTTTTCAAAGTGCAAATCTCTGTTTACTAGCTATGCTCAGCACACATGGCCGAGCCCATCAGCGCGTATCAGCCCAGATTCTCTCTCTTTTCCTCAGTTCGACCACATAGAAGACAGAAGCGATCAAACAGACGAAAAGCCTCCTCGGCCAGCCTGCTTGGCTACCTGCTGCACTGTAGCGCATATCCGTCAGCGCCCTAGTCCTCCAGGATGCAACACCCTGCCCCTACCATGTTAGCTTCAGATTATTTCATAAGGATTGGCATGTAATTGATGCCCCTGCCAATGTTAGTAATTCAGAATTTAGATGTATTGATGCAAAATTTAATGAAGAGGAAGAAGAAGAGCAACAACCAAACGAATCTATAAATCTAATTTATTCCAAAACTAGGTACGACCTTTGGAGCAAAATTTAATGAAGAGGAAGAAGAAGAGCAACAATCAGAATCTAATCTATAAATCTTTGGAGCATCAAAAATTTGTATCTGATATTTTTACATGAAGCGGAAAATATCTCATTATGGCACTGCCATCCAATTATCAATTACTATATTTGTTTTATCACTTGGCCTCATCATGGCACTGCCATCCAATTATCAATTATATTTGTTTTATCACTTGGCCTTTTTTTTCATGCATAGTTTGTGTTTTATGTGGAATTCGCCCCCTCTTGTGTTTTGTTCACGCTCCGCCACTGCCCTCAAGGATGGAAATATGGAAGAACCGGAATTCTGCAGAGTGGCCAGCACAAGAAACTTGATGGTGGTTATTGCTGCACTCGCTGTTGGAAACAGAATGATTTGCTTGGGTATTTTTTCTTGGACTTCTTTTTTTAGTCAGTTTTGTGTTCTCAAGTTACAAATAATGTAGCGATTTAGAATTAAAAAAACGTACGACACGGTTAATTTGAACTTTTTGTTGGAAGACTTGCGCCGGAAGGGTTTTGATGCGGTTTTGTACACATAATTCATCAATTTGTCTCCGGCTGTCAAATAACCATATCCATCAATGGAGAAATTAATGGGCCTTTCTTCCGAAATCAGCGAGGAGGGTGCCAAGGGATCCACTTTCTCCTTTTTTTTTTGCGAAACACAGTACAAACGCAGACGCTCACAAACGCGTGCACACACTCACCCTATGAACGCACACACGCACACCCTACCCCTATGAACACCTCCGAATACTGAGCCGGCGGGTCGAGTCTTGAGATTGACGAAGTCACCACGGGCGCCTCGCTGTCGACGGGAACGTCGCCTCCCACTGAAGAATATTCCGCCTAAATGAGAAACACCAGCGTCAAACCTGGGGTTTGAACTCTGGTGGGCTGGGGTACAACCACCCTCCTAATCATCTTGCCACAGGCAAGTTCTCTTCTCAGCTTCTCTTCAACTTCGTAGCTGAAGGGTTTTCAACTCTCCAGTCAGCAGCCAACGTTACGGGGCATATCCATGGCGTCGTGCCGCATCTGGTGCCAACGTATTTAACACGAGTACATATACAATGTCAACGTGAGTGGGGTCAAGTACGGGGCAGTTCGGTTTCCTAGTACGGATCGGTTGGTCTCTCCGGCCCGGGTACATATATACACGTACGTAAAGGGATGCAGCTTTGTACCGTGAGAGTTTAGCGATCGAAGCAAGAAACGATACGCGCCAGTGTTCCTCTATGTATGTTTTGCCGTGATCGAGTCGAAGCAAGCAATGGACGTCCCCACGGACGTACTGGTGGAGATCCTTGTAGAGAGCTGATCCCAACGTTGTGATGTCGGATGAGTTGAGATGTGTCTCCCAAGGTTGCAACCGTAGAGTCGAGATGTATGAGAAGTATGATGTGAATGGGTACCGCTTCCATACAGAGTTTCACCAGAACAGTCGGCCTAATGCAAAGACTATAAATACCGGGGTCTTCACCAAAGGAGCCAGTGAATTTGATTACACGGTAGGTTACAGAACGTATACGAGCTGACGTTCAATAACACGAACATAGAACTCAAGCTCGTTGTGTTCAAATGCCACTGGTTCGACCCTGTGGATGGACTTAAAAGTACCCCTTCCATTGGGTTAGTTGAAGTTAAGCCTTCAACCACCTACCATGGATCCGATGTCTTTGTTGTGGCTCACCAAGCTAGGCAAGTTTATTATTTCCCCTACCCATGCAAGAAAGAGAGACTCATTGGCTGGGAAGTCGTGTTCCATGTATCGCCACATGGTAAGCTACCCATGCACTCGGAAGACGATTACAACAACATTGACCCTAAAACATACGAGGGGATTTTCTATCAAGAGGAACAAACCTTTGGGGACTTTGGCATACAAGGTCTTGAGGACCGCGAGGACAATGCACAGACAGGTGGTGACTTAGTGGTGGATGTAAAGGACATAGATATGCTCAACAAGTTACATTGTGATGACGATGATGAGCCTCCACCGTGCGATGAGGTTCCAACTTACACACGTGATAGTGATGTTGATAGTGATGATGAGAACCCAAGACTTAATTATGAGACTGATGATTCGAGTGAGGGTCTTTTATGTCCTTATGCGTAGTATTTACTTTTCAACATGCTTAGTCTTTCAACATGTTTCTTCTTAATTGCATTACATCTTTATTCTTATTTTCTACATTTTATTATGTCTTTATTATGCTTAATATTTATTTTTCAACATGCTTATTAATTGTTTACCCTTTCTCAATGCAGGTGATTGACCAAGATGAGCCAAGCAAGGAATCATCGGCCCCAGATATCGGCACATCGAGCTCTCAGGAGATGTAGGATGTGTCCGGGTGTGTTTGTATGAATGTTTGGATGAATTCGAACTATGTTTGTGTCATTTGGAGTTTGTATGAATGTTTGTACGAATTCGAATTGTGTTTGAGTCATTTAGAACTTGTATGATGGTTTGGATTATATATGTGATGTTCTGTGATGTTTTAAAATTTGTGCAATTTTAATTGTATTTAAAATGTGCTAGAAACCAGCAGAACCAATTTGCCTAAACTAACAAATTATGGTCACCCATACGCCGACGGTTAGGATCCCGGCCGGACGCACAGGATGCTGCCACGTCGCCCGAAGCGGACCATATGGTCACCCATACGCCGACGGCGTAGGTCATTTCCCAGGCGCCCAGGAAGCGGCCACGTGGCGCTCAGAGGCCGACGGCAATGCCGTCGGCGTATGTTGAGCTAACGGAAACGTGAGGATGCCGTGTTGTGGGGCCCACCAGAGCGTACGCCGACGGCCACCTTAGACGCCGACGGCAGTTTGAGTACGCCGACAGTTCGAGACGCCGACGGCATTCGTGCATACGCCGACGGCGTCCGGCCGTCGGCGTCTTGGTCGATTCCCGTAGTGAATAGCACAACCCATATGGAAGATTGATCTTCTCGTTATCCATGCCAGCGATGATTCGGCCTATGTACCAACAAATGAACCATCTCTATTCAATTATTTTGGATTGGTCAACGGAAAGGCAACAAATCTGATAAGAAATGGAAAAACTTCAATATACATGCTACCGGATAACTACAAAAATGGAATAACTTCTTGGGACTGAACGACAAAAGGTTTGGTAAATATAGATCCGACTGCTTACCTTGAGCAAGAGTAGCAGAGCATACGACATGTACAAAAAGTAAGGCTAGTCCAAGTACACGGATTGTCTTCTTGTCCATCCTCGGACACGCCACAAGGATCAGGGCTTGTCGTCGATCTTGATTAATGAAAAAATATGTGCTCTGCTAGAACATACTCCCTCCGTTCTAAATTACTTGACTTAGGTTTGTCCAAATACGGATGTATCTATACTTGTTTAGTGTCTAGATACATTCGTATTTGGACAAACACAAGTCAAATAATTTGGAATGGAGGGAGTAGATGATTGTACTACACATACGACCCCTATATAAATATGAAAGAAAAGGGATCAGATCCGGTGCTATAAATGATCAAGCAATAAAACTGGAATGATTTTATCATTGGCAACTTAAGCAATTTTTAGTAGTTTAATTAATGAAATCCAAATGAATTAATAATCCACAATATAACGCTCTGATCTCTAAAATAAAATCAAATAAATTTAATAATGGTACGGTTCTCCATCCACGGTTCACGTGCCTCCCTTATGCAACAACGTATTTGTTTCGGCCGAAGGAAACCAATTGATGATCGAGCTTACGACTGATTTTTGTTTTTCTTCTTCTTTGTTTGTCGGGGTCTGGTGCAAGCATGCACTTGGTGATGAACATCGGATGTGTGGCTTCTATGGAGACTCAATATAACCATAGAAAGTGGGAGGTTGGGTGGCATGTAATTCAAAATACTAAATCTTGTATCCCTACTTTCTTGTTTTTCCTTAGTTTGTTCCTAGATAGCTACCTTTCATTTTTGCATTAAAACTCTATATCTAACAAGAATTTATTCTTCAATATTGTAGAATTGCTTCTTATGTGGTTCATAATAATTTTTATAACAAAACAAGTAAATCAGAAATCATATTACCTATAAACTATATGGACAATGTATCTTCTCTCTCAACCATTTATGTGGATGTCCACAAGATCATTTCTTAAATTCTAATATAATGTCGTATCAAACCATAAGTTATGATAGTGTGTCGATACATTAAATTAATTAGGAAAATTATAAAGTTCTTGTCAAAATGAAACTAAAATATTTTTCATAGACTAAATTTATAATAATAGACATGTGATACATCTCAATTATATTCAATTTTCTTCAACTATTTTTTTGGTCATAAACAATTCTACTCCAACTAAAATTATACTCAATTTTTGTTACTGTCTCTTTCGAGAGTGAGAGATTACTGAAAATAAATACACCTATTTACTTAACATATCAATGAATGTACTCATGAATATTCAATTTGTTCCAGTGCATTCTATAGAGACATGTTGTCTATGAATGTAATATATTTTAATTTATACTTAAATTTTAGTAGGCTCATGAATTAGTCTATAGGACAACTCCAACTGCAAAGAATTTCTCATGCCACCTCTCCCAAATTTCTGAAACATGTTTTACTCCCTCAATATTAAAATATAAGGCCCATCTTAGCGTCAAGTTAATTTTGAAGTATCATGGGAATACTTCAAGTTATAAAAATGCTGAAGTATTAAATACTGTAAGCATTTGGATCCAATAAAAACTGTGGCTAGCTTTAGAAACCAAAGTATTCTACAAAACTATATTTTTCTCGTATTGAAAACTTCAGCCCGGCCATCTTTTTTTCTAAACGGAGAAACAAGCTTGTGTCCTGACCCTAGCGAAACATCTACTTTGTCAAGTTACCTTCGTCTACACTCTACAGTGTTTAGGGCAATGTCCTCTTCTTCAACAATGAAGAAAGTAAGCTCACCACCACGTGGATAAGAAGGTTCGTTCAATTGCTCTGCTCTTATTTGATTTCGGTCCACAGCTCATCGAACGTTTCTTCTCAACTTGATTGCACCACTCGTGCCATATAGGTCAAGAACATTCTTGCCAAGATCTGCTCCGATTCCCACATAGACGGGCACTACGGATCAGGTTTTGCGCTACACATGTCTCCGTAGGTATTGGTGTCTTGTTGTCATGGTAGCATGCACGATACCAACCCAAACCTTGTACAAATCTATTATGGTTGGTTCACCTTCATGATATTCCGAGGTTGGCCTTCACCTATTTTTGAAGATGTGTTTTGTTGTAATACTCACGGAGCTCATACATGCAACATGACAAATCGGTCAACATAATGTAAAACAACGTTCTTCATACGCTTCATAGTTTCACGAAACAGAGAAACACCACGGTATCAAGAAACTGCAATATTCATTGAACCTTCGAATGTTAATAATTGTGGAAGTCTGTGTGCATCATTTTAATGCAGAGGCCAGGGATCCGCACCCCATTTTCTAAAAAAAATACACTGGAATACTTTGTCTTTCGAGCTTCGAATAGTTTTTTTTTTTTTTTTGAGTTTTCGAGCTTCAAATAGTGATCCACTAGAAGCCAGCCATGCATGCAATCAGGGTATACGATAGATGTGGTTGGACGATACATGCAACCTGGCACGTCAAATAAACGGGCACCAAACATAATGCAGCTACGTACTGTACATTCTTTTCTTATGGTATGTGTATGCCTTTTCTCTCCGTAGAAAATTCTCACACGTACGTACGTACGTAGTGGCAGTGTACCGAACTGGAGCTCCAACGCGTACACGTACACATGCATGCCGGTCGGACGTCTACACTTTTCTTTCCGCACAGGAATAATTAGGCCATCACGATGGATATCATCGCGTATGATGCGTAAAGCTGATTCGTTCGACACGTATACGTACCACTAGCTAGCGTTGCTGTGTTTGTTTGCGCTGGTTCAACGCACTACTTGCAAGCTGATGGGTCGTGTGCTGTGTGCATGCGCGTTATAAGTACGTACGGTCCATGCATGCAAACCTTTGCACAAGACGAGTCATGCATGCAGCATTGCCAACGGTAGATTCCAAGTAAAAAATAACAAATCGATAGCAAATACTACCTCCAATTTAAAATAAGTACAACAGTTTTAAATTCGGGTGATTTCAAACCTACAATACTTATTATGTACGAAAGTGGTATGTTTTTTCATTTCAGTACATGTATGTATATTGGTCTTGAACGAACAACATTGACTGTACGTCCTGATGACGGATTCAGTCCTCGACCCTCGTATTACTACAGCGTATGGGAAAATATCTAGCGATCCCCTGCCTTAAATGATACCATGATACCATTTTTCAAAATTCAATTTTACAAGTGTCGGAAAATTCCGAAACAAATGGTGGGTGTTCACAAGATATGTGTTTACATGTCCTAAATTTTTCATAGCCAATTTCAAAATACACACGGAGAAACAAAAAACACAAAATGCTAAGTGAATAGTGTCAGTTTTTGTTTTGTCTATTTGTGACAATGTTCTTGTTGGATTTGTCTTTTTTGTTTCTATGCAGATACTTCGAATCTGGTTCTGCAAATGTTAGGAGTCGTAAACACACACAACTTGTGAACATACACAAATTGTTTCAGTTTTTTTCTAAAACTTTAAAAATTAAATTTTGAGAAATGGTATTATGGTATCATGTGACGTGTGGGATCGCTGGATATGCACTCATGACCGGACACTCTCCTCACTACGCCTGAGCGACCTCTCACCCGTAGAGCTAAAGCAGTGTATGGCCCATGTTATTTTTGATGTGTTCCAAATTTATATAAAGATAAAGGCTAACTTCGAAACGGAGCGGAGGCCCGTCGTCGGGAGGCTGGGGCCGTAGCGGTACACATCGTTGCCGAGTCGGACTGCAGCCGACTTAGGGTTTTACAACCATATATATCTCTTGTAAGCCGCCGGTTGGGATAACTCGCAAGTTGTAAATCCCTGGTGTCGCAACAGTGGAACATGGGGTTCCCCTAGTGCTGCCAAAGTGAGTCCACTACCTATGGGTCCACCAAGAAGATGGACAAGGCAAGGAGACAAGACTGGCAGATGGGCCAGCCCATCTGCCCCACGGGAATCCGACAAGCTTGACATCGACAAACTACGGCTAAGGACTAGGTGGCCTTCCGGGGTCACCTACAACCCAGCGAGCAAGGCAGGGCAACCGAGAGCCCGAGCGCCCGGCAGCAGGCCAGGCTCGCTCTTGGGTTCCCCTCTGTACGGCGAAGAGGATAAGCACACCAGCACGTGTAGGAAGCTTGTAGAAGACTTGGGCGCCAAGACGAAGGACACGCCCCCAGTGACGTCGCCTGGGGCGTGGTCGGTGGGGCTGCCAGGCCCTGTCCGCCACGCTTTCCCTCACCTAACCGCGGATGGATACTTGTACAAGAGAAGGCCACGTCACCTCTAGAAGAACACCGGGGGGGGGGGTTCCCGCCTAAAACCCCCCACGCTACTAGCGTGACCGTGTGGTATTCCCATAGCTGTAAAAGGAGGACCAAGGCACCGAGGCAAAGGACCGGATCCAAGCTGAACACAAGCAAGACTAGCCTAGGGTTTAGAGGGGAGAGAGAGAGGTGGTTCCTCAGGGCAGATCTGCTCTTCTTCTACCTCTAGCCAACATTCTGCCGGGTACATCCCCGAAACCACCCTTGTAAGCTACACCATGATGAACACCTCAATCCAGACATGCAGGAGTAGGGCTTTTAGCCTCCGGGCGGCCTGAACCTGGGTAAAACTTTCTGCATCTCTGTGTTGATTGCTTGAACGTCGGATCGGAGAACTCGACGTGTATCACCCGGGTGAGGTGATTCGCAGCCTCCTTCGCGCCCCGTGCCGAAACTAAAAAGGGGTATCCTTTACTCCCTGTGTCCGTCTGCCGAGACACGACATCCGGTGCGCAAGCGCTGGATTCATCTTCATCAACCTCAAGTTCATCATCGGCAAGATCTACTTCGAGTTCTTCGTCAAGCATGCCACCCAAGAAGAAGAACGACACCGTGGCCTCCAAGCCTGCCTCTCCTTCGCGCACTCAGGCTTCCGCCGAACGCCGTGCCACGGAGCAACGCCAGAACGCTCCTCCCCCGCCACGGAGAAACCTGACCTGTGTTTTCCTTTTTGCCTTTTACCGCCCGATTTTTGGAAGCACACTATTTTAGTTTTGGGATTTTCCCGTTTGTTTGTAGAAATATAGCGCCTTGTTTTCATTTTGGTATTTTCCCGCCAGAGTTTTATGGGATGTAGACCAATATTTCCATTTCAGCATTTTCCTGTCCACTTTCACGGGCTATATATCATGTATTTTCTTCGTTTGTTTTCCCGCCCATTTTAACTTTTTTCATTTTCCCGCCCAAATTTTCCGGTGCTATACCACACTATTTGTGTTTCAGCCTTTTAGCACATGTTTTCGTTTTTTCCTTTTCCCGCCTGTTTTTTGGAAGCACACTATTTTAGTTTAGACATTTTCCCATGCGTTTGTAGAAATATAGCCTGTTGTTTTCGTTTCGACATTTTCCTGCCCAATTTTCATGGGAGGTAGCGCAATATTTCCATTTCAGCCTTTTCCCGCCCATTTTCATCGGCCATAGCCTTTTTTCTTGTGTTTTCCCGCCCATTTTAATTTTTTCATTTTCCCGTCCAATTTTCCGATGCTATACCACAATAGTTATGTTTTTGCCTTTTTCCGCCTTTTTTTGGAAGCACACTATTTTAGGTTAGGGCTGTTCATCGTACGTTTCCACAAATATGGCACATTGTTTTTGTTTCGGCATTTTCCCACCTAATTTTCATGGGTTGTAGTGCATTTATTTCCATTTCAGCCTTTTCCCGCCATTTTTTGGAAGCACATTGTTTTAGGTTACAACTTTTCAAGTTCGTTTGCAGAAATATGGCGCATTCTTTTCGTTTCGTATTTTCCCACCCAATTTTCATGGGTTGTAGTGCATTTATTTCCATTTCAGACTTTTCTCGCCTTTTTTATGAAGCACACTGTTTTAGGGTAGAGCTTTTCACGTTCGTTTGCGGAAATATGGTGCATTGTTTTCGTTTTGGCATTTCCCCGCCCAAATTTTCATGGGCTGTAGTGCATTTATTTCCATTTAAGCCTTTTCCCACCCTTTTTCAGGGGTTATGGCATATTTTTTCTTTCATTGTTTTCCAGCTTTTTTTTCATTTTCCAGTGCTATACCACACAAGTTTTGTTCGATTTTCCAATCCATTTTAGTTTCCGCATATTGCCGCCTTAGCACATTATTTTTGTTTGAGCCTTTTTTGGCCCGTTTTCGTATTGTATTTTCTGGCACGATTTCAGGGGCTATAGGATTTTTTTATCTTGGCATTTTCTCAACCATTTTTTCTGTACTTTTAGGCCCAATTTTCGAGGGCTGTATGTAGCACACTATTTAAGTTTCGGTCTTCCCCGTCCATTTTTGTTTTTGCATTTTCGTGCCTATTCTTGGGCTACAACACTTTTTTGTTTTTGATATTTTTTGGCCCATTTTAGTTTTGGCATTTCCGTCCAGTTTTCATGGTATATAGCACACTATTTTACTTTCGGCCATATCTCACCAAATTTTGTTTCGAACCTTTTCCACCCGTTAACTATAACATGATGTGTCCCATCAAATCATGTTATATGGACGCATAACATGATATTAGCGCATGCTCATGCATATGGGCTATAGCACACTATTTAAGTTTCGGTCTCCCCTCACCATTTTCGTGCCCGTTCTTGGGCTACAACAAAAACAAATTGACATTTTTCGGCCCGTTTTAGTTTCGGCATTTTCTCGTCCAGTTTTCACATTCTATTGCACATCATTTTAGTTTCGGCCTTTTCCCGCCCATTATTGTTTTGGACCTTTCCCGCCCACTAACTAACTGGGACTATAGCACATTGTTACATTGTTTTAATTTCAGCATTTCCCGCCAATTTTCGTTTCAGGGATTATAACACACTATTTCCGTTTAGTCATTTTCCCGCCAAGTAGCTATATGGACACATATAACATGAATATCAGGATATGGACCCATTAATCGATCAACCGTAACTAGTACAGTACTAGGTACAAGCCTACAATTAATGTTGCACTTGGACCAACACCGCGACGTACTATTTAATTTTAGTTTTGGGCGGCAGAGCGGGAAGTCGAGGCAGAATATGGAATCGATCACCCGGCCGGACCAGTCGAGCCCGCCCACGGCGTATTTGATTTCTGTCTTGGCGGCCGAGCGGGAGATCCGGGAAGAGGTGTAAATGCATGCGGCCTCCTCGGTACTCGAGCCAGCCAATGAGACGAGTCCAAGCAATTGCACGCGGATCGCCCATCCCAGCCGTCCATCTCAGCCCAGCGCACGCACCGGGAGGGGAAACGAACGCACGCGAATGGGATGAGCGTCGAGCACCACACTACCACTACCACCCTTTGCACGCGAATGCAGCAGACCAGATCGAGATCTCACCTTGCGGCGACGACGACATGGACGGCGGCGGAATTGCAGCTGCAGAAGAACCCAGGATGTGTGCGTCTTTTCTTTTTTCTCTGGATTTTTCTGTACTTGGGGTCTGGAGCTTTCCAGTGTACTGCAGATGTTTTCCTTGAATTATAAATCCAGATGCAGTTTTCAAAAAAAAAAAAAAAAAAAGATCGAGATCTCACCTCACCTCGCGATCCCGGCCGCCGCCTCCGGCCCCGGTCGAATCTGGCCAACTCCGGCGAGTCCCCAGGCTGCATACCACCGCCGCGGGAACAGCTCCTCCTCCTCTCCCGACTCCATGGCGTGGAACCGCCGAATCGCCTCCCCACCAGAAACCCTAGCGCAGGCTCGGGATTCCGGCGGCGGCGCCTGAAATCGGCAGAGGAGCAGGAGGGCTAGGACGACGTAGGCGGCGTGGCTGCTGCACGCGCGCCTTCGCTGCCCAGGCCTCCTCCGCCGGCCGGCACCGGGACTCGGGGAAGACGAGGAGAACGTGCTGGATGCTAGGGTTGCAGGGGAGGCGCTGCTGGAGCCCAAGCTGGCCTGCAAATCCTAAAGGCTGCTGCTTGCTCACCTCCGACGGCGACGACCGACCGTAAGTTTCCACCCACCTACGTTCCCCTTTCTTTCTAGTCACCTCAGCTCCAAGAGCAAGATTCAGTTATTTTTTGAGGTCCTCTTGTCTTGTCTTGTCTAGTGAATGAGTACAGTCTCGCCAGGGACTCTCTATTGCTCGCACTTGGTATGCAGCAGGAGCACCAGGTTGCTCTTTTTCTTTTTCTTGTGTCACACTAGTATGTGGACTGCATTTGGAGATGCATTACACCATGCACACATCCTTGATTATTGGTATGCATGCCCGCGTCCATCACGTACGTGCACCATGCATGGTCCTCCTACTTCTCCAAATTCAACTTAATCAGGACATCCCATCTCGATTAACTAACTTGTGGGCAGAAATCTGTTTCAACTTGTTGAGCGATGCATAGGAAATGTATGTGCTCAACTTTATTTTTTGATTTGCTTGCTGCTTATGCATATACAGTGATGAAACTTCTTGTATATTTCCAGGTTCAGAACAAGCATTTAGGACCATGTTGGAGGAAGCCGTCCTCCGCCGCCTCGGCAAGCAGCAACAATGGCGGCAACAGAGGCAGCCAGGGATCCATCTCTCCTCACATCAATTTCTGAAGGTCCCTTTTTTTTCCCTCCTGCAATTTTTCTCTTGTCCGACTATTTTCAACTGAATGGATGCTCAACTTGTACCATTTGCAGATGTCAAGCAACCGAATAGAGCCGCCGCCGCTGGTGGTTTCGGCAATGGCGCTACCGCAACCCAAACTGGCAGGTCACTGCCGGAGTGTTTTGGCTGTTGGGCTCATGGTTTAACTTACCTGTTGTGCCTTCATGGTTCTGTTGAGCAAATGATTGGGTGGCTGGTTCAGGGGGCGCCCCCGCTGATCGCTGACCTTCCTCCAATCCGACACGACTGGCAGGTGCCTCCCGCTGCCTATTGATTTATGACTAAAACGCACACACATGCTTCAGTAGCAAGAATGTTGTTGCATTTGCTTATATCATCCATTCCATCTGTATGTGGCTGTTGAGGAAGTCCAGTACTACAAGCTACTGTTTCGAAATTAATGCAGCTTATATCTCAACATAATTGAAGTAATTATCATCATGCACACACCACCTCGCTAGTTGCTACTGGGGTGTGGTGTAGATAATTTAACTCTGCATATGTATACGACCTAATCATATGCATGGTGCTCAAAGCATCATCTTGGCTAGATGATTCATTGTTACCATATATAATAGCTGCTGGTTCATGTACACACTTTGTGTGCCTTGATGGTGTCAGACCACACTGACGGCCCAGACCACACACTGACACTGTGCATACATCTCTCTTGGCTTACTGATTACGAAGTGCAAATGTCTAAATTTTTGCGTGCTTAATTTGGTGCCAGTGAGTGTTCTGTGCTCCTAGTACTGGTTGTAGATAATTATTTCAAGAACTTGCAATAATTTGTGAATTTGTAATCTCAATACGTCAAAAACCATTCTAGACCATACACAGGTGTTGTAGAGAATTATTTCAAGAACTTGTGTTTAGATCTTCATGTAAGATAAAGTGGAACATCTTGTGTGGATGAGATCGATAGCAGTAGCAGTATATTGTTTGATAGTTCTCGAGCTTCTGGGTCTGATGTCACATGGATTCGTAGGTAAACCTGATCAGAATATCCATGTTTCTTTCTCTCTTGGAATTCTCGGTATTCTTGAACTGAAAAATGTAGCAACTAAAGTAAATGAGGTTGCCGAGTTACCTTTTATTTTTATCTTTCACTGGATCTGATTAGAAAAATCCATCGGCATACACAATTGTGAGTATGTATCATTATGCATCTTGGCTGCAGAGTACTTTGTGATGCTGGGACCATTAAAGTTGCTTCTGTTCTAGTGTATGGTGTTTGGCTTGCAAATAAGGTTTAGATCATTTGTATTTCGTATTGCTGAATATAAAAGTTCCCAACCCCGTGAGTACCGACCGTAAGTTTTAACCTGGTCTTGCACACTTATTTTTGCAATCTGAACATGATTGAGCAGAGCTCATTTATATAAAATGCCTAAAACGTTTACTGAAAACAATGACTAATGGAATGCCGATTTGTATGAGTGTTTCTTGCAAAGTTAACTGGTTAGTTTTGTCTTCCAGCTAGTTCTTATGCATACTTGCTATCCTGATTGACTAGTACACCGTGATGATATTTCTTTGAGAATCATGCATTGTGAACTTAGATGTGTATACGTTACAAGTTGCTTTGCACTTTTGTGTATTATAAATCTCAAATACCATGCTTACTGTCCCAGAAATTTGATTAAACTTCCTTTTTTCCCTCGAGAACACTACCTGCTAGCTTATATGCATCTATCTACTGTAAAGTGAACAAACATTTTATGGTGCTGTAGGTGAACAGAACTTCCCAAGCCCAAGAGCAGCATGATTGTACTATGTCGAGGGCTTCTTCCAATGCTCTGGTACCTGCATTTGGACTAGTCCCCCCACAGCCGTGATCGTGCGGTGATTTGGGTGCGTATCTGCTCCCCCCATTGTGTCATGTGCGCTCTGTTGCAATCGATCGAGCCTTGGTTATTCTTTGGTGAGGCCATTGAGCCTATGATCTAGAAATGGTCTGTCTTTTGAGAGAATACCATGTGCTGGGTGCCCTTTTTTTTGTAGGTATAGCTGTTGACGTGTGTTACAAAAGTTGTCTCAGTTACTTGATAGCATGACCAGGTTTCTTACTTTTATTATGGTGACCATGATATGGCTTGTAAATTTAGCAACTGCATGTATACTGGATTTTTTCGTGGTAGTTAATCCTGCTAGTATGTTTTCGTGGCAGTTTATCTTGACAATTATACTTTGTATTGGTAACTATTCTGGAATCTTGTCAACAAAGTGCTTGTTTTTTCTCCATAGAATGCATGAGGGTGTTTAATGATATGAGTTTTCCTGACATAAACTCTTACTTCACTGGTGCCTAGCTCGGACTCAAGTTCATCTAACTAGACTTGGTTCTCTTTGTCGGAATCTATATTCTTACTCTGACTCTGAGTGTTCAAATGTTTATTTTATTTTTGACATACAAAGTGGTTGTCGTGGTGAAACCTGTCTTTTGTACTACTGGGTGGTAAATTTTCCTTGTATTATCTTCTTAGAAGCTGAACTGATAGTTTCTTATATTCTTCCTGTGCAGACAAGTGGCCGTCGGTGATTTGGTCTGGCAATGACCGAGTCGTTGCGGCTCCAGCGGAGCTGCTGCTGGGCTGGCCATGGCCTTCCTTGTGGTCGGCTCGGCTGGATCCTGGCTTTGACTACCTCCTTGGCGTCGCCGCCGTGCTGCAACCGCGGTGGTGGTGACGTTTGGCCTCGGCTACATCCCACTCCGGTGAGCTCCTCAGGTTGCATGTTTGGTTAAAGTGTGTCGTTGGATTATGAACGAATGAAGAGAAGAGTGGCAAGTTATCTTGTCTTGGAAATAATTTTAGGCTTATATGTGCTGGATGCATAGGCCTGCTTATATTTGCTACATGCATAGGCTGCAAGTTATCCTATTGGTATTACTTTTGTACATCCAGTAGGACCTCCTCTGTTTCTGCTAGTATCAGTGTCTGAATGCATGCTGTTATTTCTGGTAAGCCACTGTGATTGATGGTTTTGAGCTGTTGCTCTAAGCTTCCTAGTACTTGGTTCCGAACGCTACTACCTGGTAGTGTGGTATTGATCTGGCCTTTGGCTAGGGAGGAATGTCTCCATTTGTTTGACATTCTTTTGTTCTAGAGATTACCCATTTTAAATGAACAAAAGAAAACATTGCCAGCACATGAACTTTCTTGTGCATGAACTGCATATATACTGGATTTTTTTGTTGTAGTTAATCCTGCTAGTATTTGTTCGTGGTAGTTAATCCTGACAATTATACCTTGTATTGGTAACTATTCTGGAATCTTCACAACAAATTGATTATTTTATTCCATAGAATGCATGAGTGTGTTTTGATGATATGAATTTTCCTGACATAAACTCTTGTTCACTGGTGCCTAGCTAGTGTTGCTTCCGAAAAAGAGAGCTGTTTGTGGCTGTTGCAAGTGCAGTTGTTTGTGAGACGGAAGTTCATGTGAAAATGAGATCTGGATGTTTGCCCACTTTCCACATTTGTGTTGATGATTTGCCTTTATCCTTGCAGGTTACGTCGGGCATAGGAAAAAAGTCGAGCAGCTGTGTAGGGCTTTTGGTGATGACGCGAAGAAGAGACAACCTCCTCCTGAGGCTGCTGCTGCCAGTCGCCACTCCGACATGCTGCTGCCGGCCACGTCCCCAACCTGCTGCTACCAGCAAGGAAGCCGTCATAGAAAGGTGAGAGGCCATCGGTTGGACTAGAGTGCTTGATATATATGTGTTACTGGAGTGCTTGATAAACTTTGAAGCAAATGCTAACAACAGTGCGCTTCTGCCTCATGACATGATGGCATTGCTCTATGTATTTTTTTTCCTCGTATCGAACAGCCAAACGTGAGCAGTCTAGTTGGATACAAGGAAACCAAGTTAGTTAAAAAGAAAGTTTGATACAAGGAAACCAAGCATGACTAAACCAAACTTAGCGTGGCTGAGATTGTCCTCAAACGTGCTGATAATTTTGACTGTTACAAATTTTTGACATCAACCATGCATGCAAACTCTTTGGATCACACAGCAAATAATTGTTAATGATAAAAGTGTATAAATAGTTGTAACAGCTTTTTTTTAAGGGTAAATAGTTGTAACATCGAAATGTATAATTGAGCTCCAACTCAAGTTCATCTAACTAAACTTGGTTCTCTTTGTCCGAATCTATATTCGTACTCTTGTCAAATTCAAATATTCGAGTGTTCAAATGTTCCACAAGCTAAAGTTTTGACATACAGAGTGGTCAAATTTTATTTTTGATACAAAGTGGTTTCGTGATGAAGCCTGTCTTTGTACTACTGGGTGGTAACTTTTCCTTGCATTATCTTCTTACAAGCTGAACTGATAGTTTGCATTGCACGATGTTTTCTTATATGCGGTAGCTTGGAATCACAACTCTGGAGCGGCAATCATGCTAGCGATGGATTCTGGGTTGCCATATTTGCGTTGCCTGATGTTATATATCTGTGGTAGCTGGGATCACATAACTGGAGTAGCTTATCTTTGCTGCCCCTGAACTGACTTTTGTCATATGTTGCTGCTGGCATTGATGGTATCACGTTATAGGCCTAAACTTGTTATTATTTGGTTGTGAATAGCACTTGTTGGTACTGTTGTGCCTCCATCTTTGATTTAGATCATCATCACTGTATAGTTGGCTTAGGTTTAAGAGGTAGACTAATAAGAGAATATTTGCTACTCTAGTATTGTGATTAAACTTTAAAGTGATACCTTGAGGTAATATCTGGTTTTGCTTATCTCTGTTTTGTTAGCTTCACTGCTAAATCTAGGTATGTGTTCCAGATTATTGGCTTGTTGGACATGTACAATATACTGTGTTCTAGAATGGCATATGGTTTATTCAAGTCCTGCCTGTGTATATGTTGTGCAACCGTGAGTTTTGGGTGTTATAAATACGTCTCTCATCGCCTCCTTCTTGGATGTATTTTGTTTTGCTGTTGAATATGTTGTTAGTGGGAAGCTTGCATGTATGGATGCAAATGTGTTGTTTGCATAGTAGGGAGAATGATGGCTGAATGTTTTATGAAGATGCATTTGCCTATTGAGTGAACATGTGGGTTGGCAATTGATATTAACCTTGGACCAGATTTTTATTCAATGTGGGGAGCTTGAATTCTTATTTAGGAGCTGATCTGGAGTTTAGTTGGAAACGTTTATAGCTCTTACGTGCTTAAACTGTTGCCTCTGTGTTTTTGTATTTCAGGTAATGAAGAAGGTTAAGAAGATGAATTAGCTAGATTCTTTTCAGCAAGGGGAGAGGTGGATTCGGCCCTCTGATGCTGGTGCCAGATCGAGCGTGCTTTCTTTTTTAACCGAGATGTGATGATGCTTCTCTGAGCTGGATAGGCTGGCTGGCATGTACGGCACAACAGCCTCGTGCTTGCCGCCTCCCTGTGTGACACTGACGATGGCACCGGGCCTGAAGACAGCGACGATGAGTTACACTTGGTTCGTCTATGGCGTGGGTGACGATCTAAACAATGCCGCTGTTCTTATTGCGGTTACTGGAGTATATTGTAGCAACTCCTCAAGTCGAACCTTGTGTGTAGTGTAGTGCTTGCTGTAGTGAACATTAAGATTCGCGTCAGGATTTCAAATCTATGATCATTTAAGCTAATTCTACCAGCTCAAGTGCAGATCCTATATTTGTTGTATGCAACTGCTGGTGTTGTTTTCCAGTTGAACGGCCATGTATGCTCATAGACAAATAATTAGTACAGACGATGCAACTTGTCCTGGTTATTCTTTGAAAAAAGAAATGAAGATTTCAGGTAGGAATGGGACGTCTTTGGAAGACTGAATCTCTCCAGGCAGAAACAAGAGATTTAATTAACTTTGAAGCCATCTTCCATATTTACAACATGCATCCGAAAACTGCTACCTAGTTCAGAATGAAACTATTGAACCACGATCTGAAACGTGCAAGTGTAAGAAATTGTATTAGGAGTTAATGAAAAAAATTAAACCACTGAACCACATATTCTGTACAGAAGGAGTATCTGATTTGCACTAGCAGCAAATCAGTAATTTTTGGAAAGCACAGGAAATTTACCCCGCTTTTGACGGAGTAATAAATCATGTTTTTAAAAGGGAAGTCTGCCTCGGATCCCGATCCCTCCATCTCAGTATTGATTGGCATATCCTCTCGCCCGCTCGTTGCGCTTCCCATCGTCGAGGCTTGAAAACGGAGCCGCTCCAATTAAAGTAAGAAGATTAAATAGCCCTGAAAAAAAAAGAGAAAGATCCATCGTACCTATGTACACGTCACCAATCCGTGTGACTAATCCATCTCGTCCGTCCATCTCTCCGACTTTCAGAGAAAATTAAGGACCACATGCATTGGCACTCGTTAAAGCGGTGCGTGGTTCTGTCAAACCTAACGCCCGTAATTATTGGACATGGCCACTCCATATATGTGGCATAAATTAAGGACGATTCACATGAGGAACCTCCACGTCACCGATCCGGATGTGATGGTATACCAGCCGTCCATCCAACAACAAAGCAACAAAAGCGATTTTCTTCTTCTTCATCCCATAGCATCGCACCTTTCTTCCCTCCAAACTTCCTCCATCTATAAGTATAGGCCCATCACCACAGGCCGCGTGCGGTATGCGCGTGACTTGTGACTTCCTCCATCTATAAGTTAAAAGAAGAGAACGGGCAAGAAATTTACGCTTTCGTAACCAATGCGCTGGTTGAGATCAACGAGTACGACCGCAACGGACGCTACATCGTGCTAGAACTATGGAACTGGAGGGGGCCATCCAGTTTGTCCTGAATAGTGGCAGTCACGCAAGAGCGCTGATGTGCAGATTGGGGGGTCCTACTTTTGCTAATGTTGTATTAGTGCCAGTGGATTAGTTACAAATCACTACATTAGTTCCACGGTTGCTACTACATTAGCATACCACTATAAACCTCTTACGAAACTAGTCATCATTATCAACAAAAAATATAAAACTAGTCATGCCAACAGTATGGGGCATCACTAAAGCCATCAGGTGAAGTGTCCAATTGTCCACAGAGGAACACATTGAGAAAGAACAAAAAACTCATCTCCCATTAACCAGATAAAAGTACAAAAGTGCGTACCGGAATGTGGTGTATTTATCCGCAAATGATGTTCAACAATTCAGTATATATTTATCAGATCATCTAGAATTCAGTCATTCTTATTCCGGCAAAGAAACAATCATTGAGACCATTGTTGGTGAAGTATGGTCATTCTATACGACTTTGTTATTTCAGTTTGGCTGACTGAAGTTTCATTCCCTTTCAAGGAAACCTTCTTTTGGTCAGCATGATGTATGATCATACAATATGATACGAACCGTCGACACGATGCAGGGTGGTCTAAGTCTTGTGTTCATACCATTTCAAGTTGCTTGGGCCAAACTATGTTAGGAAATCTCAGTAGCTTTTCAGCCACCACTCACCAAAAAGCCTACTCCTACAATACTCATGGGTTACCTAGATTAAGCATTCGGTAAACATGATGTTTTTCTATACCTAGACAAAACTTTGATTCAGTTTTTCACAAATTAACCCATGCTGGTTTTTGTGAACAAAAAGTGTGATGTACTCACGCGGTTTAAACTTTAGGCTTCATCATGCTTATAGGGCTCTTGAGTTCCTAGTATGCTCATGCTTATAGGCCCATCACCACAGGCCGCGTGCGGTATGCGCGTGACTTGTGACTTTGGACTTGGCGAGGACGAGGACGAGGACGAGATGGAGCTGCCTCCGCCATCCATCACTCCTCCCGGGGTGAGAGGAGTGTTGCCGCTGCTTGGCGAGGTGGAGAGACGGGGACTCGATCTCCGGCCGGCAGGCCGGGAGCAAGCCGATGTTCTCACCGCAGGCTGGCAGGTAACTGGCCATGTCGTTTTCGGTCTTTTTTCTTCCCACGACTCTCCAATAACTACGAATCTATTTGTTCTTTACGTATAGAGAGATGGGTACATGAGCAGTAGCGGGCTTTGTTTTTTGGTTTAGATTAGTACGGGAACGCTAGAGATTAATGGAGATGCAAGAAACGATTAACATGCTGACGTCGTTCATGAGGACCAACAATCGCTCCTACTACCCTTGTTCGCACGCAACTTAAGCAATTTTTAGTAGTTTAATTAATGAAATCCAAATGAATTAATAATCCACAATAAATGCTCTGATCTCTAAAAAAAATCAATAATGGTACGGTTCTCCATCCACGGCTCACGTGCCTCCCTTATGCAACAACGTATTTGTTTCGGCCGAAGGAAACCAATTGATGATCGAGCTTACGACTGATTTTTGTTTTTCTTCTTCTTTGTTTGTCGGGGTCTGGTGCAAGCATGCACTTGGTGATGAACATCGGATGCGTGGCTTCTATGGAGACTCAATATAACCATAGAGAGTGGGAGGTTGGGTGGCATGTAATTCAAAATGCGAAATCTTGTGTCCCTACTTTCTTGTTTTTCCTTAGTTTGTTCCTAGATAGCTACCTTTCCTTTTTGCATTAAAACTCTATATCTAACAAGAATTTATTCTTTAATATTATAGAATTGCTTCTTATGTGGTTCATAATAATTTTATAACAAAACAAGTAAATCAGAAATCATATTACCTATAAACTATATGGACAATGTATCTTCTCTCTCAACCATTTATGTGGATGTCCACAAGATCATTTCTTAAATTCTAATATAATGTCGTATCAAACCATAAGTTATGATAGTGTGTGGATACATTAAATTAATTAGGAAAATTATAAATTTCTTGTCAAAATGAAACTAAAATATTTTTCATAGACTAAAATTATACTAATAGACATGTGATACATCTCAATTATATTCAATTTTCTTCAACTATTTTTTTGGTCATAAGCAATTCTACTCCAACTAAAATTATACTCAATTTTTGTTACTGTCTCTTTCGAGAGTGAGAGATTACTGAAAATAAATACACCTATTTACTTAACATATCAATGAATGTACTCATGAATATTCAATTTGTTCCAGTGCATTCTATAGAGACATGTTGTCTATGAATGTAATATATTTTAATTTATACTTAAATTTTAGTAGGCTCATGAATTAGTCTATAGGACAACTCCAACTGCAAAGAATTTCTCATGCCACCTCTCCCAAATTTCTGAAACATGTTTTACTCCCTCAATATTAAAATATAAGGCCCATCTTAGCGTCAAGTTAATTTTGAAGTATCATGGGAATACTTCAAGTTATAAAAATGCTGAAGTATTAAATACTGTAAGCATTTGGATCCAATAAAAACTGTGGCTAGCTTTAGAAACCAAAGTATTCTACAAAACTATATTTTTCTCGTATTGAAAACTTCAGCCCGGCCATCTTTTTTTCTAAACGGAGAAACAAGCTCGTGTCCTGACCCTAGCGAAACATCTACTTTGTCTAGTTACCTTCGTCTACACTCTACAGTGTTTAGGGCAATGTCCTCTTCTTCAACCATGAAGAAAGTAAGCTCACCACCACGTGGATAAGAAGGTTCGTTCAATTGCTCTGCTCTTATTTGATTTCGGTCCACAGCTCATCGAACGTTTCTTCTCAACTTGATTGCACCACTCGTGCCATATAGGTCAAGAACATTCTTGCCAAGATCTGCTCCGATTCCCACATAGACGGGCACTACGGATCAGGTTTTGCGCTACACATCGTCTCCGTAGGTATTGGTGTCTTGTTGTCATGGTTGCATGCACGATACCAACCCAAACCTTGCACAAATCTATTATGGTTGGTTCACCTTCATGATATTCCGAGGTTGGCCTTCACCTATTTTTGAAGATGTGTTTTGTTGTAACACTCACCGAGCTCATACATGCAACATGACAAATCGGTCAACATAATGTAAAACAACGTTCTTCATACGCCTCGTAGTTTCACGAAACAGAGAAACACCACAGTATATATCAAGAAACTGCAATATTCATTGAACCTTCGAATGTTAATAATTGTGGAAGTCTGTGTGCATCATTTTAATGCAGAGGCCAGGGATCCGCACCCCATTTTCTAAAAAAAAAATACACAGGAATACTTTGTCTTTCGAGCTTCGAATAGTTTTTTTGTTGTTGAAGTTTTCGAGCTTCAAATAGTGATCCACTAGAAGCCAGCCATGCATGCAAGCAGGGTATACGATAAATGTGGTTGGATGAGACGCACTATGTAAAGTCCCAGTTGAGCCCAGCCTGGCACGTCAAATACACACGCGCACCGCACCGTCTGGCGTGGCCCGCGTATTGTCCATTAGTTCTGCACGCAGTGCATAATGCAGCTATATATATACATTCATTTCTTATGGTATGTATATGCCTGCTTTTGGCTTTTCTCCTCTCTCTCCGGAGAAAATTCTCACACGTACGTACGTAGTGGCAGTGTACCGAACTGTGGAGCTTCAACGCGTACACGTACACATTCATGCAACCGGCCGACTTTTCTTTCTGCACAGGAATAATTAGGCCATCACGATGGATATCAACGCGTATATATATACTCCCTCCGTTTTTAAATATAAGATGTTTTAGGTGTTCTACATATGTCTAGATACGGACTAAAACAAGTGAACATATACACTAAAACGTGTCTAGATACATTTGTATACATGTGAATGTGGACAAAGGCTAAAACATCTTATATTTATAAACGGAGGGAGTATGTACGTAAAGCTGATTCGTTCGACACGTATACGTGCCACTAGCTAGCGTTGCTGTGTTTGTTTGCACCGGTTCAACGCACTACTTGCAAGCTGATGGGTCGTACGTGTGCAGTGGCGGAGCGAGGAATTGAAACGAGGAGGGCGAACAAATAAGGTATAAAAATTTTAAGGCATAAAAATGAATCTAATCAACAAAATAAAGGGTCTATGGATAGCTATTTTTCATAACTCATAAATTACAACTACCAACATCATGAAAATAACATAAAGACAACTTAAAAACTAATAGGACTGACTCAAATGGACATTGCCAGGAGCATTTTCATGGATTACATTGGCTACATCCTTACATCGTGCGCCATACCAATCCAACATTTGGAGGAAACTAACTCTGTTCATGAAAGTGATAGACTCATCGTGCTTTTGGTTTCTAAAATCTTCACAAGAACTTTTTGTATTGTTGGGAATGTTATTCGGTCCACCTACATGAGGCTTGATCGAATATTCTTCTTCTTCTTCTTTGTTCATCGTGGTCCTGGTGCATGCACACTTGGCAATGTTTGTTTCAAATGTTGGAGCCATCCGGATGAATGTTGGTAGCTCGTCGTTTTCCGGATATGCACATGTTTGTCTTTGTGCAGATTATTCTGCTTGTATGCCTTTTTTCTTCTTCTTTTTTGTTGTGGTATTTGGGGAGAAGAGATGGACTGGGTTTTTTAGACTACGGTAAAAAAGAAACAAAGAAAAACAATCACAATCGCTTAGCTCAGGTGCACAGGTTGCCCATCCCAATCGATAGCTCCCGGTCTCGTAGAAAAAGAATCACAAGACACTGTGGCGGAGCTTGGGCCAAGTGCCTGGGGGGTGGGGGAGGGGCAAATGGGATTCACATGCAGATTGGGCCAGTTTGGGGGGGGGGGGGGGGGGGGGGGCAGAAAGGGTAAAAACTGACGATTTCTTGTTAAAATGGGCCAAACAGTAATAAATTTCTGCTAAGATCTTCTTGGGCTAGGGGGGCGGCGGCCCCCCCGACTTACGTGTAGCTCCGCCCCTGACAAGACAGCTCCCAGTGCTACAAACCGCTAACACGCTGCTAGCTATACAAGCCAAGACACCGGGAACGATGCCGGGCTGCAGGACAGCACACACATGCTGCAAACGGATCCGCCGTCCGACGGTCGGCGCCGCTGCATGCCGGCACACTGCTCGCTGAACCGTGGGAGGGTGAGGGGGGATATTTTTCCGTTTACTGTTTTTTTGCAGCAATTAAGAAGGAGGAAGATGGCGACGATATGTCGCAGGCGTCGCATCGGACGTCCCGCAGCCTGCAGTGCGACCGATTTACCCCAAATCGGACGCCTGCAGCAAAATATTTTGTTCATCTTTCCTTACTCGTTTATGCTTTGGAATCAAGTGATTGAGCGCAAGCAAAACTATACTACTCCAATATTGGATTCTCAACATTCTGAGGTAGGGACCAAAATCAAACGGACAGTACTCCCATGACCCATCAATCACAGATAAGTAAATACTAGGGTATTACTCTCATAACAAACTATTCTTCCGCACATCAGGTATTATGTCTTAAGATAATTAAAACTACGAAGGAACAAGTGCTGGAGCTCTCGTGACAACTCTATCTTCAGTAGGCGGTTTTTCGCAGTCCGTCTTGCACGCATCACCCTTCTTGTAGCAAATATTATTCATCGGGCAACAGTAGCAAGGTGGATAAGCGCACCGTTTGTTATTATAGCACAACCCGTATGGAAGATTAATCTTCTCGTTATCCATGTCGGTGATGATTCGGCCTACGCAACAACAAATGAACTATTGTTATGCAATTATTTTGGACTGGTCAACAAAAAGGCAACAAATCCGAAATGAAATGGAAGAATCTAAATATACATACTACCGGATAACTAAAGAAATGGAATAACTTCTTGAGAATGAAGGACAAAAGGTTTGACAAATATAGATCCACTTCTTACCTTTAACAAGAGTAGCTGAGAATACGACATGTACAGAAAGTAAGGCTAGTGCAAGTACACGGATCATGTGCTTGTCCATCCTCATACACACAACACAAGGATCGAAGCTTGTCGTCGACCTTGATCGATGAGAAAATGTTTTTTCATCTAGAAGATTGATGATTGTAATCAACATACGACCCCTATATAAGAGAGATTAAGAGAAGGGATAAGATCCGGTGCTATAAATGATCCCACTTTCATGCCAGAAATATCAAGCAATAAAATTGGAATGATTTAATTGTTCGAAACTTATTGCAATTTTTAGTAGAGTTTAATAAATGAAATCAACAACACAAATGCATTAATCATCCACAGTAAATATCTTCACTCCAAAACGTTATCACAAGTATCAGCACACCCTTTTTGACTCACCTTCTTGGAAGGGTCTAATGAAATTAAAACATGATTTTTTTTAATAGATTATCCTTTGTTGTTGGTAATGGCATGAACAAAAGTTTCTCGTAAGACGTTTAGCTAGGAGATATTCCTCTAGCACAACAACATTCAATGTTGTATAATATAGTAAATCGAAAACAAGTTTTGGTGGCTAATAGTTTAGAGCAACCTTTGCGTATTACTTTCCGCAGGGCTCTCACAGGGAACAAGTGGGAGCGTTGGCTCCACTTGGTAGATCGTCTAATGCAGGTCACTCTTTCGGATAAACAAGACATTTTTGTGTGGAGATTGACTAATTCAGGCATGCTTAGTGTCAAATAAATGTATTTGGATCTTTTTAATGGGTACACTAGATTTCTAAAGAAATATATTTGGAAAATTAAGGAACCACTAAAAATCAAGATTTTTTTTGTGGTTTTTGTACCGTGAGGTTATTTAACAAAAACAATCTTCCTAGAATAATTGGAACGGAAATAAGAGTTGTTATTTTTGTGATAAAGAAGAATCTATACAACACCTCTTTTATGAGTGCCTCTGGCTAAGATAGTTTGGCGTGTAGTGCATATGTCTTGTAGTCTGGCTCCACCTGTATGAATGTGAAAAAAAATGGTAATTGGCTAAATGGGATTGTGAAGAAAGATCTAAGGTCAATTCGGGTGGGAGTGTGTGCTGTTATGTGAGCCATCTGAAATGTGCGCAATTCCTTTGTTTTTAAAAGCCAAAGAAACCTTTTTTTTTTGCAGATCATTTTGTTGATTACCCATTGGATCCGTATGTGGTCTTATCTTCAACCAGTGGAGCAGCGACATGCCATGAATTTTGAGTGCAACACGCTAGAGACGATCACCAAGTACTTTTACACCCGATCAGGTTGGCGTTTTGATAATAGAATATCAATATGATAAAACATCAATGTTTTAGTCTTTTTCGTTGATTGATTCATGTTTCGACCCTTTGTGATCCGTGAAATGTAACAAATGAGCTCCAAACTTTGCAATAAATTAATAAAGCTGCTACAGACTGGGGTATGCCCCCATTACAGAAAAATTAATCCACAGTATAATGCTCTGAATCTCCAAGATAAAACTAAATAAACTTAATCATTGTACGATTCATCCAGAGTTCATGTGCTTCCCTTATGCAATCACCAATTTATTTAGGCTAAAAGAAATCAATCGATCGAGCGTACGACTAATTATTATTTTTCTTCTTCGTTGTTCGTCAGGGTCTGGTGCAAGCATGCACTTGGTGATGATGTTGTCGTTGTGATGGCACTATGCTCGTGGTTCTTCATGTGTTGGAGCGATCTGCACGAGCCTTGGTAGCTTATCGGTTTTCGTAATACACATGTTTTGTCTTGGTGCAGAAAATTCTTTTTCTGCCTATCACTTTTTCTTCTTCTTTGTTGTCGTATTTGGGACGAAACAGACACTGCAAGGAAAAGGAAGGAAAGAAGAATAATCACAATCTCTACTATCCAATGAGTTGTGATCACCGATACTATCCAACGCCTCTTTTATCTCCTCCCTCTTGAACTCCGCCGCTAAAACCTCATTCATATGGGGAGTAACTCACGGTTGTATGTTCTCCAATACGTATTCCATGTTTGCACCTGCCAAGGGGGTAAATGTAACGTCCCAAATTTTGGAAGCAAGAAAAACTCAATAAATCAAGACCCAAAATTTGGAACCAACAAAAACTTTTTGAGTTGTCTTGTTTATTGATTTTGTTTCACTCATGTTTGCTCTGTTTGACTTGATGTGGTTTGTGATTATGTGAATAACCTCTCTTGTGATCAACCTTGAAACTCAACCTAGTTATAATTTGACCCTTGTGGATCAAATTAATGCCAAGTAAAACCGTCCATAAATCTTCTCCTATCTTATTTTTACCCAACTTCTTTTACCTGATGTTTTGATCTTAGCATCTACCCAAAGACCATTCATCTGAGAAAATAAAATTATTTCCGAAAGCTTTATGATTGCAACACTATAAAGGACCATATAATAAGTCCTAACATATATTTTGAGTTTAATGTGTTGCTAGTCTTAGCCACTCTTATTTCAAAAACTCCTATTTTAATATTTCTTTGGAAACTATTACTAGGAGGTGGTCTAACCTTCTTTCTCCCAAAATCTTGTCAGTATTGTATTGATCACCACCTCACAAAGTATATATTTGTTTAAATCTTCAAGTTTGGTTATTTGTTCAATTGCTTGGTTGTTTGAGACACTCTGCTTCTGATTAAATTATGTGACTTGAAAATGAGCAAGTGATTTAATGAGTCAACATTATGTTTGTGTTTGGATTGTGTGAGCTTAATTGTTTTGCTAGAACTCAATGGCTTGGTGGTATACTTAGATAGTAAGACAAATACAAATTTTGCATGTTTAAATCAAATTTAATTATCTTCATGCTTATTAAAACTTAGCAAAACTTGGGCATCATGTTAAGCAAACCATGAGTTGTTCTTGACATGCAATTCAGCCAAGTTGGTCCTTGTCACTTATATTTTCAAATCCTGTTTTTGGTTTGCTGTTAACACCTTGTTTAACCACTTTATCATCTAGAGTATGAGGCTACTCAAATCAGTGACCATTTGGTCATTTTTCACAACTTGCAAATATTTTAAAATTCCTCCTTTGTCTTTTGGGTTTGGAAACTTTTGTTCCACCCCCATTAGGTCACCCCACTCGTGTGTTTGCCTACCTCGTTGTGTCGACCTATTTTAGACTTCTTTGTAAGAGAAGAAAAAGAAATTGGATTTTAGACCTAAAACACTAAACCTAGCTAAAACCCAGCCCTCCCCTCTCTGGCATCGACCCTCTCTCACCCTCTCATCCCTGGACAGAGGAGGGTGTCCTAGTCAGCTTGGGCCCGCAGGTCCACCACCCTCTCCCCCTCTCCACCACTTAACACACTCCTTTTTCACCCACCCCCAATGGGAGCTCACTCCCTCTTCTTCCCACTGGCCAGGCCACGTCACCCGACCCCCCTGGCCCCTGCCCGCTCCCCCACCGCCCCAGCCAGCCTCTGCTCGCGTCCCGCGTCACCCCTGCCACCCCCTTGGTCCGAAAACCCTAGAAAGGGGTGAGCTCGCCCCACACTCGAACCCGGCCTCCCCATTCACCCCTCTGTCCACCAGAGCACGCACACCTCACCCCACCATCCTCCGTGAAGCCCAGCCCATCCCCGTGACCTCTGCCGCTTGAGAACGCCGGAGGAAGCCGAGGTCGTCGCCGGCGAGCCACGGCCGAAGCCGCCGTCTCCCTCCACTGTTCTTCGCCATTTTTGGCCCTGGGAACTCCCCCTGGCATGGGCTAACCCCTCCCCCTCTTCTCCTTTGCCCAGAACCGCCGTGAACGCCGCGCCGTCGTCGACCCGAAGGAGCTCGTCGCCGTCGCAGCCATGGAAATCGGCTGCATGTGGTGCTTGAGGACGTCGCCGAGCTCGCCGTTGTCTCCTACCCCGACCCCGACCTCTCCCGCAGCCCCGTGACGCCCTAGGTGAGCGCACCGCCATCGAGCACTTCTCTTCTCTCTCTACAGGCGACCACGGTGGCGTCACGTTGGAGACGAAGGCCGTGTGCCGTCGATCTCCAGATCGACGGCCACGTTTGAACGCGCGCGGGCGTTGACCGTTTTTCCGCGCGGCGCGCGCAGGGAGGCTGAGTTGGGCCGATTTCGGCTTGCGCAGGCCCAGATCTGGGCTGGCTTCGGCCAGATCTGGCCCAGGAGCGGCCCGGAGACATTTTTTCCCGCAGTTTATTCATTTTCCTGTAGATCTATTTCTGTGCTGCTAGTTTAAATCGTTTTCAAATAGCTAAACTTGGATTTTGTGCAAACTAAAAATCAAAGAGGTAAAGGAATGTGTTTAGAACCACATCCAACTTGCAGATCGGAAAAATATTAATTTGTGCGCGCATGAAAATTACTGCACTGCCACTGGTCTGAATCAAAGATCTAATTTTATCTTGAGTTTTATGAATCCAAATTTGATGAATCCAATTGTTTTGAAATTCTTATGAGTTAAGTTTTCAGTAGAAATTAACCTCACGTGTTGGTGATGCATAGTTTTGAATTGGCTTGTGTTTGAAGTTTGGACCAGTAGGGTTTTATAGCATTTAATTAAATTTCTGTGAATAAGATTTTGGACTAAATCCAATTGCAGTAGTTTCTAATTCATACAAAGAACCTAAATCTAGATTTTCATAAAATTTGGCTGAACAGAACACCCTGGACTTAATAAACTCTAAAAAGGGTGTTTTCTGCCTAGTAAAAATGATAAAATAAATATTTGGTCTTTTATGAAATTGTTTCTTTTGTTGTTTGTGGAATATTAAGGTACTGTAGATCACTACTTAATGTTGTTCTTAATATGTTAGTACTGTTAGTGCTTAAGTAAAAACAAAATGAAGTTAGTTGTAAAATGCTATTAGTGCCTAAGGAAATAAAATAAATTAATCATGCTTGTTTGCTTTATTACATGTTTATTGGAATAAAGTAAACTTCACTAATAAAGTTCTTCTTAGCTACTGGTTGTTTTAATTTTATTAGCGATGTTTAGTTTTACAAAATTGAAAGTGATTCAAAAAAGGTGGTCTAATTATCACCTTAACCTTATTTTGTAAATAAATAATAAAGGGTTTTGTAGTTGCCAAACAAGGTTGTGTGGTTTGATATGTTTGCCTTGTTAGTTGAACTTGGTAGTCCTTAAGTTTAATACTAGCATGAATAGTTTGGCAATGTCCCTATCTTAACTTGGTGGAATAATTTAATAATAGAAAATAATTAGTAACTTAACTTTTGTCTGAAGTATTTCCTGAAAACTAAAGAGATACTTTTGTCTGAAATATTTCCTAAACTACGGTAACAGCCCTTGTTAAGTGACCTAACCACCCTAAGTGGAGTTTTGCTTTAGGGTTTAGTTAAAACCACCTTTGTAACTATTAGGGTTGTTGCGTATATATGCTTAGGTGTGTTTGTTGTTTGTCTTTGTTATATGGACTTGTTGTTTGTTGCTGTTTTAATTAAGTACGTTGTCTGCTTTTGAGTGATAGTTTAGTGCCTTGTGCAATGCTTGCTGTTCTGTTTAAGTACTTTAGATTGTTGTCAACCCGCTACTTAGAATTAATGGTAGTCACGTTTAATTTTTTAGGTACGCTAGAATCGCAAGAGGAGGAGCAGTAAGTGGAAGCTGAACCCGCCTACGAGGGAGAACCAGACCAGGGACATTTTGCTGAGCAAGGCAAGCCACCTCACCACTATACTGAACCCCTATTATTATTTTTACAAGCATGTTTTGTTTTCAAAATAAAGTAATGCATGTTTCATTTCTTATGTGGTATTTTGCCACCCAAAACTATTTTACAAAATGTTGTTTGGCCAAAGATATCTACTAGTATGTAATAGATTTTATAAACATAAGTCTCTGCTTGAGAAGCCTTCTGCTGAAGGCGATATCAAGAAAATTATATTTTCTAGTAGTATATCTTATACTCTTACCTCAAACAACTATAGGATGGGAGCCTGGACTTTGATGAAATGTTTTCGGAAGAAAACCCGAGTCGCTGGGAGCGATCGGCGAGAAAGGATTTTGTAAAACCCATGTTGCTAGAGCAAATGGAGCTCTTCATGAAAACCTGAAGTGCTGGGAGCATTCGGTGAGATTACGAAAACCCGAGCTGCTGGGAGCAGTCGGAGGTGGAGATGTTTTTGCAAAACAAAGTACAGCCCTAGCGGCCGCCCGAACAATTAACCCGTGCAGCCACATTACCTGATATGGGTAGGGCTTGACCGGAAGCTTGTCTGTATTAATACGGAGCTACCTCAATTTGCTTAGTGGTTGGCTATGGCCCCTGAACTGGTTGTCGCCTAAGAGAGAGGGACATAAAGAGAGTAGGATTAAGTTCGCTACCAGTTGCACCAATTAGGTCCCCTGTCATGGCGGTCTGACGCCAAGAGAAGGGTCAAACGGTGCCGGGGGGAATCAACCTAGTTGAAGAGGTATCCCTGTATTAGTATGGACATAGTGAAAAGTCTTGATTAGTGTCCCGACGTTTGACGTATTGTCGTCTGGCAATCTGTGGGATGATCCACGGCGGTGACCTATTTGATGTGGTGAAAGTGCACCCCTCTGCAGAGTGTAAAACTATTCGAATAGCCGTGTCCGCGGTCATGGACGGTTGGAAAGGTCCCCGATCTAGGCGTATGGGCAAATTTTATGTTTTAAAAAGAAACTGTTTTTCGGCAAAGGAGAAAGGAGATATCAAGGAGGTACCTGGGAGGTACGGATTTTGGGAGAAGATGGTTGGTCTCGGGGAGTCAACCAGTCGGAACCCGGAAAGGAAAAAGGGGCATCCCTATCCTATTGTTATAAAAAGTTTTGCAAAAGAATTTCTAAATCCGTGGGGACAGATTCTTCTATTCCCACATTTTTGAGAAAGGCGGGGATATGTGTAAATTCCTTCGCCCAAAAGCATCTTTTCGAAAACTAAGCCGCATAGTCGTATATAGCAGCCAACCCAGTTTTTGAAAAATGTTTTTCTTCTGCATTACCATGAAAAACTTAAACCCGGAGGTGGATTTGCAAGTGCATCATTGTACTTATGGCTGTGTCCCTGGATATTCAAATGTCCAGATTTCTTTGAGGAAGTTTATGCCGGAGAAGAGGAGCACGTCTACGACCACGCCGACTATGCCGTCACCGGTCAACCGCACTGGTGGGAACGCGTCCGGTGGTTACGAGGGCCGACGTTAGTCACGAGCTTCCGCTGTATCGTAATTACTTCCGTCCTGCGTGACGGTGTCTGGTAGATAGGGTCATGTGACCATTCATGTATGTAGGATTTGTATGTCCGTTTGAATGATGTAACTTTGAATACCATGTCGGTTATGTGATCAAGATGCATTGATCATTGGGATCGTGATCTGTTGACATAACGTGGGTACTTCGGACGGTGGTATCCGAGGGGCCCCTAAAGTAAACAAGTTGCAGAAATAATTAGTCACTAGGGCCTGCAAGTCCTCCTCCCCTTTGACCACAACTCCATCGCCACCTTTCAGCTTTGAAATTGTATTATTCTTCTTTCTTTCAGCAGCAAAGGAGTGAAAATATGACGTGTTTCGATCACCCTTTTCAAGCCAATTACGTGGGCTCGCTGTTTCCAAGATACCTCTCATTGGTCCTCCAACCTCTCCAGTTTAAAACGTAAATGTTGCTCTTTGGCAACATTCCTGGCTGTTATCTCTCTCTTCTACACCCCTCTAGATCTTCTTTTAATTTATTTATTTATCCGCATTTGGAGGTCCCCTAGCACATCCCGGCTCCAATTATGCAACTCTGTGGAGACGATTTTAAGTCGACTAGTCACCTCCTTCTCCCCTTTTGCTTCAGCCAGTTCCTACGCATTTTTAACCATAGTTTCACAATCCTCTTCCATCAACCATCTCACCTCAAATCTCTTATTCAAAGAGCATGCCACTTGAACCACCACCGGTTGGTGATCTGAGTGTTCAGGGTCACCATTCTTAACATTAAAATCAGAAAAGTGGAGCCGCCAAGATGGAGAAGCAACCGCCCTGTCCAAACGCTCACGAATGTACCCTTCAACCCGGCAACTATTATTTCTCCATGTAAACATATCACCCTGAAAGCCGAGATCTTGCAAGTTACAAAAGTCCAGCGTTTCATGAAAGCTATCCATACATGATTGCGGTTTAGTTGCCCCCCCTGCTTCTCAAAGCTATACAAATTTCATTGAAGTCCCCAAGACAAAGCCATGGCAAATTAGATTGGTGATGGAGTGTCTTGAGTAGTCTCCATGTCTCCTTACGGTTATCCTGTCTCGGCTCACCATAGATGCTCGTTAATTTCCATTTGAAGCCGTCAGCTTCCACTACATCCACGTCAATGTGCAGTCTCCCCATCCACCTCAGGCTTACATCGATCCCCCGCCTCCAGAACATCACCAACCCTCCACTTCTTCCTTCACACTTCCTTACTAGCATGTGCTGCATCCCTAATAACCAACGAAACTTCTCCATTCACTTCTCATCGAGTTTTGTCCGTGACAAGAAAAGAATATCCGGGGCCTCCTTCTTCTAGTGCACCAGAAGACCACGAACTGCCGGCCCATTCCCCAAACCCCGGCAGTTCAGAGCACTGATTTTCATTGGGGACTCACGGAGCCGACCTAGCAGCCCTGCGTCAACAGTGGTGTTCTTCACAACAACGCCATCCTCTTGAGATTCAACCGCACCGATCTTACCCACATCGATCCACCCAAACTTCATATCCTTTTGCTCTGCTACCGACAGCATCAGTTTGCCCAACAATCCCTCCACAGACTCCACGATCTCCCTGCTCTTTCCTACATCCTTCGATGCCATGGTTTTTCGCTCCAATCTAGGTGGCTGTCTTACGACCGCGAGCCCTAGACAAACCCGCAAAAGGCTTATGGTGGTGGTTTGAGACACGGAAGACACCTCGAATCAGGGGCTAGAGCCGCCAGACGCAGTGCACATATCCGATGAGAGGCACCGGAGACCCGACGAGAAAAACGGCGGAGGGAAACGACGGGAAAAGACCTAGACTGGAATCGCCTCCACGATCACCGCAGGGAGACCCAACCGTCACACACGGGACGGACCAAAACCCCGTGATCTAGATTTTATTGTTCGTCAAACTCCATATGAGTAACATGTTCAGAAAATGGATCAGATTTCCGACTAGACATGCTAGGAATATCTCTTATAGGAAACATATCCCAAAAAATGTAGCATCTTTGAATTCAAATATGGTACCAACATTTATGTCATCCAATCCAGATTTTAGAACAACAAATCTATATGCAATGATGCAACGAGCATAGCCAATAAAGACACAATCCACAGTTTTTATCCAAACTCACGCTACTTGTTGATTGACACATTCAACCCAAAGTCATAGATATGAGAGCATTAATATTTTCTTTTCCCATTATTCAAATGTCATAATCTCTTTATTCTCTGTCGGAACTCGGTTTAGGACGTGACATGAAGTAAATATACCCCCCCCCCCCCCCCACCCCGCCCCACCCCCCTCGACACCATTTCTTGGATAAACCAACAGTGTCATTAGTACCTCTATCAATCCACCATTTTGTTGATTGAAATACTAAGAAAATGTAGGTAATAAATTATCATACCTAGAATTTTCTTCTTCAGTATAGCTAATAATTACCATCTTGACACAGTTGGAGCTCTGTCCAGACGGACCCTTTGTTCCTTTACGTTCCAGGCAACGATGGGACCAATGGTCAGTCTCGCCACACAAACAAGGATTTTATCGTGTCTTTAATCCTAATTACCATCGTCGATTACCATCGTCGATCAGTCGCCCGATGGCTAGCATGCGCCAAATTATTTTGTGCATCCTGTCAACTGTTTTGTACTTAGGATTCAAGTGATCGAGTGAAAGCAAAACTATACCGCTCCAGTATAGCAGTCTAAAAGTTCTAAACTCGGGACAAAACAAACGGATGTACTCCCATCAATTACAAATAAGTGGTATATTACTCTTATTCCAAGCTATTCTTCCGCACATCACGTATTACTACGTCTTAAGATAAAATGAAGACTAAGCAGGAACAGGAGGCGGAGTTCTGGTGACAACTCTGTCTTCAGTAGAGGAGTTTTCACAGTCCGATATGCACATGTCAAGAGTGTTGTAGCAAAAATGACTTAACTTGCAACAGTAACACATATCCTCTATGCAATGTCTGTCATAATAGCACAGCCCGTGCGGCCTATAACAACAACAAATGTACCATTGTTACACAATTATTTTGGACTCGTCGACAAAAAGAAGCTACAAATCCGACAAGAGATGGAAGAAATTCAGTAGACGTGCTACCGGGAGAACTATGAATTACGTGTGCATAATCCGTGGACTAAATTGCTGAGCTTGAACGGCAAAAAGTATGGTAAATATAGATCCATTGCTTTGAGCAAGAGTAGCAGAACATAGGAGAAGTACAGAGAGTAGGGCTAGTGCAAGGACGCGAATGGTATTGATCGATGACAAATATGAATCGAAGCTTGTCGTTGATATTGATCGATGACAAATATGTGTTCTACTAGAAGAAGATTGATGATTGCTATCAACAGTTAACACACGACCCTATATAAAGAGGGATCGAGAGGAGGGAGATCCGATGCTATAAGGGCATGTACAATGGTAGAGAAGGTGCGTCTTAGAGAAGGTGCGCCTTTTCTTAGTTTTCCATATCATTTAGAGAAGGAAAAATTATAAGTTGTACAATGCATTATCTCTTATTGTCATCTCAAGCCATTAATGAGAATTAATTATATTTTAGTAGGAAATTGTATTTTTAAGAGAAGACAAATGGTACAATGGTGAAATTAGTCTTCCCTTATTTCGTAAGGGATCATCTCTTAGCTAAGGTAAGGCAACCTCCCCTTTCTTCATTTTCTCTCCGCCAACTAGACAAATATCCTACGTGTCAACGCTAAGAGAAGACTGACGTCACCCCATTGTACATGCCCTAAATCATCCGGCCATCTCCCGTGCCGAAGATATCAAGCAGTAAAATAGGAATTATTTTGTATCCTTCCCGTGCAGAAGAGATCAAGAAACAAAATCGGAATGAATGATTTACTACGCTATTTTTTGAGCAACTCTCCTTTTCTATTTAGTAACTTTCCATAGTACGTACGCACCTCATTAAGAGCATCCGAAGCTGTGCGCGCGTACATAAATTATTTGTAACTGTTATACCTCAAGGCCATGGCTCATGGCGTTGACCTACCGAGGCTAGCAAAATGACAATGCAACATGAAAAGAGGTCAATGTAATGGATCATGTTGTTGGGGTATGTCAGCTCAACGCCATAGACCTAGGCGTAGAGGTATAAATCTTTGTTTGATCACGAAAGCGGTAGGAGGTCAATGTAATGGATCATTGTGATGGGATAGCAGGTCAACACCATAGACCGTGGCGTAGAGGTATAAATCTTTGTTTGATCACGAAAGCGGTAGGGCTTTTCCAACGCCATGTTCTGAGGCTTTGACATAGCCATGTTCAACCCCGTGGAGCACGACATTGGGCAAAAGAATTAGACTTGATTCAAATTTGGAACACGGATTATTTTTTGTTATCAAGCAAAACGAGCGCAAATAAATCTCCAATATATCTAGAAATACGATGCATGGGCCTGTATCGATCTTAGGTAGTACCAGGAGAAAGACTCTGAAGCTTAGTGGCTAGCACATGCGATGGTGTGCTAGGCAGCCAGAGTTCGAGCCTCAACTCTATCTTAATTAAAAAACAACAGGGTTCCTCCCCCTGTTGGTTCGTTTTTTTAGGTAGTACCAGTGGTATAATTGATTCGATTTATTTGCAATGATCTTCCAAGATAACTCGATTTATATCTTATAACATGATCATCGGTTCACAAAGCATGGAATGCATCTCATCACCACACGCGCGCACGGCAGCAGCACCTTTACTTAATTTTGTCACCAGCCATATATATGCACTGCATTCCTGCAATGCTAGAATTGTTACTGCTTGCTTTGATTCACCACCGAAAATCGAACTGTTCTCTGTGCATAATTGCTTCAAGTTTCTTTTATTTTTATTTTTTTAACAGTGGATTGCTGCAAGATTCTAACAGATACATTGGGGTGGGGTGCGCGGCTCTTTCTATTGTTCCGGTGTGGACGTCTGTGTGTCGGCAGTCTTGCTAGTTGCGTCAACTTTGATCAGACTTGTCAGCTAATCTGGACGTCGATGGATCAAAAAATCTCACAACTTCCCAAGACCTAGGCGGCTAGCCTCCCTGTTCGATAGCACACCACAAATCACATTTTGTAATAATCCTATTGAACGTAATTCCCGAAACAAAAAGGGAACCGTACTAGAACTGGGCCCCACCAGAGGGGCCACATGTCAGCGACCTCTGTGACGAGAATATACTGTAAGTGTCGGTGTCTGTATGAGGCTACGTAGGAAAGCAGTGCCTTTTGCATCCATCCTAGACGTACGTATAGCCAGCAGCAATCTACCTGCCCATCTGAAGCTAGCCATCGCCTTCCCTTAATCACTCCCTTTTTTTTTGCTAATTAGCCATCACTCTCCTAGGTAGCTGAACATCCATTTTCCGAAAGTGACCATGGCGGCCAAACTGGCCCATTCTCTGGTGGACCAGACCGAACGAAACGTGCACCCAACGTCCGACCCTCCCTCCATGACTCCATCCTCTTCAATTATGGCATGTCGATCTCTCTTTCACAAAATATAAGCATCGGCCTAAATATTTGCAGAGGCTGATGCACACAGACATTAAAAGGTATGTCGATATACAGCCGAAGTGTCTGCATATAAACTTAACAATGTAGTTTCCCAATGTGATTTTCATTAATTTTAAATCTCGACCCGTCACACGCATTTGTTTATCGTTGCACACAACACATAGAACATTTGTGCCGTTTCCGGAAACATATTGCAACCGGCTGAAACCACTTAGCATATGTTCTACAGTGTCCCTCTATATTCATTAGTTCTCACAGACTATTCATTCCGTCGTTTCTTAATGAGATAGAGGTAAGTATCTTTCGGACGATTCTCTGATCTGCAAAGTTCGATTGTCGATTAGCGTTTGTGCTCGTTGAAATGTTTGGAAAAGACGAAATGAAATGGTTTTAGGACGAGAGAATGGACCCATCTCTCGGGTGTTTCGATGATTGGGTGCTGCAGTTTTCATTATGTTTTATTTTTGACATTGTACGCCCGCAGGCATACATTACTTGTATTGATAAAAGTATGGATATAGAGATGACACGAATACAAGCAACATAAAACTAGGAGAAAACAAGCGATTACCTAGCATACACGTCTTCTGCCGTCGTTGGAGAAGAAGAACACTAGCAGTTGGTCCACATCTTGACGCCGAAGAAACCCCTTGCCGCAAGCCGTTAATGAGCCGCAATAGCCACCAGCCCCGTAAAGCTGGATCTATCCCGCTAAGGAACATCGGCCAGAGGAGCCCTCCGAGCCTATTCAACGTCGGATCCGGGGCCAATGCCACCCCACCCTTCAAGAGGTGGCCGGATCCCCCACCATCTTCCGCAGATCCACAGCATTCGGCACCGCCGTACTCCAAGAGCAGCCCCTTCCCGCTGTCACGCCTAGACGCAACGTCAAATGAAAACTGTTCCAACAGCTTGGACTCCACAAGCCTCTCGCCGGCGTCAGCAACACCACCGACGAGCATGAGCAAGATAGGGCTGGAAGACCATTATTCCTACGAGCACCATCGGCATCAGACCCACCATGACGCTGACAGAAGAAACACGAAACCTAAAAAATATAGGACGAAAACACCACACGAACGAGAGCCGGAGCTCCCCTCCCCCTCGTGCAGCCAAGACGGCGAGCGGAGGGGAAGTGGAGCGGCGGATCACCGGTGGGGAAATCTGGCTGTGGAACCGTTGGCGGCTAGGTTAGAAACGGGAGAGGAAAATTACAAACGGTGAAGGCACGTATTCATTATGAACTTCTTTGGTCTGTAAATGAACTTTCTAAGTTTTGGTTTGATATATGAGTTCAAGCAGGCTTTGAGCCCGTTGTTGATTCCTCAAAAAAAACGCAAAACATGCGCGGTTGTTCACGTGCATTCCAAACATATATGTCTTTTAACAAATACTCCCTCCGTTCCAAATTAATTGATTTGGTTTTGTCCAAATATGGATGTATCTATACTTGTTTGATGTCTAGATACATCCATGTGTAACAAAAATGTGTGTCAATTAAATCCGAACGGAGGGAGTAGTTACAACTGACAGTCTATTACCAAGATTGGTTCAAAACAGGCCCGGCCCTGAGCAGGTGCCTGCGGTGCGGCCGCACAGGGCCCTCGCTTGCCCAGGGCCCCAATCTTGGTATATACTGTATACTGTACGTATAGGAAAGGCCCAGCCCATCACACGTTTCACGTTTCAATAAGTATCGATCCATCACAAATAAAAAAGAAAAAAAAGGTATCGATCGATCGAGTGGATCCAGGATTACTGGATTACCGAGCAGCCGACCTCGCAGCGAGACGGAGCACCCGAGTCCCCGACCCCTCGTTCTCCTCTCGTCAGACGCCAGTCGCGGGTCGCCTCCAGGTGCTTTTGTTCCAATAATCAGTCTCATTTCTTAATATTTTTAGTCTTTGTTTGTTGTGTTATGAGATGTCATCAAGAACGTGTAAATCTGGTCATTAGAAGAGGTAAAGGAGAAAGAGAGACAATGAATTTATAGCATCCCAAAAGGGAGCCCTCCACAAATTTGTTAGACCAAATAAAAATTCTGCTTGCAATAATCAGGAACTAGCTATAGTAATTTATGAACACCCAATGAAAATTTAGGTGAGAGCGATAACAGTTCTAATGATCATGAAAATTTAAGCGATGTTGTTGCTGCTCCGAGTGGCGTGAAAATTTAGATGGTAATGATAATGAACCGGAAGAAATATATCGTTTTTTCAATTGAACATTGTCAAATTGTCACTAATAACATAACGAGTAGTTTATGTGGTTTAACGTGTCTATTGAGAATATAGAAAGAATTGTATTTAATATATAAGTTGCTATTGAAATATTAAAATAAGCTATATATAAATTTTTGTATATAGGGCCCCATTTTTTTGTCTCGCACCGGGCCCCAGATTACTCAGGGCCGGCCCTGGTTCAAAAGACCCCGACCAAGGGAATTACGACAGAAACACTGAAAAAAAGGTGCACTATAGGACTGGCAGCATCTTTTTTTTTGGAAGTAAGGAACCTAAACAATTGCTTAGGGTAGAATCGTACGAGTTTCGGACCCTACAGCTTGCATTCTCAATTGTAGCATTGGTACAAGATGCTGGCTGTAACAGTAAAAGTTGTACTACCTAAGATGCTTCTCATAAATGGCAGTGCATTGCAAAAATTTGGGCAGGCTGATCAATTATCATCCACATGCGATCGGACAATGTACTATTATTGTTTTCTGAGCAGCGTTTGGTATGTGTACAAATAGAGAGGTACGCTTCTGGACGTTGTTACACATTTATACATTGGATCCGTAAGCTGCAGGTTGGTCCATGGGCCGTAGGCTTAAATAGAAATAAACATCTTGGCTTTAGTACTACAGTAGTAGTGATAGGTAGTACCCCAGCAACTAGGATCCAAGCTCAGATGCAAAACACATCATTTACCTCGAGAGTGAAATGGAATTAAAATTCCTAGCCTCCGATTCCTCAAATTTTCGAAGTGAAGATTTATTGGTTCCGGCCTCTGCATCCAGTGAGCGTATGAAATTCACAAATAGTTCTTGTGTTGCTATATTAGGTTAGCAACTTTTCTGTCTCTCTACTGGAGTATTTCAAAGAATTGCAAATTGAGATACACCATCAAATGCACAGATGGTGTATGGGAACAGGGCTACATGCCAGTGACACAGCAGGCTTTCCAGCTCCCGGCCTACAATGGTAAGATGGTCTTGATCACCACTTGAGCAAGATCTACCAAAATCTAATCATTATCAATATATTTTTCTATCAAGCTAATGCAACCCATCACTTGGTTGGACTAGGCTGGATATGATAGTTTTTTAAAGAGTAACATCTACCTAAAGCTAATCATTATATGGTAGAGGACAAGTATTCCTCAACTACTTGAAGTCGTCAATAGTTGACCTTTGTATTACAGTATATAACCAGCATTTAGCTCTTACTAATACCTGGAACATAAGCTGGCAGGACACGATCACATGGGTTTTGAGAAGAAAATCGACCTCTTCCCGGAAAGAAAGAAAATTTTGATAGAGAGGTGATGTCTTAACCCCACCGCACATTCTAGCCTCACCAAATATCCATTAAAAATATGTGGGCTTGATTTGTTGTTGATTGCCTACATGTCCAGGTGCATGCTTTAGTCTAATTTTACACTAGCCCCTGCAGCCTGCTCGAATTGACTAATTTGTATCGTTACTTTGGGCAAAATTCATCGCATCTGTTAGTACTTTGTACTCGTCTTGAACGCTATGTTTGCTCTTGAATGTTGGAGTTCAGTTCTTGCACGTGGCTTTGATGCTGAATTGTACTACGTGGTGTGATACTGAGTGACACTTGGGGCCCACGTGTTGAAGGGGGGACTGCATTGTGACGTGGCAATTGGGCACTGAATATGAGGGCCAAAGGACATGTAAATTCTTGTTGTATCGCACCTTGTCCTCGATGCATGGTAGCTATGGGCTTTCTCCTTTCTGGATTTTTTTAAAGATAATAGGATGCGGATCCCCAGCCTCTGCATCAAAATGATGCATACATCCACCGTAATTATTAAAGAATAGCCTCTCAAAGTTTATAATTTAAGGGTCACTCAAAGTGGATACAAAAATCAGCCACCTAAATAAAGATCTATCCATCGATTCGCTTATGCTGTCGCCACCCACCCTGGCAGAAGATAGCCCGTAAGACCATCGTCATTCGAGTACAGGCGAAATCCATGAGTCCACGGCGCTCCACGGGAAGAAGAAATGACCACATGTGGATCCAGTAAGTCGTCTTGTAATTTTTAGTCAAAATCAAAAATCGTCTTATCTCACATATCTGCCTTAAAAAAGGGACTCTCATTTTCTTCTCCCATCTCTCCTTGAGTGTCGCTTGCTCCTCTCTCGTACCTCTCCTCCACTCTTCCGGCAGCATCGAAGTCGAAATAGGTTTAGAGTTTGCCTAGTGCTTTCTTCCATGATGATCGGCACTATGCCATGGGGATTTTTCCCTTCCCAATGCATTTGCACGGTGTAGGGTAGTTGTTGTCGTCTCTCTCCAGCGAATCTCCATGTCGGAGATTGAGTTGTGAATGTGAATCTGGCAAGATTGCTTCAAAATGCGCTTGGGCATTCTAGATCGAGTGGAAGGGTGATGCTCTTTTTCCGACTGGACATTGACGCGATGGAAAGGAAGGTGGCAAAGATTTGTCCTTTGGTGCCATTCTAGTTTGTCTGAAGATCGGAGGGTGCATATCTATGTAGATCTACATGAGCACATCCTCAGCGGCACTTCATCGACGACGACGACCCTCTGAAGGGCGGCCGCTCCGAGTTTTGGCGCTGACAATGTGCCGGTGCTATCTCACCATCTTCCTCCGTCAGGTGTGCGACAAGGGAAGATCTTCTACAACTTCACCACGGCGATCAACGCTTGCCTGGTCCGTAGTGTTGTCCATGTGACGACGTGGATACCCCGTAGCGTGGAACTCATCCGCCATTCCGTTGGAGAAGGACCTGATCGCTTTTCTATTTTTTTATTTAGGGTCATTGTTGTAGAAACTGAGGACTATGATGTTTTATTTTCTTTTTTCCAAGCCCTCTTTGTTAATGAAATCCCACCGCTCCAATTTAATGCAGTTTTGGTACCCTTCGGGGTCCTTCCCTTGTTCAAAAAATTCAAAATTCAAAACTATGCAAGTTCAGCATGGGAGGGTTGACAAACAAAAGTTGAACATGAGACACTAGCATGCTCGACCTTTTTTTTTTTGCCACGGACGGGAGGAGCTTTGCAATACAAGAAATCTGTACGAACTTGGTGGACGGTAAATATGCACTTCCTAGATAGTATGATTAATCAAATTAAAACCAGACAATTTGAAGGTGGGACATTCAACTTTCTTTTTCACCGTGAAACAAAAGACTTTTAGAGCTAGAAAAAATTGCATACAGAGGCAAGAGGAAAACCGAGCAAACAAATCAAAACCCCACTGAAAATACCAGGTTGATTGATTTAGAAGAAATTTGTATGATTTCTTTTTCTTTTGGAGGATTTGGAGGCCTAAAAGTTTTGTAATCATGTAGGATTTAACAAGATATTATACTCCAATTCTGCAGTTTTCTGAATTTTTAGTTTTGAGATTCTTGCGGAAAAAGAGAGGCCCCAAACATTGAAAGAAAACCAAAACTCACATATTTTTGGCCTGAACAACGGTTTTCATCGGCGTCAGATCCATCTATTAAGTCAGGATGATGCACCTTATTCAATAAAATATTCATTAAATTTTATCCCTAAGTAAAAGCACGTGTGCCCATGCTCCCTAAAGCCCTTGTATATAGTCATATAGATGATGTCTGCCCGAGGGTGGTTCTTTGGATCTCGGTCTCCCTAGAGTATGAATTATAAAAATATCAGAACACACATTGGAACATATTTATTCATGAAGTTTTTCTTTGTTTTTAATATACTTCGTCTCCCAGAATAAGAGACGTTTTGGTAGGCTAAACTAACCTACCAAAACATTTTATATTTCAGGACGGAGGTAGTACATCTTTTATGTACTTGTGCAAAAAGAAAATCTGTTTTTTTTAACTCAAAAAATATGATTCTCAATTAAGAAATCAGGCTCCAAGGAACCCGAGCCCAGTTTGTGATTTTTGATGTGTACCCTCCATCTCCATGGATTCCACAAAAACCATGCAAGTTCTTTGATGAAAATAGGAACCATACAAATTATTGATTCACTCGGTCATGCTAAAACGCCAAGCTAACAAGACCGACAGTCCCAGTCCAGACGCTGATGCCCCCACCAGTTTTTCTTTTCAGATGCCTGGACCCCGAACTGGCTCCATTTTGTCACATGATTTTCACACCAAACTTTTCGGCAGTTTCTCAATCACTTTATTGTTCATCTGCAAGTCATACACATACACAACAAACAATGGTATAGTACCAGTAGTCTAGTACTACCTTGGAAGAAATCTGCACCTTTGGATTCCTTCACAGAAATAAATACTATTAATTCATCCAAAACTAGATCTGAATTCCTTAAAGAAAATATAACACTGTTGTTCAAAAAAACCTTTGATGTCACCTCCATTCTTGCTTTTCTTTTCTTTTCTCAGTTAGGTTCCACGTTACAATCCAGCACCAACTTACTCAGAGATGTCCTCTCCTCCTTCCTCCAGCTCAAAAAAATGACTTCCTTTGGCTTAAAGTTAAGTTCAGGAACAGGATCAGCAGAAGATTAGGTTTGTATTAAAAGAGGGGAGGAGGGCAAGCAAAAGCTGCAGGTCACCTAATATTCTTCTGGGCTATACTATCGATCTGGGGGCCTCCTGCCACATCTGAAAATGCCATGGTATCCAATACAAGCTTGCAAATCAAATCACCTGCTGTTAATTTTTTTTTGGAATGTACTGCTCCTCCATTTCAAGCAGTATACAATACTACCGGCAGAGGTAGGAGCAGTGTGTAATTGAATTGGATATCCTGAGAGGTTGCTGTTAACTATTTGGAGGCTCGTGAAGGGTTTGTCAGGTTCTTTGGTTGCTTGCTCTGATTATCCGGGTGTTTGCGTCTCGAAATCAGCCGCGGAAACTTCAGCCAAATGTATCCAACAAGCTTGAGCTGATACTAGCAGTATTAGTTTCTAGAAGAGCTTGATTTTGCAGGATTTTTCAGTTCTCACTTGCAAAATTGTTCTTTGTTAGCGTAAACAATGAATTTCTCCAACATCCAAGCCTCGTTTGAGATGTAAAATTTTATTATCTCCGAATTTACAACAACAAGGAGGCCCCCTTTCGTCGACCACGAGAACTGTTTTCATGTGAAATGATTCCAAATCAAGGCTTGATTCCTGGGAACTTCTTGCCAAAATTGGCTGCCAGGTGTTCCGTCTCGCCTCAGTTTCTGTGTCGCTAGGCAAAGCATGTCTGAACTCTGAAGGCATATACGAACAGGTAGACAGTCACACTACTGATGATACGAGTAGTAAAAATTCAGCAGTGTTGTTGAGGAACAGCAGACAGGCAAGTGTCACCACCCTCCTCCCGCCCTCTTTAAACGCCACCCTCACCAACCACGCCCGACGCCATTTTCACCTCCACCTCAAGTGGAGTTTCACCTCCACAACCTCCCTCCCCCTCCCCTGCTATCTTCCATCCTGATCTTCTTCTTCCTTTCCCCAGGCACATTCGCCCACTGAATCTTGGTGCTGATCCAGTACCACATTAATTCCCCCTCTTCAATTCCTTCTTGCTCCATCCACATTGGTTCAGCTTCACGCTTCGCTCGATTCTTTGGCGTTGAGCTTCGTCTGTTCCTGCTCGTCTTGATCTGGGTGGGAAGCCCAGTTCTGTGGGTCCTGATCTGGGGAGGTTTCCTTACTTAATTCCTGGGTCTTGATCTGAAAGCTTGCGTTTTTGGGGCGGCCGGATTCGTCCATGGGGACGGGGGCGGTGGCGCCGGAGCGGCTCCCAAAGCAGCGGCGGGGCGCGCATCTGTGGAAGAGGGCGCTGCTCCACTTCTCCCTCTGCTTCGTCATGGGCTTCTTCACCGGCTTCGCGCCCTCCTCCTCCTCTTCCTGGAGGTCCCACGGCGGCGTCGGCGACCCGACCACGCCGCACCGCGCGGGCGACCAGCTCGCCGCCTCACGCGTCGCCGTTAACGGCAACCAGCACCTCAGCCTGGCGCCGCCCTCGCCGGCCGGCGCGGCCGCGGCGGGCGGGGGCGGCGCGGTGGTGGACGTGGACGAGGACGACGGCGGCGAGGGCGGCGAGCCGCGCGGATGCTGATAGTGGTCACCACGACGCGGTCGGGGCCAGGGGAGCGGCGGCGGCGGCGGCCGGAGCTGATGCGGCTCGCGCACACGCTCAGGCTGGTGCGCCCGCCGGTGGTCTGGGTGGTGGTGGAGCCGGCCGCGGACGCGCCCGCGACCGCCGAGGTGCTAAGGGGAACCGGGGTCATGTACCGCCACCTGGCCTTCCGCCCCGAGGAGAACTTCACCACGCCCGCCGCCGAGGCCCACGCGCAGCGCAACGCCGCGCTCGCCCACGTCGAGAAGCACCGCCTCTCCGGCGTCGTCCACTTCGCCGACGCCGCCGGGGTCTACGACGCCCACTTCTTCGACGAGATCCGCCAGATCGAGTGAGTCCCCATTGCCTACCCTTCCTTACTGAAATCTTGCTTCTTTTCTAGATTGGAAATCAGTAGAATGTGCAAATCGCAAGAATTCATGACTGTTTTTACTTGCTGATTTGAAACTCACTTGTTTGCCCTCTTCAATTCTAACCTCAAATTGATCCCCATTTCTTGTTTGCATTCTGTTCTTCCAGGATGTTGAATCTAGATGATTAATTTTAGTACTTCAAATTTCAACTGTAGTTAGTTAACAAATTTCAGATTCTGTAGGCTGTAGGTGGCCACCGACTAGGGTTCCTCATTACTAACCACCACTTCCTTTAATTTAGTTGCACAGTATTAATTTTAGCTAAGAAAGGTTTTAGTAGCCGTGTAGTTTGGTGCGAGTATAATTGAAGGCACAAAAGCTGTCATTAGCTGTGGGAGGAATAAGGGTTTAGAATAAAAATCATTGACCCCTCACATCACACCTTGAACGTTGCGAGTGCTGAGAGACCATGCTCTGATGATGCAAAGGGGTCAATTATTGGATCTAGCTTTACCTCTTCTTTATTCCTTTTCTTACAGCAAACTATGCTTCTGTTGCAAATTTTAAAATTTACAATCTCTTGCTTTTGCTTACCCTCCAACGACCAAATTGTGTTGCAACAGCTCCAATTAGTAGTTTAATTAAGACTTTTAAACGTGTGGCTGGTGTGTCATGGGCAAAAGCAAAGGTATAAAAAACAGAGGTAATGATTAGCACTAACTAGCTGTTTGCTTGCTCGCTGCCAAGCGGGCCCGGCCTGGTGCTAAACCTAACAAAACACGCATTGAATGAACCTAAAGCATGCAATGAATGTTGCGATGTTGATGTTCCTGAAATTGGTTGCGAGATGTAGGCAGAAATTGGCTAAAAATACTGGAAGTAGAAGATAGTAACCGTTAGGCCATGGCCATTGAAAAGAATGCCCCATCTGTTGCTGTCTCTGACCACATGTCCACATGAGTGGCCATTTGAAATGCACAACCAAATTTGCCCACTGTTTTTGGTGAAAATTTTCAACGATATGTCGACCGCCAGCTGTTAATGAGGAATTAGTGCTTGAATTCTTGGTTTCTTGCAAAGAAGCATGGGCAATTTCTAACGGACACTTGATGCCCATCATTGGTTTCTTGACCAGAGTACCTGATGTGATCAAATGATCATGCATTTCCATCAATCTTAGCTGTATTCCAATATTGTGATCTGGTACCTACCAGCAGCCACATAATGTGAGTAGTGTGTCAAAGATTTTGTTTCTTCCGAGCCTCTTAAATTCCAAGTCAAACATACCTTCTTTGCTCTACCAAAAAGGCCTAACATTTGACCTTCCCTTTGGCTTTTGCTTATCCAGTTGAACGATGTTTACGGATGCTATTAGAACTGTAAAATGCCAGTAGATGCAAAGTAGCATTCTGAGTACTTATATTCATAATAAAAAGAAATACATCCTTGTTAGTACTATATATGGTACTACCATGTATCACGTGAGAGCATGGTGTTGATATTCCCATGAAGAACAATCTTTTTTGTTTGAGGGGAGCATGATGAGAAAGCACTCCACTTTTTTCCCAAGCATGCTTTAGCTGCATCTCGCCAGCCCACGATGTTTTTATTCTTGTATAGTTCCTCGTGATGCGTGCACACGTGGCCCCTGATGCCTTTTCTGGGCGCTGGAGGACACAACACAACAGAGCTCGCTGCTCTTAGCATCAGACCCCATGTATTCATCCTGCATTTCACCTGGCGTGCGTGTCCCAAAATCCAGAATTTACCAGTTCAGGCACCACAGTTTGGGGTTGGTTTTGACCATGGTTAATAGTTTCTCCCCTTGTTTAACTATGGATTAGTGCTAAGAGTTATTTTAATCCTAGATGACTAAAATAGTAAAAACTTGTGTACTTCTGCCTGCGTGCCCAGACAAGAGTACTTAGCCTGGGTTGAGTACATTGTTTACTCTAATGTTTGACCATACATTGCGTTGTAAAAATGTGTGCACAATAAAGTCTTGCGTTCGTTGTCAACGATTTTGTCTCATCCCCTAGTTTGTTCAAGGTATTTCAAAATTCGAAGTTGGTATTTATTATGCTATTCGTCACTCGTCGGCATGCGTGGGCAAGTGGAGGATGTAGTCTATTCCCACGTATTGTGAGACAGTTGCATGTAATAACTCACTCACCTTGTATTGTGTTCCTTGCCTAGTGTCTAGTGAGATAAAGTTCCCTCAGTACTAGCTTTTGTCATGATGCTTTCAACAAGGTAGCATGTGGAAGGTGTGCTAATGGTGCAATGGTATCATGTCTTTTCTCGTTCAAATATCTTATTTTGAGTTGTTCTAATTCTCAAACTCAACTTGCCTATGCGTGTTTGGTGTCGGTGGATCCTGATGCTCTTTAAATGTCAAGTCAAGGATACTGACCAATCAAGATGAGGCTGACATAGTCACATCTAAGTTTTTGAATTACATGTTCGCAAATGACTCTTGGATGATATTTACTTGATGCATTCTTTTATGTCCCTTCTAATGGCTGAAATGGACAGGGCGTTTGGCACATGGCCAGTGGCAACGATGTCCGCGGGCGAGAAGAAAGTAGTGGTGGAGGGCCCACTGTGTAGTGCCTCGAAGGTAGTCGGTTGGTTCTCGAGAAACTTCAATGATGGTACCACCCGATCAGTGACATATAACACAGAGGCTGACTTGAATCCTGCCGGTGCTGCTGGCACGCGAGCCCACACGATCGATGTATCAGGGTTTGCGTTTAACAGTTCTATTTTGTGGGACCCTGAGCGATGGGGACGACCAACGTCATTACCGGACACTTCACAGGTTAGTTCACTCTCAGTAATTCTGTCAACCGAATGTTTTTACTAATGTAGGAAACAAGCCATAATCCTAAATGAACTTTGTTTTCGTCATGACTGAGTATTAAGCCAAGCTATGGTATCTGATTGGCACACTGCAGTGTTGCAGGCCACACGCTGCATTTAAGTAATATGACTGCACATTCTGCAACACTTATCTAGACCATGACATTCTAAACAAGTAATTTGGAATTTGAAGAAGATTCGATTAGTTGAGGGACCGAGTGTGTGACAAATATTTTTAGTTGTCTATTTCCTGATCTCATGATAGCCAAATAACAAACCTCCTAAATTATCGGACCCACTAGGCTCCTCATAAGTGTGGAGTTGTGGACTGCATGTTCAGGTTAAAGGAGATTCAAATAATTTCAGCTTGAAGCCTTGAACTGAATTGTCTTCTATCCTTTTTTATCAAGAAATTCCATAGTCAAAATCTGATTCATCCCACCAACTGGTGGAAGGCCACTAGAAATTCCAAAAAAATGCACTATTTGACAGACTGGAGCAAATTGTTTTTCATTCTTATTGATTTTTTCGCATTTTATTTTGAAACTGAGTCCAGAGTTTCTTTAGGCAAACAACAAAACTGTGTCTGATCACATAAAGTACTTGAGCTAATCTATTGCCAGCCAGTCATGAGCATGTTTCGGTAATTTCTAACGACAGTAAGTTTATCAAAAAGATCATCTTGACCGGCTGGTACCTATCCAGTTAAAAATGACCGGTAAATTCATCCTTGTAGTACTGTGGTACTTTTCAAGGTAACAATTATTGAATTCAGCTGAATGGTTAAGTAATGATGTGTGTTACGGTTTCTTCTCCTTATCTCCTGGCACCCGAGATATTATCCTATTTGAATTCACTGGCCGACTTACACAATTATCAGCCTCCCTTTCCAAGTTGACTGACCTAGCATTACACAATTGTCCCTTTCAACGGAACATGGCCGGGAACAGGTAGCAATTATTCATGCCACCATCGCTCTCATGCACTCCTGTCTCAAATTTGTGATTTTGGTTCCGTTCATCTCACCGGCTCACCAACTTATTATCGCATCATCCTAGAGCTGCAACCCACTACTGGTACCGAAAGCTGCACGCGCCACTACAACCAAAACACAAATTGCTTATTGAAACAAGATAACGGAGCACTTCAGTCCCTCACCAAACCCCTTGCTTCATTCGTGTGTCCATGCCAGCTACTCTGCACCAGAAAGATCCTAGTGTCTAACCACCACAATGAATTGGTCCAATCCCTACGTCACATAGTGTTGCAACCCTTCAAACTGAACTGTGAGCTGATGCTGATGGCACTGGATCCTTCGTCCACTTGTCACACGCAAGAAGCTAATAATTTTCTTAGCACTCCTGCATCGCATCTGCGAGATTCAGTCTAAACTGTGAGCTGATGCTGATGGCACTGGATTCTTCCTCCAGTTGTCATACGCAAGAAGCTAATCATTTTGTTTAAAACTCCTACCACAAGTCCACAACCTACCAATGCTGGTCTTCTTATTAGACCACATGAGCAGCTTCACCCTGCTAGCAAATAATAATGGACATGCTTATTTTCCTTGGTGTGATATGCAGGACTCCATCAAGTTTGTGCAAGAGGTGGTGCTGGAAGACAGAACGAAGCTGAAGGGGATCCCCTCCGACTGCTCCCAGATCATGGTGTGGCAGTACAGCGTGCCGAGCCCTGTTCCTGCTCGCAAAACCTCTGGCCCGAAAACTCACCATAGAAGGTAGGGATGTGAAGGGGATCCCCTGTTCTGCAGAAATGAGCAATGTTGGGAGGTTCATGTAAATGTGGCGCAAACGAAAGAAAAGGGGAAGAAGGGGGTTGCTTACTGCACTGAGTTCTTTTTTTCTTTCTCTCGATTTTTTTTCTTCGGGGGTCATGAATTGTCCTCAGGAGATCTCCCCCAGGCAATAGTATTATTTATTCAGTTTTTTTTTTGCTTGTGATTCTTTAACTCGATCGATCGGAGCTCCTCTTCGCTTCGGGGTAAAAATATCTTTGTGGAGTGCAATAAAACGCTGGTGTAGAAAAAAGATCTGGCAAATTACATGATGAATTCATACTAGCATGGATTTTCCGGCAGCTTCTTAGCTTGTTCAAAAGTCCTGTGAAATTCAGGATGATTTCTTGTGAAATTCAGAATTAATACTACCACGTGGCAGTGGCAGTGACAGCACGCAGAGGGGGAGGATCTGGCGGGATCTCTGCAGCGATCAACTGGAATGAATGCGTCGCTCGCCCAGATCTGCTGCTAGTCTCCTCCATTATTGGAGCATTGGAGTTAGGGAGCTCGTCGTACTCGTACAGCACGGCTGGCTAGCTGCGCGTGCAGAGCTCACTCACTCACTCGAATGCAGCAGCCGACAGTCTTTCATTTGTCGGCAGCCAAGCAGTCCCTACGTGCGGAGTGCAGTACATGCATGCCTGACGAACTGTTGTGCGGCGGTGCATCGACATTCGCGCAATGATGACCATGAAACATAGGCTAGTCCTGTGTCCTATGAATTGGTATGAATTGCTCACGCTTTCATCTGCACAAGTTTTAGGAACTTTCATCTATTGAATATGTAGAATTTCATTCATAAATATGATCACTTCGACACTTCGTGTCTTTGACAAAAGACATATCATAATAGTCGTACTGCGAAAACCGAGAATATTTTTTTAGGGAAACCGAGAATATACATGTAAGAACTTTTTTTTGAGAGAAAACAGGGATTTTATTCAACTTGTACGAATAAAGGTGCAATGTCAGAAGGTTCAGTAAGCCACACTCGGCGACCAAAAGCATCAGAAACAGAGTTTCTAGCTACAAGATGAGCTTCGCCGTTTGATTCCCTTCTCTCATGCTGGAACTTGACAACATCAACCTTCCTTGATCGCTTCTCAACTTCTCCCAAGATAGCACATGGGCTGGCCTTCTGAACCACCACCCGAGCACAGCCCGTGTGGCCACCAGCCTGGGGCTACATATATACACCCAGACAGGCAAGAGAAGCATCCAAGTTCCCCTTCCCACCTCGACTCTGTTTTAATTCTTAAAAAATAAAAATAAAACTCGACTCTGTTTCCCCTTTCCTCTACCTGCTGTTCCTCCTGTATCCAAAGCCTCCACCGAATTCCTGTAATATTAGCTAGATTGAGCGAGTTGAGTATTCAGCTGCTGACATATGGTTTGGACGAAAAACACCGAACCATCAGCATTACCATCTCATGATTCATCCACACTGGAACTTGATAATTGACACAGCAACTTTTTCGACAGAGAAGAATAACAATTCCGAGAAGATGCATTGTGCTGGTTAAAGTGCATCTACTTGCTATGAGCAGATATCCTCGGACGTCTAGCGGGGGTAGCAGGCCAGAGGTACCGGCGAGCAGATTGAACACGGCCATGAGCAGATATCCTCGGACGTCCGGTGTGAGTGTGACGGGTTCAACGCGTGGAGGGAGGCGCAGGAGAAGAAAGCCATGTCATGCGGCGAGCATCACCGTGTCGTCGATCAGCCTTCGCACCGTGCCGACGTAGAAGGAGCCGATGAAGCGACCATCGCGTGGGGCTCCGGTCAGGGCCGGTCTTGAGATTTTAGGGGCCCGGGGCAAAATAAAAAATCGGGGCCCCTTAATACATACACAAAATAGTCAATATATATAGTATATAATAACTATTAAGAATAAATGTTTAAAATGCATTCGATTGCTCTTTTTACATCAAGTAGTTTATATATATTAGCTAAAATCATCGATAAATATCAATGTAACCCACATGAATCGTATCTTCTTTAAAGTCTGATGCATACATTTTAAATGACATGAATATTTGATCCCACCGAAAGTGAAGTGTTACTATCAACCGCGTCGTCGGGTATAGTGTTGTCTCTTCTCGTCGACTCCGTCACTTACCTCTTGGCATGGCAACAAGAGGGTCATCGATTGGTCGTCTCTTGCTCATGTCCACAAAACAACCGAAGCCACGTCGTGCAATAAATGAAGAATTAGACTCATGCCTAATCATGGTCTTGGAATTTCACCTTTGCTAACCATTAGGAAAATCAACGATCGATAGAAAATAATGCGTCGACCTCTTTTTGACGAAAAATTTCGTTGGCTTGCATTTCCTCGATCGATCTTCCAATCTTCTTTGTACAAAAAAAAAATCCTCCAATCTTCTTATAGCATGTAAGCCTGTTGGCCCCACCCCCACTTAACCTATTCGTAGCTAACAAAAGGGCAAAAAGGCCATGACTAAAGGAATAAGGCCCAAGCTAATGAAAAGAAAAAAATGGGCCTAAGATCTAGTCCACTACAAGCAGCAGCCCAATTCGTGGATTCGCCCGTAACGGTTGGTCCAGGTCTCCTTCAACCTTACGAGAAATCATCTGCCTACTCTCAGGAGTCAGGACTAATGGCACACTGCATAGCATCGGGCCCCTTGGTTCCGGGGGCCCGGGGCGGCCGCCCCTCCTGCCTCCCCTCAGGACCGGCCCTGGCTCCGGTCACCTGCAGGCTGCAGCGGAGGAAGGAGGATTTGCTCACGAGGCTGCGCCACCGCCTGCACGTCACGGCACGGCGGAAGAGGTCAGGCGCGTCCTCCACGCGTGCCAGGATCTCGCGGACGACGTCCTCCGGGAACAAGACCGCCGGCGCCGCCTCTTCCATCTACTTTCGAGTTCGAGGTCGTTGAACTGGTCAGAGCGTCAGATCGTTTTTTTTCCGGTTTGGACTCTACGTTTCGTCGAGTTCGCGTCCCAATTGGGTTACATACTAGAAGGAAAAGACGCGCGTTGCCGCGTCCGGTCTAAAACAATCGACGATAAATAAATAATTTTTTTTAGCGAAACATATAAATATAGTAGCAATAATAAAAACAGTAGTACCACTCGCTCACTCTCTTGCAACACGAGACATCCTCCCATAAACATAGAGAAGTAAAGAAAGGAACATAATTATGTGAGTTGTAGCAAGAATATGACTACACCACTCAAGAGATAGAACACAGGACCCCATAAAAAAAGTTTAAGCTCTCAGATACTTAGTTAGACAATTAAAATACGACCAGAATTATGAAGTGTCATGAAAGCTAAATTGTGTACATGGTTCTATGAAGATTCCAACAAAGGAATTGAACAAATTTCCGACAATCTGTAGACAATGTACGACATATATGATAAACATTGCAAACTCAAGAGATGATTATTCATAAATTGATTAGCCATCGAGACACAGTCATATATTTATTGTAATGAAATCAAATAAACTTTTCTGCATTAATTATCCCACATGCAGTAATAGTTGGTATAATTATGTTCTGGGAAATTCAATCAATTCGATCGAGTACAATTGATACTATGTGAATGGAAGAATATTCTGCCGATAAATACTAAATAATGCACACACAAAATAGAGCAATGTGAGATCTTAAACGGCTTACATGCCATTTTAATCTGAGAATCAGATCCATATTACATAAAATAAATATAAACTAAAATAAATGGCATGAATACCACCAATAATTTTGAGTATATATCTAATTGCAAAAATGCCCATCTCTAAACATATAGTTTTTCATCTTCACATGCTATTTATCATTGTACAATCATGAATTTTTTGCACTCTAACGACTTCAGATGAGGCTAGACACACATAGCTCCTTTTCAGTGTATGCATCCAACCATCTACCAAATAAACACACGCACTTGCTTACATAATTCATTCTCTTAATATTAATGACATATAAGCAAATAAAGTGTAGAGAAAATGTTCACGAATAAATACACACGTGATTTTTCATCAGTAAATAAAGTGTAGAGAAAAGGTTCACAAATAAATACACACATGATCTTTTATCAATAATTAGGTGGCATCCAACAAAATGCGTCTAACTCATCATACCACCCCCATTTCACCATCGAATTGTTGCTCAAGGTATCAACCGCAGCTGCCACCATCACCGAGTTGAGCACCACTAACAGCAACAGCGGCATCGGCGGCCGATGTGAGAGCTGACATGGGTATTCATGTGCAATTACTGCGAGAGATGTAGAAAGTCTTTCACCTCACGGGCCGGCGTTGGGTAGCCACAAAAATATGCATCGGCGGGGAGCGTACGTGGCTTGCAAGTTAACAATGGACTTTAGAGGCGACATCGGGGATGGAGGGGCTCCGTATTCCAAGGGGCTTAATGGAGCCAGAGGTGGAACGAATGTTTTTAGTAGAATACAGATCGAGGGAAGCGGAGGGAGAGAAATGATATCGTGTGGCTTAGTCTCCGCGATGCTTTCGTGGGCGCTGGCGGTAGAGAAAGGATAAGTGAGAGAGTTGTCGTAAACTACCTGTAGCTTTGAGCTCACCATATTTCTTTTTTTAGAAAAAATCGAAACGGCATTTCTAGGTTTCATTATTTGGCCAATAAAGCATACAACTACGTGTACGTATTATACGTGCTCTTGAAATTTTGTAAGCATTTTTATTTTAGGCTACACAAAAAAGAGATTTTAAGGGGAATAAAGCTATTTTCGTTTTCACAGTCACAATTTTTTTTTTGTAGTTGGGAATACCATTTTTTACATGTGTATGTATCCAACTTATTTTTTGTGTAGCTGTGAACTATAGATGGGGTCCATGGTCCACCATGGTGTAGTATAAAGATTAGCTTTTAACTAAATAATATCTAAGTGGGGTCCATCTTGATATGGACATGTGAAGTAAGGAGAAGGAAAGAATCATAGGGAGCTTAGTATTTGTAGAGATTGGTTGGAACGGAAAGGGCCTCCCGCCACTTCGACGCGGGCCAAACCAATAGGCCCAAAGCAACGAAACCATCGCCAGCGATGCAGCTATCGCAGTGCGCTCCCTAAAAAAAAACAGTGGGCAGTGGACTTTGGATCGAGCAGTGGGCACTACAGCTTCCTGCTTCATGCCATCTTCTGGCTTCCTGCATAATCGCGCACGGGATATTTGTGATATTGGCAGCTTGGTGACCAAAGGTCTTGGCGTTTCGATCTTTCCATGTCGACCACCAAGTTAAATGATGATTTCTATTTGCTGAGGTAATGAAATGCGAGTCTTTGGTAATATCAATCATCAATGCAATGAGGAGATATTAACTTTAGCATCTAGGATTCACGAAGACGTTAAGCTTTCAGCCTTAGGCCTTGTTTGTTACTAGAGTATTTTACGGGATTGGTGGGATAATCCTCTAGTGTATTAGGTAAAATCCCAAACTTCACCCAATCCCCTAGAAGATTGGGGATCCAATCCACTAGGTAGGTGTAGTGTATTAGATTCCCTAGTGGATTGAGAAAAAATGAATTAGAGTTTGGAGATTTGTGGGGACGGTGAGGATAAAACCTGTCCAATACACTAGAAACAAACGATGTTTCGGAATATGTGGGGATTTGGGTTTGATCGGGATAATCTCCACCAATATCTAAAAAAACTCTAGAAACAAACATGACCTTAGCGGGAGCTGGAGGATTCTGTTGGAGACTACTCGACTAGTCGACTTAGATCTCTAGCTGGTGTTGGTGTAATCTAGAAGCAGTGTTCATTGTGTGTTTCTACTAGTTTCTTGTAACGACTTTCCCACCTTCTATATAGCACGCTCCTTAAAAACAACTTTCCAATATTTATTATGACAACTACCTCATAGTGTGTTCCAATTACCATAGAAAAGCTAGGAACAAGGTTCTTGTGTACAGTACTAGTCATAGTATTTCTTACCCTAGTTACCAGGTTGTTTAGCTCATAATTGGATTTGCATTGTGTAGTAACTATCAAAAGCAACGGGGAAACGCCTAAAAACAAGTATTTAGCACATTACGTACTAGATCAACCTTCTGGTTTACTTCACCCCAGATAAGAACAATATCGACAAGTCAAAGAAAATCATTTCTTTGATCTCGCGTAGACAAGTTTCTGGTGGTAAGTCCGGAATACACATTTTAGAACTTGTTAAATTCTCGACATCGTTGCGATGAATACGACGTAGATTTTTTCCCAAAAAAAATACCATGTAGAATTTCGTCAAAGTTCAGCAATGGGCATCTTGGGCTGGGCTTCCATCACCCTAGCGATGAATACAATGTAGAATACCGGCAAAACCTATATATCGTCCGTAGGCGACGCTTCAGGCTAACGTCGCTTGAAGAAAGGCGCGGGTGGGCCAGCCCATCATGTTTTTTTCTTCCTTTTTCATCTCTGCTTCTTTTTTTCGTTTCTGTTTTCTGTTTCCTTTTTTTTTTTTGTTTTTGTTTACTTTTTTGTTTCTGTTTTTCTTTTCTTTCAAAAAGGTTCAAATCTATAAAATTTATATTTGAAAATTGTTCAAATCCAAAATTTGCTCAGATTTTTGGAAAAGTCAAAATTTGACATTTCCGAAGTCGAAAATTGTTCAAATCCAACATTTGTTCATATTTCAAATTTGTGCAAATAGGAAAATTGTTGGAAATTGTTTAAATAAAAAATATGTTAATATTTCAAAATTGTTCAAATAAAAAATTTGTTCAGATTTAAAATTTGTTCATCTTTTTTTTTTTAATCGAAAAATTGTTCAAATCAAAATTTGTTCATATTTCAATTTTGTCAAATATAAAATTTGCTCAGATTTAAAAAAAGATCAAAATGCAAAACTTTTTCCAAAATTTGAACAATTTTTAAATTTGAATAATTTTCAAAATCTAAACCTTTTTTCAAAATTTGATTTTAATTTTCAAATCCGCATTTTCAAATTCTAAAGGTTTTTCAAAATCTGAACAATTTTCATATAACGCCACCACGCCGGCGACGATACGCCCCAGCGTCTCTTGCCGGTGAGTACAGGAGCTCCCCAGCTTACATATGGCAGCGACTATGCTAAAAAAACAAAAAGTAAGGCAATTCAGCAGTGGGCTTCTTGGGCTATGCTTCTGTGACCGTTGCGAGGATGTAGAATCTCACTGTCACAGTTTACCTAAGGCAGTGACTTACGAAAAAAAGCCTAAGACAACAACTATGCTTAAAAAAACTAAGGACACAACTTCCTTGGCAGCTGGTGTCATACTGTCATGTATGGCTTCTTTCTCGCCCAAGATCACATGTACGTTGAATTAAAAAAATATTTTTTCAAAATAAAAGGCCAAATGCAGTAATGCACGTGCTTGTTTCCGATACAAACGGCCTAAATGGGTGGAAGATACAAGTGACATTACCGGTTTTCACCGTCCATGTGCTATGCCGGCAGGTTATGGTTGATTTTGGATGCCGAGGCGGCATGGTGGCTGGTGTTTAGCAATTTGAATAGTCACACCATGCTTCAGAGGCGGAGTGTGTTTGCTAGGGCGTAGACCTTGTCTGGTTTTGGCCAGGCCAACCGTTGCGCGTGCCTTCTCCTTTCTAAAGGCGTCTTCGTGATTATCCCGGTCCTTCGTGTTGCTCAATATGAAAATCTTGATCCTTTGGATTAGGTGGTGGCGGCACTCCGGTGTCATTTCTCTCTGGAGGCGCCGTTTTGGAGTCCATGGTTCGTGGGGCACGGCTTTGTATGTATCTTGCCATGGGTGTGTTGTGGTGTTGAGTTGTATGTTTGTGTTGTATGGTAAGTAGTTTATATATAAAGCGGGGCAAAAGACTTTTTCGGCGCTCATTTGTCAAAGTTATCAAATTTTTTTTCGACCATTGCATATTTGCATGCAACCATCTGGTTCAGATCAACTATATTAATTCCACTACATATAATGATATAACCCAAAACATAAAGAGCCCAAATGGATTAAAGCAGTTCACGAGGAGGGAAGATATTTAAACTTGCACGCGCAAGCACGTACATCTCTTCATGCATGCTACGTGTTCCTGACGTACAATTGCTCGTGAGTTCCATACATGCATAGACAGTATCAGTACCGTCCATGAGTATACACGGTGTGTATGTGTGTGTGTAACTTCTCTCTCTCAGATCGGCGTCAACAACCATCATGGATCCCAAAGAAGTTAAGACCCTTTTCTCCTCCCGGGCTGCTCGCGCGAGCAGCTCCGGAGGCTCCCAAACCCAAGAAAAAAAAGCGACCGAGCGGCGGCTTGCCCCGGCCGCTGCCGCCACCGGCGCCGGCGGTGGCGGCCGCGCCCGGCCGACAAAGGAGGCGGGCGAGGTGGGCGTGCTCCGTCGAGTTCCCCTTCGCGCGGAGGAGAGGCGACAAGCGGGCGGTGCCGGGGTGGTGGTGACGGCGATGCGCGCGGCTGGACCGTGCTGAGGAGGTGTCGGCGGCGTGTCGGGCAAGCGCCGCGGCGGTTCCGTGGTGGTGGCGGCGCCCGGAGCTGCTGGAGGGAGGCGCGGCGGCACGGCCCGATCTGGGCAGCACGGGCTGCCTCGCGCTTCGGTGTGCTTGCTCGTCCTCGATCTGGAGTTTCCGGCGCAGCGGTGGTGCTCCGATCCTGGTCTTCTCCTGGAGGTCTCCGGGGTGGCGGTAGGGTGGTGCGGTCTTGTTCGGCTGCCTCGACGGGGAAGGGGCAGGGTCCCCGACCCATCGAGCTCTACAGCCCCCGTGCCAGGTCTGTGGCCGCGGTAGCCATGGGGGCTGCCGGCGGTTGACTTGGTGATGGAGCCTCCCTCCTTCTTCGGCCTTTTCAGCAGTGCGCGGAGCTTGGCGACGCCGACCATGCGGCTGGTGGCGTGCGCGGGTGCTGGCCGCCGTCCTGGGCCGCGCGGGCGGCAGGGCGAGGGCCGGGGCGTTGGGGCTGCTGCGGTGGCTCAAGCGCCAGATCTCGAAGGTCAGATCCGCCCCTTTTTTGGCCATCTCCTCCCCGTCGGGAGTTGATGTGGTGAGTCAGGTCTGGGGGAAACCCTTGATCTCTTTGACCACAACGGCGACGACGCTGTTCGGGCGCCGTTTACCTTCTTGGAGGCGCCGCTGAGGTCCCTTCTCCCCATCCCCTACACTCGTCCCGGATGAAAATCCAAAATCCGCCTCGGATTGGATGGCGGCGGCGCCTCGCGTCGTTACCTCCTTGGAGGCGCCATCTAGGGACTGTGATGTAGCCGGTGCGTGCTGCCTTGGGGGCCGGTGGCGAGCTCTTCATGCTCAGCGACTATTACCGAGCTTTCCCTCTTCGTCCTGTTTGTCCGTGGTCGAAGCTTCTGTGTAGGTGTTCTCGTTGCAGTGAGGTGTGCTGCTTCTGCAGTCCGCGCGCGGTGCTTCGAAGGTGTAGCGTGCGTCCCGGCGGTGTGCAGCCTCTGTTGGTGCACCCGAGCTCTCGGGTGAGCTCCGGCCCGACAATGGTGGTGCGCCCGAGCTTTGGTGAGCTCTGGCCCAACATTGTTGGTGCACCCGAGCTCTAGGGTGAGCTCCGGCCCGACAATTCTGCCCGCCATTCGTGTGCTCCTGCCCTTCGGCGTTGTTGGTGTCATCCTTTGGTCAACAGGCAATCTTTTGCCGGTCTTCTTCTTCTTGGCGTGCAGCGCGGAGGTCTTTGTCATCTCCAAGCTGTGTTTCACTTCTTTCTTGTGCTTGGGTTGTGCGTTGAGTTGTAAGCTGTGTGCATCACCCTTGTTTCATCTGGCCGTTGTGGCTTTATTAATTTAAAGCTGGGTACTTGTGCCTTGTATCTAAAAAAAGTTAAGAACATGATGGATATGCCTTTCTTTTGTAATGGGAAAGAGAAAGGCAAACTAAATGAGGAAAGGAAACGTCTTGGCTAGTAGCTACAGCGTCAAGCAGTTAAGCCCGATCGATTAAGCAACCACTTAGCTAGCTACGCTTTATCTATCAAAGATGAAAACGGCTGCCTACCTACACACTTCTTCGGTCAGGTTTTGGTGCTGATCTCCCATTAGCTAATTTTTTTCCGTAATGCACGGCCGACAAATTCACCCGCAGACAGTCTCGCGCCTTTGCCGGGCTTTTTCATTCAGCTGAGAGGTACGGGACAAGATTTGCCTCTAGAACTTCTTGGCTATCCCCATCGCGTCTCGATAAGAATACACAAAGGTTTTGTCCATCTTTCCATTCTTATCTAAGAAGAGATTTGATGGCATGTCACGCCCCGAGACCCAGCCCGGTAGAATGACAGTCGCCGCGCGCCTATAGACCCGAAAGTCTATACACGTGCAAGGCTAGAGAAGCAGGATAAACCAGCACAGTGGATCTCAACAGCTCAATTAATCATTTTACAGGATTATTACATTGTACAAGAACGAAAAGTTTCTAGTCGCTTCCCACCCACTGGTCCAGCCTACTCCTCGGATAACACCGTCTTCCGCTGCGAACTCTCGATTAGTTATGTCGTAGCTAGCAACAATACTCTGACGAATCCTCCAAAACATACTGCACACATGCATGCCTAATTTCTTCATTGGCCACCCTCTTCCATCTTCTGATCTCTAGCTCTCACTCTCCTGACTTGCTGTGGTCTATTGATCTAAATGATCTCTGATGTGTGGAGAGAGCACGGCAGCAGCAGCTGGTAGCCTTCATATTTATAGGAATCAATGGGTGGAGGACTAGCTAAATATCTAACCGCTTTGCTGAGCTAAATATCTGGCATCCTTCGCTGCCAAGGCAGAGAGCAACGAGCTGCTCTCATTGGCTCACTCTCCCACACGTGCCACTAACTAATGGGCTGGCCACCTTGCTACTGGTCCACGTATGAGTTCTGCATGCCTTATCCTTTCATGCGTTGCCAACACAGCAACTACGTTGCCTCTTCGTGCCTTACTTCCTCAAGTATGCAGCCACGTTGCCTTCTGTTGAAATATCTCAGGTTACTAGCACTAGTACTAATGCATGCACAAAGCCACAAACAAGTCAATCGCCACACTCCTCTAGGACCAGCCACGTTAGCCTCTCTCTCTAATTTATTCTCTCACATACTAGTACCACTAGTCATGCATGGCTGATTGACATTTCAAAGCACCACTCATGCACATATAAATCAGATCGATCCATACATGCTTAGTACTACTAGCTGACATGCACCAACGAATACTTGCCACTTTGAAAAACTTAGCACATATTTAAAAATAATTTAAATACTATGATTAACCAAAATCAAAATAATTACTAGTAAAAACTATTTAACTTAAACTGATCAATAACCCGAAAATCCGGGTTATCACATGGCACGTACTCATTTTACAAGACACTAGTAATAAGTTTACTCTCTTTTGTAAGAGCATCTCCAGCTGGTGCATGATACTATACACCGATCTTCTTGTGTTGGGAAGGAGTTTACAACCACAGCTACAATCTCAAGATTCAGAAAACTTGAGTACTTGTTTCATTCCATATTAGTTGAAGCTCGGGCTTTGTTCAAAGTCAAACATCTCAATAATTGACTAACTCTATTTTTTCAAGAAGTTTGGCTTGTACTCTCGTAAAAAATAGAAGTTGGGCTTACTAGAACAACGCCAAACCTCAATTAATTTTGACTGATGTCACACATTTCTCACCCACTAAAGCAGCACCATAATCATAGCAACACACAAATTTTTAGTCAAGCTCGTGAATCACGGGTGTGGTGGGACCTATGCGCTATCCGAATGCAAAAAAATTAGTGCTGCGCATCATTGGAGCGAGTAGATATTAGCTTCACTGATGCGCGGGTAAGACGATGCTTCATATCTTGCCTGAGAAAATATTTTGTCTAAGTAACAAGAAAATATAATGATTATTTTGCCGAGATAGGCAGGTCTAAAGTTATATATCTGTCAGGAAGCGGAGTATGGACCTATGGCTACCGAGCTACCAGCAGCTGTTTATTAAAAAAAACTACATTCAAAAGTTAAAAAAACTGATGTTTTTTGTACAGATACGTAAAGATGATTTCTATGTGGGTGCAGTTTTTTAAAATTTTGGCTTACACAAAAATCACAAAATTATGACACTAAGTCGGTATTAAAGAATTATTTTTGACCTTCACACTTGTTTTTTGGTAGGTTACAAAGTAACATAATTCGATGAAAATTTGTAGGTACATACTAGACATCAATATGTACACATATGTATTTTTTTTTTCATATTTTGGAAGTCAGAAGATAAAGTTTTTAGGTTCTTTTATATAAAAAAGGGAGAGATGGAGTTTGGGCACCGTTTGAAGTTTTCGGCAGGAAGCCAGGCACAATTTTTTTTTACACCTGTCGAGTTATCTTTGAACTTGGATCATGCAATTTAAAATTTAAATGACATATCACGCCGTGGTCGGCGTCGCACCAGATGGCACCGAGCAAATAGGTGTCGACACTGCCACCTTGTCTTCTTGTGGTACTTACAAATTACAACTGTGAACTATCGAACATGGATCTAACCCTAGAGTTCAGATGTGGTTATAGTTTTTCTATTGATTTAGTATTACTCAAAACAGCCTCGAAAGAAGGTTAAAAAAATGGCTTGTGAGACCGAAATGGTCACAGGGATCCAATGCGGAGATGGTCCTAGCTAGCTGCTCTCTTGATGTTTCATCCAAGCCATGCGGTCGTTGTTGCAGAAAACCAAACAGTCTCCTCAATTGATTTTCCAAGAAGATTGATTAAAATAGATCTACACATTGTACGAATACGGTGCATATGTAAGCGCGCGTTAGGCTGTCGCTTTGCAACTCGTGACATTTTGTAATCCCCAATGGGGAACACAACGAAGGGCACTCACTTGTATATGCACTACTAGCATTACTCTATTTAGCGTCAGTTTGACCATGATTGCAGCGCTTGACCTGTACTTAATGTGTCAGGTCATTGATAACTTAACTATGATCAAGTATCCATATGGCCAAGATAACAAAGAGACGATCCTCAGGTCGATATCAGTCCACCTGCATTCATGTACTTCTTGTGCCTATCTTTCGGTTCTATTGATGTCTTACCCTTTTGTAATTGTTAATTTTCATATCTAGCTAGAGTACATGGTAGCAGTATATCCATGGAATTTCTATTGTTTGACAGGCCATATTTCGATATATTGTAATAGTATTATGTAGGACCTAATGAACAACTAGAGAGGATTATTTGACGTGTACCTGTAGCTACCAAGAGAACTTATGATGTTAGAACAATTATATGGTTTAAAATATAAAAGTTTCTGCCGCCAACGCAGCACACACACCCATGTGGGAGCTAGCAAGATTATGAACAAGAAAGGGAGATACAAACATCAGTTTTGATGAGTTGGCTTAATGTTGAAAGGTGACCCACCAAATAATTCCATGCCTGCCACCTCGGCATGATGTATGATAGGTATTTTGGTCTGTGCATTAGCTCTGCCCATATTTCCAGTTTTTTCTTGAGGAGGGCATGCACTACATTTTTATTTGAAATGGGGATGCATACGGCCTAGTCCTTGCAAACACAATTATCAACATAACCACCATGTTCAGCATAGTTTATTTCCATGGGTACATCACATGATTTGAGGTTACGAAATTTAGTTAGTCTATTATCTCGAATGGCTCATCTAGCTGATCCTATCATCAGTAGTGCCAACAGCTAAAAACACCCAATCCCAAAATGTATAAAGAACATCAAGTGGAGATTCCACTTCAATTCGTTCCTCTTCTGTGTCCAGCTCCAAAGTCACAATCAGGCTTCACTCTCTATCATCCATCACTCTTTCTTCTCACCCTACACCAAAGACAAAGGCCACACCTTCCAAAGGGTACTCTACTCCCTTCCAATCCTCCAGCTTTCTCTGCCCTTCTGTCAGTCGGAGTCCTACTACCTCCATCTGAAATTCCCAGCTAGCTCCACCACCACCTCCCACATGATTGCAGATACCTGCAGCGGCAACTCAGCTCAGCTGTCCTCTCACCTCACCACGCCAACCTGACACACCTTCCTGTTAGTTGCTACTTGCTCTCACCGCCACCGCACCGCACCGCACCGGAAGACAGAGCCTACTTCCTCCCCCGTCCTCTTCACCTTGCTTCTGCAGGAAGATCCATCCATTTGGTGGTTCCTGTCCTGCGGCAAGAAAGCTGCATCCTGCTCCTTTGTGCATGTACGTGCGCTTGCCTTCTCGTTGCGGCATCCGTCCATCCCCTGGGTGGGATAGGTAGATCTGGGAGGGAGTTCTGAGCCGCAGATCTGATCGGTGTTTGTTTCTTTATCGTCAGTGATTGTTTGAACTCGGGGCCGGCCATGGGGAAGAAGGGCAAGTGGCTCGGCCGTCAAGAAGGTGTTCAGCCCTGAATCCAAGGAGAAGAAGGAGGAGGTATAATTAATGGCGGTTCTTGATTGTGATTCTCTCTTTTTATGAATGGTTTTGTTTGTGTTGGATTTTTCCCTTAGATTTTTGTAGTGGGTGTAGTTTGGTGTTGTGGGCCTCATCAGGATTCGCAGTCTGAACTGCACTACCCGTTTAGTTGATTGATTGTCCTCAAGGTTTTTTTAGGCAACAAAATCTGAGTTCAGATTCGTAACGTTTCTCTTGAAATTGGCATATGTTTTGTTCACAACATCAATTTGTTTCAACCCTACAAAAAGCAGCAAATTATTTCAGAGCTTTCTTAATTTTGACGTCATGTCTAGTGTCTGTACTAGATACTGCACAAAGATTTCGATTTTCTGTGTTTATCTCGCTAATGGTCATGGTTTCAGTTCGGCTGTCATGTTTGGAAAAGATTTCCTTTTTTTTACTTGCCATTCAGAAATTGCAATAGGAGATACTATCTTTCCACTTGTAATTGAATTGTCGAGCAATTTCACACATATGTGACAAACCCACTATCTTTTCGCTCGCAGTTGTGTTATCATACCATAAGTTGAACTGAATTCTAGTGACAACTGACAACCCAAACTCTGTCTTTGAAATGGACAGAAACTGAGGAAGAAATTGGCTGCAAGCGAACAGACTCCAACGGATCTAACCCCTTCTACTTCCTTGGAAGTCAATGTTTCGATGCCACCGCCTCCTGCTCCTCCAGCTCCTCGCCAAATTGAGGATTTTAATGTCCCTGAAGCTGAGCAGGAGCAGAGCAAGCATGTTACTATTGAGGAGGCCACTGCTGCTCCTGCGCAGACTTCATCGGTATCGCTACCTCGTGTATCGAGCGAAGAGCGCGCTGCAATCAAGATCCAGACCGCCTTCCGGGGTTACCTGGTAATGTGACATCAGCTCTTAAATTTATCTGCTCGCTGCCATTTGGAACTACGCAATGCGTTCCCATTTTTTGAAATGTTTAGAGAACTCGTCACAAAGCTAGACTACTTCACTGCTGCTCTCATTCATAACCACGCACGTTGTGAAAATATTTTATAAAGATGATTGCATTGAGGGTCTATTTCTGCTGGCCGCTGATCTGGTCTTTGCAGTTTTGAGTTGGATGATCAATTCTTGGATTATTAATGATTATCCCTTGGTATCGACATGACTGAACATGCAAGCAAATGTCTGCCTGTGGCCATCTGAAACTTTTGCTCTTATCCTTTTCTGATGCTTAGGTGTTGGCAGCTCACCAACTAGTAACTAGTAGTCGGTTTGTTGCTGTTAATGTGAAGCGAGATTGGAAACATCTTAGCTATTTACAGTTCCTGTATTCATTTCACAAATTTGTGTGGTAAATGGGCTTTTATGTTTCAAGAAGCAAGTATTGTTGCCAAGTGGAATCGTTTCATACTCTCCTTCAAAGCAGTCATTCCCCCTTTCTGACTTTACCCTCTAATATTTAATTGTTCCGTATACGTTTGCTGAGATGGCCTAAAAATCAATCTCGCCAAATATAAAATACTACAAAACGGTCTATACACATCTGGCAGTTGGTGGCAGCCACCTTCTATTATTAGTTATTTTGATTCTTTAATTATTTTTCTGATGTTGATGGCTTTGTCTGTCTGGCTTAGTGATGCGGCCTTGATACAAAGGTAGCATGCTTAAAAGTATATTCCATTTGGAAAACACTATTAGTACCGAAATATATTGAGATCTTCTACTTACAGAATAAGACTTTTGCTTCTACTGTATGCATGCTGAGTGTTTCTATCATCATAATAATGCAGGCGAGAAGAGCATTACGAGCCTTGAGAGGTCTTGTTAGATTGAAGGCATTGGTCGAGGGTAATTCAGTTAAGCGTCAAGCTGCAAGCACATTGCGCTGTATGCAGACTCTAGCGCGTGTACAGTCGCAGATACGTGCCAGAAGGCTGAAGATGTCCGAGGAGAACCAGGCCCTACAGCGCCAGCTCCTGCTAAAACAGGAATTGGAGAGTTTGAGGGTAGGCAAATCCATCTCAAAGTCTTCAGTAAAAACATATTTCATTTTTTTAGGCAAGGGTTTCCCCAATTTTCTAGGAAACCACATAGTACAAGAGGCCGAAAAGCAAAGAAAGAGTACAACAAAACAAACAGTACGTGAAGCGAAACAAAAACAATCCCGAGGATATTGAAGTAAAAATATTTCATGTGCCACTGTTGTTCATTAAACTGCCAAGTATAGCTACTGTTTTTAGATATTGTGCGATAGAATTTTGCTTGATGAGAAACTCCAGTATCCAGAAGTATCCTTGCAAACAAATATTATCCAGAAGTACCGCTTTCTCTTTTGCCCCAAATATTGCAGTTAGTCGAACATTAAACATATTCCATTTTGTTGATTATACCAGATGGGGGAGCACTGGGATGACAGCACTCAATCCAAGGAGAAGATCGAGGCAGGTCTAGTAAGCAAGCAAGAGGCTGCAATTAGAAGAGAGAGAGCACTTGCATATGCATTTTCCCATCAGGTAGGGGCCTTCCCCATTCTTGAAAAACAGATGCCAATCTATATATTTTTCATATCATTTGGCAACGACATTCTTAAAATTGATTCAAAATATGTACTTTGCAGTGGAAGAGCAGTTCAAGGTCCTCGAACCCAATGTTTATAGACCCAAACAACCCACACTGGGGCTGGAGCTGGTTGGAGCGCTGGATGGCAGCGAAGCCTTTGGACGGTGGCCGCACCGGGACTAACAAGGAAAGCAACGGTGACCAAGTATCCGTGAAGAGCATGAGTTTGAACCTTGGAGAGGGTGAGATCACAAAAGCCTTCAACAGTCGGAGCATCAAGCCAGAAAAGTCGACACCGACAACTCCAAAGCTGACCCGCCCAGCTTCCCGGCTATCCCCTTCAGCAGCCTCTGCCAAAGTAACACCAATCGTTGTGAAGAAGAAACCTGCTACACCAAAGAATGGGCTTCCACAGGTGGATGACGATGCGAGGAGTGTGCTCAGCGTGCAGTCTGAGCGACCAAGGCGGCACAGTATAGCCACCTCGACCGTGCGGGACGACGAGAGCCCCGCAAGCTCTCCATCAGTCCCTAGCTACATGGCCGCTACAAAATCTGCAAGGGCCAAGTCCCGCCTCCAGGGGTCGCCGTCGATCGATGCCGCAGAGACACCAGAGAAAGCAAGCCCTGTTGGGTCTGTGAAGAAGAGGCTGTCCTTCCCAGCTGGTGCGGCGTCGCCAATGAGGCGGCATTCCGGCCCCCCAAGGTGGAGAGTGTGGTGAAGGACATTCCCGACATACCACAGCCAGAGGCCTTGGCAATCAACGGTTGAAACAAGTAATTCATACAAGTGGAAAGAGGGGGCTACGGCTATGCAGATATACAATATTTCACCCATGAACAAAGGTTAAAGTTCTATCAGATGCATGAATTATCAGCATTTTTTCTTTCCGTCCAGTCATGATGCTGGCTACACTGTTGGCTTTCGTTAGGAGAAGATACTCAGCGTCTCTCGGTCATTCCATTTGTTGCTTGTGTAAAACTATATGAGCTTGTCACCGGAACCTTTGATGCCGCTGTTTGTATGTAAGAGGTCTTATATTTATGCGAGCAATATATTTCTTCCATGCCTTCTACACTTGTCAATGTAGCGCTCTGTATAATCATCAGCACTAGAATATGTTTGTGTTTTTCAGTACCCGTAATCGTCGAGATAATGACAAAAAACCACCACAATTGAACACGAGTTGACGCGGAACCACCACCTTTGGGTTTTCCGACACATAAATACCTCTATTCGGGACATGGTGTGACGCGGAGCACTGATCACCACTGCTTAGCCGTTTGACAGCATAACTGGCAGGTGGGACCCATTGTCAGTTCACACGTGGCAAAGATGCTCACGGAGAGGGTTGACTCGCCGTTAACGCGCGTTAGGGCACGACTCAGTTATGAGCGTTGCGCCGTCGCGTGGAGCTCGTACTCCACTCATTCCCTTCCTTCCTCTGCCCTGCCCAATAGATCCGCGCCGTCGCCGCCCCGCCGCCGGAGAAGACCACCGCGCGCCGCCGTTCCGCCATGGTTTCCTGGGCGATGGAGAGGAATCCTCCACGGATGTGAGCTCGGACAGCGTAAGTTCTCTCCACACTGATTGGGGATTTCTAGGGTTCATCTCGATTTCTAGGGTTCTTGACGTATTGGCGATTTATGTAGATGAAATCCACTCTAATTTAAGATTCCATTTGCCCTTGTTAGAGCATCAACACGATTAATGATTCCCAGTACTGCGGACTAGCCGACGATGAGGAAGAGCCTGTGCTCTGTCGATGTGGGTATGTGGCGGCCAAATTCGTGGGATTTGAGGGGTACAACACCGGCAGGAGGTTCCTAGCCTGTGAAGGCCAGGTGTGTGATCACTGTTTGTTCTCTAATTTGTGTAAATGTAGCTCCTTTTACGTACTGGTCCTGTTAAATGATCTTTGACTGCTGTTTAGGATGGAGAGAAGTGTGACTTTGTGCATTGGGTTGATCCAGTCCCTCATGATTCCATGATCAAAGCACTGAGCAAGCTATGGGAAATGTATGGAGAAGTTAAGAAAGGCAGAGTCACTGATGCCCTGGATTACATGGATAAGAGGTTTGGGTATCAAGACCAAATACAGAAACTCCACACTGATCTGAGGAATTCTCAAGATGAATTAGCTAAGGTAGTGCAAGAAAAACAAGTGACTTTAGCCCACAAGGCTATAGCTGAACAAGCACTGATGGAAGCTAGGGCTCAATTAGAAGAGAAGAGGATCACTGAAGCCACAACCTGTAAGATGCAGAAATGCTTGTTGAAGAAGGCAGAGAAGGACAGGAACAAGTGCAACGAAGAGAAGAGGAAGTTAGAGCATTACATTTCTGATTTGCTCAATAAGAAAGAAGACATGAGGAGCAAGTTCAAAAAGATAAAGGATCTATGTGATGTTTAATTTTAGGTTGGTCATGTAATGTTGAGACCTCTGTCTTGTTCAATCAAGATGTGTTGTTGAATTCAGTGTAGTTGTTGGAATTTGAATTATTTGTTGCATTATGAACACTTTGTGTTTGTGAGTTGTAAAAAGTACAATTATTATCAGAATTATTGTGTGTTGTTGAATGGTTATTATTGTTGAATGAATACTGATTTTTTTGGTCCATTTAAGTGGATGGTTATGGTCTCGACAAGTTGGCGACAATTTGTCGAGACCTTTTTGTTCCATTTAAGAGGAGGGGTATGGTCTCGACAAGTTTTCGACAATTTGTCGAGACCTTTTTGGTCCATTTTAGAGGAGGGTTATGGTCAAGACAACTTGTCGACAATTTGTCGAGACCTTATTGGTCCATTTACGAGGAGGGACAACTTGTCGACAATTTGTCGAGACCTTTTTGGTCCATTTAAGAGGAGGGTTATGGTCTCGACAACTTGTCGACAACTTGTCAAGACCTTTTGCATCCTTTTAAGACAATGCCTTAGGTTTCGACAATTTTTCGAGACCTTGTGCATCCTTTTAAGACAATGCTTAAGGTCTCGACAACTTGTCGACACCTTTTGCATCCTTTTAAGACAATGCTTATGTTGTCGACAACTTGTCGAGACCTTCAAACATGACATTAATGGACAATAAACACATAATTTTGAGACATAAATATATAGATCAAACATCATTCACATTACTACATCCAACATATCAACTTAGCACCATCATTCAGTCAACAGGTACCAAAATAGAGTTGTTTTACATCACATGAGCAATTCAACCATGTGTGCCATACCAAAATAATAGGTTTTACATAACTTTTGTTTGCTCCCAGCAAATCAACCATCTAGAGGACCAGCATTGCTATCCCTACCAGGACCTGCATTTGCCCCAGCTGTGAAGTATGACATTACACCTCTCCTTGGTGCTGTGCTTGCTGAAGCAGTAGGAGCTGAAGCAGATGGACCTTCTGCTTCAAAATTTGATCTGGGTGGAACAAAAGAAGATCTTGCTGCAGCATCAGATGCTCTTGGTGGCCTTGGAGCTGGGTCTGTCACAGGAGGTGCAGCAGCAGAGGAAGATGAGCCTGCTCCAGCTCCACTAGTGCCTGCCTCATAAGGATTTTTCCTGGTTGTCTGTACAAAATAGAGTGAACATGTGTTACAAAATAGAGTTAGTAACTGAAAAATCAGTAAAATGCAGTCAAGATGTGTTCAAATATATATCAACCTTGTGCTGGGTTTTCCTAAATGCAAGATCAGGTCTAAGGGGCTGTGCACAGCTTGTGTACTTATGTCCTTGCAATTTGCAGTTGCTACAGGTAATAGTGCCCATCCTTGATGTTTCCTTAGGTTTAGGTACTTCATGCTTGCCTTTTCTCCTCTTTTCCTGCCTTCTTCCCTTTAGGTGATCTTTGAACCCAGGTGGCATTATGTCCTCAGTGTTTGTTTTAGTCCAGGCATGCTGCTGTGGCACAGGATAGAACACTGGCCTGTAGGACTTGAGGTACATGCCTCTTTTGAAGAAATCTGACACATAATCTTCTGGATATCCTCCTGATCTGTAGATGGCACTCACTGCATGGTTGCATGGCAACCCAGAAAGATCCCACTTTCTACAAGAACATGTCCTTTGTGTCAGATTTATCTCATATGTATGATCACCACTGCTTACCTGCCATAGGCCATCATCAGCTCTTTGTGGCACACAATTTCTTGAAAATTTCTTCATCAGTTCAAGCTTCTCACCATAATTAGGTGTGATTTCCCAGGTAGTTTCCCTCAAACCCTCCCTCTTCTCATCAAACCTGACCATTTGCTTGTCATAGATCCCTACAAGCATGGTCACTATAGGCTTGTTTCTTTCATCCAGGATGTATCTATTGAAAACCTCACTCAAATTGTTGTTCACTAAATCTGTCTTGCAGTTAGTGTCAAATGCCCACCTTGCCCATGTGTCCACTGGGATTTTAGATAGCCACACCCATGCTAGCTCACACTGTATTTTCAGTTCCTCCATTGCCTTGTCAAATCCATCCTTGGTGTATGAGTATGCTGCATTGTCTATGCACTTCTTCAGGTCCTCACCTTTGAAACCTGCTGTCTGGAAGTTGGCATAAATGTGCCTAAGACAGAACCTCTGGTGACAGTTAGGAAAAACTGTGTTAACTGCTTTAATTAACCCTTTCTGCCTGTCAGACATTATGGTGTACTGCCCAAACTGGCCTTCTTCTCCACCCAATGCTTCCTTCAGCTGCTCCAGAAACCATGTCCAATTTTCAGTGTCTTCTTTGGCAACAATGCCCCAAGCAATTGGATATATATTGTTGTTTCCATCTCTGCCAGTAGCTGCAAGAATTTGAGCACCAGTTGTGAGTTTAATGAAGCAGCCATCCAACCCAATGAAAGGCCTGCATCCCTCAAGAAACCCAAGCCTTGCAGCATTCACACAGTAGAAAAGCCTAAGAAATCTTGGCTTCTCACTGATGAAAACCTGGAACCCTTTCTTCATTTGTTCCTTTTGTTCTTCAGTTGGGCCAATTTCAGTGTTCACTATGCATCTAGAACCTGGATTTTTATCTATAACAGTTTGCAAATAATCCCTTATTCTGTGGTACTGTTTCTTGTGATCTCCCATAACAGTCTCTCTTGCCTTTGTCTTCACTCTATAGGCCATCCTCTTTGGCACTTTTACACCATAGTCCTTCATTGCCTTGTCAACTATGGTCCTGATCCCTGTGTTAGGAGCAGATCTGAACTCATCCACATAGCAGTTGCTAAGCCACTTGCTGGTAACTCTGCTGCTTTGTGGTTGAGTAGCACAAGTGTGCTCCAAATGCATCTTCTTGATGCAGAAGGTGCTTTCATTTTTTATCTGAGAGGCTGACATAAAGAAGGGACATTTGTGCTTGGCTGGTACTTCCTCAGGTTCTTCCTCATCTGACTCTATTTCTTCTTCTGTGCCTTTCTTCTTCTTCTTCTTCTTCTTCTTCTTCTTCTTCTTCTTCTTCTTCTTCACAGGCCTGCAATCAACAATGATCCTATCTGAGCAGTTTCTGTGGTAATGAAAATTACGCATTTGCACAATATGCAGTCTGCACAATGCTTCCCTAAACTGATATACATCCTTGAAACAGAGCTTCAGAGCAAATTGTTGCTCTGGGTTTTCCCTACTCTCATCATACCACACCCTCTCTGTCTTCTTCTTGGCTCTGCTTTTCCTCCCTTTGGCAACCACAAATGGTAAAGGCTCACACCCATCATCTTCCTCTGGGTTAAGAAAACTGAAGTTCTCTTCATCATCAGATGGACCCCATTCTGTCCTAACTGGCAGTGTTGCATGAGAGTGTGATCTCTGAGTTGGCCCCTGCTTCTTCACTTTCTTCTTTGCTGCCTCCTCTGAAGCTGGAACATATGAGTCGAAGATGTCTTCTGCCTCTGAGGAATCCTCATACAGCTGCTCATCCACCTTTCTCTTCCTCTTTGCAATTCTTTTCTTCATTTCTTCTTCTTCCTTCTTCCTCTTCTGCTCTGCCTCAACTGGATCATACTGACAAGGATAAAGCCAACTGTCATCTTCTCCATCCCCTGCATCTTCCTCTGCCTCTGCATCTTCTTCCTCCTCTGCTGAATTCTGGAAATTTCCTTCAACAACTGTGCACAAAGGCTCAAACTGCACACTGTGCTGAGTCTCATAATAATTGTTCTGAGCCTGACCTTCCTCCTCCTCAAGATCTACCACAATGTGGCTAGGATATGCTTTAGCATAGAGCTTATCCTTTTTCTGTTTGCTCTTCACAGGAGACAACACAATTGCTTGCTTACTCTTGTCCCTCATTACTGTTAACACAACTTTCTTCGTTTTATCATATTTTCTGAGCATATCATCCACCTTAGCATTGCTGTCAATTGTTTCTAGCCCTCTCAATCCCTCCCCTTCATCTTTAACATAGTACATTGTATCGCATAACCCATACCCTTCTTTCTCCATCAGTCCCAACAAGCTCAGCCATCGAATATCAGCCCGACGCATGGATTTTGACACAAATGTCGTACCATCAAATTGAATGAACAATTCCCACATCTCTGAATCTTTCCTATATTCAATGGAATGAACGAATTCAGCAAAGACGAACCCTAGAACCCGACAGACGAACCCTAAAACGACTAATTAGAACAGGGGAAGTGAAATTACCCGTAGTCTGGGAGGTAGTGGCTGAGCGGGTCGGTGCTGCACTGGCTCGCCGCCGCCACCTGCGACGACCCCTCCTCCGGCGCACCCTTCTGCCCTCCAGCAGACGACAGATCCATCGCCTCAAGCTCGTCCCCGCTGTCCAGATGGACGCCGACCTTGTCGAATGGACTGCGAGGCCCGCCTCCACTGCAAGCGCCGCCATCCCCGTCCGCCGCGCCACCGCCTGCCCCGCCGCCGTCACCGTAAGGCGAGCCGCCGCCCCCTCCAGTCGCCATTCGTGTCGCGGGAGAAAGACAGACGAAAGAGAAAGACAGAGTGAGCCGTGCCCTAACGCGCGTTAACGGCGAGTCAACCCTCTCCGTGAGCATCTTTGCCACGTGTGCACTGACAATGGGTCCCACCTGCCAGTTATGCTGTCAAACGGCTAAGCAGTGGTGATCAGTACTCCGCGTCACACCATGTCCCGAATAGAGGTATTTATGTGTCGGAAAACCCAAAGGTGGTGGTTCCGCGTCAACTCGTGTTCAATTGTGGTGGTTTTTTGTCATTATCTCACTAAAAAGCATATCTAAATCGGGGAAGTGGTTTTGTTCATTGGGATATGTATGCACCAAAAACATACAATTCACCTCGTTATAGTCATCAGCACTGTATTATGTATTTATGTTTGCGTTTTCCAGTACCCATAATCTCCCTGTTAGACACAAAACCATATCGAATTCCGGTAAGTGGTTTTGTTCATTGGGATATGTATGTACAACAAAATATACAATCCACCTCCCAATCAAAGACAGTTAAATTTCATTCCCTCACATTGGTTTGTGCTGGTACGACAACTCTTGCTTTATGGCGAAAATTCCAAAAAAGAATTAACCTTCATTGTTACGATAATTTTTTTTATGTCAACAATTCCAAAAAAAAGTGCATTTATCTGAAATACAGTGCAGTTATGCAAACGGCAAAACATGTTTCATTCTGGGATGCAACAAAATGAGATAAAATTGCTAATAAATAATACTACTCCCTCTGTCCCTTTTTATAAGACGTTTTGGTAATCCAATTAAGCTTGCCAAAACGTCTTATAAAAGGGGAACATGGAAATAGCTAAGAGTATTACTACTTTTGTCTCTTTTTTCTTCTTTTTTTCGAAATGGAGGTTGAGACCCGTAGGCTCTGCATCAAAATGACGCACACTGCTTTTTTTATTAGATTATTTAACAAAGCATTACAAGACGATAATCACAGTTTTTAGATATGACAGTGAGATGATATGTGTAATGTCCAAGACTTTCAAACACCGTTCCATCACTGGTTTGGAGAGCTGATTAAGCTATTCATATTTGTAACACATATCATTAAGCATTTCATTTCCACAAATGGCATTAGCTTAGGTCAATCTCACCATAAAGGCCTCGCAGAAAAAAAATGTCTCACCATAAAGGTACGACTATCCCCAAAATCAGAATAGGGATACTGCATGGTTGAAGAAATGAGGAAGGGATAAGGCGATGGTGTCATTTTTCTGCACTGGAGGCACATACATGTTCTCTAGAGCTCTAGTTCATCTCAAGGTAATGAGTAATTCTTGGTATGTCCTGTGATATGTTGCACATGCTGCAGTTCAGTTGCATATAATAGAATTGGACGTAAAGTACATATGACTTATCTTTTTTATCATGCAACAGGGGGTGTAAAATTCATGGTCATTACTGAAACAACTCATAAATACTTTCAACTATTTTACATTAGATGAAATTGTGGTTATACCAAAAAAATTTACTAAATGCAGCAGCGCTGCTTTCAATTATATCTCTACTATATAATACTAGGAAAAATGCCCATGCGTTGCAACGGGGACAAAAAAATCTATTTTCGAAATATGCTTTTCGCAAAACCACATGATCTACTTTTGCATAAAATAAAATAATTTGTGACAGTTAGTATCAGAGAACACAAATTTTGTCAATAAGAATTATGCACCCTGCCCCGTTCACTCTCCCGAGAGATGAAGCCGCGGGTTTATTTTGTGCTTGAGGTCTGGGATGAGCCGCTTGGAGGTGCGTGGGCTGGGGTTGGGAGATGGTGGAGCTCTCCACCGAGCCATGAAAACGAAATCGGCGGGCAGGATCGGTCTGACGATTTGGAAGGAATCGGACCACGATCAATAGTATTTACCGCCTTTCTTCATGTTCATCCCTTCTTCAACATAGTGCATTAGTGCAGAGAGGGACAGAAGGAAGTTCTTGGCACCAAAAGCTTTTGAATTGTTGTGCATCCGGACATAATCTGATGATTGGTCTCTCGAGCCTTGCTAATTCGTCACTTTCCTATATTGTACATTACCAAAGCATTTTCCCTTTTGCAGAACTGCATCAGTCGGAGTAGATGCATATATATAGCAGACACCACCATGCATAGAAACCGGAGCACAAAACACAACCAAACATTCACCGGAGGCGAATACTTTGTGGAAAGTACCAATGCTTTCACTTCAGTTAAAATAGCCGTCTTACAAAAATAGATCTTTTTCGTTCAGGAGTTCACAGACTGATTCTATAATTTATGTTGGACTTGACACAGACCATCAAAATCTTACATGAAGTCGTGAAATAGAAGTACCATGTCTCCATAAGAAGTTGCTGCAATAATCTTTATGAATGATAAATAGTGCATGCTAGGGTGGAGCGTGCACCACATGCAGCCCCGGGACGGACTCCTGGAACACCGTACCTCTGCCTCTGGTGAACGACTGGTCAGCGTGTTCCTGAGCAAAGGGAAGAAGAGGTGGATGGGAGAGCGTACCGGCGTGGAGGAGGCTTGCTTCGGGAGATGCGACAGAGAAGCAAATTTGCTAGGATGGAAAGCCATACGATCCGGAATAAGATTCCTCCTACTCATATGCGTTGCCAACGTAAGCGACGTAGGTAACGATGTACGAAACGAAGCCAAAGGCGAGCGTGGACGCATGGGAGGTGAACCCCTTGGCGTGAAACATCTCCCGGAGACTCGGCATGGAGCTGCGCGTCGTGCCCCGGCCGAGCGCCGCCTGTGCCCTCTCTGCTGGCTGCATTCCTGCGAGCTGCGCGCCTGCGAGTGCCATTGACGTGTCCACCCTGCAGGCCGCACTCCTGCGCGCGCCGCCCTGCTGCCGTGCATGAAGTGCACCCCTCCACGCCTGCGTGTGGACACAGCATCAGGGCGTCCTTCGTGGGCGCCGCGGTGGCCGCGCGGCTGGTCTTGGCCAGCGGCGTGGAGGCGCTCAGGAGGTGCTCGACATGGAACCGGGCAGGTCCTGAACCCTGATGCAACCAGCTAACGTGGACGTCAGGAGCAGCGTGCTGTACTCTCAATTTCCTATCTTCTGTTTAGCTTTTCTAGGCAATCTTTATCCATCCACGATGTAATCTCTCTTTCCTTCTTCCATGGCTGTGTTTTCAAATTGGTGCACTGGAGATCCAATTCCGAAGGCCGCCGTCGGTTGAATCCGCCGCAAGGATGGGCTGTTCCGGACGTCGATTGGTTTCCATAGTTGAAGGTGGCGCCATGGTGGTTTCAGTTCATCCAGCGGTGGTTTGCCGCCTCCGGTCTTGGTCCGGCCTGGTGGCGTACTGGCCATAGCGGCCACACCCGAGGCCATGTACGTCGCCGAGCTCGTTGGCAGGAAGAACGACGAGCGTCGTGGAGACGAAAATAACTCGCTAGGAACACGGTAGCTTGCATGTATATTTATACGTGATGCCTACACGATAAGTTCCTGTTGGAGTAGGACACGGTATGCTTAGCGATCAGTGGCGGAGCCAGGAATTGAGATGAGGGGGGGCGAACTATCAAAGGTTGTGCCACCGGCGAATTTTTTTTTTTGACAACACATGTAATCCTACAATTGTACGGAAAGAACTATATAAATAAGTTGAAGTCTCATAAATTTTTTTTTGTTTTGCGTAGAAGAGAGATTACCCACTAAACATGGGCAGCAATTACAGCTTCAGAGGCTACTACATCAGCTATCGCTGGTGGGACAGACCCCAACCAGAAGTAGTTTTGATGAAGTTTTCTTGCCGCCGCCGCCAGTAAATGAGCCGTCATATTGCTCTCTCTTCCAATTTTCTGGATCACGAGCTTCTTGCAACTAGATTTGAGCTTGTCGATCTCCGCAAAAAGACTCCATAACCGAGACCTGCTTTGGTTCTGTTCACAAATGGCTTCCACCACTCCTGCATTGTCAGATTCTAAAACGACAGAACAAGCGATAGAATCATGAATACACTGGAGGCCAAGTAGGCAAGCTCTTGATTCAGCTTCGAAAACATCTTTGCATTGGATGTGTGATCGGTTGCTCGCCCAGACAACCCTCCCATCTGAGTTTCTAGCCACACACCCAAGGAAGCATTCCTCCCTCTCCTGGATGAATGAGGCATCAACGTTGATTTTGATCCAACCTGTCTCGGGTGCCTTCCAGACACTCTTATCAGCTTTAGGAGGCATACACACCTGTTGGCAGTCGATCACAGCAGACCCCTGATTCAGAATAGGGGTTTTGCCCTTGTCATTCTCTGTACTTCTGCAATTAACATTCAGCTCCCGGAGATATCTGTCCAAGAAATTAACAGAGTGTTGGATTGTGCAGTCACCTTTCTCATGCACAATATCATTTCTCAAATGCCACGCTCTCCACAAAACCATCAGCACAAGACCCCTTCTCTCTCTGCTAATGTTGGCAAGGAGGATAAGAAGCCAGTCCGGTCCTGTATATCTGAACATTTCCTCCTCAGGGAGGTCCCATTTTTTCCTCATCTCATTTCTAAGTGCTCTTGATTTTGTACAGGCAACAGTAGCATGGTAGCTCGATTCATCTTCACTACCACACACCGGGCAAGTACAGCCAGTCTCCAGCTTTCTTCTGAATTTGTTCTTCTTTGTCGCTAGATTGTCCTTAGCAGTCCTCCATCCAAATATTCTCACCTGGTAGTCATGACGGGCAGTGGGGAATCAAGCAGAAGCAGGGAAGGCGGGCGGCGCGGCAGATGCCGGATGGGATTGGGGAATAGGGCAGGGACGACGAACCTGTGAACAGGGGCTCCAGGGGCGGCAGTGGCTCCAGGGGCGGCCGGCGGCAGCGGCTCCAGGGGCGGCAGCGGCTCCACGGGAGGCCGGCGGCGCAAGGAGCAACGAGGGGCGGCCGGTGGCAGATCGAGACGAGAACGAGCAGGGCGGACGCGCGGGGCGAAGCGAGCTGGGGATTGGGGAACGAGCGGAGCGAGGCGACCGACCGAGTAATCGAGGGGGTCGAGGCGTCGTCGCATCGAGCACGGTCGTGCGAGGTGCGTGCGACTGCTCGTTCTGCCTTGTTTTTTTCTTTTTTTTATCCCTCCCTTTCACGTATATGGAGTGTAGATACATACTGAATACGTATTGTCAAAAAATTAGCAAAAGTTGAGGGGGGGTGGCCGCCCCACCTCGCCCCCTGGTGGCGCCGCCCCTGTTAGCGATGCAGCTGGACACGGCGACACGGACGTTCAAGGATTGCTTTCCTCCGAGGACTTGTTTAATTTTTTTTGACGGACGAGCCGAACAGTTTTTTACTTACGGGTGGCAAGGTGGGTAATTTTTGTCAACTTCAGGGGCAGTTTTAATGACGTACGACAAGAAACCTTAATGTTTTTATTATTATAGTACACGTGCACGTGCCGCACGTCTAGCAAAACAAACAAAATATGATAACTCTTTTCATCCGTTATCCGAAGATAACAAATTTGAACTTCTGAAATTTCACACCCCTAATTCCTGACTCGCATAAATAAATTGCATATTTCATAAATCAAAATACATATATACTGCATCAGTCATATAATCTTATCCAAAGAACACTTTCCCAAATCCCAATGTATGGAGTCCGAGACAATTGCAATTACCACTTCCATGCAAGATTCGGCCCATCGTAGTTTAGATCAAATATACAATATGTTCAAATATACAAGTTGTATCATTATAGAACAATACAATCAGAAATCATAATTTGCATGTCGGAAAAAGCGATCATTTAAAAGGTTCATCACCATTCTCCGTACATGTACACATGCAAGATCATATCATCAATGTCACTTCATAAAAGTTAAGGAATAACTCGTGTACTAATAAGATTAAGTAAGGACTGATACTGTGAGAAAATGAAGTGTCATTTCCAAAAGTAAGCTATAGAGATAGTTGCCCTGAGGTCATTTGAAATAGTAGAATTGCTCGTTGGTTGGAGTTACTTGGTTACTCCTAGATGTCTCAGGTTCTGTGTTATTGGATTAGACTCCTACTCATATACGTTGATTTGCCCAGATTTTCCTTTCAGAACATGAGAGCGAGAAGCCTTCTTCTCATTTTCTCGCACCATAAAACAAAATCCTTGTGGTCGGCAACAACTCCGAGTGGTCAGCGATCACCGTTGAAGATTGCACATCGCCATGGGTGATGGTATCATCCCTGAGGACTACGTGCCATCGATCACTGCCAGGACTTACGAACACAAACCAGACTATCAGCCAGTGAAAGACAAAGGCACCTTGGCTATCGCCAAACCCTTTTCACATACTTTTAGCAATCCACACTTCCATCAATTTTGACCGAGAAACATCGAAGTTCTGATGGAGTTTTAGCACTGAAGTACATAGCTACCGAACATGTTACTACTCCACATTCACAAGGGCAAAACACCGAAAGACCAAAGCTAGTTTATAGGATTTTTACTACTCCATATTCACAAGGGCAAAACACTGAAAGACCAGGGCTTGTTTTAGAGGATTCTGATTGGCGCCAATGGCCGGAAAAAAGTTCAAAGCTTTGTGATAGAAGAAAAGCTGAACACTTAAATGCTCTAAACAATATACCTTTTTTCGTTGGGCAATATCCATGAAAAGTGGCCAAAAATTGGCCGCTTGGCTATTTATTACATCTGAGAACAAAATAAGCTCTACAGTGTCAAGCCCCATGCCAGCTGCCTTCCAGTCTTCTACACCTCAATATTGTAGCAGACGATAGTCTATCTTTTATTGATATCGCTGCCAATTATAGCTCATCTAGGCAAACCAATCTGCTATCAAGATTTTAACTATTAACCACCTCTGGCCATCTTGTTCACATAGGCTGTTTTCATTATCCCCTGAAAGAGTGGACAGATTCATATAACAAATTCATATCTAGCACTCACCTGGGAAATGTGCATCAAGGGGATAGACCGACCCAGACGTAGCAAACAGGGCAGCCGGGCAGCCTTGGTTTTTAGCAATAACATCAGTTCATCATAGTTACCCGCAACAAAATGCATATCTATGTTGATTTAGAGAAGATTGCCATGGAGCCTACGAATGAAATGCAGCTTTTCTTGGAGATAAGAAACCTGTAGGTCTAAATTAGCAGCGTTTTCAGTTATCATCTATCAGTTCATTATCTACAGCTCAACTTGTGAATGTGGACCGGGGCCAAGCTCTTACCACTAAACTTTAATGTCTAGATGCGATCTGATAAGATGAATCAGCCTCAAGTTAAATTTTACATGAAGGGAGTCGATTATGTGCGAGAATTGGTTAACGTGTGCAGTCCTCATACGAATCTCACAACCGCTTTAATTAATTTCAGATCCTAAATGTATTTGATCTATATTAACCAAGAGAGCACAAATCACACTGCCCAGCAAGTTCTTGGTCGAATCAATTCATCACTGCGCCATGGTATTGTACTAATCAAAATCTAGCTAGTCGATCGTTTCCTACCAAGCCAACCATCAGGTTGCTAGCTGCCAACTCTAACAGGAAGCAAACGCAAGAGGAAGGAAAAGAGTACCTCGTCAAGCTCCACCAGCAATAGCTTCTGTCAGGCGACGGACTCTGGCCAGGGTGGCTGCAACCAGCAGCGGCGCGACGGTGGCAGCGAGCGACTCAATCCTAGGCGGCGGCAACGATGTGGCTCTGGTCCGTGAGGGCAGAAACCTACTCCGCGCTGCTCCCCCGTGTGGTAGACCGCGCGCCGTCCCCGTCTCCCCTCATCCTCCCCTCGCCCCCGCGTGCTGGGCGGGCCACGCGGGGCGGTTCCAATCGGTGGCGGTGCGGTGAAGTTGTGATTTCGCCTCGGTTCTAGCTGTGGGGACGTGACGGTGGTGGAGCTGGGCGGTGGTGGCATGGTGTGGCTCGGCAGGAGTGGCGGCGGGGATGCGCCGGACGAGTGAATAGAGAGGATTTTAGTTGTGCGGCGGAGAGCCACGGCTTCCCCTTGGCAGCAGCGGTGGACCATGGAAGGAGAGAGTCAGAACTTTCCTCGACGCCGGCGGGCTGTCGGCGGCTGACAAAAAAAGAAGAGAGGAGGAAAAGTCTAAGGTACTGCCAAACAGTTTCTTTTTAGCAGTGGCAATCGGTGTAATTAATACGAAAACGAAAAAGTGTGTTGAGTTGTCAAACATTGGAGCGATCTGGAGCGTTGATCAAATATTACACGATTATGATTTAATGTATCCCGAACATGTTTGCTCTTTTAATAGTACTAGTTACTTTGCACGTGCACGCACGTCACCAAAATACGCTCAAGAAATGCAATTATCGTGTTGCTTAACTTTCATAATCGACCACTCTTAGGCATTACAACAAACACTTGAATAACCTACAAACAGTACACATGAAAAGTCATTTGATAAATGCAACGCAACAATAATTAAATTGCCTTCAACCAGCTGCAAGAGATTCACATCAGAAATAAAATATTTTTGCAAGGAATTAGTAGTACGTTGCTGCTACTTTGTAGCGGGGATGGGATTAACAGCTCGGTGCGTAGTGCATACGGGAGGATGCATACCTGAGCGTGAACTCAACTGACTTGTGCATCCACACCTGCTGCGGGGAGGATGGCAACCTGAACGTGAACTCAACCTGATCGTTTCCTTCAACTGATAGCGAGAATAGATCAGCGGGAAGGAGAGAAGGACTCTAGCTCGGGGAATCAGATATGAACTCAAATTTTTCGTCGGAATCTTCCTCGGACCGGCCGTGAGGATTTCACCAGATAGGAGGAATAAGACTGTTATGCTCCAGAGGACGATAGGCTGCATGAAGATTGACCTCTAGCATACGGGGTCGCAATTTACAAGGATTCTGGCATCGGATTTGGTGCCAATCCAGCAATCCTCGTTCTCGTGGGTTAGCGTGATTCGAGCGAGGAGCTTAGCAGCCGCGGTCGAGGGCATGATCCGGAGATGAAGGGTGAGATCAGCGCCATCTCTCGGCGCGGTCTCTGGTCCCGGCTGTCATCGTCAGAGCACGTCCGGCGGGTGGTGGTCTTGGCTCTAGAGGAGGCGACGCGGTGAGCTGTTGTTGGGTGTAGCTGGATCCCGAGTTCATGCAGAAGGTGCGCTGGCGGGGCTCGAGAAATCGGAGCTGCCGTGGCCACGCCGCCGGGACGTGGTAGCCTGCGACGGAGTTTGATGTAGCCGGGCTGCTCGAGAGGCGGCCACATGTGCACTACACCGAGATATATATTTGTAAGATTAATGAACCCTGTGTGTTAGGTGGTGGCATAATTGATGTAATTAACAAGAAACTGAAAATGTGTGTTGAGTTGTCAAACATTGGAGCGATTTTGACTGTTGGCCAAATATTAAAAGGCTCAGATTTAATGTATCAACATAAGTTTGCTCTTTTAATAGTAGTATAGAAGTATAGAGGTATAGATAGCTAAGCGTGGTACGTCGTGGTCGTTTTGCACGTTAGTCCCTCAAAAAGTAGGAAATCAACCTGCAGTCCAAAAACTCAGGCAGTTTTGCATTGTAGCCCTGAACCCTATCCAGACGAACGCGTGCACGAGCCGACAAGTGGCTGCCGACCATGGCGGCGGAGCATGGTGTGCTTCGAGATGGATGCCGACAGCTGCAGTTGGAGAGAAGCTGGCCGAAAGGGAGCGGCGCTTGGCGTCGGGCGTCGGGGACGTCCGTTAGGGGCGAGGTAGCTGGGCACGGCGGATGCGGAGCTCCCAGGCCCATGGCGATTGGCGCATCTCCGCCCGATCCCCTCCCTTATCTCTCTTTCCCCCGACGGGAAACACAGCGGCTGCTGCCTTGTGGCTGACGAGCTGCCCGTCGCCGTGCCCCTCGCCGCGCCGGTGGCGCAAACCGGACAGCTGCGGGAGTCCAACGGCACCGCTCTGGGAGTCCAATTCGTCCGCCTCGCCTTCTCCTCTGAACTCCCATATGGACACGAGCAGGAGAAAATCGCCCTGCTGCCAGCGACGCCCCTCCTTCACTGCCTTTGTGCAGCACAGAGTGCTCTGTTCGGGAACAGCCAAGCTAATTTCTTTCACAGAAGAAGAAACAAACTGATTGTGTCAGGTTGTAGTACAATCATCTGATTCTCCGATGGCACTCTGCATGAGAGGTAATTGAAGTGTTCTTTGGCTTTAGCAGTACAATCTACCTGATACATGCCTTTTATGTTAAACCTGAACTGCAAACAAGTACATCTCCAAGTCTAATTAATCAACATGAGGTTTCATACATCTTCTCTATGAAAACCAAAACTACTTTGGCTTACACATTCATACAACATCAGGAGGTAAATAGCCTCGAGGTTGAGCGTGAGACAATTTATTCTGTGTCTAGAGATACCGGAAGTTATGTTCATGGTTGATATTCAGTTCCGGAAGACTGCAAGGCACATCATGTCGGACTGTGATGGAGGTCTCTTGTGTTTGTTACTACCGTAGTATATAGCCCAGGATAAACCTCTTCTGGCCATGGTACCACGAGTACAGCTGCAAAACGTCTTGTGTTTGTTACTACCGTAGTATATAGCCCAGGATAAACCTCTTCTTGTCATGGTACCACGAGTACAGCTGCAAAACCTACCGAAACAGGCTTACGCCCCGCTATATAAATATAGCAACCACACCGATACAACAGTTCGAACCAAAGAAAATGCTGGGGCAGCAGCACAAACATACCCAAAGAGAAAAATAAATGAAAGCAAAGGCGAATTGACGAAACAATGATGACTCGCCACCGTGGTGTCCTCCGACTTTGCTCCACCACAATCCAAGCACTCCGAAGCGCCTCGTACCAAGCAACACCTTCAAGAAGGAAGCACCGTTCCCGGCACTGCTTCCCGGACCACCGGTCCTAGGGTTCCCCCGGCACGTAGAGTGTAATGGACAGGGGATTCCCGTGACGCCCTTCAGGAAGGAAAGGTGCCACTCGAAGGCGGCACCGCGTCAAGGTCAGACAAGCCGAAAGGGATTTCTCCCGACCCCGTCCACACCCTGGAGCAATGGAGCACACCCACCTATCTTCATCCAGCATGCACCACCACAATTTTGACGTCACCATTATCTGCCTCTTCGTGAACGCTGGCGTGTGGCCTGCAAGACAGGGGCGGACGACATCGCCGAGCCGACGGACAGCAGCGACGCAGCCGTGCGGGAGGGATCCACCTCCACCGCCAAGAGGCGGTCATCGGCCGGACAGAGCAGCCAGGGCACACCAGGCCCACACTGGCCCGGCCGGGCCCGTAAAGCCCCGGCCGCGCTGCTGCGATGGGCAAGGCGCACTGCCGCCGTCCTCAGCCTGAAGATTCGTCGCCACCACCTGCAGGAGGCTCCTCAGCCGCAGAGCTTCGGCCCACCCGAGCCCATCTGGAGCCCACCGGAGCCCATCTGGGGCCCGGGGTACCCAAATCTGGCGCACAACAACCACCGTCGAGCTCGCAGCCATGGCGCCCCGCCGTGGCAAGCACCACCAGCCGGCGACACCCGGCCGCGCCGGACCAAAGCCTCCCGAAGAGCACCGAGCCAAGGAGGAAGAAAAGGCCCCGACCATCCTTCCACAGCGCGGGTAGAGGCAGGCCGCCGCCGCCGGCGTCGCCCGAGCGGCGCCCGACGACCTCAGCCGGCGGCGGCGACGCGGGGAGGGTGGTGGAGAAGGGGGGGCGGCGGCCGGAGGGCGAGAAGGGCCCCGTCGCCCTCGGGGGGGGGGGGGGGCGACTCGGGGGGGGGGGGGGGGGGGAGGGGGGCGATAGTACGATATTCAATGTCTCTCGCTGCAAAACCTTACCCAAGTACTGGCCCATCAATGAACGCTACCTGCGTGTGCCAGGAATTAGTCTGGTTATTTGGTCTTCAAGTTGATACACTCTTTGCTTTATAGAGTATCCTACTGCATATTTCCTATATCTCTAGCAGTATTTAATTAACCGAATTCATGTGATGGTTTTCTGAAAGCCTTGAAAATGCAGTATACTTCAATACTTGTAACAACCGTGGAGCAATTTTCCATCTATTTGGATATATAGATGTATGTTTCAGACTTTCAGTTTCAGCGTCTTTGTTCTTTCGGGATTCGGCTAATTTTAATGTTTCAATATTGAATATTCATTACAAGACATAGTCGAGATCGTACGTCCCTTCAGTACAAGACAGAGTTGAGAGCGTACGTCCATTTCACGGGAGTGTTACTTACTGTGCAGTACAAGACATAGTCGAGTTTTCTTTTCACGTCCGCCTCTTGGGTTTCTTGGAACACATTCTCTGTGATTTCCCTATATACCTGATGTTTGGTGTGCGATGGTTCTTGCAGTTGCGGCTTCTCGGGAACCTCTAGCTCCTTCAACAGCATGGCTCAGCTGTCCGGTTGGCTGGTGGCAGAACCTCCATGGTGCCGCTTGATTGATGTTCATGTTTGCCATGCTTAATATAGAGCTGCTGGATTCTTTTTTATGACAGAGAAACATAACCATTTGTCTTAATGCTCAATAAACACATCCCGAGTTTAGAATTCATATAATATATATCTCTTCTTTTTTTGGCCCACTCCTTCATTTAAGCACAAGTTCAGTTTGAATTGCTAGAGGTTGCTGCAAGTTGTACTTCAATTTTATTACTATGAGATTATTTTGGTTGTGGATAAGATAAAATAATGGTTTTGGAAATATGTATTACACAAATGAATTGTATCTTTCCATTTTAATTTAGCAGGTGACTTTCTGCATGATGATTTCATACTTTTGGATACCATGATGTATACAAAGAACATTAGAAACTAAGTGGTGACTTTTGTTTTACTAGAGGTGAGGATTTTGTACAATGGGACATATAAGAGAATTGAAATTTTAGAAAATGATAATAGCACCAAAATCAAAGTTTACTTCAAACATAAAATGTTCGATTTATTTTAGACCCGTTGCAACGCACGGGCACTTTGCTAGTTAAGATAAGAAGCAATTACATGGTGAAAGAAAAAAAGAAGAAAACACTATACAACTAGCTGAAGAAACTTAAAATGTTCAAGGCGGTTTGAACCACTGAACACCAGGGATACCCGAGCCACAACAAATGTTAAGTTCAGAAATGATCATGTCGCAAACAGTTACAGCAGAGGACGCCACCTTGTCAAAGATGCGGGATTTTCTCTCTTTCCAGATCATCGATGAAGCAAGAACCAAGAATCTGGATTGATCTTATCGGCAGAGCTGGCATAATATAATTTATTTGGGCTTTGCTACCATTCAATCACATCTCTGCCAGAACTTCTCAAAGAGCATATTTTATATCCCTAGGTTTTGTGTGTTAGGCAACAACACTAGGATATATCTAATGTAATGTTAAGTGGTGTAGGAATCAAAAGAAATATTTACATAGTGCATCAAAACACTTGACAAGGAAAAGGGTTGTTTGCAACTGCCTGTCCAGTCCGGAGTCTCCGGCCTCAGGGTACTCAAGGGCCGGAGTCTCCGGCCAAGTCGAATTTCTGAAGCAAAAGCTCCACAGGACGGCAGCCGCGGTATGGGGTGCGGAGTATCCCCGGAGTAACACCGGAGTCTCCGCATCGGCCGGAGTCTCCACACCCACGATCCGGAGTCTCCGCCCTAGACAAGTTTTTGAATTCGAAGAATTTCACAGGACGGCGCGTGCGGTATAGGGTCCGGAGTCCCCCCGGAGTCTTCGCACTGGTCCGGAGTTTCCGCACTTTCTTGGTCCGGAGTTTCCGGACAGGCCAGAGTCTCCGGCCTTCCAGACCGGAGTCTCCGGACTAAGTGGACTGCAACGGCTACATTTTCTGGGAGGGGTATAAATACCCCCCACCTACCTCCAGCCAGTTAGCTCGCCCAAAACTTGAAGACTCCATTATTGCAAGCTCAAGAATCACTAGATCTCCCAATCCCTCCACCCAAACTCGTTGATCTTTGGAGGATTGAAGGAGAAGGCCCGGATCTACATCTTCACCAAGCCGTTCTTCATTTCCCCCTCATTTACTTGAGGGCCCCTTGGCTAGGATTTCCATTAGGAAAACCTAGCTTCTTGTTGTACTCACTTGTTGTCTTTGTGACAGATTTGTAGCTGTTCGGGAGCCCCCAATCCTCTTGTGGGTTGTGCCCCGGATCGTTGTTGTAAGGGCTCCGGATTCCGCCTTGAAGGATTCCGATAGTGGAAGGTGAACCAAACCTTTGTGGTGCGGTTCATCGGAGAAGAAGGTGACGCCTTTGTGGCGGTTGAGTTTTGACCTTCGTGGTAGCTCACACCTCTCCAACGAGACGTACTCCCCTAAAAAGGAGGAACTCGGGATTACATCCGTGTCTCCGCGTGCTTTCACTTCGGTTACTTCTATCCTTGTTTATAGTCTTTACTTCGTGTATCTTGTTTAGTTGCTAGCTTGTCATATAGGTAAATTCACCTTAGTTGCATATCTAGAGAATTTACCTTTTGTGTCAAGCCTAATTTGAAAAAGTACTAAAATTGAAGTAGCACCTATTCACCCCCCCTCTAGGTGTCATACGATCCTTTCAATTGGTATCAGAGCCTCGGCTCTCTTGTTGGGCTTAACCGCCTAAGAGAAGTATGACACGAAGTGATGTGATCCCGGAGGACCAAGCCACTACGGCATCCATGGCCGATCTCAAATTGATGGAGACATCTTTGAAATCGTCCATGGATACCAATTTGCCGAGATGCGTGACTTGATCAAGCAACTCGCAAGTGGCAAGGTTCCTAAGGAGACCACCCCACTAGAGGACTCCGCTACTCCATGACGGTGATACCGAGGAGGAAAAGAGAAAAGAAAGGGGTTGAAATACCGACTAAGAAATCTCCTCATCTACCACCATCCCGAAGGTGGGAAGCCGGAGTACCATGGGTTCCCTTTGTGTACTCTCCCGACCCACCTATCCATCATACTCGCATAAACCCTTTGGGTCCACCTCCTAAACTTAATGCATTGGCTTTTGCTACTTGGCAACACTTAATGAAATCTCATATCAACAGTTCCTCTATCGAGCTTTGGAGGATCATTCAAGAGGGATACAAGGCCGTGAATCCTAACAACTTGACAAGAAGAGAGGTGGCCGAGAAACAACTCAATGCTTCCGCTCTCCACATGATTGAACTTGCCGTTGGAGAAAGTTCATCACATTCAAACATGTCTCCACCGCCAAAGAAGCTTGGGATGCCTTGAGGTGGCATTTCTTGGAAATGAAAGCATGAAGAGGAATAGATTTGATGCTTGACAATGAGGCCGAAGGTTTCTACATGCTTGATAGTGAAACTCATGAGAGATGTATGGAAGACTCAAGATTCTTGCCAAAGCCTTTTAATGTTGGGGCAACCTATGTGGATGATGCTTGGATCAAGAGGAAGTATGTGAATGCTCTCATGCCCTTCGAGCCCGTTGACTTGAAGGCCCTACAAGGAAAATTCAACTACCTTGAGATGACATCCAATGAAGTTATGCAAGAGATGCAAGCCTCCAAGGTTGCCACCAAGAATGCTCTAGACAACCGTGCTAGGGCCATGGGAATGAAGCAAGGTCCCTCTCTTGCTTTGAAGGCCAAGGTTGTGTGCCTTGATGAACATGATGAAGTTGAAGCATGCCCGAACAACCTTCCTCCCGATGACTTGAACAAGCCCTCCATGGTCACATAGCTCTTGCAACAAGGACATTTTGGAATGACCCGGCCAAGGCAAAGGCTCAACTTGATCGAACAACAATCCAAGTGGGAAGAAGGAGTTTGCTAATAGGATAAAGACTTGCTACAATTGTCATAACAAGCATCACTTCATCAAAGATTGTCCATATGAGAATAGAGAGCAAAACGGTGGAAGGCTTGTCCTCAAGGGCCAATCAAACATGATACAAAAGAAGCCTTTTGTCAAGAGGAAGCCATTCTTCAAGAAAGCACCAAGAATTGTGTTGATGACTCAAGAAGAGTATCCTTCCGAGGATTCCGAAGAAGAAGAAGAACCCACTCGTGAGGTGGCCGCTTTGGCCATTGTATCAACTCCACCTCCTTCTCTCTTCGAATCCCCCAATGAGAACCTCTCCATCAACACCGCTCGTTGCCTCATGGCTCACGTCACCGAGGTATCATCTTCTACTCCCAAGACTATGCATGAAATAGATGATAAAACTAGTCTTGTGATTAAGAAAGAACTTGTTGCTTCCGATACTATTGTGGCTAACTTGCAAGGTGAAACTAAGGCATATGTTGAGTCTCTCTTGAGACAACTTGATGCGGCCGAAGAAATCCTTGATGACAAGGGAAAATTGAGAGAGAGGATCTCTCACCATTGCATCCTTGAATGCCTCTCTTCAAGAAGAGAGTGAATATAGAACTCTCTTGAGGAAAGAATTGAGTCTCTTGATGATAAAAATGATGAAATAATTGCTAAAATCATTAAGGATAGAGACCATGTCTTTGCTAAATATAAAGTGATTAAAAAGGAGAAAGCCGAGTTTGTGGTTGCTAATGCTAGACTCCTTGAGGATGTGGAGAAACTTAACAAGGCTCACAAGGCCTTGGAAAGTACCCACTCTCTTCTAGTCAAGTCTCATGAGCAACTTCAAACTCAACTTTCTAAATCTAACTCACCTAGCACTCTACTCCCTCTTGTGATCATGCAAATGTTATTGAGGAAAATGCTAGGTTGAAGGTTGAGCTTGCCAAGGCCACTAGTGCCAAGACCTCTATTCCTAAAGGTAAAGAAAAGGTTGTTGCTCAAATTTTTGAGCAAAAGCCACACAAAGGGAAGGAGGGTCTTGGTTATGTGGCCAAGGCAAAGAAGAAGAAGAGCAACACCAATGCCAAGCCCGCACAAGCCAAGACTTCCATTGCGGGTGGTAATGCCACTAGGGGCAAGACCACTCGTAGTGACTTTGCGGGGCATAACAATCCCAACTACATTCTTTATGTTGATTATTATGGGGATGTTTATGCAAAATATGTTGGTCCTTATGATGGTTACATTGCTTATTCTATTTGGGTTCCTAAGACCCTTGTTGCTAACAAAAGAGGACCCATTGAGAAATGGGTACCTAAAACCAAGCAATGATTTCTTGTAGGACTATGCTTCCGGTGGGTCTAAATGGGTGGTTGATAGTGGATGCACTAGTCATATGACCGGAAGCAAGGAGATCATGACGGAGTTGGGACCAAATATAAATCAAGCATCCGTCTCCTATGGTGATAAATCAAAAGCGGAGGTAACGGGTCTCGGCAAGGTGGTAGTTGCAAAGGATATCACCCTTGTAAATGTCATGCTTGTCGAGTCCCTCGGTTACAATCTTATGTCCGTTCGTGCACTTAATAAGATGAATTTTGATGTCCATTTTACTATTGATATGGTGGTACTCTTGAGGAGCAAGACTCTAAAGGTCATGTTCGTTGGGTATGTTGAAAATGAGTTGTTCGTGGTGGACTTTTCGGGGTCTACCAACACTCAAGCAATATGCCTATTCGGAAAGGCCGACGTGGGATGGTTGTGGCATCGCCGCTTGTCCCATGTCAACATGAGAACTTTGCAAAGTCTTCACAAGGGTGGCCACATTCTTGGACTAAAAGACAATGTTTCTTTTTCTAGAGATCGTCTTTGTAGGGCTTGTGTTGAAGGAAAGATGCATGATTCTCCCCATCCAAGCAAGACCATCATTTCATCAAAGAGGATATTGGAACTTCTTCATGTTGATCTCTTTGGTGCCGTGCCTCAACCAAGTCTTGGTGGGAAGAAATATTGTTTGGTGATTGTTGATGACTATTCAAGATTTACTTGGGTTTATTTCTTCAAGACGAAGGATGAGACCCAACAAGCCGTCATCGACTTTTCCAATGAAGTTCAACGCCAACACAATGTCCCTATATTGGTCATTAGGAGTGATAATGGCTCCGAGTTCAAGAACTACACCTTAAATGAGTTTCTTAGTGAAGAGGGGATTCGTCATCAATATTCCGCTGCATATACCCCTCAACAAAATGGTGTAGCCGAAAGGAAGAACCGGACTCTCATGGATATGGCAAGGTCTATGTTGGCGGAGTTTAAGTCTCCACTCTTTCTTATGGGCCGAGCTATCTCCACGGCGTGTCATTCATCAAACCGGCTATTCTTTCGAGTTGGCAAGAAGTTTACATCTTATGAGATGCTCACCGGCAACAAGCCCAATGTCTCCTACTACCGAGTATTTGGTTGTAAGTGTTTCTATAAGAACAAAAGTGTTCGTTTGTCTAAATTTGAATCTAAAGCTTTAGAGGGTGTTTTTGTTGGGTACGGTGCCGAATCTCACACCTATAGAGTCTATGACAAAACCGTTGGGAAAGTCATAGAATCTTGTGATGTGAGGTTCGATGAGAATGACGGCTCCCAAGTGGCGCAATTTCATGTTTGTGATGTAGATAATGAAGAGCCTCAAGATGCTATAAGAAGAATGGGCATTGGTTTCCATCGTCCCGTTGAGATTCATTACGAGTCTCCTCAAGCAAGTCCAAGCTCCATTCAAGTGGAGGCCTCTTCATCACAAGTTGAAACGGCGCCTATCATGGAAGCAAATGATGCACCACCCCAAGAACAAGTTCAAGACCCTCCTCATGTTGACCAAGTTGCTATGCAAGAACCAAGTTCTCCTATTGTTGATGCTAGCCAAGGTCATGACCAAGATCAACCCTCTCCTTCCATTGTTGAAGATGTGCTTCAAGATGATCAAGGTCAACATTCCGGTCAAGACGGGGACTCAAATGATCAAGATGATCAAGAGATACCTCCAAGATGCAATAGAGATATCGAAGCCCGTCGTAAAGCAAGATTGTAAGACTTTGAAATAAAGAGTCACCATCTAGAAATCCTTGGTGACCACAAGAAGGGTGTTACCACAAGAAGGCAATTGGCAAGCTTTAGTGAACATCAAGCTCATATTTCCATGGTGGAACCAAAGAAAGTGTTTGAAGCTCTTGAAGATCCGGATTGGTTAGAAGCTATGCATGATGAACTCAATAACTTCAAGCGCAACAAAGTGTGGAATCTAGTTGAGAAGCCAAAAGATTGCCGCAATGTTATAGGCACAAAGTGGATATTCAAGAACAAGCAAGATGAGTGGAATGGTTGTGAGAACAAGGCAAGATTGGTTGCACAAGGGTACTCTCAAGTTGAAGGCATTGATTTTGGAGAGACTTATGCACCCGTGGCTCGCCTTGAGTCCATCCGTATCCTTCTTGCATATGCATCACATCATAACTTTAAATTGCAACAAATGGATGTGAAAAGTGCCTTTCTTAATGGTCCTTTAAAGGAGTTGGTATATGTTAAGCAACCACCGGGTTTCGAGGACCCTAAATTCCCTAACCATGTCTACAAGCTTGATAAGGCGCTCTATGGTCTCAAACAAGCACCTCGTGCTTGGTATGAGCACCTAAGAGAGCTATTGCTAGACCGTGGATTTGAATTGGGGCAAATCGATCCCACTCTCTTTACCAAGAGGGTCAAAGGGGAGCTTTTCATATGCCAACTTTATGTTGATGATATTATATTTGGCTCATCTAACAAAGCTTTCAATGATGAATTTTCAAAGCTTATGACCGATAGGTTCGAGATGTCTATGATGGGCGAATTGAAGTTCTTTCTCGGTTTTGAGATCAAGCAATTGAATGAAGGGACTTTCATCTCTCAAACCAAATATACCCAAGACATGCTCAAGAGGTTCAATATGCACAATGCTAAGGGAAGCGGTTTCCCATGGACACCAAATGCCATCTTGAACTTAACCCGACGGTATCGATGTTGATCAAAAACTTTATCGCTCTATGATTGGTTCTTTGCTTTATCTTTGTGCATCTAGACCCGATATTGTGTTGAGTGTAGGGGTGTGTGCAAGGTATCAAGCCGCTCCTAAAGAAAGCCACATGGTGGCGGTCAATAGAATCCTTCGATATTTGGTTGATACCCCAAGGTTTGGTTTGTGGTACCCAAAGGGCACTAATTTCTCTCTTGCCGGGTACACGGATTCGGATTGGGCCGGTTGCAAGGATGATAGGAAATCAACTTCCGGGGCATGCCAATTTCTTGGTAGGTCCTTGGTGAGTTGGTCTTCTAAGAAGCAAAATTGCATATCTCTATCCTCCGCCGAAGCCGAGTATGTGGCGGCCGCTAGTGCATGCACTCAATTGTTATGGATGAGGCAAACTTTAAAGGAATACGGTGTCAATTGTGACAAAGTGCCTCTTTTGTGTGACAATGAAAGTGCTATCAAGATTGGCCACAATCCGGTGCAACACTCAAGAACGAAGCATATTGAGATTCGTCATCATTTTATTCGGGATCATATTGCTCGTGGTGATATTGAGCTTGGCTATATTCCAACCAAAGATCAACTTGCGATATTTTCACGAAGCCACTTGATGAAGCAAGATTCACCTTTTGAGGCATGAGCTAAATATCGTGGATTCTAGGAGCTTGACTTGACCATCTTGCATACACACCTATATTTTGACTATCTATTTGGTTTAGGTGTAGGCATGGACATAGGGGGAGTGCGGTCCTAATCCATTGGACTATCCCTCCCCCATTATGCCGATAGTAAGAACTCATTTTGTCTCTATATTTTCATTATGAATTGTGAGCTTAAATGACGAGTAGTGGCCGTGGACCCAAGATATATCTTCGCGGTGTCACACCACACACTCATACATGGTGGCCTAGGCCACCGCCCTCTTCCTTGTGAAGAGTTGTTCTTATTTGGTCTCTATTTGATTTTATTTGGTTCCTAGACTTTTTATTTTGTTTTTGGGAGAAACACTTGGAATTGGCTTTTATATTTGCATTTTGCAATTCCTAGTGTGTATCCCACCATCAGTGACTTTGTTCCAAACCTAAGCTCATCTTATCTAAAGCCGTGCTCTTCTTGCAACATACATGTCCTCTTTGAAATCTGGCAGTTTTGGAGCATTTGGGTTCGGAGACTCCGGTGTGCAACACCGGAGACTCCGGTCTGTCCAGAGTCTCCGCCCTAAAATCTGTAAATCTCCGGTCCGTCCGGAGACTCCGGGGTTTAGGCCGGAGACTCCGGACTCTGTCTTTTCGCTGGGTTCCTTAAGGGCTCGGGGTGGGGAGTTGTTTCACAACTTCCCACACACCCCCGACCCCAAAACTCTCCCCAGTCACCGCCGGGTGCTCCAAGACCATCTCCGGCCACTCCCCGCCGCCGGAATCCGCCGTGCCACCGGCTCCTCCACCTCCCAAGCGTTGGGGATCTTCCTCCCCTCCGTTTGGATCTCACCATGAAAGACACGGGTACCACTCTCTCTCTTCCTCTAGGGTTCTTCCTAGATCTAGTTTTGAGAGTAGTTCTTGTTGAATTTCTTGGTGTAGAACCTTTAGGATGGCAATGTACACTCCAGGAAATTGTTGGTGTCCTTTTTTCGTTCAGTTTTGATCTAGATTGGAAGTTCCTGTCTCAGGCCGGAGATTCCGGTCCTACTGACCGGAAACTCCGGTGTGGCCGGAGATTCCGCCCCCTGAGACCGGAAACTCCAGTCCAGATCGTTTCTGAAGAAAAATTCTCTCCAACTGTTTCTCTCTTTTGATTCCATGGACATGTATGCTTACCTCAATGATACCTATCTACTCTTGTTTCACAGCTAACAAAAGGTACCCCGGTGCTTCATCCTCATCCTCGAATATCAAGAAGTCGAAGAAGAACAAGCTCCAAGGTCGAGACTATTTGATCTATGATGAAGAACAAGACAAGTCTGTGCAGAGTGGTGCTCTAAAGCAGCAAAAGGCTGCTGAGGCTAGAAGGTCTAGGCAGGAGACTGCTCTTTTTCGAGAAGAAAAGGCCAAGAGGGCCAAGCTTGACAACTTGACGGGTCTGAACAAGGAGGAGTTTAGGACCATGAGGTCGCAGAATTTCTACGACATGCCCAACAACTCGGACGATGGTCACTTCTGGAGAAGGGAGCTAGAGCTCATTATGAAGGAAATCTATGCAAATTTGGACCCAAAAGCTCTTGTGTGCCCTCAAAAACCGCTGAATTTTAAAGAGTTGGCTAAGAAGACATACTTTCAAGAGGCAATATGGGTTGCTAGGAAGATCAGTCTTGAGCACCTCATTTCCATCCAACAAAATTATGATATTGAGATGGTCCAACAGTTCTTTGCCACTGTTGTGCTTGGAGATGAGGAGAACACCCAAATGACTTGGATGACGGGGCCTGTCAAAGTTAGTGCAACCTTTTCAGAATTTGGAGAGGCTATGGGATATGTGTTCAAAGGTGTGAATGTTTCCATTGGTCGAAGAATGCATGTTGAAGGAGTGGCTTATGATAAGAAGATTCTCGCCCCTCTTGCTGCCAAAGGGGGTGCCATTGCTACCACCCGAGGACTCAAGCCCATCTACAACATCTTGATTCACATGTTTCGTTGGAGCATTGCACCCCAAGCCGGGAATACGGATGCTATCCATGGAGCTCTTGTCAACCTCATGTATCATACCCACAAGACTTACCTTGCCGGACCAGACTGCCAAGGGTTTGAGATTGATGTCATGGATTATATCAGGTGTGAGATCAACATTGCTATTCATGAGAGGAAGAATCCTATGTATGCTCCCTATGTCATGCAGCTCATCCTCAAGAAGATTCCCAAACTCGATCAACCTCGCTTCAAGCCTCACAAGTATGGTAACCTTCAAGTGCTCAACCATCATCTTTCCCAAGCTACTTATCAAGAGGTAGAGGCGCAAGAAGCGCCTAGGGCAAGAAGGAAAAATGCCACTCCACCCTCATGGGATCATGGTGGCAAGGAAAGAGTCAACAATGAGTTGAAGAGTGTTTCGTGGTGGAAAAGGGCTATGATGTGCATGGGTGTTGCGGTGCACAAGGAAAACCATCAAATCTATGTTACCAACAAGAAGATCTTGTCCAACCAAGCCCATATGATGAAGGAAATGCGCAAAATCAACAATGGTGGTACCACTCCTCCTCGCCAAGAAGGTGATCCCGTCACTCCGCCATCCGAAGCAACTATCCCTCTTGAGAAGTGGAATGAGGATATCTTTCCTTGGACTGATTATGATGATGTGACCTCCATGCCTTCCTCTTCTCGCAACACCGGAAAAGCTCCTATGCGTGATGAAGAAGAAAGTGATGAGGAAGAAGAAAGTGATGAAGCAAGTGGTGAAGCAAGTGGTGATGCTAATGATGCTGAAAGTGATGATGAGGAGGGTAGTGATGCCGACGTTGATGAAGACGATGAGTGATCGCCTTGGGTTTCGTTAGCATCGCTCTTTTCCCTTTTTGGCGTTTCGATGCCAAAGGGGGAGAAGTAGTTCTACTAGGTTCCTCTCGTGGGATTTGCATGGGTCGGACACAAGCATGCTCGTTTATCATTTCTTTAAAGCTTCTGTCCTTTTATCGTTGTTGTTGAACTTATTTGCCTCTTATTCGTGTGAGACTATGTTCCATTCGTGTGAGTGATGCATGTAAAATGCATACATGAACTTTACATTTTATTACATGTTATTCCATGTTATTTACATCATATAAGGGTTATATTCATGATTTATATTGAGTTTTGGGGATAATTAACAACTTCCCCATTTTTCTGGAATTAACCCTGCGCTGTCAGAAAACCCCTTTTTCTATATTTTGATGTTTCAGGGACCCAAGCGACGTCCAAATGACCTGAAACTTTACGGGGATCACTTTTTTGGAAGGAACGAAACGTAGGCGCAAAGGAATCGAAGAAACGGAGACCAGAAGGCAGAAAGGGGTGGGCCCACGCGGCCAGATTCCCTAACCGCGTGGGGTCCCCCATCTTGGCCCTCGGGCCTCCGCTGCCGTCGATCTTTCTACCCGAAGCTTCGTCTTGACCTAAAAACGACTATATATAGACCCCCCAGGGCTTTCGCGAAGGAGAGCGCCGCCGAAACACAGAAACCACGAAACAGAGACCTGGAGCTGAAGATTGGAGGGGGAAAACTCCGGCGGGGCGCTGCCGGTGTGGTCTCCTTCCCCTCCAACAACATCTCCACCGACACCATGATGAAGAGGGAGTAGTCCACCCCTGGACTATGGGTTTGTGGAAGTAACTTATGTATCTCTCCTCTCTATGAGCTTCACTAATTAGTACCGTATGAGCTGCTGAACATGATTACGGTCATCTATGTAATTCCTTTGTGGTGGATCTTTATTATGAGTTAATACATGTTTGAGATTGTAATGGTTTTGTTTCAGTTATGAAAGTAGATGCATATTATGTACCCCGTTCTTATTTACTTGTCATGATCAAGCAAGTTTATGAGAGTATGTGAGGGGAACGTGTGCATTAGTTGGAGTAACGGGGGGTGGCTAGTGCAGTGAACGTGAGAGAAAGTTCTGCGATCCATTTGGGTTTTCTACCTTACTTTGTTGCCTCACTAGGGATAAACAAAAATACCATGCTACCGGAGAGTGGATGTGACCTTGGCCACTATCTCCATGACTAGATCTAGCATGTTCTTATTTTAACTTCATGTCATTGAACTTATTGCTATGCTCTGATTTATCTTAATTACTAAGGTGTTATGATTTAGTTCGCATCTTGGTGGAGCATAAGAGAGAGAACAACTTATACTTGAGATCTCTATGTTATAACGTGATGCCCATATTATTAATAACTTGTCAAACCATGTCTTGCCATCTTACATGTTAATTTTAGTGTTCCATTGTCTACCACGTTATCAAGAGAGAGTGCATTTGTGAAACCATGAATCCCGGTCCATTTTTAATCATAAGAAACACCTTTCCAACACTTTTTATCACCACTTTTGTTTGCTTCCATTATTAAATCTGAAAATACAAAAACACTTTTACATCTTGCATTCATCATAAAAAACCCAAAAATATCATTTATCATTACTACCATCATCCTTGCATATTTATTTTACCATCATTGCATATTTACTACTGTTTGCATATTTATTTTATTATCATTCTCACACCTTATGCTTGACAACCACTTGGTGAGGTTGAGGGCACAAAACAATTTATTTTGTTGCATGTTCTCAAGAGAAGGATAAGGAGATAACACCTGAAATACTGGTTCCCCAAGAGTTCGATATTAAACCCTCGAGTCACCCCTCGTGGGGAAAACTGTCTTCCACTACTACATACACTCTGCACTTGGAGTCTCAACCTAACCCATTTACTTTTCACGCAGGTAATCACACGAAGGGCCGTCAAGACGTTTTCTGGCGCCGTTGTGGGGTAACTACGTGAAGGGCCATCAAGACGTTTTCTGGCACCATTGCCGGGGAACCATAGCTGAAAGGTTTATCCAAGGATCACTCACATCAAGTCAACTTCATCACCAACTTGTGTAACAACCTAAGCTTGGGGAAGTTGCACCTACGTGAGCATCATCTTATCCATCTTTACCTACAATCATTTTATTTTGTTTTGTTCTTGTCTTGCATATCATCTTTATATTTCGGTTTGCATACTTATATTCAGTTTTGCATTTTTGTGTTGCATTTGTTATTTCGAGTTGCATTAGTGTCATTTTATTTTCAGTTTTGCATAAAAAAATTAAAAACCCATAAAAACTAGTGTTGTTTTTAGTATGTATGCTAAGCTATGGAGAAAGGTTATGTCAAAACTATGGGAGCTTACTATGAATATCGATCAACCAAAGAAGGAAATAGAATGCTTGAATTGCTTAAACATCTTAATGATATGGCCACTGAGTTTTGTGAATTACATAATATAACTTGCTGCTTTAGAAAAGACTATAAACACTCTCTTTATCAATGTAAGTATAATAGTGATCCTATTATTGCTTCTTATCAAGAGTGTAAATTTGCATGCCATGATATAGAACAAGTTGAGAAATATATTGCTTATGTTGCAACCCATGAGATAGACTTTCTTATTGATAATTTTTTTGCAACTAGTCATGAAGCTCGTGTAATGAAAGGACACATTTCTATTCTTCTCCAACTTTGCAAAAAGGAATTTAGTGATAATGTTTATGTTAAAGAAAGAATTCTTGCTTCCATGGAAAGTACTAATATTTTGTAGGAAGAGGAAGTATGTGAAGAGGAGATTGAAATGGATGTGCTCCAACCTAAGCTTGGGGAAGAGTTGGATCTCCCAACTTCACCATCAACAAATGATAGTAACACTCAAATTCAAAAATCTTTTGTTATTTATGAGAATCCATGTTATGATGAGTGTGAAACTGAAAATGCTATGGTCCTATATAATAACCCATGCTATTATGATGAAACTAAAAATACTCCTTTACTTTCTATTAATGCTACTAGTGAACTTATTGATGATAATGAGGAGTATTGCTTAAATATGCTATATGATAATGCTTTAGATGATGATCCTATGCTTATTGATAAACCTCCATGTTTAGTTGTTACTAAATTATGTGAGGATAAAAATGATATACTTGCTATTTGTGATGTTACTCTTACTCATGAGTCCTACTTTGTTCTTGAACTCTCCTACTTACACCATAGAGGAGAAATTTGCTTATGTTGAGAAATACTTATGTGGTTTGCAATTATCTCTAGTTCCAAATATTTGTTGCAACCATGATATTAAACTTAATATTGATAACTATTTTGAAAGAGGAAAGCATGCTAATGAATTCCAAAATAAATTTAATAATCTTCTTTATGTGCCTAAATTATCTAAGTTGAATGATTCTTGTGGTTATATGGTTGAATTTATTTCTACTACTTGCAACTATTATGAAAGAGGAGGTGATAAGAACCCTCTTTATGTTATTAATAATTATATGCTGCAAGTAAATATTGTTAATATGCATTGGGAAACTTCTATTTATGGTGATTCATTCATATACAAAATGACAATGCATAGAAAGAAAGTTAGACTTCGTTGTTATTACTTTTGTGTTTTGTTTTTCTCTCAACTAGGATTCAACTTGACTATTATTTTGATTGGTTTGAGAACACCATGAGATCCTGCCATTATGCATGAACACTTTCCAAGGAAGAGGGACATACCAAAGTTCAAGCTCCCTCATGAGCTACGTCCCCTTTGATTATCAAGTAAGTAAGCCTAGCTACATGGCTATAAAAAAAGCGCTTTACGGGAGGCAAACCGGTTGTTTTTGTTTGAGATTTTTTTTGAGTCCTCTTGCTTTAACAAGAGAGTAGTTTGTTAGTTTTGTTTCTGAGATTTTTTAATAAAGAACCAAGTTTTACCTATTTTGGGTTTGAAAAGTTGCTATTCATTTTCGGAGAGTTTTCTGCCTGCACGAAGTCTGTGCACGGTTTGATTTTTCAAATTTTATCTGTAAATCAGATTGAGCTGTAATTTGAACTGTAGCTTCAACTTTTCATCCTCTGTATACGTGATTTTTTTCAGATTTTTCTGACGAGTTTAAGTAGGGTAGAAAAATGCGTTTTGCTGCTGCTGTTTTTATTGTTTGATGCATTCTTTGAGCGTTTTGCTTGAATCTTTTTGATTCAATTGAGTTTATGAGTAGGCATACAACATTATATACTCTCTGGACATTCATATGAATTTTTTCCTAAGGATTTTATGCAGCAAGGAACCTATTTGTTTATCACTACTAATATCACCCCACAGAAAAGAAATGGGAGAAACGGTGTTTTGAAATTTTTTCACAGGGATTAGAGGAGCTGCACCAAGAGCTATCCAAGGATGGTGAAGACCATAAGCTTGGGGATGTCAAGACAACCCCACTGGACCAACACACTCTCGGTTTGCACACGTCTAACTTCTGTTTTTCGATCAAAGCACTTTATCGTATAAACTTGGAGCGTCTGTTTTCTTTTGCTTTTGTTATTTCAGTTTGTTAATAAGACCACCACTATCATTTATATATGAGAGAGCTACTGGAAGTTTGGGTTTAATTATGTTGTATGCTATTAAATATATGGGGATAGTGATGTTTGAGTTGATTTTAAAAGATACATATAGTTGCATAATTCATGTGCTTTGAATGAATGTTAATTTGCAAGAGTGTTGTTAAGAGCTATCTTATGCCAATGTTTAGATGTTGAATTTTAACTTTACTTGGTTTAACATGGATTGATTAGTTATATGGACACTTATGCATGCATTTAGATGGTTAACTTTCTCCCTATTGCTAGCCCAAAAATTACAACAAGTAAAAAGCTTGTTTCCCAACACCTTCAACCAAAGTTTTTCCAGTGAGTCCACCATATCTACCTATTAGCTTTATGCTATTCCAAGTATGTTTATCATGTTATATTGTGTTATCTACATTTCTGAATTTAAATGCTTATGTTATTGATTGTCATGGGAAAAATTGGTTAAAAGCTCTCACGAACTTGATGCACAATTTACTTTTATTGCATTTAATAAGCATGAACCATTGTGATTAAAATTATGAAGTTGTGGGCTTGACAATAGTTTTGGTTGGGAGTTAGCCCATATGTGTTGTCACATGGCAAGCTTTCAACATTGCACTTATTTATATTTAGTTGATGTCATGTACTTTTGTTTATGGATGCCTATCATGGGTGAAATGAATGTGGATACTTAGTAAGTTCAAAGAGTTTGTATAAATGGTTAGAGAAATGTCTGGGCCGCTAATCTAAGCCATGCATCATTCATGGTGGAAATTTACAGCATAACCATAATGTTCATTCAGTGATGCACCTCATAATAAAAAGCTATACCCATAGTAAATAAAAGAGTGCTGAGATTGTTCATTGTCTGTTTGTCTTGTTGTTTTGACATAGGCTTGTTCATGTCAAGGGGCAAGAGGTACCCCAGTGCAGTTCTTGATGACACCACTCATATTTGCTTTCACTTTAAACATTAATCATTCAAGATGCTATGATAAGGGTAATGAGAGCTCCACACCAATGACTACCACATTGCAACCATTAACTTAAGTAGAAGTGTTTGGAAGTTAGATGAAACTTATTCATGCTTTACCTCTACTTATTTATCTATCCAAAGTGTCCACCTTTTATATTCAGTTTTCATAAGAAGTACTCTATGACCACCATAGGATGTTTTTACTTTTCATTATGCATACATTTGGTCCATAGTACTTTCTTCTATGTTACACTTTGTGAATTTATCATTGAACATCTTTACATTGAGTATTTGATATCACTTCATAATTTATCTTGCATATTGTTATTCCTTTGAAGAATGAATCATTTGACTCTATGTAGCAATAGTAATCACCTTTGATATCCATTGATAGTATTAAAATGCAAAGTCCATGTTAGTTTTATCACCTTCATACTCGGGACGAGCATGGGTTAAGCTTGGGGATGTTGATGCATGTAAAATGCATACATGAACTTTACATTTTATTACATGTTATTCCATGTTATTTGCATCATATAAGGGTTATATTCATCATTTATATTGAGTTTTGAGGATAATTAACAACTTCCCCATTTTTCTGGAATTAACCCTGCGCTGTCAGAAAACCCCTTTTTTCTATATTTTGATGTTTCAGGGACCCAAACGACGTCCAAATGACCTGAAACTTTACGGGGATCACTTTTTTTGGAAGGAACGAAACGTAGGCGCAAAGGAATCGAAGAAACGGAGACCAGAAGGCAGAAAAGGGTGGGCCCACGCGGCCAGATTCCCTGACCGTGTGGGGTCCCCCATCCTGGCCCTCGGGCCTCCGCTGCCGTCGATCTTTCTTCCCGAAGCTTCTTCTTGACCTAAAAACGACTATATATAGACCCCCCAGGGCTTTCGCGAAGGAGAGCGCCGCCGAAACACAGAAACCACAAAACAGAGACCTGGAGCTGAAGATTGGAGGGGGAAAACTCCGGCGGGGCACTGCCGGTGTGGTCTCCTTCCCCTCCAACAACATCTCCACCGACACCATGATGAAGAGGGAGTAGTCCACCCCTGGACTATGAGTTTGTGGAAGTAACTTATGTATCTCTCCTCTCTATGAGCTTCACTAATTAGTACCGTATGAGCTGCTGAACATGATTACGGTCATCTATGTAATTACTTTGTGGTGGATCTTTATTATGAGTTAATACATGTTTGAGATTGCAATGGTTTTGTTTCAGTTATGAAAGTAGATGCATATTATGTACCCCATTCTTATTTACTTGTCATGATCAAGCATGTTTATGAGAGTATGTGAGGGGGAACGTATGCATTAGTTGGAGCAAGGGGGGTGGCTAGTGCAGTGAACGTGAGAGAAAGTTCTGCGATCCACTTGGGTTTTCTACCTTACTTTGTTGCCTCACTAGGGATAAACAAAAATACCATGCTACCGGAGAGTGGATGTGACATTGGCCACTATCTCCATGACTAGATCTAGCATGTTCTTAGTTAACTTCATGTCATTGAACTTATTGCTATGCTCTGATTTATCTTAATTACTAAGGTGTTATGATTTAGTTCGCATCTTGGTGGAGCATAAGAGAGAGAACAACTTATACTTGAGATCCCTATGTTAGGACGTGATGCCCATATTATTAATAACTTGTCAAACCATGTCTTGCCATCTTACATGTTAATTCTAGTGTTCCATTGTCTACCACGTTATCAAGAGAGAGTGCATTTGTGAAATCATGAATCCCGGTCCACTTTTAATCATAAGAAACACCTTTCCAACACTTTTATCACCACTTTTGTTTGCTGCCATTATTAAATCCGAAAATACAAAAACACTTTTACATCTTGCATTCATCATAAAAAACCCAAAAATATCATTTATCATTACTATCATCATCCTTGCATATTTATTTTACCATCATTGCATATTTACTACTGTTTGCATATTTATTTTATTATCATTCTCACACCTTGTGCTTGACAACCACTTGGTGAGGTTGAGGGCACAAAACAATTTATTTTGTTGCAGGTTCTCAAGAGAAGGATAAGGAGATAACACCTGAAATACTGGTTCCCCGAGAGTTCGATATTAAACCCTCGAGTCACCCCTCGTGGGGAAAACTGTCTTCCAGTACTACATACACTCTGCACTTGGAGTCTCAACCTAACCCATTTACTTTTCACGCAGGTAATCACACGAAGGGCCGTCAAGATGTTTTCTGGCGCCGTTGTGGGGTAACTACGTGAAGGGCCATCAGTGAGACATATGGATATTTCATATTACCTATGGTTGAGATGGTATCTATCTATGTGATATGTATTATTGTGCATTGGTCTCTAGTCTACATTATTATGCACAAGGTATGGTTCCTTTCGTCTCAACCCATTATCTTGATATGTCTTTGTGCTTATGAATTTGTATCATGATCAATATTTCTTGTGAGTTGTCTCTCCTCTACATGTTGAGTATTTGTATTCAAATGCAAACTACTTGTATGCACACATGTAGGGGGAGCATCTCAAATCCTTTGTGGAACATGTCGATTTTTGGGTTGTGTGCTTTATTGCAAATCCGAGTGTTGTCATCTAACACCAAAAAGGGGGAGATTGAAAGAGCATATTTTATATCCCCTAGGTTTTGTGTGTTAGGCAACAACACTAGGATATATCTAATGTAATGTTAAGTGGTGTAGGAATCAAAAGAAATATTTACATAGTGCATCGAAACACTTGACAAGGAAAAGGGTTGTTTGCAACTGCCTGTCCAGTCCGGAGTCTCCGGCCTCAGGGGACTCAAGGGCCAGAGTCTCCGGCCAAGTCGAATTTCTGAAGCAAAAGCTCCACAGGACGGCAGCCGCGGTATGGGGTGCGGAGTATCCCCGGAGTAACACCGGAGTCTCCGCACCGGCCGGAGTCTCCGCACCCACGACCCGGAGTCTCCGCCCCAGACAAGTTTTTGAATCGAAGAATTTCACAGGACGGCGCGTGCGGTATAGGGTCCGGAGTCCTCCCGGAGTTCCACCGGAGTCTCCGCACTGGTCCGGAGTTTCCGGACAGGCCGGAGTCTCCGGCCTTCCAGACCGGAGTCTCCAAACTAAGTGGACTGCAACGGCTACATTTTCTAGGAGGGGTATTGGTATAAATACCCCTCCACCTACCTCCAGCCAGTTAGCTCGCCCAAAACTTGAAGACTCCATTATTGCAAGCTCAAGAATCACTAGATCTCCCAATCCCTCCACCCAAACTCGTTGATCTTTGAAGGATTGAAGGAGAAGGCCCGGATCTACATCTTCACTAAGCCGTTCTTCATTTCCCCCTCATTTACTTGAGGGCCCCTTGGCTAGGAGTTCCATTAGGAAAACCTAGCTTCTTGTTGTACTCACTTGTTGTCTTTGTGACAGATTTGTAGCTGTTCGGGATCCCCCAATCCTCTTGTGGGTTGTGCCCCGGATCGTTGTTGTAAGGGCTCCGGATTCTGCCTTGAAGGATTTCGATAGTGGAAGGTGAACCAAACCTTTGTGGTGTGGTTCATCAAAGAAGAAGGTGACGCCTTTGTGGCGGTTGAGTTTTGACCTTCGTGGTAGCTCACACCTCTCCAACGAGACGTACTCCCCTAAAAAGGAGGAACTCGGGATTACATCCGTGTCTCCGCGTGTTTTCACTTCGATTACTTCTATCCTTGTTTATAGTCTTTACTTCGTGTATCTTGTTTAGTTGCTAGCTTGTCATATAGGTAAATTCACCTTAGTTGCATATCTAGAGAATTTACCTTTTGTGTCAAGCCTAATTTGAAAAAGTACTAAAATTGAAATAACACCTATTCACCCCCCTAGGTGTCATACAATCCTTTCAACTTCTGAATATGGATTGGACATAATCGAACGAATCCAGCTGTAATCTGTGAGTGCATCATAAACCGCGACCTTTTTTGCTGCGGCCGTTGATCATACATATTGATGTTATGCTATGTCCAACGACATTGAGTATAAAAAAACCATTTTGCATTACAACTGACACATTTCGAATTATTGTACAATTTTTCCTCCCATAGCACAAGCTAATCAGAAATCATATTACCTACAAAATATATAAACAATGTATCTTCTCTTGCAACCCTCTTTGTGGATGTTCATTCTAATTTAAGATCATTTCTTAAATCCTATATAATGTCGTTCAAAACATAATTCATTATAGTGTTGATACAACCAATTAGTTTGGAAAATATAAAGTTCTTGTCATATAAAACTAACATAACTTTCATAACTTAACTTAATATAATAGACATGTGATACATTTCAATTATAGTCAATTTGCTTCAACACTTTTGGGGGGTTCATATGCACTTCTGCTCCAACAAAAATTCTACTAATTTTTGTTACTGCTTCCTTCAAAGTGAGAATACGGAGAACAAAGACCCTATGTACTAAATATAGTAATGAATGTATCTCAGTGTTCGGGTGTATTCTATAGATATTATGTCTATGAATAGTAATATCTTCTGATTTATGCTTAGATTTAGGTAGACTCACGAATAAGGCTTTAGGATAACTCCAAATCCTTGGGCACCTCTCATGCCACATCTCTCAGATGTCCAAAACATGTTTCTACTCCTTCGGTATCAAATATAAGTTGTATTTCCATTTCTTAAGAAAAGCGATTGACCACAGGGCCGGTCCTGAGATTTTAGGGGCCTGGGGCGAAACTAAAACTTATGGCCCCTAATTTAGACATCGTAATAATAATAATGAATATGCGTGTAAAACAACTGTCGATAATATCTTGTAAATGCGTCTATAAGCAAGAGCATATCTAATAATTATACATATTACCTTAAAAATTTATTCTAACATTTCTCGATGCAAAGTGTTGCCAAACCATTTAACCTCTCTGGAGTCATCGTGGACCTCAAATAGTTCTTCAATCATTTCAACTTGGAAAAGCTTATGAAACTGTCACAGGTACGGTAAATAAGATGCGATAAGCAATGGAGATATTAGGATACCAATTAACTTCTCTCATATGCTTGAAAATCTCCATAGTGGACATTGCGCCATCATCCAATGTGAATCGCATCATCTTCAGTTCAGAAATCAGATCATATACCTCAACATCAGATTTACCATCATGAGAGAAATTATTTGCAAATTTTGTGCAACCTTCTTCAAGTTCATTATCACTTAAAGAGTTCAAGATGACCGAGCTCAACAAAAAACCGAATATATGTTTAAACACCATGAGTTCTTTAAATCTATCTTTCAAAAAATAGTTGAAAATAAATTGTACCAGGTATGTGCGGGGCCTGGAAGTTCAAATCAGCAACGATCGGCCCTGTTCCTGCGATCTGGATTGTATAAGTGCATAAAATACTTGATGGAGAGAAAGACGATCAGAACTTCAGAAGCACATAGCGTGTAGTCTATACCTGGGATCAGTACGGCGGCGACCGGCGACTCGGCGAGGGAGAGCGCTAGGAAGTCAGACGGACGAGGTCGGCGGACGGCGGCCGATGGCGATCTCAACTGGTTCCCGATGGAACAGAAAGACCAGACGGACGAGGGCAGATTAGATCGATCGATCAGAACTCGGAAGCACCAGTCGCTAATTTTCCTACGTGCGTGCGTCGCTTTGCCTCCTTGGTCACACACAACACAGCCCATTAGTCCATGGTCTTTTTATTTTTCTTTGCTGGGCTGTTAATACGTAGACATATAGCATACCTAGGTGGGGGCCCCTAGAATTTGGGGGCCCGGGGCGGCTGCACACCCTGACCCTCCCCAGGGCCGGCCCTGATTGACCAAGAAGTACTTCACTAAATTGCAAGTTATGTGACATGCTATAATTTCATTAGATTCTTATTCTAAAACACTTAACCCTTCATTTTTGTATAAAAATCCACATATTTATGATGTACTTAAGTATACAATCCGAGTGTATTACATATGATTGTACCAGAAAAAATAGCCCTTATTTGGAAGTATTAAATAAGATGCAAACTAACATATGATTGTAACAACTTTTAATAAGTTAAACTAGAATGTTCCGAGTGTATTACATAGGACACATCTACAAAAATGCTAGTCATATATAACCTCTTTACTTGAGGAGGAAATATAATCCGTTACTGATCCCCCATTGCCAAATAATTGTAGCACACATTTTTTTTTTCTATTCATGCAATCATGTCTTTGTGTTTCCACGTTCTATTCCCTAGCTAGCCCAAGCCAATAGTTGGACGCATGTCTTGCCTTCTCCACTTCCTATTCCCAACTATAAATGTCTAGCACCAGTTCTAATCAATTCTCCACACCACACAACCATGAGCAGTAACCGAATACCATTTCGGATCTTCCATTAATAGTGCAACATAGCGCGGGCATCAATTTTCTACCGCTGTAGGAGAGGCCCCTCCATCGACTCTATACATTTCTTCTACCACACCATACAAAGTGATGGAGTCATAATTCGAGCAAACCCTGGGCTAAAAACACAAAGAGATTTTTTTTTTCAGAGCAGCGCGTGAGTACAGCAAAAAGGCGCAGCGTCCAGCTGCTTGTTCTCTCTGAAAGCATAGCCGGAAACTCTCTGTTATCCTCGGAACAAGAAAACCTTAGTTTATAGTCCCTCCGTTTTTTAATATAAGATGTTTCAGATGATACACATGTTGTCTATATGCACACTAAAATGAGTGAACATGCAAACAAAAATATGTCTCATGTGGACAAAAGCTAAAATATCTTATATTAAAAAACGGAGGGAGTACTTCTGTTCGATCTATTGTCGGAAAACCATTTTGGCTCCCGAGCTCCGGTGATCTTGTTTAAAAAAAAACAAAATATATTTAGAAGTTTCAAAAGATTCTGAAAAAAATCCTACATGTTATCAATGATATATCCTACAAGTGTGCCAAATCTCAATGCAAAATACAATACGATTTGACCAGCACAAAAATGACAAAACTTGCAAATTTGAAGCTACATATTGTTCACTATACTCAGATCTGTATATTTATAATTTTTGTGTAGCTCAAAACGTAAAGTATTTTGTATCGAAATTTTGCACGACTGTAGTATATATCATTGAGAACATGACCATGATTTGTTTAAGATTTTTTCAGAACTTTTAAATATATGTTTTAGTTTCTTGTAAAAAGCGAGATCACTGGAGATCTTCCACTCCATGTACTCTCCTAATGGGGTGGACTAATTGGGCTGGATTGGTGCATCGGCACTAACTACTCTCTTGGATTGGTATATTGGCGTGAGTATCTTACAGGCCTTGATGGGCTATATTTTATTTGAGTACATATCCAGGCCCGGGCCATGGTTGCCCTCCTTTTTTTTTTTTTTGAACAGAAACCACTGACATTAGATATCATAGCAGATTACAACACAATGATTATAACTTTCATCCTGAACAAAGATGCCTAGCTGGACACAAGTGAGAAAAGCTACAAAAAAAGTTCCCTTCTTGGTATTTGCTATTGAGGCCACAATCACGACGACTCCTGCATAAACGAGGTTGTTCTCAGGTTAAAAAAAGGTAGGTTGTGCTGCCCTTGACTACTCACACACGCTAGATGACTGGAGTCATCGTCAAAACATGGCGTCTATTTGCTGAACCTCTCTTCCTCCATAATGTCTCTACTATAATTTTATGATTAATTTCTTCCTCCCATTCTATACTTATATCTTTGCATCAGGCAAAGACGGTTTGAATCGTGAATGAATCGCTCGCCCTTTTTCATGAACAGGAAAATTGTAACGCGATCGTGTGGAGCTAGGTATTACGGCGTGACGACTCTACATAGCATATCAGTTGTGCAATCCTATGCACATCGTGGAAAATATTGCGCATCATAACATCACATGGACACTCTTCGCACTGGGGGTAGGTGTACATACTATTCTTAAAAATATGTTGATCCTTCCCGCCTTCTTTTATTTCATACAAAAAACATTTATGCTGCAGAGAAATCAGAAATAAGATGCAGACGTGGGCGAGAGGGGGGATATATATGGTTATGCAGATATGAAAATGTCACCCATGAATAAAGGTGTAAGTTCTAACAGATGCACACATTATCGTCATTTTTCTTTCATGGTGTCATGACGGCTACACATGTGTGTTTCATTACGAGAAGATTCTCCGTATCTGTCTGTCCATTCCATTCGTTGCTTGTGTAAAAGTATATGGGTTTTTCACCGGACCTTTGATGTCGATGATTGTATATAAGAGGTCTTATGTTCATGGGAGCAACATATCTCATCCATCATTTCTGAAGGTCTCAAATTCTCAATGAACCTCGCCACTGTAGCACTCTGCTTTAATCATCAGTGCGGCATTATATATTTTTTTTGAGATTTAGTTCTGCGCTTTATTTAGAACCTGGGCAGATCCTGCTCCAGAACGTGCGAAATACAATCCGGGAAAGTACCAAACCAGCTATTACAACTTTTATTCTCGCAGCATAATTTAGCAACTAGATGTGCAACTCCGTTAACTGAACGTCGCACTGCTCGCACCGTAGAATCCTCGAAGCTCCTCAAGAGTCCCTTGACGTCCTCGATCAACATCCCATATGCCGATCTGTCCAGATCATCCTTCATCAGCTTCGCAGCAACTCCGGTACTGTCCGTCTCCAGTAACACCTTCCGAACCCGTTGTTCCCTTGCAAACACCAGCGCCTGTTGGCACGCCAGGAGCTCAGCATGTTCTGTATCACCAACACGAGGGAAAAAACGGCCAGACATGCCTAAGCATACGCCGTGGTGATCACGCAGGACCACGCCTCCCCCACCATTGCTGTCAGCCGAACGGAAAGCTCCATCCGCGTTCGCCTTCACCCAGTCGCCATCTGGAGGTTGCCAGTGCTCCCTCGTTGGGCTACTAGTGGACACAGGTTTCTGGTGTATCTCGAGCCATTCTTGCATCTCTGCAAGCGATCGTCTGACCACCGAGAGCGGGTTTGTGATCACCCTCGACTCTCTAGCATCATTTCTTGCTAGCCACAAGTTATACAACATCCGAAACAGCAGGGACACTTGGTCCTCCGAACTCTTCCCAATCCAGTCCAATAACCATCCCTTCAACTCCGAGTGGTGCACCAGGTTCTTGGGGGGCGCGTCAACTACAATAGACGACTCCTCCCTTAAATAGGTCCATGCCGCAGCCGAATGAGGACATTGCCAAAAGCGATGAACTAAACTCTCATCTTTGTCGCACACTAGACAGGTAACACCGTCTTTTATCTTCCTATGCTTGAGTTCAGTTCCCACCGCTAGCCCGTTCTCAATCAGTCGCCATGCATGCACCTTCATCTTGCTCGGTACCTGTGCATCCCATAGAGCTAACCAGCTCTTATGGTGATCACACGAAGTGGAGCTTCCAGCCCCGCCTTGTTGTTGTTCCTTTCGTTGAACAGCGAGATGGTAAGCCGACTTCACTGTAAACAAACCATTTTTAGTGTGGTTCCATGCCAAAACATCCTCTGAACCCACTCTTCCAACAGGCGTGCCCAAAATATCTGAAACATCAGGCTCAAAGAACAGACTCCGGACTTTCTGCTCATCCCAGGCGCCACCTTCAGGTAACAAAATCTCCTCAACTAGTTGTGGACGGTCTTGGCTTTGGCACCCCAGAGGGTGCTGTGCCCCTGTTCTTGGGAGCCACTTGCTCTCCCAGATTTTAATTTTACTTCCATTGCCCACCCTCCATACGAGCCCCTGCTGTAGCAAATCTCTCCCATGAATCAAGCTCCTCCAAGTGTAGGACGCTCGCTTAGGGCATGTTGCAGACATGAAGTCCCCCTCCTTGAAATATCTGGCTCGCAGGACCCTGGCGCATAAGGAGTCGGGTTTAAACATCAAATGCCACGCTTGCTTGGCGAGGAGGGCTTGGTTGAAACTCTCATAGTCCCGAAACCCTTGACCCCCTTTTTCCTTGCTCCTGCACATCCTTTCCCAACTGATCCAATGTACTTTCCGTTCCCCATTTTTGTCTCCCCACCAGAACCCTGATGAGATTGAATTCAGCTCTTTACACAGCTTCTTGGAGAACTTAAAACAACTCATATTGTGTGCTGGCACCGTCTGGAAAATTGACTTAACCAACACACCTTTCCCTGCCTTTGAGAGGCCCTGGCCCTTTAAATCTGTCGCTTTGCCCCAAGCCCTCTCCTTCACATGCTTGAACGCACCTTCCTTCGATCTCCCTACAACCGTGGGCAGTCCCAGGTATCTTTCCGTTAGTGCTTCACATGTGATGCCCATCAATGCCTTCAGCTGCGGCATTATATTTGTGTTTTTCAATACCCACCATAATCTTCCATGTTCAACACAAAAGCTTATCAGAATTGTGGTAAGTTGTTTTGTTCATCAGGATATTTATGTACAAACATAAAAATATACATCCTCTAAGAATGGTTTGCGGTGATGCTAGCTACCTGTAATCATGTAACCTTTGCTTTTACGATAACTTTTTTTGTGGTGAGTCGTGGCCTCTAGTAAACATTTTTATTTTCGAAAATTCCAAAGGGGCATTTATCTGAAAATATACTGCAGTTACGCAAAGTCTCGGGAAAATGAATTCATTGTGGGCAGCAGATGAAAATAAATAAAAATGCTGATCACTACTATCCTCTTATGTTGAGTGATTCAACGTCTTCAAAAGAGTCGATGCAGCGGTACCAAATTGCCTTTTGGATCGTATTATTGTACTAGTTGAATACCCGTGCGTTGCCACGGTTATTATTTATTTTCACCCTTACAAGAATCTTAAATCCAGCTGAGAGAGGCATCGAGACGCTCCGGGGGAGGACGGCACCGGCGGCGGCCACCACGCCATATCTTTCCCGACGCTGCCGGCGGGTGGTCTTCCAGTTCTCACGGCGGCTTTTCCCTTTTTTTTACGGGCTTTTCCCCATTTTCAGGTGGTTGGATGAAGTTGGGGGAGAGATAGGAACACGAGGGGTTATCTACAAATGTGTAACGTGAGTATTCCGGTCCGTTAGATAAAAATCGAACGATCCTAGATGAAAGATGGCAGGCATACCATCATCACCAACTGTGGTTTTTATAGGAGTAGAGATATTTTGCTGACATACCCTCTCTCCAATTAACACGCCAAGCTGTATTTGGGACTCTAACTTTTCGTCATCACAGCTTTGTCAATCACGGAGATAATCATGATATCAATGTCAACGCCGACACAAATAGAAAAATATGGATGCATATAGTGGTGTCAGGAACGGGTAAGTTCCTTGTACTAGACAGGCCATTGCCATTTGGTCTGAATGCTTAACAGCAGGTGCAGACTGTACAAACTACAAACCCAAGTTCCTAAGGACCCATAGAATTACCATTTTCCTTTAGTGTTCTGTTGATTCAGACTGAAAGAAAGGAAAAATAGGAAGAGCATACGTGTGTCTTACGACAGATCATTCGCATTAAATATTTTATCTTTACAGAAAAACTAAACAGATGTGTGTACTATCTGCTCTAGCCATTAAAGAACTACTGAATGTTTGCACTCATCGTCATCAAAGTAGCTTGCTTGCGAATTTACACTCGTTTGCTGCACTCATCGTCCGCTCACCACACTAGGCTAGCTGATCATCAAACACTTGACATATATGCAATGTTGCCATTGCCTATACATGGAGTATACTCCCTTATTCAGCAATTCATGAATCACAATGTAACCAACATACATATAGAAAACTCGATCAATTTGAATAAATCAATCAATAGAATCAGTCACATAATTTCAAACTCTTGCATCAACAATGTTACACCACCAGTTTCCAATATTTTGAAGAAAAAAAAAGGAATGGAATACGAAGAAGAAGGAGAAGAAAGAATATGCTTTTTGATCATTAAGACATGTCTATGTGTATGTATATGGAATTAATGAGAAACAGAGAGGCTAATTACTGTCTGTTGCCTGATCCATCGCTCGGTTACTAGTAGAGGCAGTCGTCCAAGGGCCGCGGGAACAGAATCGTCGCCGGCGCCGACGACATTTCCTTCATGCCGAACGCCGGCGAGGTGGTCTCCGCGGCGTCGTCGCAGACCGCCGGCATGTTGAGATCCAGCTCCAGGAGGCTCTTCTCCTTCCCGATGCTCGTCACCACCCCGACCGAGGACGGCACGAGCGGGCGGTGCCTGCGCATGTGCCCGCCGAGCGCCTGCCCGGACGCGAACTCGGCGCCGCAGACGCCGCACTCGTGCGCCCTCCCCTGCCCATGTTGCTTGGACCAGCCGATCGCTGTGGTCATCGTGGCTTCGTGCACTGGCGGCGTCGCCAGGACTGCCGGGATCGCCAGCACCGTCGGATCGGCGGCCGGTGACGGCGGTGTCGGCCTCTTCTCCTCGGCTACGGCCGGCGTCTTCTCGTCGGGCGTGCGTAGGAGGCGGGGCTTCTTGTGGCTGGTGCGGTGGCCGCCGAGCGCCTGGAAGGACGGGAAGCACCTGCCGCACGTCCTGCACTCGTACACGAACTCCCTGGCACCCGCGTCCGCCGGCCGCCTGCTCCGGAACTTGATCTCCTCCTTCACAGCCGCCACCGCCACCGCCACCAGCGAGGATGCCGACGGTCCGCTACGGGTGCCGCGGGCGAGGAGCATAAGGCAGCGTGCCATGTCCTGCTCCTCCTCGGTGGCGCACCCGGACGCGGCCTCCTCGTCCTCGGCGCCGTCTCCTCCTCCTCCACTCCACCCGTCGTCCACCGCAGAGCTCGACGACTCGCCCCCGGCCGCGATCACCACCGCCGGAGGTGGACGTCGCTGCCGCTTGCTGCGCTTGCCCTTGCAGATGAAGTAGACCCGCGCGTGGTCGTGGTCGTGGTCGTGGCCGGCGCCGGCCTCCTCCCCCATCGCGGTCGATCCCGGCACGATCAGCTGAGCGCGTGCGCGTGCGCGTGAGAAACAAGGAGAGTGGGAGGAGAGGAAGGAAATGGTCGAAGTGGTGAGGCGTGTGTGTGTAGTGGTGATGATGAATGATCAAGTGGGAGATTGAGGAGATGTCAACAAGGCCAGGCTAGGCAAAGATAGAAAAGGCTTAGTGATGTGGATGCCTCCCTGTCTGTCAATGTGGCAATAAACTACTACTACCAGTGCTCGTCAATGGCTGGAGCTGGTTCTGTTATTTTGGGACATGTGTAAATCTTAGGACACATCACATGCATGAATGGTTCAAAAAATTAAATGTGGAGTGTATGTCAAGGGCTCTTTGGCACATGGTGTAGTGTTTACACATGGTGTACACTACATACATGATACATGTGTAAATACGAAGAGAAAACATGCTATGACTTACAGGAATGCAAGTGTAAAACAGAGCGAGCGGCGAAAAACGGAAGAAATGTTCTTTTTGGGTCGAAAAGTGGAAAGGAACGCGGAATTTTCGTTGACCCTTACGCGTAGAAAAATGAAATATGTCTATGTATATAAATCTTATAGAACTAATGGCCACTAACTATTTACCATATATTTTAACCAGGCGATGTGATCTTGCGTGTTGTCTCTTCGAGACGTGGTTGCCTCCTGCTTTAGAATACTATTATTGAAAGAGACCCTAGTCGATGTTTTTGTTATTATCTACCGCTTTGGTTATAGAAAATTAGTACCGAATGAAGATTTCCTAAGCTCTACATACGGCTCAATAATTTAGTTCCTGGGTATGTATGTATATGCACGTTGGTTATAAGAAATTAGTACCAAAGGAAATTTGGCATGCCAAAATAGTTTAACCCAAAGACGTGAACAGTCCTCAACGCTATAGAAGTGAAATCCCGCACATTTTCGTTTCCCAAAATCCCTAATTGCAAAGAGCTCGTAATCCTACTTTTCAACTGTTAAAATTAACATATGATTGATTCCACTAACAAGATCACTAGCTAGATGGTATACGCCCACCCCAAATTTGCTTTCTTATCTTTTCTTACACATATGTGTTTGCAAGATAATGACGTGTATAAGTTACGTTGTTGTGATGGTATGCATTAATCGTGTATGTTGAGTATGGTAGTTAGATGTTTTTACGCAATATTTTGTTGTGTTATCTTGAATTGTGATGTGTTCCTTATGTGTAGGGCAATTTGTTGCACAATGCCTCAAGAGTCGATAAGACCCACATGGTAGTGGAATCACCTTTTCACTATTGTCTAATGGACTGCCACATGGTAGTGGCACGACACATTAGCGCATTTATATTCAGACACCATTACATTTTGATCACACATGGAAATTTCAAAATGATGAGCGAAGGTTACCCAATCCAAGGTTCCAACTTACAAGTAGTGCAAATCATGAACATATAGATTGCCATGTTTGACAATATTTACATTCGTATGTCACCAATGACATGATTCTTCCTACCTCGGAATGGAGACTCAAGGTCAACGTATCACTGTTAGATGAAAATTACAATGAATCCATCCCTGGTTTGCCTCCTTTCATAAGTCAAGCAAGGGGAGGTCAAATTTGTTTTCTAAGCTAGTTGGGAATGTAAAATTTTCACTATAATTTTTTCCATAAATTAAAACTTCCACTATAGTCACAACTTACAAAACATGTATACTGATTGTATGTTATAATTTCTATGGAAATTAAATGTGATACTTACTATTAAAAATAAAGTGAAGTTGGATGTTTCAATCTCAAAATGCACAACATCTGGTTGTCTAAAAAAAATTAGGGATGAAATGTTGAAGCAACTAATTCATCCTTGAAGTACGCCAAACATGTACATTTAGGGTTGTCTCAAGAAAATTTAGCATTCCCGTGCACTGTTTGGTTAACATTATCTTATAAGCCCATTATTTTGGCATACAGATTAGGAAAAAGAAGGTGGGAAGTCCTGTTGGAGACTTTGAACTGAAAATGAAGTGCTATTAAGATTCAAAAGGGATCCCTCTTTTGAAAAACGGGACCACTGTTGCTACTCCTTTTATGCCAACTCCTTACTTAGTTTCCAATACCAGGTTAAAAGGGAAGATCATGAAAAAATAATCATTTGCCTCTTGTTCCTTTTTACTTTATTGATCTCTTGCTTCTCTTTAGGTTTTCCCTTTCTACCTTTGGAATGTAAAATAATGTGTGCATTTACAGTGCTAGACAAATCCGAGCGACATGATAGTAAAGTTGCAAATTACTTCGCATAGGAGGAAATTACAGACATTTTGATCCCCTAATCACCCCTTACCTTTCACTATAAGTCAGGTTTTAGCGTTTAGTACAGCCGCCTCCACAACTCTACCACAAGTACAATCTCTGCCCGGCCCCTTTAATTAACAGAATCATCCACACTCCACACTCAACATGTTAATGAGAAATGGTGGTGTTTGATTAGCCTGTTAAACTGCACTTAAAGAAAAAAAATGTGAGGAGTCAGAGGTTGGTTGGATGGCTTGCTTGTGTGTTGAAACCTTGCAGCTAGAGATGTTGCCTTTCCTGTAAGTTGCAGCTATATATACTTTATGTGCGCTTGCAGCAGCTGTTGGTGTGGTGTGTACTGGTAGTAGCCTAGTAGTGGAGATGGTGTAAGCAACTGCTCCACACTCCACAAAAATCTCTCTCTTTACTAATCTCAAACTATCTCTCTCTCTCTCTAGGAGTCTCTCTCTAACTTACCCCTCTCTCTGTGTTTCCTGATATGGATTTTTTGCATGATCTCATTTATGAAGGCCTTGGTCACTAGATTCTCGTCATAATTTCTGTGGAATTCCCGTTGATACTTGGTGGTAGCTAGAGACCTAGAGTGGACAGTATGTATGCATATATGTAGTAGACAGCTCCCACCTTCCATGTCATGGACAGTTTGGCAACATCATGATTTGTGCCCAAACAAACAAGGAAGAGATCTGCATCCATCCATACAAGTCCTTGTACCCATTGGAGCTAGCTAGGAGCTGCTTCTACGGCACCTATTCTAGTTCAGTGTCAAAACAAAATTCCAATGGCAAAGTACGTCATCTGCGCTTGCTCTTTATTATCTTATCTCACCAGTTCTTTTTGCTTGCCATGCACTTCCCATTCCGTCATCACGTACCGCGTAATAATAGTGCATAACAATGCAACAGTCTCACATTATTTATTTTCAGTAACCAGTCCAAATGCCATATCGTTAATCATTCTCATATATGTGGCTGTATGCTTGACTATGTATACATGGTTTACTTTTGTAATTGCACAAACGTACTTGGCAAAAACAGAAGCTGAGTGGAGCCCAGTATAATACAAGATGCATCAGTTGATCATAGTAAAAATATAGAGCCGCCATTCTTGGGTGTGGTTGTCTTCGATCTATCTTTTCTATCTAGCTGATAGATGTTGGACACATTATTAAAAAAAGAAGAGCCGACATTTTTTGCTGGTTACGAAGGATCAATGGTAGACTCCTTTGCGAGGATAACAGAATTTCGCTCCAAACAGGATTCGTACTCTGTTTGCTGGGTGCACCCCTGCAACCCTAACCATTGGGCTACTGCAACATTCTCGTCAGATATCTTTCTATCTAGCTGATAAAAAAAAATAGGAAAAACGATCAATCGCCGTCCGTTGACTTGTGCAGCGCATGGGGAATTACTACAAGGCGTAATCAATCAGACCGACAAGAAGAACTTGTCTTAATGAGACCTACAAGGCGTAATCAATCAGAACAAGACTAGTCGCAGGTTAAGTCACCTGGGGTGTTTTGACTTGGGCAATGTGATTAGCACTAGCCCCATGTTCGCCGCCTGTAGTATGATGGATCGGATCCAAACCTGACTAATCAACCATGATTAGTGGGATCAGACGATGGCTTACGCCGCGTGTCGTGATATCGCAGTAGAGATTGATTCGAATTCAAGTGCTGGGCAGCAATCGCATCCGGCATCAGCACACCACACCTTAGCAGCCATCTTAATGCCATGATCGGCAACCTATTATCGTAAAAAGCAGCCGTCGATGGCGGCGTTCTTCCTGTTGAAATCATGATCCTCCGATCCGTATGTAGGCCGGTTGAGATTGCTGTTTGTTCCAGGGAAATTAGAAGCTGGTCAAGTTCACGTTGCGCGGTGTTGGACAGTGTTAGCATCAGTTTTATGTCCTAGTGAGTGCCCTTCAGTTTCTTCGTACCCACTGTGCAGGTTTGATCGATGCATGCCAAGGAGTGGAGAATGGGGTACATGCAGTAGAGAACTGAACCCGTTTTTCGCTGACCAGTGATTGGAGGCTGAATCCGCTGCTTAAATGTGTAACAGCATGAAGGAGTAGTTGTGAATGACAAGGTGAGAAAAAAGCGAGACTAACAAATTTAAAAATAAACAATAGAAGGAATGTTTGATTTGCAGACCAACAAGGCAAGCCGCTAGCCCGCTAATGTTCAGACTCACCGGTCCTGAACTCCTGATTGGTTACAATTTTTTCAGCTAGAGGTTCAGTCATCTGTCTGCTCTATGCGGTATGGCCAACCTGATCCCAGTCTGTTTGATGCCGAGAAGGCCATTAAGAAGAGCTCCACTTAGAGGCCTGCGTGCTGCTCTGAACGAGGCCTCCAACATGCTGTCTGTAAACTGATTGTGCAGGCATGGTTTCAGCCGTGTCATTCGTTCAAAGAGATTGTAATACAGTCGCGCTGGGGTAGAGGGAACTGTGTAGGTCTTTGCTACTACTAGCGTGTAGCTGACCAGATTAGCCCCATTGTCCTGGACGACTGTAACTATCTTTTGAAGCAATGGAATATCTTCTAACGTCAGGGAAAAAATGGTCAAACGACTCAAACCGCCACGAGCAATTAAACCAGACAAAGGATATATTCTCACTCCATGCATAGCTAGTCCATGGATTTTTATTAACATATGTTTGATCTTTAGAGTCATGTGCCGTCAAGCTAGAGGGAAGCACTGCTCTGTCATTACAATCTTCCTTGTTTGTGTGCCTACGACAGTTAATTCAAGGTCTCCAAAGTATCCACCTTGACAGTCTACGAGGAGATTTTCAAACAACCACCGGCTAATTTTTGCTGATTGGAGGCTGAACTGCTGCTTAAATGTGTATCAGCATGAAAATAAACTAGCTGTGAATGGTGAGGTGAGAAATAAGCGAGAGTAACAAATCATAAAATACACGAGAAGGAATGCTGGATTTGTAGGTCAACAAGTCAAACCGCCAAGAATAGTTAAACCAGACAAAGAAGGATATATTCTCACTCCATGCATAGCTGGTCTAGTGAGTCATCAACTGAATCCACATCCAAGAGTATATCTCCATATCCATCACCAATATGACTCACCAAGCCTGTGGCCAATAGTACACTCCGAACACAAATCAACACCATCACTCCCTCCACACCCCACCAATCCATCACAACTTCATCTAAAAGCCACTGAAAAATATTCATGCGTGTATGGCTTCCCTTCTAGCTACGATCACTCAAAAAACACAACACATCACCTAGAAATTTCCACAAATAAAAGTACTAATTGGAAAATACAACTAGCTTAGATTATCTTTATCTGGTTATATTTACATTGGACCAGGGGCAGGATTCAAGTAGGAGCATTACATTTGAGTTTTACATGCAGCCTGGCACCTACTCTAACTATATAGAACCCCAATTAGTAAGCTTAGCGCTACTGCTGTGCTCCAAACCTAACCATCCTTAATCATAGCCCTTCTAATTTTGCTACTCAGAGATATACACAATTCATATGCTACATATGATAGACTAGAATGCGTTGTGTGCCCCGAGATCGCTGTCACAATTGCTCAGCCCTTCTTCGCATCCGAGCCCCCCAGGATAGGTTCTCCTCAGAACCCTTCCCGTGCTCCTCTTCTTCAGCTCAGAGATCTGGCCTTCCCAAGATGTCCTCCATCCAGACTTCTCTTCCATCTCCTGTTGTATGGTTCACACAGACAGTAAGTTAGCGAGGAAACAAATCAAGCTCTACAAAGTCATAACTTACAAAAGAGTAAAACAAACAATGGTGGACAAGTGCCATTGACAACATCATGATAAAATGTATAAAATAAGATATCACCAGACATAGCTCACTCCTGCAATTTTCATCCATACATGTAAGGGCGTAAGGTAGCAACCTCTAAATTACTGCCCACATGATCTTATTCATGGGGTACATGAAAATGACTCATCCTTATCCTTAAGAATAATACTGCTCAATCACCCACATGATTATGTACGCATATATATATTAATTCACAGGAATTCATATCCGTGAATAACTGAATATGTCTCAGAAGGGATTGTTTTGTGTTATGTTATCAACAAAAATAAGGATAATTTTTTGCATTGCCTATTGTGTGTGTTTGTCAGCAAAAGGTGATGTCTCAAGCTTATGGATAGTCTTGAAGTACTCAACATTTGGTCCTAAGCATCAAGATACAGTTTTTTTTTTAATTAATCAAGATACAGTATTTGTTCCCTGTCATCGGATAGTTTGATACTTCTGAGTTAATCATCAATCAGCCATGTGTGCTAAATCAGTCTCGATCGCACATAAATGATATGCTAAATTACAAGTGTCTGAATTGAACTGAATAGGCCACCATAGAGTTTCAGGGGTTATTGAAGAGGAATCTTGTTACAGCTAAAGGGGGAAAAGAGATAGAGTGGAGTTGGACCTGGTGGTAGAAGGCGGAATTGGAGGCGTGGCGGCGCGACGCCGGGTCGAAGGCGAGCCGGCAGACGCCGCGGGCGAGCGCCTGGTCGTAGCTGCTGCGTCGGCCGGGGTCGGAGAGCGTCTCGTAGGCCTCCTGGACCTGGATGAAGCGGCGGGTGTGCTCCTTGGCGGCGCCCGGCGGGGAGACGTCCGGGTGGTACTTGCGCGCCATCCGCCGGTACGCCGCCCGCACGTCCTCGAAGCTGCTCCCCTCCGCCGAGATCCCCAGCAGCTCGTAGAACGTCGCCGCCGTTCCTCCGGCCGCCGACGCCGCCCGCGCGCGCAGCGGCGCGCGGCGGGGTGGGGGGCGGACGGCGAAGGCGGCCGCGAAGGAGGTGGCGAGGTGGGGCATGTCGGCACTTGGATTGGATCGATCTCCAGCTGCTCGCTGTGGTCTGCTTAGCCTCTGCACTGGCTGGTTGTAGTAGACTGTAGACGTAAAGCTTCCATTTTTAATCTATCTGAAGCCAACCAAATTCATGTGTTCTGCATTTCTTGTTCGATGTGAAAACACAGAAAAAATATGGTCATCGTCCATTTTCTTGCACACAAATAGGCTTGGACTCTTGTGACTGAATAAGACTTGCATCCATAAATCATAGTATCACTTAAATAAAACCTCAGAAAAAGAGACGTACACTCCGGGGTTCATTGACAAAACTGCTTCCGTTTATTGTTGCCATCGTCTTGGACATGCTTTGTTGGTGAGGCCAAGTTCCTCCCCGTCTGGTATTATACATCAACCACACAACCTCGTGATGCATAATCATATATGGAACAATATGCAAGCACGTATGCATGCATGGATGCATATTTGAACCGTGCCAACAAACATTCATAGCCGCAAGCCACATCAGTCTGATCTATCGACTATCGAATCAGAAAGTATCATATATAAATGGATTCGATAAGATGTCGACATGTTGTTAGTGTACGCGCATCTTCATTCTTAAAGTTAATCATGACAAATTGATAGTTTTGAGCCATTCGGGGAACGCTCACGCTAACCCGTTTCTCACCGGAAGGTATCCGGAGACGACGGAGATGAGGCACACACAATCGACTTAATAGGCATGGCCAATACTTCACCGCACACATGGACAACACGCTTGGTTGCGACCATCGACACTACCCAAACTACCTATGGACCTATAACAAGAAGGCGCGTCTAACTAATAAGTGACCAAATCAACGCTAACTTAATGTTATCTTTAAGACACATGCATGATTTGGTATGTTCTGAATCATGGTCTCGATCCCCATTCCTATGCATATTAAATTTACATCCAATCCATTAAAATATACATACTAATGTGTTGATAAATTATATGGAATGCTGCACTTTCTGGGTGAAAAATATACACCCTCAGTCCTCCGACGATCAACAATGTAATTACTGCATGAACTGCACATATAAACCACATTCCATGAAGGTTATCATCATCCATACATCCTACTGAAGTGCTAATGACACACTCAAATTACATCAGTGCATGCTTAGCATCCCCTACACTTCAGTTCGTACCAAAGACTACTTCCGATGTGAAAATTTTCCATCCACTTATCTACATGCCTCGACTAATATTGAAATTGCAACTGCCTGACCGTGACATGTAATTTCCATCTAGTTTATGCAAAAAATGAACAAAAAACATCTGTGTACCCTACGCATGCAGTTCATATTGCTAGAGAACCTACATCCGCATATGCGATCGCTCGAGGGGACAGACATTGCATTCAACCACAGCTACAACAATTACCCCACACCGAAAGAACGACCATCATGACCACTATAAGAAGACAATGACTTGCATTCCTCGCAGCAAGCAGAGGTCATACCTTCAAGCGACAACATCTTGGCAACTGCCTTCCTTAACCAAAGGAGCGCTGCTTCTGGGTCAACCTCTTTGGAGCTCATGAAGATTATTATGTTGTCAGGATTATTGAAGAGATCAAGTGCTGGAGCCTTCTCCTGATTGGCATCTCAATCTTCATCATTGCCGAGACGCATCTCTTGATGGAGTAGTCTCCTGCTCGAGACTCATCACTTTTGGAGCGCTTGGCACGGTTGGCTAGGTCAGAGCCCAAGGCATCGATGGATCGCTTCCCCGAGTTCGTCCCCTTGGAGCGCTTGGCACGGTTGGTTGGGTCGGAGCCCAAGGCATCGATGGATTTCTTCCCCGAGTTTGTCCCCTTCTGTGGAGGACCACGGCAGGGGAGGATGCCAGGTGGAGGCGGAGCGCGAGGGGAGCGATACACCCGGCAGAGCACCAGGTACTCATCTACCGCCGCCGGGTGGAGAGAATATTCATCTAGTATCCACCCGTAGCGGGTTTTGGATCCGGTGGCGACAAATGGAAAAGTGCGCCTATGCCTCAGGAGGAGGTCCGTCACGGCGTCCCGTACCTTGATCACGCCCCTCTCTCCCTGCCATGTCCCACACCCTTCGATCTGTCGCTTCATACGACCAGCATTGGACCCTTATGATAGATACGGTCTTATCGAATATATTTTATATACTAAAATTTTATACCTCAAACTAATTTGTAGCATGATACGGTCTTATCGAGTATAATTTTATATTACTTATTTGACATAGTTAACTACACAATAAAGTGATGAATATTACTTAGCTTTGTTTGTGATATGTATAGTTGTAATGTATATGAAAATATACTTATGCACCTTGTTTCTGGATTAAGATAAATGTTCTGCAAGTAATTTTCATATGTTGTCGGTTGCGTTGTACTATATTTAAAGCTGATTTGTAACACTATTTCCTCCTTAAAGTTTATTTTCACAATGCGTAAACTATATATTGTCAGTATACATATTTATGGCCCAGATCCCTAAGTCATATTGGTAAAAAATATCTTAACATTGATTTTGATATATGATTAGTTAAGTATGTACACATATAGAAATTTCCAGAGCGTAAATTGAATTATTAGCAAGATTTGTATTGGTTTTTCATGGTAACATATGTCTTGAGTATTATTATCGATTCGGTACAAGTTGAAAACGTGTGTATGTTTTCTACTTTGTATATAATAGTATCGCTAATAGTAATAACTGATTAATAAGAGTAATAATGGATTATACTATATTTTTCTTGCATAAGTATTGATTATTTGAAATGATCGCATGCAATACTATCACCTGCCATAAACAAGTGCTCCTAATAGTTTTTTCTGAAATAAAAGTCTATGCACAAATTTAACTATGTCAATCTAGTTAATATTTTTTTAGCAAACCTTATATGATTTGTATAAGTCCAACTAAACTCACTGATGTCGATTAGGTTGTTTTTTCCTACATATGTGGTACCCTCTACTTGCTTCTAAAAATTGAGTTTTTTTTTACTTTTTAGATATTCAATAGTATCTTGACGTAATTGATAATAGTATGATAATTAGTAATACGCTATTCTATTGGGGACAGGCTCGGGGTCGCCCTTGAATGGTACCTTAATAGCGGAATGCTAAGCCCATGACATTGTGTGAATAATTGTAAGGTTTTAGCTAGCACTCATTATGCTATGTTGATGAGGCCAAGACATGCTTTGTTGATGAGGCCAAGTGCCTCCCTATCTAGAATTGTATATCAACCACACAACCTCGTGATGCATAATCATATATGAATACACAAGCATGTATGCATGGATGCATATCTGGACCGTGTCAACAAACATTCATAGCCACAAGCCACAAAAGTCTGATCAATCATATCAGAAAGTATCATATGTAAATGAATTCGATAAGATGTCGACATGCTGTTAGTGTACACACATCTTCATTCTTAAAGTTAATCCTACCAAACTGATACTTTTGGAGCCGTTTGGGGAACGCTCTCGCCAACCCATTTCGCGCCGGAAGGTACCTGGAGACGAAGGAGATGAGGCACACGGGATCGACGTCTCTAGATAATAGGCAAGGCCGATACTTCACCAGACACATGGGTAACGCATTTGGCTGCAATGTTAGTGAGGAATAGTGATGAGGACATGACAGCCATCGACACTACCCAACTATTGATAAACCTATAACCAGAAGCCATGTCAAACTAATAAGTGACCAAATCAACGCTAACTTAATGTTATTTTAAGACGCATGCATGATTTGGGTTTGTTCTGAATCATGGTTAGTTATTTGGAACTAGAAGTAGAGGGCGCGCTTTGCTGCGCCTGTTTCAGCTCTTTGCGTTTTTTTTCATTGTTGATTGATTTAGGCTTTCCAATGGGTGCTATTGTAGGGCTTTTTCCTTTACCAAATGATTTCAGGTTCCAACGTGCGGGGTGTAGTGCCACAATTTATTTTATTTGCATCATAGTTTAATGTTCTATTAATGATGATGCATTAGCAACCAGTTCTAAGAAGTAAACGACTTACAAAGTCATCGTCACCGATCATCATAGTATATGAAGACTATTTCATTCATCAATTTTATGCTTGAAAAATATACACGAAAAATGTTACAATAGGTATTCAGTGAAATGCTTACACTTACAAAACAACCAGAAAGGTGAAATGTTAGTACTACGGAGAAGAAGACGATTCATACAAAATAGCACATGTCAAGGATGCATTTCCTAGCGTGGCCTTTAGCGAACTTTTGAATGATGGTTAACCTTTTCATTCATGAAGCATCAATTTGCTTCTACATTTATTCATGGGCAGATTCCCTCACTTTCTTTCCTTTATCTGGTTTTTCCTTCATCAAGTTTGGCCCCCTGTTAGGCGATTTCAGTTTATCACTGCTCGAACTCCAGGGAATGACTGACATATGATGCATCATGTAGATTACATTCCTTCCATTTGAAACATCGAAAATTGAAAAAAAAAACGTAAGGACTCAGATCGGAACTCCATAAGAAAGAAAGATATACAGTACCTTGATTGTTGAGAATAGCTGAAAGAGCAAAGCAGTCCGTAAATTTGAGGAGTTAGATGAGCCTTTTACAATCAATTGCAAACAAACCAAATTCCTGCCGTGGTTGATTTCACAACTCTTGCATATATACAAGAGACTACAGAGGGCTGTCTCCCTTGTTTTCAACTCAAAATTTCGTTAGTTTAGTCATAATGCGTGGCCCAAAAACTACGTCAGATGTAATTTTCCTCTTCACACAAAATATGCTACCGCCGTGAACACAAAAACATCAACAGATGAAATATCTTGAGTAATATCACATTGAAATTCCCTTTTCTTCGTATCTGTATCACTTTCTATCTCACTCACTGACCCAACTCCCTCTCTGCAATTAACAAACAACAACAACACCAAACACACTATCCATCAACACAAGCAACACAACACTCTTCCCAATAAACATCATCTCTCTCACAAACGCTCATCGATAGAAACAAACAGCACGCCTCATCTATCTCACTTCCTCTCAACAACAAGCAGCACCATAAAAGTAGCAGACACCCCCATCAGTTCATCTCACTTCGTCTTAGCAACCAGCTGCCAGCAGAAGCAGAAGCACCACACATCTCCTAGTCAGCAACGACAAGAACTCAGTGGTCAAACAGCGATGGTGCCCTCTTCTCTCCCCCAGCACCTCTCCCTCCTTGCACCGCCCAACGGAAAAATATGAAGCATCAAACTTCATTCACTTTGGTTCCAAAATATGAAGTTTGAGCTACCCACGCTCGTCTACAATAGATTTATAAAAATATTGAAGCTACTTCAAAACGTGGCTATCACACAACTGAAAGAGCATTAAAGGGAAACCTGTACTCCTATAATGCAAGCTAGTTTAAATGACAACACACAATATTACTTCATCACATCTCCAGAGGATGCACACGAAAATATTCTTAAAATTTAGGTCAGAATTGAAAATGTAAGCTGCTTTTAGCTGATAGTTTTAGCTTTAGTGTTCTTCCAAGAGGCGACAAATACCTCATAGCCAGGAACTGAGATAGTTAGAGGATTTGTAAACGTCGCATACACTTCAAGTTTGGCCCTGCTAAAAACACTAGTATTTTCAAAGGTAGCTAAACGGAAATCAGAAACAAAGAATGATACTACCCAGCTGAAACAGTTAATTTGGACTCTGGAGGGTAGGTTGGTTCAGCACTAAATTAGGCGTGCTGCTATATAAATTGCTCAGTACAAATAATCACTGGATTATGAGGCTAGTTGGGAAACACTCTTCAACTCGGTAACTATCGTAGACAGCGAAACTGAAGGGAAATACATTAATCAACACAATAAAAACTAAGAAACGTAGTAACTAAGCTGTTGACCTGAGAAGTATAGTGAAGATGCAATTTCATACCATATATGAATTTATTTGCAGCAACTATCAACACCATGTGTTAATATTAAAATAAAGTAAATATAATTTTAATCTAAGGTACACTTTCTCATTCAATTTTGGAGTCTCCTCCAAGAAATCAATCACATTTCAGGGGCATTTAACGATACTGCATATCCAATTTAACAAAGAGTTGGGAAGCGACTACATGTAGGCCAACTAAGAAGTGTACACAACTAATTTGTAATAAGAACGGTGTTACAATTTATAAAATAAACATTACTAAGCCTACTATGGCCAAATAGACATACATAATTTTCATGGCTGCTCAGAGTTGCAGCTTAACTTGAGCATTTGGGTATGCTTTCTACAGTGTGGTACACATGGATTTTGAGTAAGTACATGGCCGTGACATGGTACTGCAACCTTTTTTAGTTGGAAATGCAACCCTACAAAAGTTATAGGCAAGTTAGAACAACTGATGATTCGTTCACTCTATGCAACCAAGTCAGTTCACAAAACTGAGCTGAAAGTGTAGAGAAGCAGCACATACCAGCGGAGGCAACACTTTCTCAGCTACTCGCCGGGGAACAGAGATCCACCATGCGTACTGTAGTCGCTTGCAGCTAATGTTTTGTAAAAGTAATTTGTTGGCTGTTGTTTGCAGTACCCAATTCAGCAGGTAGATAAAGTTACTCTCTTGGATACCAAGTGAATGAAATTTCCACATGTCACAGGGCAAATATGATTTACCAGGTTAAGTGGTTGTAACGTTATATGCGCATAGACCCTCATCCGTTTCTGCATCAGCTTGAAGGTAATAACACAAATAATGAAACAGAAAGATAGCAGTCAGATCACTTAGCTTTTGAAAAATGTGCTCCAAATCTCCATACTAACATGCATAGTCACATTATGCAGTTGGCATGTAAGATTGGAGGCAAGATAGTTGGGGATCCGGGACTCAATTTCTTTATCTGTCAACGCAGCTACCTGAGACAGAAATTGACCCAGTAAATCTACGTTACTAAAGGAAGCAAACCATTTTAGACATAATTAAGCCAGATTTCTCTCTGGCGACCCAAAATACCACAATATATAAGATTCAGGATCATGCAAAGCTCCTGGTGCTGGAGCAGAATTACCTTAACCTGCTCGCTGTGACCTTGTGGGAAATACACTACCCTGCTACCGATTGCGGGCAAGGAAACAAGCAGGCCAACATAGGCATGCCATAGTTCTGATTTCTGAATCACGCAGTTGTGCTCTTCAACACCTGTAATGACAGAAGACTTGTCAGTTTTGTATTCTAGTTAATATTGGTAGCTCTATGGACTGTAACAACTCTGAACATCCCAACAGTGTTGGCCTACGTTTATTATTTTTCATCTTCCTGGAAAACAAGCAATTATTCGGGTGAAAATACACACCTTGCAGGAAAAAAGCTTTTGTTTTACCAAATTAAGACACAGGGCAAGAAAATTGGATGGGAAAAGAGGAGAGATTACAGAACTAAAATTGCCTTTAAATTGTTGTTGAACTGAAATCTCTTGGGCATATAAGAACCCTCAAACCACTCACACGCACACAAGAAGCATTCTCACGTGGATTGCAACCTTCCCCTAATAAATCCAAATATTACCCAGATTAAATTTGACGCATTGGGCTATGGCCCGATCACGGATGCACATGTGCCTGATCACAACCTTAAGAGTTGCATCTCTTATCTAGTAATAGTTCACGTAAACTAACTTCAGCAGAACATCCGGGCAATCAGGTTTGAGCACAACTCACTTTAGTTTCAGCAATACATCAGTACAGTCTAGCAGTTCCTGTATATAGGTATAGTAGTACCGCACAACAAGATCTGGCAAATCATGTACTCCCTCCGTCCACTAATAACTGTCTCAAGTTTGCCAAAAAATGGATGTATCTAGACATGAAACATGTATGGATACATCCACTTTTTGACAAACTTGAGACACTTATTAGTGGACGGAGGGAGTATTTATGAGAAGGCGAGGTAGGGAAGCAGCCAAGAGACGGGTAGTTGATGCTAAACAAACGAATGTCATCCACCAGAGAAGACAGGGAAAACGAATCCATAGCAACAAGAGAAGACAAGGAAAATGAATCCGACCCGCTGCCGAGTTCTGCGGCGACCCACCGAGCAGCAAAACCACCAACCCCTCAGCCCCATACCTCCGCCGCAGGGGCGGCCATGGCTGAAATCGTGCCGGGATCGATCCCCCTCCGCCCCATATCTCACCGACCATGATTCCTAGTCCCTTCACCTAGTCTTTCCCCATCTGCCCCGTCTCTCTGCTCCGACCCTTCTCTCTGCCGTGTCTCTCCCCAAACGGCGCGGCGACGTTGGATTCAGCGCCTCGTTCCAGTTGTTCTCGACAGCCGGCCTTCTCTCCTCTCGACGACCAGCAGCTAATGGGCAGGGAGAAATATACACACCTAGATCGGCGGCGAGCAAGGGCAAGCATGGTAGGCGGGGCGGTGAGCAGGGACGCGGGAGGGAAGGCTCCAGAGAGAGGACTGGTCGACGGAAGATGGAGGAGCTAGCGGTGGCGGCTGAGATGAAAACGTGTGAAGAGGTAGCGAGAGAAAAGGATAGGTCGGTTTGACCCCATTGTGTGTCGCTGTTTAATTGGACGACAGACGTGGGTCCAAAAGAAATATGTAACGCTGGACGCACCACAAGCCTGCAATTCTAGTGGGGTTGTATGTTGTTTTTAGAAAAAAAAGGGCACCCCTAGTTCCATTCAAACGAACGAAACCACAAGTCTTTACAAGTGTTCAGAATATTACAGCACGCGAGACCAGCAAACACACAGGCCTAGCAGATGCAAAGCATCAAAACCATCTAAAACTTATGTTCGCATTACAACACCACCAAAGACCCCAGCAGCTACAACAAAGGCATGCAAAGAAGCTGCAGACTAAACCAACTTCCGCACCACTTTCCAGTGGTTCCCCTCTTCAATCAACACCAGCGACGCCTTCTCCAGGGTCTTCGACAGCACTCGAGTAGTGGCCTCCCAGTCTTCATCAATGGTGTACGCTTTCCTTTTTGATCCTGAGAGCAGCACCGGATTCCTCAGTCTGAATCTCGCCAGATCAGCGGGGGAGGGCTTTGAGCAAGCTCCCTCAGATGCTCCACCAGCGAATTCAGTTGAGCCTTTGCAGCGCCTGAGAGCAAAACCATCCACTGGGAAAGTGAAGAGGCAAGTTTTCTCCACAGAACCTGCATACCAGTCCACGAAATACGATTAAAGCATATATCATTTTTATGTTTCCACAACACCCACATAACGGCTGCATGGATCACATTCCTAGCTGCATGCTTTAATTCGCTAAGCCATAGACTGGCAATTTTCTCATAAGTAACAGGGGAACAAGATAGGTTTGTCCACCTGCCAACCTCTGCCGAAACCTAAGAAGCAACCACACATTCAAAGAGAAGATGGTTACAAGATTCAGTTTCAGAACAGAACACGCATGTTAGATCATCTACATGCTGTCTTTTCGCTAGATTATCTCTAGTAAGAATCTTATTATGAGAAACTAACCAGAGGAAAAAATGGATTCTTGGTGGTACTTTAATTTTCCAGAGAGTAGGAATAAATTTCGGAGCAATCCCCCTAAAGTTAACCACCGCATAAAGAGAGCTCACAGAGTAAACCCCTTTCGAATCTAGTTTCCAGAGGATAGCATCATCCTCATCATTAAGATTGAGAGAACTAGCTATTTGTAAGATATCATACCACCGAAGCATCAAACGCTCATCAAAACATCACCTAAAGGTCAGTTTCAACTGAACTCCATCCCAAGCGTCAACTATGGTGGTGGTTTGCTCATTAGAAATCACATAAATTTCCCAATATTGGATTGCAAGGCTAGAGCCTCCGAACCAATGATCCTCCCAAAACTTTATTTTCTTCCCATTACCAACCTGCCACTGGTATCCCAGTTTGGCAGCATTAGCAGCCCATAGAACTCCTTTCCAAAATGGAGAGGCACCCAGGACAGAGCAGGAAAAAAGATTCAGGTTGTTGACATCATACTTATGATCAATAATTTGTTTCCAGAGCTTGTTCTCATCTAGATGGTATTTTTTAATCCAAGAGGCTAATAGGCAAAGATTCATTTCCACTAAATTGGGAATTCCTAACCCACCAAACTCTTTTTTTTTAGCAACAAGCCCCCAATTCGCCAAGTGGTACTTAAAATGCCCCTCATAATCGTCCCAAAGGCAATGAGCCATCTGCGAATTAATAAGGGCTATGGCCCATTTTGGAAACTTAATAACACTGAGCAGATAAAGTGGGATACTAGCAAGAACGCTTCTTACTAGTTCTAACTTTGTTGCATGAGACATAAGCCGCCCCCTCCATCCTCCAGCCTTTTTGATAAGTTTATCTATAACCGGTTGGAGGTCCTCTTTCTTTAGTTTTTTATAATGCAGAGGAACCCCCAGATACTTCAGGGGAAACTCACCTAGTCTACAACTAAGAATTTGTGCAAATATCTGCGCTTCTTCCTCTGAGACATTAATAGAGACTAAGTCACACTTGTGAAAATTAATTCTCATGCCAGATATTTGCTCAAAACAAGAGAGTAACCATTTAAGGTTTAAAGCACATGCTCTCTCTTTTTGAAGGAAAAGAAGACTATCGTCGGCATACTGCATGCTGATGACACCAGACCTATTAAAACCATGTAACAGTCCTATAATCAGATTGTTATTGGCCGCTCTAATAAGCATTTTCGTGAACACATCAGCCGTGAGATTGAAAAGGAGGGAGAAATAGGATCACCCTGCCTAACACCTCTACCTGCTATGTAAAAATCACTGTTAACATCATTGAGTCTAACTCCAAAAGAGCCATACTCAAGCGGAGAGTTAGCAAGAAGAATAAACTTATCACTAAAACCTCTAGAAGACAGCATCTTTAATAAGAATGATCTGTCGACCCTATCGTAAGCTTTTTCATAATCCAGTTTAAAAATAAAACCAGATTGGTCACTATGGGCTACATCATGAATAATTTCATGTGCAGCAACAACACTTTCCAAAATAAACCTGCCTCTAATAAAAGATGTACGATTTGGAGAGATTAAGTCTTCACAAATCTGACAGAGTCTATTAGTTGCACATCTAGAAAAGATCTTAAAGCTACAGTTGATCAAGGCATCGGCCTGAATTTCTGTATATGTACAGCATCAGGCTCTTTTGGAATAAGAGTCAGTAGACAAAAATTCAGTCTAAAGAGGTCTAATGACCTTTTATTCCAAGCAACAAAAAGATTGAACAGGTCATCTTTAACTAAGTCCCAAAATTGCTGGTAAAACAAGAAAGGCAAGCCATCACGGCCTGGAGCGCCTTCGGCCTTCGGCATAAGAACCAAAGACAGCCTCCTTGACTTCCTGTAAAGTAAAATCAGCATCGAGGAGCTCGTTCTGTTCATTAGTCACTTTGTCACCAACATCCCAAAAGTCATCCGCAAGATCTACATTGATTTTTTGTTCGGAACCAAATAAGTCACGATAAAAATCAGTAGCAATCTTGAGCATACCTTCAGTATCTTCCACTGGACCAGAAGGTCCATGCAGCATAGCGATGTTTTTCTTCCTCCTTCTCCGATTAGCTTGAGCATGGAAGTACGCCGTGTTGCGATCACCTTCTAGAACCTGCCTTTCCCTAGACCTCTGTCTAGCTTTTATTTCTTCATTCTTCCAGATACCTGTCAGCTCATCAGAAATAGATTTCATCCGAGCTTTAGAATTCGGAGATAAAACCTGAGTTTCAGAAATAATGTCTAACTGATCAAATTCAGCAATAAGTTGTTGTTTCTTTTTAAATTGAGCAGATTCGACATTAGCACACCACCCTTTCGTATATCTCCTGAGGTTTCTAACTTTAAACTACCAAATATCAAGAGGATTGTATGTTGTAGAGATATGAGGCTAGTTTCCGTGATTTTTTTTGTACCCAATCACTTGCCATATTTTCCCACCCAAATGATGAAAAACTAAAGGATAGAAGCATCAAAGTAAATAACGGGTGTACATGTTTATACATCGAGTTGAAAAACATGAACATAAGAATTAATTATATAGAGAAATTGTAGTATAAGCATCAAAGTAAATAACGGGTTTTTGTGCTATGTTTTCTGAAACTTTCAGGTCGTTCTGTCCTTCCTTTTGCTGCCTACCAGCATTCTGTAAACTTTGGCCTTCGGGCCTTACTCCTTTTCTTCTAATCAAATACATGCAGATCTCTTGCATGGTTTAAGTAACAGAAATTGCAGTATGGCGAGTGTTAGAAACCACATATAAACATGCTTGCAACTTTGATATCTGAAATTGTTACTTTGTTGTAAACTTGTAATGTACCGAGTAACTGGATATGGGGTTACATAATGTAAATACGGGAGGGACTAGCTGCCGGGAAATGAATACAATTCAGGGTTTTTTGTGAAATAATAACACGAATCTTGGAGCTAGAATCGGGTTTTCGTCGTCCTCAACGTCGAGTCATCGACCCGTACGAATCGGATCTGAACACGTGTTTGCATGCCAAATACTGGACACATATTTGTGATCTAGCCAAGATCGTAGGATAAAGTCTTGTTGTCTCGTTCGATTGATTGAGGAACTCAGATCGTACGTGATGAAGGCCGCCGGACGTAGGCGGCGGAAGGACCGCCTGAGCAAGCTCAATGACGTCACGCTGGGACGCATCCTATCCTTCCTCCCCGCCAAGGACGCCGCGCGGGCGTCGGCGCTGTCGAGCCGGTGGTGCGACGCCTTCGGTCTCGTCGACGCCGTGTCTCTGGAGGAGCCGAAGAGCCCTATAATGGACTACGACTACGAAGACCACAACTGCGGCTGCCCCTACTGCACCTACAGCTTCGCCGACGACGACCACCCGACGCCGTCATTCACCAGCACCGTCACCGCCGCCCTCTTCTCCCGCCACCGCGCGCCCACGCCGCCACCGCCGCTGCGCTCGCTCCGCGTCGTCATGGACCATTACAGCCGCGAGGACGCCTACACGGTGGACAACTGGGTGTCCTACGCCCTCAAGCACGCCGCCCCTGCACCTGCCGGGCTCGAGCTCGACCTCCACCTCCGCCGTGTGCCCATCTGCGTCCGCCATACACCATCCGCGCCGCCGGTAGTCGTAAACGCCGCCGGTCCACCTACAATGCCGAGCAAGAGGAAGCCAATCGCCAACTGGAGATGTCGAGCTCAAGCTCCGACGACGATTCCGAGCCAGACTCCAGCGACGACTCCGATCATGAACGCCAGAGGTCAAGGTCACACTCGCGAGTCTACACCATCCCGGGGAAGCTCTTTTCTTACGCCACGCTGCGTTCACTCAGCATCGGGCCCTGCAGGCTCTCCACGCCGGCCGCCATCAGCCTGCCGTCACTCGAGACGCTGTTCCTCGTCCGCGTCTCCGACAAAGAGCGGAACATGCAGAAGCTCGTCGAAGCGAGGCCTGCCGCACGGTCACCGCGCTCTACCTCACCGGTAACCAGCGCCTCCGCAGGCTCGCCCTTCGGTGTTGCCACCACCTGACATACGTCGTCGTCGACGACAGGCTCCACTCTCTGGAGTACCGCGGCGCCGTGCCTGACACGTCCCTGCTGGCCTTCCGCCGCGGGAGGGGCCCGAAAATCAGGTCGTGCAAGATCGATATCTGCGGCGAGGAGGTCACGTCGACAGAGGAGCTCGCTAAACTCGGAAAGTTTCTGCAGCTAGTGGCTTCCACCAAGCACCTGCACCTGCAGTCTGCCCGTCTGGGCTGCGGCGTGGAGTACGACGCTCTGGCCACGTCGTTGCCGACGTTCACGCGCCTCCTCCACCTGGAACTGACCGAACGCCTCCCGCACAGGGACGGCGATGCAGCTGTCGCTGCCGTGAGCACGATCATCCACAACACCCCGAGCTTTTTTAGATAAAGGGAGTCTTTATTACTTAAAAAGTTTAATCATTACACCCAGCCTCTGCATAACAAAGATGCACACAGCCGAAACAAGTCTGAAATACGAAAAAAAAATAACAAGGCGAATTACATATCAGAATGAGAATTTATAAAAACGTCTATGGTGGTGGAGGGCCAATCCGCAAATTATGCTGACATCCATGAAGGGATAAAAAGTCTCTCGCCGTATCCTCCAGTCTTGTACGCGCCTCCGTAAACGGGTCTCGATGCCCCACACGTTGCAACTGAGACCACGAACGGAGTGTAGCAGTAGTCCTGTAGATGACCTGCATAAGAGAACAATTTTTATCATTAAAAACCTTGTCATTTCTACATAGCCAAAGCGACCATATTACGGCAAGCGCTGCCAACCTAATAAGTTGTTTGAACCTATTATCCACTCCATTTAGCCAAGTGCCAAAAATATTAGCAATGCTTGTCGGTGGGTAAATAGTAAAACCTATCTGTATGATGGACTATATAGAACTAGCAAATTTGCACTCAAACAACAGATGTTTGATTGTCTCGTCTTTATGAAAGAAGACACACTATTTACTCCCATGTCAATTGCGTTTTGCAAGGTTGTCTTTTGTAAGAATTACTCCTCGACGAAGATACTACGCAAAAACTTTGTTTTTAAGTGGAATTTCCATCTTCCAGATTTTCTTATTATTATTATCTACTGGCACATCCGGCTGAACGAGTGTTGTATACATGGAGTCCGCGGCGTAAATTCCACCGAAACTCATCGGTCCCGTGAGTCAAGTTGACAGTAGCGAGTCGCTGGAGCAACTCATGCCAAGATGCCAACCTGGGTCCAACAAGATCTCTACGGAACGTCACATTGGGATGATTATCGACTAATACTTGAGCAAGCGTATCACTCTTGCGACGTCCTTGGACTATACCATATAACGCTGGATATTGTTCTCGGAGTAGGGTAGTACCCAACCATGTATCCTCCCAGAACCTTATCTCAGACCCATCCTTAATGGAGAAAGAGCCATATGGGAAGAAGAATTTCTTCGTCGCCATTAGGCCCGCCCAAAAATGTGAATCACCTGATTTCCAAGAAACCTGTGATAATGCACTTGAGCCTATGTATTTCTTCCTAAGGAGGGTTTGCCACACCCCCTCTTCCGTCAGCAGTTTAAACAACCACTTACCAAGAAGAGCTCTATTCTTGACCTGAAGATCATGAATCCCAAGACCACCATGGTCCTTAGGGCGGCACACCACATCCCATTTTGCTAGCCGGTATTTATTTTTTTGCTATCTCCTTGCCAGAAGAATCTGGATCGAAAGTAATCCAATCGATGCAAGACTCCTTTTGGTAGTTGAAAGAAAGATATCATATACAACACCATATTAGTTAGGACTGAATTTATGAGCACCAATCTTCCCCCTAAGGATAATAATTTTCCTTTCCAGCTACTTAGACTCTTTTGCAGTCTTTCCTCAACATGTTTCCATTGTGCTATCGTGAGCCTCCTAAACTGAATTGGGATGCCGAGATAGTTAATCGGAAACTGGCCAAGCCCGCAGCCGAATAATTCGGCATATTGGGCAGCCTCCTCTTGGGCGTCGCCAAAACAAAACACTTCACTTTTATGGAAATTAATTTTTAGACCGGAAAGTTGCTCGAACGCTGATAATATTAATTTCAGGTTTCTTGCCTTCTTCATATCATGTTCCATAAAAAGAATTGTATCGTCAGCGTATTGTAGAATGGATAATCCGCCATCCACTAGATGCGGTACCACGCCAACAATTTGCCCATCAGATTTTGCCCGCTCAATGATTATGGCTAACATATCAGCAACTATATTAAACAATATAGGTGATAATGGATCGCCTTGCCGTAATCCCTTTTTCGTCTGGAAGTTTCTACCAATATCGTCATTGACTTTGATGGCGACACTTCCTCAGGAAACGAAATTATGAATCATTGCGCGCCACTCAGCTAAAAAACCTTTCATTCTGAGTGTTTGTTGCAAGAAAGACCACTTGACTTTATCATAAGCCTTTTCAAAGTCAATTTTTAGGATGACTCCATTAAGTTTTTTCCGATGCATCTCATGAACTGTTTCATGTAAAATCACAACTCCATCAAGGATATTGCGACCTCGCATAAACGCCGTCTGAGTGGGTCTCACAACATGATCAGCCACCGAGTTAAGCGTAATAGTAGCGGTTTTAGTGAAGATCTTGAAGCTAACGTTAAGAAGGCAGATAGGTCTATATTGCTGAATCCTTTCTGCTCCATTAACCTTTGGCAACAAGATTATCTCACCGAAATTTAGGCGAAACAACTCAAGATGTCCAGCATGCAAATCCTGAAACATCTCGAGCAATTCCGATTAGATTATGTCCCAGAAAGTTTGATAAAACTCTGCAGAAAAACCATCCGGACCCGGTGCTTTGTTGTGTTCCATTTGGAATACTGCCTTCTTCACCTCCTCCATAGAGAAAGGAGCAGTCAGATGGGCGTTTTCCTGATCGGAAACCTGCGGGATATCATCTGTTTGGGTTTCGTCCAGCGAGAAATTATCTGCATCCGGCTTTCCAAAAAGATTTTTATAGTACTTCGTGATGTAGGATTTCAATTGCTCATGGCCTTCAATCGTGCCCTCTTCCTGGGTTAAGGAATGAATGAGTTTCTTTCTATGTCTTCCATTAGCAAAACTATGAAAGTATCTCGTATTCGCATCTCCTTCCAGAATAAATTGGGCCTTTGATCGTTGGTACCATTTGATCTCCTCTTCACGAAGAAGACCCGCCATCTCGGCATTAGAACGATTTTTTAAATCGATCTCTTGCGATGATAGGGGTCTAACTTCCGCAGCAGCCTCTAGTTCATCTATAATAGATGACAACCGGAGCTTCTCATTTTTTAATTGCCCAACCATATGTCTCGCCCAACCTTTCAGGTGTTTGCGCAATGCGCTTATTTTATTATTCCACCTTTGGATTGGAGTTAGACCAGGAACCGGCCTTTCCCACACCCTCTTTACCATATCGAAAAACCCATCCCTATGCAACCAACCCAATTCAAATTTGAACTGACGTTTTCCCAATGGGTTAGGTTTTCCAGTGGTGAGGAGTATGGGAGCATGATCTGACAATGCCTCTATACGTTCGAGGACCCGTACTGAGACCAGTGGGTATTTAATTTCCCAATCCGAGTCCATCAATACACGGTCCAGCTTCTCGTATGTTGACTCTGGGAGGCTATTAGCCCAAGTAAATTGCCTCCCAACCATCGATACTTCTCTTAGACTAAGGCTGTCAATGACAGCATTGAATAAGAGAGGCCATCTGTTGTCAAATCTGGTTCTACTCTTCTCATGTGGAAATCTTAGCAAGTTAAAATCTCCCCCTATAATTATAGGATATGGGTTATCTTTTGCCAGGTTCACCAACTCTCTGAGGAAAGCAGGTTTATGTTCATCTTGGGCAGCACCATACACAGCGACAAGAGTCCATATGAAGTTCTCAGCCTTGTTACGGATGTGGACTTTAATATGAAAGTCACCTTCTTAACTAGCCAACACATCCATGGTCTCTGTTCTGACGCCTAACAAAATGCCCCCAGACCGACCACGTGGCGGACGAGACCTCCAAGTGAATTCTACTCCACCAGACAAGCGATTTAGTAGACTCGCTGAGTAGTCCCGTTTACCGGTTTCGGAAATTCCCACAAAATCCAATCGATGACCCCGAATAGAATCAGCAATACGAGCATGTTTAGCCAAGTCACGAAGACCTCTGCTGTTCTCGAAAATGCCATTCACCGGGAAACAATTGGGGTGGTGGACAACTTCACCTTTTTTTGTGGCGTTTTATTTTTCTTTTTAAGAGAGTTGGCTTTGGATTTACGGCTAGACGCTTTCAGGTCATATAATGAGCTGAGCGCCGCCTCATCGAAGCCACCTGATGACGTGAAACACACGTTCGTTGGGAGACCCCAAGAGGAAGGTATGATGTAGTCAGCAGCAAGTTTTCCCTCAGAAAGAAACCAAGGTTATCGAACCAGTAGGAGCAGCAACTCTTCAGAAGGTTGTCAACGGCGCCAGAAAAATAGTGTTGTTGATGGGAGTCTGGACTGTTGACGTGGAATCTGCACACAACACAATCAAACTACTTTGCCCCAACGAAACAGTGAGGTTGTCAATCTCACTGGCTTGCTGAAAACAAATGATTAAACGTATGGTGTGGAAAATGAGTATTAAATTGCAGAGAATGAAAAAGGAACAGTTTGCAGTTTGTGGTTGTTTAATCAGTGTAAAAGAATGGACCGGGGTCCACAGTTCACTAGTGGTGTCTCTCCATAAAAGATAACTAACATGTTGGGTGAACAATTACAGCTGGGCAATTGACGAATAGTGAGCGCATGACAATGCATATACATGACATGTTGACTACTATGATATTTAATTGGGCATTACGACATAATACATAGATCGTTATCCGAGTCCCCATTGGTATTAAGTTGCAAGCAACGGATAATTGCATTAAGTAAAGTGCTTAATGTAAACAAACACATATGCCCGTGGACATAGCATCGTTAGGTTATCCCTAGTGGCAACATCACATACACAACCTTAGAACTTTCTGTCACTGTCCCAGGTTAAACGGAGACATGAACCCACTATCTAGCATAAATACTCTCTCTTGGAGTTACAAGCATCTACTTGGCCAAAGCATCTACGAGTAACGGAAAGCATGCAAGATCTTAAATAACATATAAGATAGATTGATAATCAACTTGACATAATATTCAATATTCATCGGATCGCAGCAAACACAACATGTAGCATTACAATAATATGATCTTGATCATGTAGGGCAGCTCACAAGATCTAAACATGATGGCACAAAGTGGAGAGACAACCATCTAGGTACTGCTATGGACCGTAGTCAAAGATGAACTACTCACGCATCACTCCGGAGGCAGGCATGGCGATGTTGTCGTGGTGGGATCACGGCAGATGCCATAGGTATGGCTAAGATGGGGCCGAATGGTCGTTGGGGGAATCCGGGGAGGGTTTATGCACTCAAGAAGTGCACAAGCAAGAACACGCAAGAAACCGCAAGAACCCGAACGAGAGAACAAGAAACCAAGAACACAAAGCACACCACGATGTACCCTGCTTCGGGGCCCTCTTGCGGAGGTAACACCCCTACTGCAGCACTATCCTACTCAGTGTATAGCTCAAAGTGACAAGTACAAGCTGCTCCTCAAGCTGTATGATGATACAATGGTGAGAACTTGAGGTAAAAGATGGAGCTACACGGGAGGAAGAAGGCACTCCGAGCTATATCCGAGGTGTTTCCGGGGTTTCCGAGGTTCCTTTCTCTCTCTCTCTTCCTCTGTCGATCGATCTATCCGTCCCTCAAGCAGGAGGGGGGTGAAGCCCACTATATAGGCCAGCCGAGTTACCGTTGTGCCCCTCGCTGAAAACTGTTGCCATGCCTCTGCACCGGTCACCACCGTACCTCTGTCAGGGACAAGACGTGGCCTGCCCATCTCCTGCTGCCTAACGGTAGAACTAGCATGTCTCCTCTGACCGAGACAGGACGTGGCCTGGCAGAGCTACCTCGTAGCCTTTTCCCAGATCTCGCGTGGTCAGCGGTCAGAGACGTGCTGCCCCGCCGAACCCGGGGCACGCCTCTGCCAGGCTCCGTGACAGACGCTCCCGCGTCAGGCGCTCTTGTACCAGGCAGGAAGTGACAGGAGCATTGACTCCTGCCCGACCTACAGCCTCTTGCCTCGGTTAGCTCGGCACGGATGTGACGGGCTCCGTACCTCGGGTCTTGCGCTTAAGATCTTTACCAGGTCGGATCTTACTTCCTTCCAACAGCTTCTCCTGCTCCCACAATACAAACCATAGCACCGAGGTAGTTAGGTCGGCTGAACATAGCTCGGACAGTGAACCTCGGCCCAGGCCAACGGGTACCTCGGATCCCTCTGGGCCAAGATAGGTCGGCCTTTATATCCTCCAGGTCAAGATGAAGCTCGGACACTCCCAGGCCCAAGCAGGTCGGCCCTTTCCGTACCTCGGCATATCTTTAAACTCATCTTTATGCCAAGCCTTGACCCTACCCGGGGGTAGCCCCCGACATTAGTCCCCGAAGCTGGTGCGGTCCTACGACCTCGGATGGAGGGCCGTAGCAGGTTCAAAATAAGCAAGGCACCACCTCTAAAACCGACCTCAAATATAGCTCCGCCGAGGTACTTCCCACAGACCTTAATCTCATCCGAGGTTGATCTGCAATCTGAACTTTCCGAGCATTTGACTCAGCACAATCTTGCCTCAAGATCTTCCGAGGCACGTGGCGAAGAATCTCTGCCCGGACCTCGAAATCCGACCTTGAAAGACAGGTCCTGACCACACGCCGCCTTCGTCAGCCGGACCCACCAAACAGTGCACACGCGCACTCGAGTGCGAGACCAACTTGACCGCCCACGACCCTCGATTCTCGCGCTGACCAGCACAGGAAATCCGAGGCTGGCGGTTGCCATTCTGCGGCCCACGATGTGGCCGATCGTGCGGCCACCAACCCGCAACCGTGCGCTCACCCGCACACGATCCCGCGCCTTCCCGGTAACCGCGCGGTAGTGCGCAGTTACCGCACGCCGTTACCGCACGCGGCTTATAAATAGGGGCCCAGGGGTAACTTCTTCTTCTTCCCCACTCGCCCACTGCTCCGTGCCCTCTGCCTCTGCCTCCAGCGCCGCCGTCGAGCACTCGCCGCTGCGACCTCGCCGTCTCGAAGCTTCTCACCGGAAACGCGCACCGCGCCTTGCGCCGCCACTCCGCCGTCGATCCTTCGCGCCACCCTCGACTCGCCATCAAACCTCGATCTTCGAGACTTCACCGGTGAGTTCCTCGCTTCCCCTCCATTGCCGTGGATGAGTTCATCCTTCGATGAACTCGAGGATCCTGATGAACCCTGAGACCTTGATGAACTAGATATCCCCTCGAGCCCTTTTAGTACATTTAAATCTCACTTAGATTTGTTTCAGATACATCCACCGTGCTGTCCTCTTAGGTTTGCCCCTTGATGAACTCGATTTTATTTCCCTTTTTAGCTCATCTTTGCTAGTATCTGCAGTGGTAGAAACATGTTTCCCGCCTAAATCCTTTAGCCCGGCTGTCTTGAATGATCCGAGGTATTTACCCCGGCTATCCTGAACTGTCCGAGGTACTTACCCCGGTTGAACCTCCTCTTCTGCAGGAAAGCGTCAACATGTCTTCTGCCTCGGATCCCGCCGAGGAAGGAGCACCTGGAGAACGAGGTAGCTGGGAGGGATCCGATGTCACGGAGGTCGACATCAAATGGCTCCGAGATTCACGGCGGATCCCGGCTAAACTCATCTGCCGGGTTCCGAAGAAAGAAGATATCGAACCCGAGGTGGAATCCGGGGAGCGGGTCGTCTTCCTGGATCACTTCGAACGTGGTTTCGGGCTCCCGGCCGGGAAATTCTTCCGGGATTTCTTGGACAAATTTGGGCTAACCACACCACCTGCCCGCCAACGCCGTCCTCCAACTTTCGGCCTACGCGACCTTTTCCGAGGGTTACCTCGGATTATGGCCAAGCATCGAGTCCTGGGCCAAGTACTTCCAGCTGAAGAAGCAAAGTGTCCCGAACAAGAAGGTCGTGGACAAGGAGATGACCGCTTGCGGGGCGGCCTCGATTTCACCTCGGCGCCTTTCTGAGTTTCCTCGGATCCAGGGCCTGGACTCCTGCCGCAAATGGCAACGCTCCTTCTTTTATGTGAAGAACCCGGGCACCGAAGATCTCATCAATTTGCCGGAGTTCACCATTGGAACCCCGCTGCCCAACTCAACTGGGATTATGAGCCTGCACCCGACGCTCCCGAGGTTTTCTGATCCACCAAACCATGATGTCCTCCAGGAGAAAAGCTGGGGGCAGATGACATCTTGCGCACCATGATCACCCGCCGAGTTAGCCCTTTACAAGCGCGGGCCCATAAGATCTGCCACATGAGTGGCCGCTACGACCCCACTCGCACAGCACCTTTGAACTTGATGACTCCGAGGTGAAGAGGCGCATCCGGCCATCGCCAAGACCACCATGCCCGATAAGTGGAAATGGGGTGTCAAGCCCTATGACCGAGATCACCTTCCAGCTCAAGTAAGTGTACTTTACCCGACGTATAATATTCCTCGGTTTCATTTTCACCCCGACCTTGTATTGATCTTGTGCTAACTCGGTTTTACTTGCCACCTCTGCAGAAGTTCACTCGACAGGAAATCGAGGATGGCCCCCTTTCTTCTAAGGAGTGGACTCCCGACCTGCCTATCCCGGCCGCCGCCGAGGTTGAAGATCCGGACAATGAGGATCACCTCCCCATTCCCAAGGCCACCTCGGGTAAGACTCGTGGTTTCACCTCGCACCGCCCACCAGTTCGTTCGTCCATCCAGGACTGGCCCGATGACGACGATGACGATTGCCAAATTCTGGAACCTGTCAACGTTATTCCATTTCATATGCTCCTCCAACATATAAGAACTTTCATCCAGCGTCTGCAGCTTCCCGGAAGCGCTCAGGACCGGTACCTCGGATGCCGAGGCTTCCAAGACCTCGGAGACTGCGGCGCCCAAAGCCAAGCGTGCCAAGAAGACCTCGGCGAGGCACAAGAAGCGAGGCCCCGTGGAGAAGATGCGTAAGTCACCTTGCTCCTTTTTACCTTTCACGCTGTTCCGAGGTTAAGTTTTTTACTCTAACTTAATCTTTTCTTTTTCGTCTAGCCCGGCTCGGCAGATCAAACAGAGCCATAGCTCGATACATTCACCACTGCCTCCAGTGGTTGAAGCTCAGACAACCGAGGTCGAGGTTAACCTCGGCAGCCCCGCCAGAGCCTCTCCTCCAGAACGGTCCATTGACCTCAGCAGCCCGGAGAAGACCATCTCCTCCCCGGTGCGTGTCTCCTCCGCCGAACTTCCACCGCCGAGCTCTGACTCCGGCCTGGGGCACTCTGCTCCCCGCCGAGATCAGACTCCTCCGCCTCCTCAGAAGGATGCGGAGACAGATCGCGCCAAGACTCCGGCTAAGACCGTGCAGGAGCCTCGGCTCTCCCCCAAGTCTCAAGCTGCGCGCAACCAGCAGCAACAGCAGCAGAAGAAGCAGAAGAAGCAGAAGAAAGATTCAGCTCCAGTTGTTGAGCCCCCCAAACAGCCACAGCAAACTCCAATGCCGCCACCGCCACCGGGCCCCAAGGCTGCGAGCACCCAACTAGTGCCGCATGTTCCCGCGCCGAAGTCCACCTGATCAAGACCGCGCCCTCGAGCTCTCAGGTCGCCACCTCCCGAGCTCTTTTGCTGCTACCATCCAGCCGAACATCAGCAGCTGGGAGGTCGGGCAACTCCGGACCAAGAGCGGGAACAGCTTAGGCTCGGAGAAGCACTATGACATGGACTGGAACTCGGCTGACGCTGCCGAGGTCTCCTCTAACCCGAGCTCTGAGCATCCAGTTGGACCTAGCGCCGTGCTCCAGTCCATCTACAACATGCAGACTGCGGTCCTTGATTGCAGCAAGAAGGCCTCGGTAAGTTTCTTTACGCAACTCTCTTTCTTCCTTTGAAACCAAATGACAAACATACACTATTCCCAGTCCCCGAGATTCGGGTTGAGCAATTGACACTCCACCGAGTTAAAATTGCTCGGCTTGAATCTCAAAAACTTGTCATTTCTCCCATGCTGAGTCCCCGAGGCCAACGCCGAGTCCCCGGGACTCAATTGGGCCTCGGGTGCTAAAAAGACCTCGGATTTCTTCGAACTGATCTCTCTATTTTTTCAGGAGTGCAACAATGCTCGGACAAAGATCTTCAAGAACCTCCTGCTGGATCACAACAGACTGAAGAAGTCTCACCGGACTCTTCTATCCGCAAAGGAGCAGAGCGACAAAGATTACGCCTCCAAGTTGAAGACAGCCGAAGATGAAATAGCTCGGCTGCAACAAGAGCTGAACCGGGCTAATGAAGCCAAAACTGCTGTGGAGGACGCTATGAAGGTCAAAGACCAGGCCGCCGAACAGCAGCAAGAGCTTGCCAAGACCCTGGAGAGCCGCGCCACCTCGGCCGAAGCCGAACTTATCGCCCTCCGAGCTATATCGAAAAGCTGGTTGTCCGAGCTCGCTCGGATTAATCACCAAATGGACAGTAAGTTTCTTTCCCCTTTTCCTTATTTTCTGCCGACCTACACCCCGTGCCACCGTATGCCTTATTTCAGCGACAGCCTTTTTGTCTTCTTCAGAGAACTTTGAGCACTCCAAGGACAAGGCTATCCGCGAAGTTCAAGCAGCTCGGGCAAAGAGGGCTGAGACAGAAACCCTCAGCGAAAGCTGGGATATCCAGGACCACCTTGTTGCCCTTAATGCTCGGATCAGGCCGCTCAGGGCCATTGGAACCAAGCTGGTTGATGCTGCCATCGAGGTCCACCGTGCCCTCTGGCCCAAGGTCAAGACTCCCACTTGCATCGACGAGCTCGCCACGAAGCTGAAAGGAGCCGAGGCTAGACTTCGGGAGTGGAGATGCTCATCAGCTCGGGCTGGAGCGGACAAGGCCCTGGTGTTCGTGCTGTCTGGTATGAATGTTGAGATCCACACGGTTACCTCCCTGCGCAGGGGCTCTCCTTGGAACTCCACCCTGATGGCATTGCGAAACGCCAAGCAGCAGCCGACCTCTTTGCTAGTTATGCAAACACCCGGACCTTTGATGACGGGCGCCTCTATTCTGAGGATGAAGAGAGCTCGGACGAGGAGAAGAGTCCGGTGAAGAAGTTCTGACGGCGAGGAAATTGACTTTGACGAGCCTGAGAGCTCCAAGGGCAAGGCCGGCAAAACAACCGAGGTGGCTGAAGGCTCTGATGATGACTTCAGCTTCGACGAACCTCCGAACTCCAAGGGCAAGTCCGGCAAAGCCGTAGCCACCGAGGTGATCTCCCCCGACGTGACGGACACCCCGGCATCCACTCCAACAACCGAGGTTGCTTCCGCGACCGAGGTGTTCCTGCGCCCGAGGTTGTTCCTGCGCCCGAGGCTCCTGCTTCCGAGGTCCCCACTACCACAACTTCGGCGACCGAGGTCTCTGGTTCCGAGGCCTGAACTTGTCTCAAAAAACATTAAATCCCCGGTATGCCGGGTGCAGATGTAATAGACCTTAAGTAGTTTGCCTTGCTACCAGTACTATTATCTTGCTATCCGAACCATGCTTTTCTAAGAATTTATGCCGAACCCTTTTGGAACGAGTCCCCGAGTTCACTTTCGTGTTTACTATACTTGGCATTCTTTGCTCTTGTCTACCATTTTGGCGTTCGACAGTCGAGTCACAAGATTGTTGTTTATAGCATACAGTACTTAGCAAATGTCGAGGTGTGTTTCAAAATCATCCGACATAAACGAAAGGTAAAGACAGGGGTTAGTAAACGACACATGCCGAACTATATTTTTGGACCGAGTCCCCGAGTCCATTTTCATGTTTCCCACGTTTTTTCATCTTTGCTCTTGACTACCATTTCGGCGTTCGTCAGTCGAGTCACAAGATTAGTTACACAGCATACATTACTTGAAGTTTGAGACGAGGTTCAAAATAGTTCGGCATATGAACGAAATTGACAAACAGAAATAAAACACAAGCACAAGAGCGAGGCAGTCCCCGAGCTTCAACCTCGGAGTGCCGACATTTCATTAAGGATTAACCGAGGTACATACATTGCGCCCTTCATGAGTAGAAAGGTCGGAGTAGAGCTATATTCCATGGTCGCCTGACCTCTGATCCGGGGTTGTCCAGCCCATCTTCCTTGGTTCCTGCGCATCTATTAGATAGTACGAATCATTGAGCAGAGCTCGGCTCACAATGAACGGTCCCTCCCATGGAGGTGACAACTTGTGCCGACCTTTCTTGCGCTGCACCAGCCTCAGCACCAAATCTCCCTCGTGAAACACACGAGGGTTGATACTCCGGCTATGATAACGTCGGAGACCTTGTTGGTATATTGCTGACCGAGATGAGGCCAATTCTCTAGCTTCCTCAAGCAGATCTACTGCATCCTCCCGAGCCTCTTTTGCCTCGGCTTCAGTGTACATTGCCACTCTGGGCGCATCATATTCGATGTCAGTGGGTAGCATAGCTTCTGCCCCATAGACCATAAAAAATGGCGTATAGCCAGTTGATCGATTTGGCGTGGTCCTTAGACCCCACAGTACTGCTGGTATCTCATCTATCCAACACCCCGGCGTTTTCAGCAGTGGTTCAATGAGCCGAGCCTTGATGCCGGCCAACACTAGAGCATTTGATCTTTCCACTTGTCCATTAGACTCCGGGTGTGCCACCGAGGCTATGTCCAGCCGGATTCCCTTGTTCATGCAAAACCGAGCAAATTCTCCAACAGCAAAGTTCGTGCCGTTGTCCGAGATAATGCTATGGGGGTACCCATATCGCAGAATGATCTCCTTCAAAAAAGTCACTGCTGAATGACCATCCAACTTCCGGATTGGTTTCACCTCGATCCACTTGGTGAACTTGTCCACCATCACCAGTATGTGCGTCATGTTACCTCGGGCTGGTTTGAACTCTCCCACCATATCCAAACACCATACCGCAAACGGCCAAGTGATAGGAATTGTTTTGAGCGCCGAGGCTGGCATATGCGTTTGCTTGGCAAACCTTTGGCATCCTTCACATCTCCGGACTATGGCCTCTGCATCAGCAAGAGCAGTGGGCCAATAGAACCCATGCCTGAACACCTTGGCCACCAGAGCTCTTGTGCTGCAATGATGACCACACTCTCCTTGGTGGATCTCCAAAAGCATCTCCTTGCCTTCAGCTGGCTCGACACACCGTTGCAACACCTCGGTTACGCTTCTTTTATAGAGCTCCTTGTTGATGATGGTGTACGCCTTGCCCTCCTTTGGATTCTCCTAGCCTCGGTTGTGTCACTTGGCAAGCTTCCCTCCGTTATGAACTTCATGATTTGCTCCGCCCACTCCGGCACTGGGTGCAAAGGAAAAAATTCTCGTCCACCTCCATTGGTTCGGCCACCATAATCTCCTCCATTATTTCCTCCACCATCCTGCGACCAGTCCCCGAGTCTTGATGAGCAGTCCCCGAGGTTCGGTGCGCAGTCCCCGAGCTCTGCCACGCAGTCCCCGGGTCCGACCAAACGCACCCGACGTCTACCTCCATTGGAACAGGTCCGGGCTCTTGCTCCGCCGGGATGAAAATAGATTCGGATTCAGGAGAAGGTTTGATTGAAGGAGTTCTCAAGTGATTCAGGGCTACCCTGGTGGTACTGCCTCTTTAGATGAACCGAGCTTTGACAACACGTCGGCAGCATTATTTTCTGTCCGAGGTATATGCCTGTATTCACACCCTTCAAAGAACCCGGATATCTTTTGCACATGGAACCGATATAACGCCATGTTGGCATCCAGAGCATCCCAAGTTCCAGAAGATTGTTGCACCACCAGGTCGGAATCGCCGAAGCACTACACGCCGGATACCGATCTCCTTCGCCACATTGAGGCCATGGATTAAGGCCTCATACTCCGCCACATTGTTTGATGCTGAGAAATGAATCTGCAGCACGTATTTCAGCTGATCTCGCTTCGGCGAGGTGAGGACTATTCCAGCCCCCAGCCCGATCTTTGTCTTGGACCCATCAAAATGCATTTTCCAATAATTATAGTCCGGCCTGGGTGGCTCATACTGCATCTCGGCCCAATCACAAAAGAAGTCCGGCAACGCCTGGGATTTAATTGCATCTCTTCTCTCATAATGTGGTGCATATGGAGACACCTCAATCGCCCATTTGGCAACTCGGCCAGTTGCATCTTTGCACCCGATGATCTCCGAGATTGGAGCTTCGCACACCACCGTCATGGGATGCTCCTGGAAATAATGCTTCAACTTCTTGACCGCCAGGTAGACACCATACGTCATCTTCTGGTAGTGAGGGTAATTCTGCTTCGAGGTAGAGATCACCTCGCTCAAGTAATACACCGGTCTCTGCACCGACCTGCCACCTTCTTCGCGCTCCACCACCACTGCCACACTTACAACTCGGTTTGTGGCCGCAATGTAAAGTAACATCGGCTCATTGTGCAATGGTGACGCCAACACCGGGCAGTGGACAACATCTTTTTCAGCTCATTGAACGCCACGTCGGCCTGCGGGGTCCATGTAAACCCGGTACTTTTCTTCATGAGCTGGTACAAAGGTAAGGCTTTTTCTCCCAGCCGACCTACAAATCGGCTCAACGAGGCTAGGCACCCTGTGAATTTCTGCACATCTTTCAAACACTTCGGTAACTTCATGTTCTCAATAGCTCGGATCTTGGCCGGGTTAACCTCGATACCTCGGCTAGACACCAGGAATCCGAGCAACTTTCCAGCCGGGACACCAAAGGTGCACTTGTCCGGGTTAAGCTTCAACCGATATTTTCTCAAATTCACAAATGTCTCCTCGAGATCCTCGAGGAGAGTACGTTTCTCCTTAGTTTTGATGACGATATCATCGACATACACTTGCACATTTTTGCCCATTTGAGAGTGCAGGCATTTCTGCATACACCTCTGATAAGTTGCCCCGGCATTCTCAGACCAAAACACATGACACGATAGCAATACGCCCCATACGGGGTAATAAAAGCAGTCTTTATTTGATCCTTCGGGTTCAGTGGTATCTGGTGAAAACCAGAGTACGCATCGATAAAAGACAACAGTTCACAACCAGCAGTGGAATCAATCACTTGATCAATCCGAGGTAATGGAAACGGATCTTTCGGGCACGCCTTGTTGAGGTTAGTGAAGTCAATGCACATGCGCCACACCTTGACCACGGCTGGCTCGTCTTTCTTCTTTTCCACCAAGACCGGATTGGATATCCAGTCCGGATGCAGCACCTCCATAATGAACCCGGCTGCAAGCAACTTAGCCAGCTCGTCCAGCACCACTTGTCTTCGGTCGTCTGAGAGACGACGGGTCGGTTGCCTCACCGGTTTCACCTCTGGCCTGACAAATAAAGAGTGCTCTGCCAACTCCCTCGGAACACCAGGCAGGTCCTTAGCCGACCATGCAAAGATATCCCGATTCTCACGGAGGAAGTGACAGAGCTCGCTTTCCTATTTCTCGCCCAGCCCGGTCCCAATGATGGCCATATGCTCTGGGTGCTCCGGGTCAATGGGGATCTTCTTGGTCTCCTTGGGCACCTCGAATGCTGCAGTTGAGTCCGGGCTCATCAGTCCGGACATGCCGAGCTGTGTTGACTGCGCCATTGCCACCACTTGATGCAGCTTCTTCTTCTCAGCTGCGATCACCAAAGACTCGGCCAGATTAGACCCCGCCGAGGCACACTGAATGGCTCGCTTGTAGTCACCCGAGATGGATATGATCCCATTAGGCCCTGGCATTTTCATCTTCAGGTATGCAACATGGGTGGAAATCATGAACTTGGCCAGAGCCGGCCTTCCAAGCAATGCATGGTATGCACTCTCCAAGTCCACCACCTCGAACTCGATACTCTCAACTCGGCAGTTATCCTTGGTTCCAAATGCTACATCCACCCATATCTTGCCCATGGGTGCACAGGAAACGCCAGGCACAATCCCATGAAAAGTACAACTGCTTGGCATCAACTGATTTGGCGATATGCCCAATTTCACCATTGTGTCTCGGTACATGATGTTGATGGCACTGCCATTGTCCACCAGAACTCGGGTAAACCTCACATTGTTAGTAGGCCCACACAACGTCGGATCTACCACCAGGGCATACTTTCCAGGGCTCGGCATGATCCGAGGTGTGTCTTTCCTGCTCCAAGTGATCTCCTGCTCAGACCAGTTCATATAGGTCGGCACCACCGGCATTACTGCATTCACCTCCATGGCACGCCTCTGCACGCTCTTCTTGTCAGTTGGCTCGGTCACAAAGACCACATAGCTCGCATGAGCCTCTCTATAGTCATTTCCGGGGTATTCATACTGCTGACTTGGTCCGGCACCATTATTGTTGTTATTACCTCGGACATTCACAACATTCACGGGCCTTGCTGCTGCAGGCCTCGGAGGAGGTGCAGTGGTTATCGGGGTAACATTTGCTCCGGACAGATTTGGGTTAGGCCTCGGCTGAAATCTCTGAGGTGGTCCTGCTCTGTTTCCTCCGGCCTTCGCCCCTTCTTCCTGATTCTGCGGTTCCAGCTGCACTGCCGGGTTGAATGGTTGGCTGGCTTGCGCGGGTCGGTCGTATGGTAACAGCAAGGACCATCTATCATTGATTCATAAGTCAAGGGTGGCTCCGGGTTCGGACTAAATGCCGGACCATTGATTTTCGGCCTCTGGACACCTCCAGCTCCGGGCTGATCCGGGTTCACCGCTGCAACTTGGTTCGAGGTGTATGGGTAGTCCGGCTCCCTCCTCTTTTGTCCGAACTCTTGGCGGTCATTACACCTTGGTCCGAGCCGGTTGTTTATTGGCTCCCTCCTTCTGTTACGTGCCACTGCCTCTGCTGCTGGCTGCATCGGATCACCCAGAGCATAAGAATCTGCAATCCGGATTGTTTCTGCTAGGGATTTCGGCATATCTCTTTGGAGCCTCTGCCACAGCATGCTGCCATGTCGACAACCATCTGCAAACCAGGAAATGGCCTGTGCCTCTACAACTCCTTCACAGGAATTCCGAACATTGCTCCACCGAGTTAAGAATTCTCGGTCAGTTTCATGATCATCTTGCTTACATGCTGCCAGGAGCTGAGGTCGGTTTGGCCTCTTGTATGTACTAGCAAAGTTGCTGTTAAACGCCAGCTCCAAGTCTATCCAGGAGTTGATACTATACTCCGGCAAATTATTCAGCCAGATCCGAGCTGGACCTTCCAACATGTGCGGGAGATACCGGACCGCCCATCGGCGATTGCCCCCCGCTATGTGCACCGAGGATACATAATCTGTCAGCCAATCTTGTGGCTTGGTGCTCCCGTTGTATGGCTTGGTGTTCCGACCTAACTGGAACTGAGATACTGGCGGTGGTGGCTCCATTCCGAAAACACGCCGGACCAGGAGGGCCTTCCTCCTCCAGTTGCTCGGATAAGTAGATTCTATCCAGCTTGTTACGAACATCGCCTGGAGCTAACATCCGAGCTCCTATCCGAGGTCCCAACGCCCCATCCACTCTGTGGTATCCAGCTCGCGCCATGGCCGAGTCTCCATCATCATATCGGTCATCGCCTTGACCGACATTCTGAGGTTGCTGAACATACTCCGGCTCTCGCTGATATTGCCCCTGCGGCCGGGGTTGTTGCTGATACCTCGGGGGCGGAGGTGGTTTACCTCGGCCAGCCGACGCTGCTTGCCCGCCATTCTGATTTCCCTGACCGGAGTTACCCTTAGCTCGGCTTGCATTACCTGGGCCGGGGTTTCCCTTAGCTCGGCTAGCATTGCCCTGGCCCACCTTCTGCTTTGCTGCTAACACCGGATCATACATCTGCAGCTGCTTGTTCTGACCCGAGGTGACACTCCGGGCTCGATCGGCTCCTCCGACGAGTGGAGACGAGGCTTGCCCCTTGGACACCTGACTAACTGGCCTAGCTGAATAAACCATCTCCGAATCACCAGCCCCGGCATATGCTCTGCGGAGAGCCTCATTCTGCTGGTTAGCTACATACACTAATTCATTGACTCGCTTCTGCTGCGCACGCCATGCATCTCCAGTCAACCCGGATAGCTCGGCCCTGCCTGCCTCGGCAGCTCTGAGGTTCTTAGCAGGGGAACTATATACCGGCCTTCCAGTCGACACGCGACTCTCACTCCTAGCCGAGGTGGTAGGTCGAGCCTCCCTGTTTATCTCATCATTGAGCCCCTTGCCTCTCTGCCGCACCTCGGCTCCCCTATTGTATCAACTGCTACCGGGGTGAAGCCATTCGCTGCATTGTACTCACGCAGATCTCTATTGAACTCATCTCTAGCTGTCATCATTGCTACAGCCTCCTTTTGCAACAGGACACGCTTTGCCTCTAGGTCGGCCACAGTCACCACTACATCCACTCCTGGATTTACTGGGTCTGCCAGTGTCTCCACTATCTCTACCAGGGTCGCACCTCGGCCCTGCAGCTCGGGGGTGCCAGGCAACTCTTTCTCTAGCCTGGGCTTTGCAGATCTCACCTTAGCAACCTCGGCCGCCTTGGATTTGCTGGCATCTACTTTGCCAGCGGCATCAACCGGACCGTCATCATCACCTCCACGCAGCTCTCGGGGCGAGTGATACGCCGACCTAAAGCCGCGAGGAGAGGAGTTTCGTCGTCCACGAGCACCTGCTCCGGGTACCCGCGAACAACCTCGACAGCAACGTAGGTGACGAAGCTGCCAAGCATCATGGTGAAGCCATGCTCGGGGAAGGGCTTGCCGGCGAAACACCCCGCGTTGTCGCTGATGAAGGTGAACTCACCGATCTTGGCGATAAGCCCGGAAAGAACACGCTCGCCTGAGCCCGTCCGGATGTAAACTCCCTCCAACGCCTCAATCTGCCCCACGGTGGGCGCCAACTGTCGTGGTGGGATCACGGCAGATGCCATAGGTATGGCTAAGATGGGGCCGAATGGTCGTTGGGGGAATCCGGGGAGGGTTTATGCACTCAAGAAGTGCACAAGCAAGAACACGCAAGAAACGCAAGAACACGAACGAGAAACAAGAAACCAAGAACACAAAGCACACCACGATGTACCCTGCTTCGGGGCCCTCTTGTGGAGGTAACACCCCTACTGCAGCACTATCCTACTCAGTGTATAGCTCAAAGTGACAAGTACAAGCTGCTCCTCGAGCTGTATGATGATACAATGGTGAGAACTTGAGGTAAAAGATGGAGCTACACGGGAGGAAGAAGGCACTCCGAGCTAATCCGAGGTGTTTCCGGGGTTTCCGAGGTTCCTTTCTCTCTCTCTCTTCCTCTGTCGATCGATCTGTCCGTCCCTCAAGCAGGAGGGGGGTGAAGCCCACTATATAGGCCAGCCGAGTTACCGTTGTGCCCCTCGCTGAACACTGTTGCCATGCCTCTGCACTGGTCACCACCGTACCTCTGTCAGGGACAAGACGTGGCCTGCCCATCTCCTGCTGCCTAACGGCAGAACTAGCATGTCTCCTCTGACGAGACAGGACGTGGCCTGGCAGAGCTACCTCGTAGCCTTTTCCCAGATCTCGCGTGGTCAGCGGTCAGAGACGTGCTGCCCCGCCGAACCCGGGGCACGCCTCTGCCAGGCTCCGTGACAGACGCTCCCGCGTCAGGCGCTCTTGTACCAGGCAGGAAGTGACAGGAGCATTGACTCCTGCCCGACCTACAGCCTCTTGCCTCGGTTAGCTCGGCACGGATGTGACGGGCTCCGTACCTCGGGTCTTGCGCTTAAGATCTTTACCAGGTCGGATCTTACTTCCTTCCAACAGCTTCTCCTGCTCCCACAATACAAACCATAGCACCGAGGTAGTTAGGTCGGCTGAACATAGCTCGGACAGTGAACCTCGGCCCAGGCCAACGGGATACCTCAGATCCCTCTAGGCCAAGATAGGTCGGCCTTTATATCCTCCAGGTCAAGATGAAGCTCGGACACTCCCAGGCCTAAGCAGGTCGGCCCTTTCCGTACCTCGGCATATCTTTAAACTCATCTTTATGCCAAGCCTTGACCCTACCCGGGGGTAGCCCCCCGACAGATGTAGAAGCCTCCGGTGACGATTCCCCTCTCCGGCAGGGTGCCGGAAAGAGGTTCTGAACCCTCCCGAGCTAGGGTTGACGACGGCGGCGTCTCTGGAACTTTTCGTGGATATTTGCTCAGGCACTTAGGGTTTTCGCGTCGGGGGGAATAAGTCGGCGAAAGGGAGGCGGCTGGAGAGGCCTGTGGGGCCCACACGCACCCTGGGCGCGCCAGAGGGGGGCCCGCGCCCTGGCCACGTGTGGGGCCCACGTGGCTCCTCTCCGTCGCCTCTTTGGTCCGTCAGATGAGTTCTGGTAAAATAGGGACTCCCGTGCAGTTTCGTCCAATTCCGAGAATATTTCCAGACTAGCTTTTCTGGAATACAAAAACAGCAGAAAACAGGAACTGGCACTTCGGCATCTTGTTAATAGGTTAGTCCCAAAAAATGTATAAAAGTGATATAAAGTAGATGCAAAACATGTAGCAATTGGTATAAAACAAGCATGGAACATTAAAAATTATAGATACGTTTGAGACGTATCACCACCCTCCGATACATCCCCCACTAGATGAGAGAGGAGCTAGACATCAATTGTGTCATGTAACTCCTCCTCGTCCATGTGGGAGATGAGCGGCTTACACGAGTCCTTTGGCATGACTGTTAACCGGTCATATTCCAAATTTCTTAGTGAATTAGTCGCAACAGTAATATTTGCAGCATTTTTACCCAAAGAAAAACCTATGCTATTCAATTTAACCGAAATGCTAGAATCTGAAAATGCAAGAAAAGACTTGGGCGTTTTGTTCGTACCAGCATTGTCGAGATTCAGCTCGGCCTTGCGCCGCATCGCTTTCATCAAGGAGTCTTCATCCGTGCTGGAGGTCCCGTCCAACGCGACGGTATGCCTCCCGCTTCTCCTTGCCGGAGTCGACACTGGGGGAGGCGTAGTTGGAGTAGAGCCACCACCCAGCGTCAGCTCACCTGCCACCTTGGCCTTGGCGCCCTTGAGTTGGTCAGCGACTCGCTGCTTCCCGCGAGCAGCTGGAGTCGAAGTAGACAGCGGCTCACGGTCAGCAACGATCGCTGGAGAAGCTCTTTGCTCCGTGCGTGGTACGGCCTCAGTACAGCCCAGCCCACCGTGCTCCTCTTGCCTGGACTGGACCGGCAGCTCCTCCACCACTACGGACCGCTGGCCCGGCCCAATAGAGGAGCAGGCAGCGGAGTTGGCCTGGACTGGCTGCCCATCCACCACCGCCTCAGGCCGCTGGCCCAGCCCAACAGAGAGGCTGGCAGCGGAATCAGCCGCCGTGTGCGTCTCGTAGCTGCGCGTTGCCAGTAGCCCAATAGCGTCTAGCGACGGGCCAGACTGTGCGACGACCATAAGACGACAAGCTTGGAGGAGGTGATGACGCTTGTTCTCGACATGGGCCCAAAAGACGACAAGTCGGGGAGGTGCTATAGCTTGGGAGCGAACTGCAAGGATGGAGAGCTCACAAGCGCGCATCTGCTCAGGTACAACGAGCACGAGGTCCTCCCCACCACGCCGGCGGTGAGCATCCCTTGCCTGAAGAAACGAGTGAGGAAGATCAACTTGGTGAATTACCACGGCGGGAGGGCGCAGAGGATGCTGGCCAAGTTCTTGCTCTGCAATGCGCCGGTTCTCGACAGCCTCTACTGCGGAATTCCCCCGGGGCCATTGCCGATTCAGAACAAGCTGAGAAACGAGATCCAAGGATGGGCGATGAACAGGCCGGAAAATAGCATCTTCGACTAGTCGATTAGAAGTGCTGTAATGCAAGTTGATTGGTTTTAAGCATAATTGGCTAGATTTAAGTTGTGTGTGCAATGAGAGCTATCTTCTTAGTTATAACTTGTGAGATTAAAAGCTGTCTCGTACATGAATTTGTGTTTGTGTGCACCAAAATTTCTCTGAATCACATGCCGGATGATTTTGCAAGAAAAAATTGCGACTGAGCTCAGGTGTTAATAAACTCGTTAACTTGCAGAGCTGTTCATCTTTGTACTCTTTTTGTTAGAATCTGTGTTTTAAGTTATCATTTTCTGTCTGATTTTAGTTCTGGCGGTGATGTTCATCTTTGTACTCTTTGCGTGTTCTTAGCACACTCTTCTAAAGCAAAATGGCACACACTTCTGTGTGTTTTCTTGAGTAAAAAATCTAGTTTCAGATAACAAAGTACATTTGTTTGTGCGCTCAAATTTTCAGCATATCTTAGATGTTCGGCTTTCAGTTTGTTGTGATCTTCCGACGCGGAGATATACGGAAATTTGTGTTTTCTTATAGTTTTATGTCTATCAAGAGACATGCTTGTTAGTATATGCGAGTTTCTAGTGAAGAGACAAAACAATGTGTAACGGCGGGTTGGAAGATAAGGAGAAGAAGGAACTCAAAGAAAATGGATTTTCTACAACTCATATGGCGCGCAACCCGTATCTCGGGCCGTCCGTTTCCGTGATTGAACGGTCGAGATTTGATCTTGGATGCGTTGAATGTTCAACTCATTCAACGGCAAATTTAGACCGTTCAATCGCGAAAATGGATGGCCAAGATACGGGTTGTGCGCACAATGGGTTGGAGAAGCTTTGGGGTATAACAACGGAGATGGTAACAAGGAAGTTTTAACTCTCAACAGTAAATCCTTAGTGCAATATGCAGCAGCCAAAACAAGCTCTCAGTCATTATCACAAAGGTTAATCATGATAAAAAGCTAGCAATTTAATTGCAAAATAGAATGATCAGACAGAGTATATTGCAGCAAGGATGCTCATACACCGGGAGGGCTACTATAACACTACGGATCTAGGAGCGTTGTGTCGCACAGGAGTGGGTAGAGAAAAAGAGCTCGCCTATGCCACCCACCAGGTGCATTCAGATACAGTTCATTCAGGTTTTGATAAATCTGCACCTTAGACGGGAGCGATAACGCACAAAGTCAACCGGTTTTAGGCCGGTTTCCCGTTAATTAACCGGTCAATTATCTCCTACTTTTTTAAATAAAATGAGGCAAATTTCCCGTTTTGTTCAAAAAAAAAATAACGCACAAAGTCCATTCCTCACCAACCGCCGTGGGTCAGCGCTGGGCCACAGGTTTCCCAATGCTGGTGATGTCCGTTGGGCCCATGATAGCTATAGAGAAATTGCTTTTGGGCTACTGAGTTTCAACGAGCTAATACTTATGGAATATAAATTTAAGTATTCATTAAAGGTTTTAAAACATGGTAAAATAGAAATTCGGTGGGTATATTTGAGAATGCAATTTGCCAGATGCATGAAAACTTAACATGTGATGCATGGAAAAATAGTATGTGATGATCTATTCTAAGAACGAGTTAAAAAATGGGAGATAAAATATGGCTTTCACCCCCTGTGGTCTAATTTATTCTAAGAACGAGTTAAAAAATGGGAGATAAAATATGGCTTTCACGGGTAAATTGCTGCACAAAAACTGTCCACTATTATTATTAGCCATTTTAGAGTGCACATTTGTGTTATTTGTGCAGGCAAAGTTTTTAAATATTTTTTCACGAAATATTTCAGATATATAGCGCATTGTAACATATAAATGCTATAGAGTAACACCTTTGCACGAGTAGTTCATTAGCTTTTTTTTAGTGTGGTGTGGTGTTTGGGTGTTGACAGACGTTGGTCTCAACGTTTCTGTCAGTCTTGTAACATGTCTTCTCACTCTTCTATATAAATAAGGTACACATTTTGCGTACTCGCAAAAAAATATATAAATGCTATCTTTTTAGAACTTATAAACACTTTATAATGAAGAACTCCGTGTAATTTGTGATCTTCGTTAAGGCCATCCACAGCGTGCTCTTCTTTTTGCTTTATGTGGCAATGAGCTTGTCAAACTTAGTGAGGTAGAGATATCGCCTAGGTGTGCGTTTAGATAAAAGACCGTGCGACCCAACTGTTTTTTTTTTGTGTGACCTAGAACACAGACATTCTGCGTGCGACCCAACTGTTGGATTAGTGAGGCAGAGATATCTCAATGATGATGATCTGACGGTATCCAGATGAGGAGCAGGTATCCCGGCAGCACAATATTATCCATGCTAGTATATATGTTTTTGCAGTAGAAGTGAATCATCATCCTTACGAAGCTCAAACAAAGGATTAGAAAGTGAGAGTTAAACAAACAATTAGGGTGTGTTTGGTTGGGTGGCTAGCCACCATGTGGTAGCCACTTTTTAGGTGGTTAGCTCTTGTTTGGTTTGTGGTGTTGGGTGTGTGGGGGTAACCACATTTTAGGTATATTCCCTCCAAAATGTGGTTGAGCTCAACCACCAAAAAAGTGGTGGTTGAGGCTAACCACCCACGGTCTCACTATGACATGTTCTATTTGGAAATTGTTTGTGCTATTGAAGCATGGTGCTGAAATTTTTGTTTCTTCGTGTCTAAATGGAATGTGACGTCAAAATATATTATATTTTCAAAATTCTTATTATTCATACCATACTTTAATCGATTATGTAGCCAAAGCTCATGTTGTGAGGGTATTCTCACCATCATATCAAAGAGGTTACCATATCACCCCACACCTCAAACCATTGCTAACTATAACCACTTTTTATCACTTCAACCAAACACAAAACTTGGCTAACCAACCCACACAACCAAACATGAAAAGTGGTTACCACCAACCAGGTGGTTGGGGGTACCCCCAACCACTTTTTCATAGCCACTAAACCAAACACACCCTTATTCTTCACGCATATAGTGTGAGGCCTCTGACCCTGCCAAATTTTCTAGTTTGACCTTGTAAGAGACAAGACTTCCACCTTTGTTTCATTTGTTGAGTTGATCCTCCTTCTCTTGGATATATTAGCAATCCAATTCTCTATTTTCGGATTAATGTGCTCAGATATCCTCTCGTTTCCAGCATCGATGCACATCTCTTGCAAAACCTTGGCGTGTCCAACAAAGAATTTGATGAGCCTAATTCCAAAGCAGTCTGTTCCCTCCCACCGGAATTGCAGGCTTACTCTTCGTAGACACCTTCGCAGACATTTGAACGATTGACCACTCAGGCCATGTAGATCAGAAACCTCATCGTAGTTTGGATCCACCGTCGGTTGTGGCCTACGGCGCTTGAAACGTCGGATGGACTCTTCAAACTGGGATCGGTATTTCCTTTCCAAATAATCGAGCCTGTAGTCGTCTTGCTTGTTAGTATCTTCCTGCGATGTGATGAGGTTTGTCCGGAGATCACACAGCGCCGGGCAACAGCGGAGTAGGTTCGCGATCGACGGTGCCGCCGCTTTTTTGCGGGTGGGCGTGTACACACCCTGTAGCTCGAGCCGCTCGAGGCTGCGGAGCGTCGGCGGGAGCTTGGCTTGCTCCTCGTCGGTGGTGGCGATCTCCTCCAGATGGCGCACCCTCAGTTTCATCTCCTTAGCGTGGCTCAAGCCATGGATGGTACCCCAGAAGCTCTGGCGGGCGACGTGTGGGTCCCTCTCTCGTACGCTGCCGTGCTCGACGAGAGTCAGTTCCGCCCTTGCCAGATGCGCCGGCGGCGGGCTCAGCGAGATATGCCGGACAACTCCCCTGTACCGGAAGCAGCGCAGCATGGGGGCGTAGATCTCCACGGTGCGCTGCTCTTTCAGGCAGCACTTGGAGAACGGATTTTACACAAGCAGGTTGGCCCCCCCGGACTATCTGTGCCATCCATTTTCTGTTGGAGATCCGTGCGGGTCAACTGGTCAAAGATATGTGATGTTTTTCATTTTAGCCCCTGTAAAACACTGAATTCAACCCGCAGTCCACCTTTCCAATATATAGCTACGAAACCCTAACCCTATCCCACAATCCCCACCAGCTCCCGTGCGACGCCGCCACCTCCTCCTGGCGCCCCGCCCCGGCCGCCGCCGGCTCCGTGCTGCCCAGCCGCCGCCGGCAGTCTGGATCCACCAAGCAGCGTCACCGCCTGCCGTCGGGCTTCACCAAGCCTGCTCCATTTGTCGGGCAGAGCGGCCGCGTTTGATCCGGCCGTGGCGGCGCCGGATCCCGCCTTGGAGGTGTTGGCGGAGCCCCTTCTCCACCGAGCCACGGCGAGATTCCCACATCTCCCCGGTCGAGATCCCCGTCCTCACACCCTGGATCCGGCCGCCGTGACATGGAGCTCGACCTCGAGCTTCCTACCTCTTAGGATCCGGCGGTACATCGAGCTCGACCTCGAGCTATGCTAGAGGACCTCAGCTAAGCAAAACCTCCCTTGAAGCCAAAGATAAAGAAAACCAGCAGCAGCTGGACGCAGACCGATCCCCGGGCTGCTTGCTCTCCTCCGTTCCGTTCCGAGAGCAGAGGGGAGAAGGGGAGGGCACCAGGCAGTGAGTGGCTCAACCAGGTGAGCTTCTCCGCGATTCCCCCTGAAAATATTTTGTAGGTTCTTGATTTGCTCTGCCCACTTCATATGCATCTACGGAGGCTGAATCTGCCTGGTTTGTTTGGATCTCGTTGGATCTCGTTGGACTAGCTGAATCTGGCTCAACCAGGTTGGAATTTTGGCATAGTTTGTTGACCTTATAGATTAAATTCGAGTTACTAGCAAATGGGCTAGGGCTGTCGGGTTGCTTATTTCTACCTTTCAGTGCATTATAGACTTCTGATGCAGGCATTGATGTCTGCTACTAGATAGTTCCCCTGTGTGGTTCTGATTCTTCAGGCTGGCAAAAACTTGTGAGCAGGGATGGCGTGTCCGGCAACGAGGCTCACGTTCGTGCTCGTTCTTTCCTTTTCAGCCGCGGTCGCGGAGAGCAGAGATCCATATAGGGGGAGCACATATCCATATGCCTGCATATTGAGTAAGTTGGGAATTTAATTGCAGGAAGGACGCTGCTATATGCTATTCTTGTTTGCTATATTGGAGTTTCTCTTCATGCCGTGATGATATCCATGATCATGATGTATAGGAAGAACAACCTCTTAATTTTTTACCAAAAGGACTATCTTTTAGTTTGGTTGTGTTGGGAATCCGTAAATGATTTTCTACATATACTTCTCTGCTTTGATCCAAGTTGACAGATGGTAGTATGATTTTTGTTGCTGATTGTTCTTTGAATTTTCTGTGAATATTTGTGAAACTAATCGGGACCTATTCGTGGGTATTTGTGAAACCAATCTGAAAAATTTGTGAAACTAATCTGAAATATTGGTGAAACCAATCTAAAACATTTGTGAAACCAATCTGAAACATTTGTGATACAAATAATGCATTGACGACTGAAACTAATCTGAAATATTTGTGAAACCAATCTAAAACATTTGTGAAACCAATCTGAAACATTTGTGATACAAATAATGCATTGACGACCAATCTAAAACATTTGTGAAACCAATCTGAAACATTGGTATTTGTGAAACCAATCTGTCATGTATTACTAGTATTAGGTCTTCAATTGCATGTGAAAATATTAGAAGAAAGAATATGCTATTAATCTGGTTTCCGTTGAACCAGGAGCAGACAGTATAGTATACATGAAGCAAATTTGTGGTCGTGTGTTTGAAAAAAAAAGAACTAATGATAAATTTTCCTCAAGAAGAAATTGTGCTGGTAGACAAGATGTAAAGCTCTGATGGCCTAGCCACTAGGAAAGGCTGATGGTTTGGTATTTTGATTCCATGTCATATCATTTAGTAGTCCTGTAGTTGTTAAATTGTGTTTGGTCAATTACTTGAATCAAAGTGTTCTTGAGCTGAAGATTTATTGCAACTATGGTTGAAAAAATACATGAATCTATGATGAAAATGGATTAAATTTTTGTTGGACCTGTATCTTTGTTGGAATCGTGCTAAACCTGTGAATCTTGAGTGACATGGAAATGAAACTGTAATGAATCATGTTCCTCATTTTTATTTTGGTGTTTTCTGTGTATAAAATCTGTGGAGGAATGAACATGTTTTCAACTGTAAAATAATATATGACTCTCTTTTGGTATGGTAGCTTCTTTGCTTCCCATTCCAACTTGTTTCCAACTTGCATTGCCCTTTGAATTATGCATGAACTAATTATGTATTCTTATGAGCCTTTTTTTCTGATATATTATGATCTAGCTACAGACAAGATTTAGTAATAAGCAAGAATGATTGTAGACAGGATTTGCTTGGTACAGATCTGGGTTGTATTTCGGCAGTGCATACTAGATCTGGGCTGGCCATTTTCTGTTCCCGCTTCTTTGGTTGTTTTCGTTGGGGTCGAGATCACCAGAAGTAGATGTTGAATTTTTCTTTGTTTATTTTTTGATTTGGCCTGCACCTTGGACCTTGTTTCATATTTCCTGGTGTTTTCTAGTATGGATCTGGCCGAGGAGATGTTGTATCTGGGCATGCAAGCAAATGATCTTGTCTGTTCTATTTTTCTCGATATTTCATTGATGATTGGATCTCATTTCAGTGAAGATTCATGGATTTTTTTCTTACAGGTTCTTGTAGATAGAGATTGCAGAAATTCCTATTTGAATGTGTGTTAGATAATCCTGTATAAATTTTGTATAGCATTATTTTGTGCAGGAAGGCTCATAATTGGATTAAGGAAGGACAAATTTCTTTTCGTTGCATGGAAGGAATTAAAAAAATGGAAGTGCTCTGTAATCCAAAAGATGTTCGTAAGAAGTTAAAAAAAAGGACCCGTGATATTTAAAAATGCACATGGATTCATACATGCAATGCTACTATATTGATGTATATACGAAACTGATGTATATATGCATGAAATAGATTTGAGTTTCTTATGAAATAGCTGTGAAATAGCTGTGCATTATGGAAAAATCAAGTTTCCTATTTAGAAACTTTGTTAAACATGTTGAATTTTCTATGAGAACTCTGTGAATCATGTAATTTAGCTTAGAATATTCTGTGAAAATCTCATGTGTAAAATCTTGTTGTCTGGTTGTTAGTTGAAGCAGAAGCAGAAGCAGCACAAAGGATCTCGTGCTTGTCGGCAGCAGCACGAACTAGGCGCCGGGAAGCCTACCACTACGGTCCTGGGCTTGTTTTTCTGGTTTCTTTTTGTATCAGAGATCCGTTTTTATTTATGGTTAATTATAGATTCGTTTTTGTTTGTCTACTCATGATCCCGAACCAGAGAGGATGGACCACAGTTCGTCAAGATTTCATGGATGTGCCAGAGAGTTTTTTGTAGAATTTTTATTGCAGAAATTCCTATTTGAATGTGTGTATCAGAAAAATCATGTATAATTGGGTGTGCGAAAATACATCTTCTGTGTAAGATATATTGTAGTTCCTGTATAAGATTGGTTGTATAAATATATTGTAAATTTGTTGGATAAAAAGTAGATTAAAAAATTATGCATATTGTGTTTGTTTCCTGTCAAATTTGTTTGTGACTAAGTTCTGTAGTACAAATCCAGTGCGAATTGGTTATGAAAATATTATGAAACAAAAAACGAAGTTGAAAAAATTATGATCTATTTTTCCAGTATTAATTTTTATTTATTTATTTTCTTCTTATAAAATTGTTGAGACAAAAATGTTTGAAATGAAAAACAAGGTGGAAAATATTATGAATCTTTTTTCCAGTATTAACAATCTTTATTTATTTTCTTCTTATAAATTGTTGAGACAAAGAAAGTTTGAAATGAAAAACAAGGTTGTAAAAGGAAATAAAATGTGGAAATATAAATTGTTGAGAAAGGAAATACAAAGTTTTATTAAATCTTTGGAGAAAGAAAATGGTTAATATTCTGTGATTTGAAACTTTGACAATATAAAAAACTGAATAATCTGCGAATAAATTTTGAATATATTTTTCATGAAATATCATATGAACTTTATGAGAAAAATTGTACGGGTTGTGTTCAAAAGCTGGAATCTGTGAGGAGAGAGAAAAATAGTAACTTGTCAAAGTCTGGAAAAGTAAAGGTTGTTTCTGCAAAACGCGTGTGAAATCTTGACCAAAAACCTGCCGTCGGAGCTCACCGAAATGAACGGCAGAGATAGACCGGGGGGGGGGGGGGGGGCCAACTTACTACGGTAGTTGCATTTTCCCAGCACTTGTCCAGCACCAACTCGGTGGCCACCGGGCAGCGGAGGGAGCGGCTATGGCCGGGGCAGGGTTTTTTGCCCTCGAGGAGAACAGAATCAAGGTGGATGACTGTGAGCAACGGCGCGGCGTCGATGATGCCCTGGAGTTCCTGGAGCGATACGTTACAGTGTCGCAGCCGTAGCGACACCAGCTGTGGGAAGAACGCGCCGGCGGCCGGCACCGGCTCGAGGCTGCTGCAGTTGGTGATCTCCAGCACACGAAGGGTCTCAGACGGCAGGGAATCGAGGCCGAGCTTGTAGATTTGGGAATCGTACGAGCTGGCCTCATACTTGCTACTCTCGAAGAACATGGGCTTCCCATCGACGGAGTCCACGGCGGCGATTCGGAGCTCCTCAACGCGGCGCGCCGCAGGGTGGGAGAGCGCGATGGCGAACACGTTGCGCTTCTTGTCGTACAGGAAATCGCGGACCTTTTCTTGGCTGCGGGCCTCCAGGCGGATGGTGAGCTTCCTGATGCGGCCGTCACCATCGGCTTCGGCGGCGTCGAGCGCCCTGTGGGCGGCAGAGCCGACGGCGTCACGCCTGGCGCGGAAGCGGTCGTGGGGTTCGCCGTCCTTGCGGTCGACACGCGCCTCGAGATTGATGGCGCCGCATGAGCGCCAGAGCGGGCGCCATCGCGTCGACAGAACGCTGCTGAACGCGCCCTCCCTGGCGGGGACGAAGTGGAGGACGCGGCGCAGGAGGTCGTCGCTGAGGCCGGAGAGGCGGTCATCATCGCCGGCGGCCATCGTGGACAAGCGTGCTGCGGCTTAAACGATCTCGATGGATAGGTTTCTGGATCCGAATAATCGGGATCTCGGCACGAATCAGTTGTAATACTGTTAGGATTTAATTAATTACTTTAATTAACATGTAATCCCTGCTTGTAATGTCGGTTTCTGGAACCGACATATCCCTTTTGTAACCGCTTGTTCGGTGCTATATATAGCACCATTCATCATCAATAAAGACACAATTGAATCATTTGTCTCGTTTGCTCTCGATTCTATTTCCAACACGTTATCAGCACGCTCACGCTGAGCGATTCGATCGAAGACAGAAGAGAAGGAGAAGAACAAGCAGAACGACGGCGGCTCTCGCACGTACCGTCGACCATCAAGGACTCCTCTGCACAACAAGGTGAGCCTATCCCGGTGTCGCTCCGGCGGCACCACGCGCGGCGGCGTAGCGGTGCCTGCACCTTCATCAGTGCGGTGGCCGACGCGGCTCGCATTCTCGAGACTTGGTGGCGCCCACCCGCGGCCCCTTCCGGCGCGACTTCCGACGGCGGCGCGTCGTGCGCAGCCCGGAAATCGCCCTCGACGGCGGCAGCATAGCCGCAGCCGGCGCGCTGCTCCCGGCGGCGTCCCTGACGCGACCTCCTCGCCGACAGCATCTCTGGATGCGGCTCCCCGCGATTCGACGGCAGCATAGCCGCAGACGGCGCGCTGCTCCCCGCGGCGCCCTTGACGCGACCTCCTCGCCGGCGGCATCTCCGGATGCGGCTCCCCGTGATGCGGCGGCAGCGTAGCCGCAACCGGCGCTCGGACGGCGATGCCCTCAAGCCCGTGCGCGAAGTGGCGTCGTCTCCTGGCAGACCAACGAGCAGTCGCGGCCACTGCGCTGGCACCTGGAGCCCGGCCGCGCTCGGGCTCGCGAACGGCACCTCCAACGGCATCGCCCCGGGGACCCTGCTCCCTGGAGGATCCTCCGACGAGGAAGACGGCGGCCGGAACACCCGTCGCCGGTGATTACTGATGCGGCCGAGCGGCCGGTCTTGTGCTCTCCGCCTGTTTCAATCTCGTGAGGATGGGATCGAGAGTTAACTGGGGATTTATTTTTCCCATGTATCTCTCTCCTTATCTACTCCATGGACCAGGCTGACTGCCGTGACCATGTGCACGCGGCAGGAGACACCAGCAGCTTGGCTGTCTACTCTGTATTTAGTAGCTATTTGCTTTATTGCTTCTAGTACTAGTTCAGTTTGCTACCAGATTAGCCCTATAACAGTAGTTCTAGCAGTAATTTATTTCTATTTAGACCCTGTTTAATTCAGTACATGTTTTTAGTACTGTTTTCTGTTGAGTACAAATGTATTTCAGATATTGATGTAATATATTTCCACGTTTGTCACGTGTCGAGATTAATTACATTTATTTGCAATAGAGATTTTAATTTCTTGCAAATATAAATTAAGTAACTCTATAGTACTGTTTTCTGTTGAGTACCAATGTATTCCAGATCCTAAATTGATGTAATTTATTTCCACATTTTTCACGTGTCGAGATTAATTATGTCTATTTGTATTTGAGATTTTTTAAATTTCTTGCAAATATAAATTCAGTACTATACTGTTTCTCTGTTGAGTACGATGTATTCCGGAATCATTTTAAGATATGTATATATTTCCATGTTTGACACATGCCGAGATTAACATGTCTATTTGCAATTGAGATTTTAAATTTCTTGCAAATATATAGATGCAAAAAATTCAAAGTGATTTCCTCGAATTGATGTTTTGGGATCATGAGGTAGTGTGTAGATTTCTCTACACCTACTGTTTAAGCCTACATTTTGTCATTTTGACATTATGATTGTCAATGTGCTCTCACATACATTTTAATTAAATTATGACATAAGGCATTCGAAGTGTGAGTATCTTATACTCTGCTAATGCTGCTAGATCTACTCCAAAATTTCAATTGGAGATTATCTACAACGTGTCATACTTAACAATTTGAGGTTCACACTAATGAGTTCAAGCCCACTTCTTAAAACTTCATTCATTTTGCATAGTTCATTACAACATAACCATGATGGATTTTAATTTACCAAATGGAAATTAATATTCTCTAGTTTATCCATATAGATAAACGATGGCTCGAGAGTTTATGCACTTCCTCTCAATAGCCAGAACTATCCTAAATGGGTCATGGACATAAAGATCGCCCTTGCGTCCCGTGGGTTAGTGCGTGCAATCCAGGCCCCGGAGGCTCCACTCTCGACTGGAGTCACGCCGCTGGCAGATGAGCAAAAATATGCTGCTTTGGACATCATAAGGCACCATATTCATCCAGATCTAAAGTCTGAGTACTTTGAGGAGGTTCATAAGAAGCCTAAAAACTCAGACCGTGGGAAAGGCACCTCAAAGTATGAGTTTGAAATAACTAAGCTTTGTGACAAGTATGGCTGCAACACGCATCCCACTAACAAGTGCAAGACCCCAAAGCATCTGGCCATTCTGTACCAGCAATCTCAGGGATGCAAAACACCTCAAGGGAAAAGGGTTGATGCCAACTTCAACCTTCCTCCAGATGACACCAATGGAGCTGCTTGTTCGCGAGATGTTCCTACTGGACCTTGCAACACCATAACTCTCCATAAGTTAGAGGACCCTACAAGCACGGAGAACATGATGGTTGAGTACGCCTTAACCAAAGTGTTTGGAGACTTAAACTAGTCCCACTATCTCCTTAGTGGTCGTTTTATTAATGTCCATTTGTGTTTGTTGTAGTAGAACATATATATTGTATCAGCACTGATATAAATAAGATTGTATACATTCTATATATTGACAAAGATTTCCATATTGGAACTTCTTCAATTCTATATATAGAATTCTACGAGTGCCAATCCGATGGATGTGGAACAAGTATATGATAATGCACCCACTCTATTGTCTGGATTGTACTAGACGTACACCCAACTCGTAGCACATGTTGCATATAATGCAATTCCATCGGTCATGATTTGCATGAGCTAAACTTTCCTAGTCATGAGATTTTGTGTGCATATACTGCACCAAATGATCACTTCAGTCCCTTGAACATATTCAAGGTAATATTTGTGGTCCGAACCAACCATTGTTTGGACTAAAGATCGAATTAAAGTAATTCGAATGGACAAATATTGTTGCAGAATTCTCTTCACATGCCTCCACTATTTTGTGCATGGCTTCGAGGATCGAAGTTCAGCACAATGTACTATGTGTCCATACACAATTGTTTTTGGTTTCATCTCTGATCAAATGGATTTTCTCATTGCACGACCCATGTTAATGAATTGCAATTTACCAACTTCACGTTGGAGTCATGCAGTTTTACACGCTGCTACTGACTAACTGCATATCGCAGTACTTCCCCTCTGCAATTGATACGTGAAATCCTCCGAGCATTTCCCATCTGCGTAAGTTCGGAAGCGCTTCACGCGTACCGATCTTACCACCGCAGCGTACATCATGGGCCCACATATTAGGGATCTATGTGGTGGTACCTATCTCCGTCAATCAACAAGTACCTTGAACCCCTCATCAGGGATGTATTCATAGCCCAGTACGCTGATTGCTTATATTTAAGGAGGATTATTTCCAGGCATTAGGGGAGATTTCAAGTACCACATCGAATGCCAGGAAATCAATTGGGACTTCACGTTCCTGCTCATATCCACGTACTCAATAATCTGGACTCTACGTTCGATTCACAAATTTGCAACACATGCAAATAACCTGCCAGATTAATTTACTGATCTCAAAGGTGTTACAAAATCCTTCAGTCCGGTTAGAAATGCGCCCGAAAGAGTGGAGGTACCAAATAAAAACCATTCAACTCCCTGTTTTATAAAAAGAGGGGGGTAGTACGGCCTCTAATCAGGATCCAGCTTTTTGCAAAGCAACAAAGGAAATCGAGGATAAATCATCTAAATCAGTAAATGCAAGTCAACCTTGCGTTGATGAACACTTAATGGGTAGTATACACCCAGTGGAAGGGAAACCTCCACAACCCCAGCTCCAGCTTGCACACACTGGCTGGGACATCGGAACACCCAGACTCACGCGTATTGGGAAATCACGAAGAGTCATCAAGGGTGCATGATCTTTACTCCAACTATATCGATTCTGGAGAATCATATAACCAAAGCCTACAACTGTCGACAAACATCTCTTGTATGATTGCAAACAACCTTCAGAATGATTCAGATCCAAAGACCATGGCCATGGCAGAGTGTGAACACACTTGCTAGGACTGAACTCGTCAAATGATGCGATCCAAGCAGATATAGCCTCGCTCTTCCAAATAAATTCCCTATGGGATTATTCAATGTGTTTTTCTTCCAGAAACGGAATGAGAAATGCTAGGTGGTGAGAAAGCAAGGCTTGTAGCATAAGGTCGGGTTTCCGCAGAGATCCGAGACCTACTCTCCAGACATGAGTGAAATCTCGTTCCGATACATATATCATTGGCAGTACAAAATCATCTATCTGTGCAGTTGATAGGTGTAGTGACAACATATCCATGTGGATCACTAGATTCCGACATGTATGGTTCCCAATGGAATCTCTGTCCGAATCGAAACACAAATGCAACATGTATTGTGTAATAATCAATAGGTCGCCACATGCTTATTGTTGTCGTTACATTTTGGTACAACCGACGTAGTGAGTTCCTTATACAAAAGGATTACTCCTACATGATGATCACCCATGTGTGTTTGTCATACATAAGGATAACTCCTACAACGATGAACCATGTGATCATCTAAAAGACGGATTTGAGATGAAGAATTTGGATAAACCCAAATGTTGCTTGGGACTACAACTCAAGCACCTTCACTCAAGTATTTTGGTACACCAAGATGCCTATATCCAGAAAATTGGAGAAACTTAATATGGACAAGTCATATCCATCTTAGGGATTGTTCGATCTCTAGACGTAGAGAAAGATCCGTAGGAAGATGGAGAAGAGATGTTGGCACATAATATTCCATATCTCAATGCCATTGGACCTACCAACAAAATTGGTTAGGGGATCAAGAATATCTTTCGATATCTCCAAGGCACCAAATATCTTGACATATTTATCAATTTCGGAGAAATCTGAACTCCAATTTAGACACTGGTATTGGCTACTTACATGATCCTACAATGTGTACATACATGGTAGATCTGTCACTCCATTGATGTCTTCAAATAGACTCTGGTGACTATACTATCACGATCATTCTAAGATGCAATGCTTCATGTTAACACGTGTGGCTTCACGGAATGACAAACCGCATACATTAGTCATGTGGTGTTGGTTCTCTCGAATCACCTATCATTATCTACACAGATAATGTTGCTTATGTTGCATAGATGCAAAACAGGTTACATAAAGAGCAATATCATTAAGCATATTGCGCTAAATTGTTTTATCCCCATAAACTCATGACGAGTTGGGAATAAACATCTTGCAATTAAAATCATACGATATCCTCGCTGATCTATTCACCAAGTCTCTACCAACTATAACATTCCAGAAATGATTCAGGATTGGTATGCGACGGCTTCAGAATTTGCAAGAGTCAGGGGGAGTATCTTCCTGAACTATTCCTGTTCAAAGCATCATATTACACTCTTTTTCCCTTTGTGAGTTTACTTTTCAGGTTCTCATTAAGGTTTTTAATGAGGTAATATCAACATGAGATCATATGTCATACTTTCTGTTTTCTCCACCGGGGTTTTTACGAGAGTATACACGACATATTTATTGTCCTCTAAACTCTATGGATTTCATTCATATTGAGTTAACAGAGACAATAATCATTATATGTTGTATCATTTTCTCCTTACTTTTCCCACTGGGTTTTAAAGGAGTTTTAACAACATATCAAATAAAATTCTCCTCACATTTTTCCCAAAGGGTTTTTGGGGAGAATTCAAACATCATATGTCATACTTTTTGTTTTCCCCACCGGGGTTTTTAATGGAAGTATACAAGGCATATTTATTGTTCTCTAAACTCACTATGGATTTTTCCTTTCTAAGGTTTTCCCATATGAGTTATCAAAGAGACAATAACCATCATATGTTGCATCATTTTCTTCTTATTTCCCCCCGGGTTAAAAGAGTTTTAGCAACATATCATACACACAACTTTCCTCATATTTTTCCCACAGGGTTTTTGGAGGAGAGTATTTCAAGATGATGAACACAAGCAAGGACAAGCATAGATTAGGGGGAGTGTTAGGATTTAATTAATTACTTTGATTAACATGTAATCCCTGCTTGTAATGTCGGTTTCTGGAACCGACATATCCCTTTTGTAACCGCTTGTTCGGTGCTATATATAGCACCATTCATCATCAATAAAGACACAGTTGAATCATTTGTCTCGTTTGCTCTCGATTCTATTTCCAACAAATACGATGGGGAGTCTCAGAGTCTGTCTCGGTCGTTCTCGATCCTTTCCGACCTCGACTCTAATTCATGTGCTAATTAGGTTTCGCAAAAAAAAAAATTAGTAGTCGATATGAGAGAAGAAACTTGACCCAGTTTTGATCGCAGAACCAGAGATGATTGAGCGCGCACGCTGGGACGCTGGGACCGTACCTGAGCGAGAGCGAGAGGACCGTCTGAGCAAGCTCAGTAACGCCACGAAGGGACGCATCCTGTCCTTCCTCCCCGCCAAGGAGGCCGCGCGCGCGTCGGCGCTGTCCAGCCGTTGGCGCGACGCCTTCGGCCGCGTCGACGCCGTGTTTCTGGAGGAGCCGGAGAGCCCCATCCCGGACTACGAGAGCCACGGTTGCGGCACCCCGGGCTGCACACTCTGCACTCCCGAGAACCCCAACCCGAAGCCGCCCTTTACCACCGTCGTCACCGCCGCCCTCCTCGCGCGCCACCGGACGCCCGCGACGCCGCCGCCGCCGCTGCGCTCGCTCCGCGTCGTCTTAGACTATTACCGGTGGACCACTGGGTGTCCTACGCCCATAGGCACGCCGCCCCTGCGCCTGCGGGGCTCGAGCTCGACCTCCGCCTCCGCCGTGTGCCGGTCTGCGCCCGCCCTTACTCTCTCCGCGCAGCCGCCGGTTCTCGCAAGCGGAGCCGGTACCACGAAACCCCCGAGGAGAAGGAGGAGATGTGGATGTCGTCACGCAGGCCGCAGTACACCGTCCCGGCGAGGCTCTTCTCCTGCGCCGCACTGCGGTCGCTCAGCCTCGGCCTCTGCAGCCCCTCCCCGCCGGCTGCCACCTGGCTGCCGTCACTCGAGACGCTGCTCCTCGCCCGCGTATCTGACGACGAGCACAGCGTTCAGAGGATCATCGACGCCTGCCCGCGCCTCGCCGACCTAACGCTCGAGGCCTGCGGCACGCTCACCGCGCTCTACCTAGACGATAGCAGCCGCCTCTGCAAGCTGGCCCTCCGGTGCTGCCACCGCCTGGCCTACGTCGCCCTCGAAGACACGCTCCACTCCCTGGAGTACCGCGGCACCGTGCCTGACAGGTTTCTTCTTGCCTTTCGCCGCGGGGGGAACTCGAAAATCAGGTCGTGCAAGATCGATATCTGCGGCGAGGAGGTCTCGTCGCCGAAGGAGCTCGCTAAACTCGGAGAGTTTCTGCAGCTATTCGCCTTCACCGAGCACCTGCACCTGCAATCTGCACGTCTGGGCTGCGGCGTCGACCACGACACGTCGTTGCCGGCGTTCACGCGCCTCCGTAACCTGCAGCTGACCGGACGCATCCCGCACAGCGACGGCGACGAAGCCGTCGCAGCCATAAGCAGGATCCTCCATCACGCCCCGAACCTAGAGGTGCTCTCGCTGTTTGTCGACAGGGGCCCCGGCGACGAGGAGTTGCGGCCGCGCGATTATGTCTGTGACGACTGCAAGGAGGGGGAGCTCATCGACGCAAACAAGCTCAGGTACAACGAGCACGAGGTCATCCCCTCCGCGCCGACGGCGAGCATCCCTTGTCTGAGGAAACGAGTGAGGGAGATCAACTTGGTACATTACCACGGCGGGAGGGCGCAGAGGAAGCTGGTACAATTTGCTCTGCAACTCTCCAGTTCTCGACAGGTTCTACTGCGGATTTGCTCCGGGGACATTGTCGATTCAAGAGAAACTGAGAGACGAGATCGATGGATGGACAATGAACAGGCCGGAGAATATAAGTGGACAGCTTGAGCAGAGTAGGAAAAGGAAAATCACTCTGGATGATGGAAATGGTCCAGCTGAAAGTTCTTACCCCACACCATCATCAATTCCTCTAACGAGGAACCAAGCCCCTGCCAAAAATAAAAGAACTGTTTATAGCGAGCATTATCCGTTCGAGAGAGATTATGGGATCAAACAAGAACTACGGCCAATGAGCACATCAGCTGACTTTGTTGTGCAAAATCAGAAGCTTAAGCTTAAGATCCGCAATAGCATCTTCGACTATTATTAGTCGATTATAGCTGTAATGCAAGTTGATTGCTTTTTGGTTTTTTTAGCATAGTTGTCTCGGTAATGCACTGGCTTGATTTCGCATAAGGAAACTGTAACAAGTTGTGTTTACAATGAGAGCTATTTTCATAGTTATAACTTATAACATTATAATATAACTAGTTAGCGTGCATGCAACACACGTCTTAATTCATACAAACTATACAAAATATATTGCAGTTCACCATTTGTTTAAAAAAAACTGCAACTATAATAGTAATTGAGAACAAACAATTCATTGGTGTTACTATCGTTCAATAGACATAATGATATTTGTAAGAAATTAGGGCTTGGAGTTATTTCGGCCTACCCTCTATTTCACTGCCTTATCGGTTGTGAGGACCCCTCAGACTACCAGTCCGAGATGCCCACGTTATGTAAACAGATCACGATCCCAATGATCAGTGCATCGCGATCACATAACCAACATGGTATTCAAAGTTACATCATCCAACTTAAATAGTACAAGACTTACATAAATGGTGGTCACACCACCAAGCCTGCAACCACCGTCACGCAGGACGGAATTAACTACGATATAGCGGAAGCTTTCGGCTAGCGTCGGCCCTCGTCACAACAGGACGCATTCCCACAGAGCAGTTGACCGGTGACACTCAGTTGGCGTGGTCGTCGGCGTACTCCTCCTCCTCCTCGTCGTACATCTCCTTGCTGTAATCTGGACGTTTGAATATCCAGGGACACAGCCATATGAGTACATTTATGTACTCGCAAAACCATCTCAAGGCTTAAGTTTTCATGGTAATGCAACAAAACGTTTTCGAAAACTGGGATAGCTGCTATATAATGCTATAGGGCTCAGTTTTCGCAAACGATGTTTTTTTTAGACATAGAGATTACCACATCTCTATATCCTTGTTAAACAAAACATTTAGAGATAGAATTCTCTCTTGTAGAAATAGCATGTACTATTTCCACATTTTTGTAAAACACTTTGTAAATCTTTTCAAAGACACTAGGATGGGGATACCCCTTTTTCCTTTCCACGAGATCAGACTGAGTTGTCTCCCCGAGACCAACCATCTTCTTCCAAGTCCGTACCTCCCAGGTACCTCTTTCAAGCCTCCTTATTTCCACCGAGAAACCATTTTTCCTTTGAAAACATAAAATTGCCCATACGCCTAGATCGGTGGCCTTTTCAACCGTCCATGAACGAGGACTCGACTATTCGAATAGTTTTACACTCTGCAGAGGTGGTGCACTTTCCCCACATCAAACGGTCATTCCGCCATGTCTGCCACGACCCGTCATACGACAGTATGCGGGGGTCCGGATAACCTGATCAAATCTTTTCACTATGTCGACCCTAGTACAGAGCCTCCTCTTCAATGGGACTGAATCTCCCCGGCACCCAGTGAAGATGGCCATCGTATCGATCCGGTCTCTCCAAGCAACACTGCGCCATGACAGGAGGCCCACTGTTTGCAACCAGCAGTGAACCAGACTCAAACTGGATCCCGCATTTAGATAACTTGGTTCAGAGAGCCCCGCTCCCCTAAGCAATTTGAGGTGCTCCATACAAAGATAAACAAGTTTCCGGCTAAGCCCGTCCCATTTGGGGTAACCTGGTTGCACAGGTTAATTGTTCGGGCGGCCGCTAGGGCAGTACTTTGTTTTCAAAAACCTCTCCACCTCCGACTGCTCCCAGCAGCTCGGGTTTTCGTAAACTCACCGAATGCTCCCAACACTTCGGGTTTTCATGAACAGCTCCATTTGCTCCCAGCAACATGGGTTTTATAAAATTCTTTCTCGCCGATCGCTCCTAGCGACTCGGGTTTTCTTCCGAAAACATTTCATCAAATGCAGGCTCCCATCCTATAGTTTTGAGGTAAGATTATACGGATATACTACTAGAAAATATAATTTTCTTGATAGTGCCTTTAGTAGAAGGTTTCTCAAGTAAAGACTTATTTTTATAAAACCTATTATATACTGGTAGATATCTTTGGCCAAACAATATTCTGTAAAAATAGTTTTGGGGTGGCAAAATGCCACAAAACAAATAAAGCATGCATTATTTTATTTTGAAAACAAAACATGCTTTGTAGAAATAATAGGATTTCAGTAGGGTGGTGAGGTGGCTTGCCTGGTTTCAGATATGTCCCTGGAATTCTCTTCATATATCAATAACAATAAAATCCCATCTCTCTTCAGAAATTCCCCTCCGAAGGTATCTCCGATAGCGTCGTTCTCTAGCGTCGCAAAAAGAACACAATCAACATACCGTAGAACACTCCAACAACAAACATCAAGCAAAACTAACAAGCAACGATCAAGAGGCAAAATTATTATTTAACAAACAAGTTTGGCAATCACCACACTACTCATGTTTATAAGGATAGGTCTAAGTAGTGATTAAGAATCTTTTAAGGATTACCACTAGCATGCAAGGCTAAGCACCACTTTCAAACATATACAACCAATAGCTATAAACCTAGTTAAAAAAATTATTTAGCTAATCCAACTTATCAAGCAACACAAGCCAAACTAACTAATTGTTGGAGACTTCAAACACCACTAAATAACACATGTTTAACTCAAATCTAGCTTAACGCAAGACACTAACAGTACTAACATATTAAAAGTAACTTTATTTGGTGAGATACAGTACCAAAACAATTCACAACAACAATAACAATATTTTCACAAAGGACCCAACAATTGTTTTATCAATTTTTAAAAGGCAGAAAACACCATTTTTAGAGTTTAATTAACCTAGGATGTTCTGCTGGTCAACCATTTCTGCAAAGCTAGGTACATGTTCTCTATATGTATTAGCAGCTACAGCAATTGGATTTAGTCCAAATTTTAGTTCACAGAAAATTAATTAAATGCTAGAAAACCCTACTGGTCTAAACTACAAACACATGCCAATTCAAAAATAAGCATCACAAACACACGGGGTTAATTTCTACTGAATGCTACTGTCCTAAGCATTCCAAAACAATTGGATTCACTCAATTTGGATTAACAAAACTCAAGTTATTGATGAAACAGTGTTTTAGACCAGTGACAGCAAAACATTTTTCATGGATACACAAATTAATATTTTTGAGATCTGCAAGTTGGACATGGTTCTAGACTCATTGCTTTATCCCTGTGATTTTTGGTTTGCACAAATTGCAAGTTTAACTATTTTATTTTGAATTAAACTAACAGACCAGAAACTGCTATTTAGAGAAAAGAATAGATCTCCTAAAAAAACAGAAACTGGGCCAGATCTGGAACTCGGCCGAGTCAACGAGTTGGGCCGGCCCAAGATGGGGCTGGCTTCATCTCCTTCAAATGAACGCACGAGACACAGCTGAAGAACCAGCCATGGCGTGGAGCTCGGGCTGCTCACCATGGGGGCCGAGCAAGACGAAGGGGAGGGCCAAGGAGGCTGCGGTAGGTCGAGGTAGGGGAGGGGAGGTGGCAGCTACGGCATTGGAGCTCCCGAACGTCGGCGCAGTCGACGACTCCCGCCACGGCCACGTCACGGCCCCGACAGCTCCGGTACACCTGAAAGCAAACGAGGGTGTCTAAGAGGTCGCCCGAGAGGAGGGGAAGAGGAAGTGCAGAGGGAGTGAGAGGAGGGGGTCGGAGCCAGAGGCATTCGTGCTCGCATGAGCTCGGGACCGAGCGGCGGTTCTTCGACGATTTCGAGCAGGAGAGGAGGAGAGCTTGAGCGGGATTGCAGGGGGTGGGAGAGTGGAGGCAGGGGAGTGTGAATGACAAGGTTAGGGCATGGGAGGAGGCCCGTGGCCTCTTATCCAAGAGGTGGCCGGTCCATGGTGGACTCGGAGTACAAGCTCGAGTTAAGAGGTGCACGGGAGCGGGATTGGCTGATTTTGACGGTGGAGGAGCGTCTGCTGGCACTGTTGCTCGTTTTGGAGGCGAGCTACTGGCATGGGGCCGTTGGCAAGGTCTGGGACAAGGGAGAGGTGGTGTCTGCCATTAAGTGTTCGACAAAATGCCCACAAGGAGAGGACAAAAGGGGAGGCCGGGCTAGGGTTAACTAGGGTCGAGGGAAAAGGTCCAGGGGGTTGTTGGGAGCCCAGAACACGTCCAAGGCATAGGGAGTGAGAGAGGGGTGAAGTGAATGAGGAGTCATGGCCATGCATGGCCTAATGGCCACGGCCATCATACGCTCTTCTCTCTTTCTCGATCCTGCAGCAACAAGCAACACAATAACGAGCCAAGACAGTAACTAGGAGATATGGGGAGGGATATGGGGTGCTGAGGAAAGGTTAGAAGAGTTTTAGGGCAAGGTTGAGGTGTTGACAGAAAATTCAGAAATCTGTTAACATGATGGTCTCAAAACCATCATGCATAAGTGACCAAATGACCAAGATTGATAAGAAGAAAGATAGATAGATGAATTACTACCTATGGTGATCACAAAGGTCACAATTGCACAAATTTACAGGGAGGTTTACAGGGTTTTGCGAGGGGTCGAAAAGAGAACAAAATAACAGTTTCAGAAAAAATGCAGTTTTCAGACTTGGTGAAAATTCTAAGTTCCAGGAAACTGTTATCATGAGGGTAACAAAACCATCATGGGTATGTGACCAAATGGACAAAAGTGTCCAGAAAAAGGGTACAGGGATGAGATGCTATCTATGGTTATCCCAAGGGTCACCAATGCACGTCTGTGGAAGAAAGTTTGGATGGTTTTGCAATGAGACAAAAAGAGAATAAAGTAACAGGTTCAGAAAACTGTTATTTTGGTGGAACCAAAACCATCATGGATGAAGAATGTTAAAAGCATACATAGGTAAACTAAAACATAGGGTGATACCTAGGATGACAAGGATGTATGAGGTGGTTGTACATTTCCAAAATAAACAACACAAAGATAAAGGTGAGGTTCTAAAGAGGCAATCTTTTAGCAACAAAGAAGATAGGTCCAGAGATGGTTTTACCAAGTTTTCTTCAAGAGTTTGAATAGTATTTGCAAATATTTTGGAATAAAGGAGTTACATATCACCAAAGGAATGTTGGATAATTTTTCTAGGAATTTTTGAAATACTTTTATTCATAAAACATTTTAAAATCCATTTTTGGCCTTTTTGTAAATAAATTATTATACTAAGAAAAATGTTTCCAAAACAAATATTTTTTAATAGAGATGAGAGGTTATATCATATGGATCACAGAAGTGATTTTTAAGAAATAACTCTTTTGAAAATTATTTGAGATCTCTTGTGAAAACAAAGAAAACAAGAGGCTTGTTAGTAAGCACCAAATCATTGGAGAGAAAATGGTTTTAATGGTCAAGGCAAGAACATTGGCTATAATAGTGGTGAAACACAAATAAAGAGAATGGCAAGGAACTTAGGTTGATCTCCAAAAGTAATAAGAAGTGATTTAGAAAAGATGCAAAGATAAGAGTGATATAGCCACTAATTCGGAATGCCATCAAAGGGGCCTTGAAAAAGATGAGAAGAGGTTTCACCACACACTTCCAAAGCTTGGATAAAAGGTAAAGATATAGGATATAATCTTCCTGATGGTTCATTGATGAGAAGAGAAAGATTTGCCACAATGACATGTCTCCAAAGTTGGAAGATTCTAATAGCTAGGAAGATAGCTTAAGATAAGATTTGAATCTGATCCTTTTTTTTATATAGTCCTGTTATTTGTAAGTTTTCAAATTATTTAGGTCCACACACACTCACAAACAAACAAGTATGATCATTCCAAGATAAACATAGGAAATGATCACACCTCTAGCAAGTCACAACAAGACAACAAGTTCACTCAAACCATTGTGTTTACAAACCAATTTCCCAAGTGTTTTTGTGATTTTGGTGATCAAGTAAGATCATGACAAGGTGATGTTAAGAGATGCTCAACTCATAACTTTATACTTTTCAAAAGGTTTTGATATAGAAAAAAATGGGGTAATATACTTCCCACTTGCCTTACTTCCAAAAGGAGGATGAAAATAGGAGTTTAAAATAGGAGATGTAAATACTTGTATAACCACAAGGTTGAAAATAGGCAGGAGATATTATATAGACCTCCATAGTTTTTAAACAGGTAAATTTTGGAAATACTTTACTTTCTTAAATCCTAGGCATTTTGGGGTAGTTGATAAAATCAAGACATCCTTGAGAAAGAGGTTGGCCAAAATAAGACTAGAGAAGATATATGGATCATTCGTCCTGTCATGACATGATCACCAAAATCAAAAGATATGTTATATTAATTGAGTTCAAAGTTTTGGTGTTTTTCAGTGGTTGTTAACTCGAACAACAAAGCAGACAAGGTTAAACAGAGCAATGGGAAGTGAAACACAAGCATTAGTGAAGCCTTTTCAAAAAGTTTTTGTTGGTCCTGATTTTTGGCTCTCTAAAAACTGTGTTTTTCTGATTTCCCAAAATTGGCGCGTTACAGACCTTCCCCCCTTAAAAGAATCTCATCCCGAGATTCCTAAGCGGGTACTAAGAGAGTGCAAGGTTAGTGAGTTTGTTGCTCCTTTATCTTCCGGGATTGTCGATTCTCAACTGAGGCCTCCTTGTCGAAACGTCATCGGATTTTTCTTCCCGAAGACCTTTGGTCTCTGCTGAAGGTGCTGTCATGAAGGTCGATGCTGATCAGCGTTCTTGTCGAGTTGACTTCAAATACTCCAGAGTTAGGGCGTAAAGGGTAGTTTGCCAAAACTCCCTAATAAAACTAGCGTATGTCTTCCCCCCTTAAAAAGGGGCCTTGAAGGGTAGCTGTTGAAGGTATAAGTTGTTGCCGACTTCAATATGTTGTTGTTCTTGGGTATCACGGCGATCCTTCTCTTGGTCGTAACTCCTTGGCGCTTGAGGTTGATGTAGACACTTGTCCAGCTATTGCCGTCTTGAGGGGTTAGCAGTTAAATATCCGCCAACAGTTTTCAAGCCTCACAGGGGTGTCAGGTCCGTAGACTTGACTCGCTCCAGTTTTTCCTAAAAGTCAAAGGGTGCTACAAGCTACTAAAGGCGTCTAGCTTGCTTAGTGTGTTGTCAACATCAACAGTCTTCGGGCCTTTCGTCGTTCTTGGCGTCTAGTTAGATATGATGTCTTCTATTGTGCCCACCTTCGGTTTAGCTGATGAACAAAGTTGATGAAGACTTCCTTGGTTCGTTGACTTCATGACACCACACACTATCCTTCAGAGGTCGGTTCTATCTTAGTTAGCCTAGAAGATTAGTTAAGATACTTAGTGCTATCAGTCTCAAGTCGTGCAAGTCGAGTTAATAAGGTTGGCGCATAGAAGGCACTTATGACTCTTACTTCGGGGTTCCTCTTGATGTAGACGATCTTCAGTGCTGGTTGTCTTCGTTGTTGCTGACCTCGATCTCCTTCGGACTTCACGACTTGAGGGCTTCACAAAAATCTTCAAAAAGTAGTGGCTCTTGCCGATCTTTGAGTCCTTCTTGTTGCCGTTTGTAGGTCTCGAGGAGGTTAGCTAGTAACAAGTCACTGGTGTTAGATGTTACTCTAAAGTTAGATATGCTAAATTAGTGATGGCATACTGGTAATTTGAAAAGTTAATTAAACTCGGCAAGGCTCGTCGCATCACGGGGATGGGCTTTCTCGGGGTGGTCTTCTGTATCAGGTGCGGTTAAAAGCTCTCACGTGCCAAAGTTTAGATCAGAGGCAAAACATTAAAGAGAGGTTTTCTAAACAAGTTTTGAAATGCATCACGATGCATCTAACGCTAAAAGGGCCAAAAAGGTATTTTGTGAAGAGGCAAAAAGATGTTTAAACAAAAGGGAAGTATGTGCCTAATATGTGTTGCCGACAAGGCGTGCTTGTGAAACATACCAGAAAACAACACACCAACAACAAACACACAAACAATACACACACAAGCAAAAAGCATACCAGCAAAACAGCACACGAAACACCTATAGTACCAAAAGGGCACTCAACAATCATGATAGTCGGGTAATCCAACCAAGGGTCATATCCTACTTCATCCTATGGGGTTTGGTGTCACATGGTTACTGAAGTCCTCATTTGATCGCCTTGGGTTCTTGCCGAAAAGTTTGAGATTGTTCGGTTTGCTGATGGAGTAACATTGTTGGGGTTGAGTCGAGGGAGCGAAGGTGATTTTGCATTCTTGTCCTGCATTCTGCACATCCGAGGTATTTGGAGGTCCTGGCTTTGCTGTCATCGACGATTTTGGTCTTGTGAACTATGCATTTGAGGACTCTTGTCTCCGTCTTGGCTCCAGCTACTTAGGTCTCACTTGGGTCCATCGTCAAGCATAAACAAGTTTTGAATAGGGACAAGAGAGTAGAGAAAATTCTTTTGAAATACTTTGAAATTAGAAAGGTAGGATCAAGATATTTTTGAGAATAGGTGAGGAGTGGAAGCCATACAAGGCTTACCTAGAAGAAAATAGATTTCTGCAGAAATAGGTTTTAGCAAAATATTTCCTTCCTAAGATGGCGGCCATGCTAACTAAGGTCTCCTAAGGTCAACGATGGCTCTGATACCAAGTCTGTGAGGACCCCTCAGACTACCAGTCCGAGATGCCCACGTTATGTAAACAGATCACGATCCCAATGATCAGTGCATCGCGATCACATAACCAACATGGTATTCAAAGTTACATCATCCAACTCAAATAGTACAAGACTTACATAAATGGTGGTCACACCACCAAGCCTGCAACCACCGTCACACAGGACGGAATTAACTACGATATAGCGGAAGCTTTCGGCTAGCGTCGGCCCTCGTCACAACCGGACGCATTCCCACAGAGAAGTTGACCGGTGACACTCAGTTGGCGTGGTCGTTGGCGTACTCCTCCTCCTCGTCGTACATCTCCTTGCTGTAATCTGGACGTTTGAATATCCAGGGACACAGCCATTTGAGTACATTTATGTACTCGCAAAACCACCTCAAGGCTTAAGTTTTCATGGTAATGCAACAAAACGTTTTCGAAAACTGGGATAGCTGCTATATAATGCTATAGGGCTCAGTTTTCGCAAATGATGTTTTTTTTAGACATAGAGATTACCACATCTCTATATCCTTGTTAAACAAAACATTTAGAGATAGAATTCTCTCTTGTAGAAATAGCATGTACTATTTCCACATTTTTGTAAAACACTTTGTAAATCTTTTCAAAGACACTAGGATGGGGATTACCCTTTTTCCTTTCCACGAGATCAGACTGAGCTGTCTCCCCGAGACCAACCATCTTCTTCCAAGTCCGTACCTCCCAGGTACCTCTTTCATGCCTCCTTATTTCCACCGAGAAACCATTTTTCCTTTGAAAACATAAAATTGCCCATACGCCTAGATCGGTGGCCTTTCCAACCGTCCATGACCGAGGACTCGGCTATTCGAATAGTTTTACACTCTGCAGAGGTGGTGCACTTTCCCCACATCAAACGGTCATTCCGCCATGTCTGCCACGGCCCGTCATACGACAGTATGCGGGGGTCCGGATAACCTGATTAAAGCTTTTCACTATGTCGACCCTAGTACAGAGCCTCCTCTTGAATGGGACTGAATCTCCCCGGCACCCAGTGAAGATGGCCATCGTATCGATCAGGTCTCTCCAAGCAACACTGCGCCATGACAGGAGGCCCACTGTTTGCAACCAGCAATGAACCAGACTCGAACTGGATCCCGCATTTAGATAACTTGGTTCAGAAAGCCCCGCTCCCCTAAGCAATTTGAGGTGCTCCTTACTAAGATAAACAAGTTTCCGGCTAAGCCCGTCCCATTTGGGTAACGTGGTTGCACGGGTTAATTGTTCGAGCGGCCGCTAGGGCAGTACTTTGTTTTCAAAAACCTCTCCACCTCCGACTGCTCCCAGCAGCTCGGGTTTTCGTAAACTCACCGAATGCTCCCAGCACTTCGGGTTTTCATGAACAACTCCATTTGCTCCCAGCAACATGGGTTTTATAAAATTCTTTCTCGCCGATCGCTCCCAGCGACTCGGGTTTTCTTCCGAAAACATTTCATCAAATGCAGGCTCCCATCCTTTAGTTTTGAGGTAAGATTATACGGATATACTACTAGAAAATATAATTTTCTTGATAGTGCCTTTAGTAGAAGGTTTCTCAAGTAAAGACTTATTTTTATAAAACCTATTGTATACTAGTAGATATCTTTGGCCAAACAATATGTTGTAAAAATAGTTTTGGGGTGGCAAAATGCCACAAAAGAAATAAAGCATGCATTATTTTATTTTGAAAACAAAACATGCTTTGTAGAAATAATAGGATTTCAGTAGGGTGGTGAGGTGGCTTGCCTGGTTTCAGATATGTCCCTGGAATTCTCTTCATATATCAATAACAATAAAATCCCATCTCTCTTCAGAAATTCCCCTCCGAAGGTATCTCCGATAGCGTCGTTCTCTAGCGTCGCAAAAAGAACACAATCAACATACCGTAGAACACTCCAACAACAAACATCAAGCAAAACTAACAAGCAACGATCAAGAGGCAAAATTATTATTTAACAAACAAGTTTGGCAATCACCACACTACTCATGTTTATAAGGATAGGTCTAAGTAGTGATTAAGAATCTTTTAAGGATTACCACTAGCATGCAAGGCTAAGCACCACTTTCAAACATATACAACCAATAGCTATAAACCTAGTTAAAAAAATTATTTAGCTAATCCAACTTATCAAGCAACACAAGCCAAACTAACTAATTGTTGGAGACTTCAAACACCACTAAATAACACATGTTTAACTCAAATCTAGCTTAACGCAAGCCACTAACAGTACTAACATATTAAAAGTAACTTTATTTGGTGAGATACAGTACCAAAACAATTCACAACTACAATAACTATATTGTCACAAAGGACCCAACAATTGTTTTATCAATTTTTAAAAGGCAGAAAACACCATTTTTAGAGTTTAATTAACCTAGGATGTTCTGTTGGTCAACCATTTCTGCAAAGCTAGGTACATGTTCTCTATATGTATTAGCAGCTACAGCAATTGGATTTAGTCCAAATTTTAGTTCACAGAAAATTAATTAAATGCTAGAAAACCCTACTGGTCTAAACTACAAACACATGCCAATTCAAAACTAAGCATCACAAACACACGGGGTTAATTTCTACTGAATGCTACTGTCCTAAGCATTCCAAAACAATTGGATTCACTCAATTTGGATTAACAAAACTCAAGTTATTGATGAAACAGTGTTTTAGACCAGTGACAGCAAAACATTTTTCATGGATACACAAATTAATATTTTTGAGATCTGCAAGTTGGACATGGTTCTAGACTCATTGCTTTATCCCTGTGATTTTTGGTTTGCACAAATTGCAAGTTTAACTATTTTATTTTGAATTAAACTAACAGACCAGAAACTGCTATTTCGAGAAAAGAATAGATCTCCTAAAAAAACAGAAACTGGGCCAGATCTGGAGCTGGGCCGAGTCAACGAGTTGGGCCGGCCCAAGACGGGGCTAGCTTCATCTCCTTCACATGAACGCACGAGACACAGCTGAAGAACCAGCCATGGCGTGGAGCTCGGGCTGCTCACCTCGGGGGCGAGCAAGACGAAGGGGAGGGCCAAGTAGGCTGCGGTAGGTCGAGGCAGGGGAGGGGAGGTGGCAGCTCCGGCATTAGAGCTCCCGAACGTCGGCGCAGTCGACGAAGCCCGCCACGGCCACGTCACGGCCCCGGCAGCTCCGGTACACCTGAAAGCAAACGAGGGTGTCTAAGAGGTCGCCCGAGAGGAGGGCGAAGAGGCAGTGCAGAGGGAGTGAGAGGAGGGGGTCGGAGCCGGAGGCATTCGTGCTCGCATGAGCTCGAGACCGAGCGGCGGTTCTTCGATGATTTCGAGCAGGAGAGGAGGAGAGCTTGAGCGGGATCGCAGGGGGTGTGAGAGTGGAGGCAGGGGAGTGTTAATGACAAGGTTAGGGCACGGGAGGAGGCCCGTGGCCTCTTATCCAAGAGGTGGCCAGTCCATGGTGGACTCGGAGCACAAGCTCGAGTTAAGAGGTGCACGGGAGCGGGATTGGCTGATGATGGCGGTGGAGGAGCGTCTGCTGGCACTGTTGCTCGTTTTTTAGGCGAGCTACTGGCCTGGGGCCGTTGGCAAGGTCTGGGACAAGGGAGAGGTTGTGTCTGCCATTAAGTGCTCGACAAAATGCCCACAAGGAGAGGACAAAAGGGGAGGCCGGGCTAGGTTTAACCAGGGTCGAGGGAAAAGGTCCAGGGGGTTGTTGGGAGCCCAGAACACGTCCAAGGCATAGGGAGTGAGAGAGGGGTGAAGTGAATGAGGAGTCATGGCCATGCATGGCCTAATGGCCACGGCCATCATACTCTCTTCTCTCTTTCTCGATCCTGCAGCAACAAGCAACACAATAACGAGCCAAGATAGTAACTAGGAGATATGGGGAGGGATATGGGGTGCTGAGGAAAGGTTAGAAGAGTTTTAGGGCAAGGTTGAGGTGTTGACAGAAAATTCAGAAATCTGTTAACATGATGGTCTCAAAACCATCATGCATAAGTGACCAAATGACCAAGATTGATAAGAAGAAAGATACATAGATGAAGTACTACCTATGGTGATCACAAAGGTCACAATTGCACAAATTTACAGTGAGGTTTACAGGGTTTTGCGAGGGGTCGAAAAGAGAACAAAATAACAGTTTCAGAAAAATGCAGTTTTCAGACTTGGTGAAAATTCTAAGTTCCAGGAAACTGTTATCATGAGGGTAAAAAACCATCATGGGCATGTGACCAAATGGACAAAAGAGTCCAGAAAAAGGGTACAGGGATGAGATGCTATCTATGGTTATCCCAAGGGTCACCAATGCACGTCTGTGGAAGAAAGTTTGGATGGTTTTGAAATGAGACAAAAAGAGAATAAAGTAACAGGTTCAGAAAACTGTTATTTTGGTGGAAACAAAACCATCATGAATTAAGAATGTTAAAAGCATACAGAGGTAAACTAAAACATAGGGTGATACCTAGGATGACAAGTATGGATGTGGTGGTTGTACATTTCCAAAATAAACACCACAAAGATAAAGGTGAGGTTCTAAAGAGGCAATCTTTTAACAACAAAGAAGATAGGTCCAGAGATGGTTTTACCAAGTTTTCTTCAAGAGTTTGAATAGTATTTGCAAATATTTTGGAATAAAGTAGTTACATATCACCAAAGGAATGTTGGATATTTTTTCTAAGAATTTTTGAAATACTTTTATTCATAAAACATTTTAAAATCCATTTCTGGCCTTTTTGTAAATAAATTATTATACTAAGAAAAATGTTTCCAAAACAAATATTTTTGAATAGAGATGAGAGGTTATATCATATGGATCACAGAAGTGATTTTTAAGAAATAACTCTTTTGAAAATTATTTGAGATCTCTTGTGAAAACAAAGAAAACAAGAGGCTTTTTAGTAAGCACCAAATCATTGGAGAGAAAATGGTTTTAATGGTCAAGGCAAGAACATTGGCTATAATAGTGGTGAAACACAAATAAAGAGAATGGCAAGGAACTTAGGTTGATCTCCAAAAGGAATAAGAAGTGATTTAGAAAAGATGCAAAGATAAGAGTGATATAGCCACTAATTCGGAATGCCATCAAAGGGGCCTTGAAAAAGATGAGAAGAGGTTTCACCACACACTTCCAAAGCTTGGATAAAAGGTAAAGATATGGGATATAATCTTCCTGATGGTTCATTGATGAGAAGAGAAAGATTTGCCACAATGACATGTCTCCAAAGTTGGAAGATTCTAATAGCTAGGAAGATAGCTTAAGATAAGATTTGAATCTGATCCTTTTTTTTATATAGTCCTGTTATTTGTAAGTTTTCAAATTATTTAGGTCCACACACACTCACAAACAAACAAACAAGTATGATCATTCCAAGATAAACATAGGAAATGATCACACCTCTAGCAAGTCACAACAAGACAACAAGTTCACTCAAACCATTGTGTTTACAAACCAATTTCCCAAGTGTTTTTGTGATTTTGGTGATCAAGTAAGATCATGACAAGGTGATGTTAAGAGATGCTCAACTCATAACTTTATACTTTTCAAAAGATTTTGATATAGAAAAAAAATGGGGTAATATACTTCCCACTTGCCTTACTTCCAAAAGGAGGATGAAAATAGGAGTTTAAAATAGGAGATGTAAATACTTGTAAAACCACAAGGTTGAAAATAGGCAGGAGATATTATATAGACCTCCATAGTTTTTAAACAGGTAACTTTTGGAAATACTTTACTTTCTTAAATCCTAGGCATTTTGGGGTAGTTGATAAAATCAAGACATCCTTGAGAAAGAGGTTGGCCAAAATAAGACTAGAGAAGATATATGGATCATTCGTCCTGTCATGACATGATCACCAAAATCAAAAGATATGTTATATTAATTGAGTTCAAAGTTTTGGTGTTTTTCAGTGGTTGTTAACTCGAACAACAAAGCAGACAAGGTTAAACAGAGCAATGGGAAGTGAAACACAAGCATTAGTGAAGCCTTTTCAAAAAGTTTTTGTTGGTCCTGATTTTTGGCTCTCTAAAAACTGTGTTTTTCTGACTTCCCAAAATTGGGGCGTTACATCGGTGGTGCCGCTCACAATACATATTGAGCCTAGAGGGTGAGACCTTTATATAGACTCCAAATTCCAGATAAATCAATTTGTTTCCAGATAGGACTCGTGACATGTTAGAACAACGACAATACCTAACAGCCAGTTACCGAGTCTATTACTGTTAAACAATTAGGTCCCAGCACACATATGTGAGTCATGCACCGAGTTCGAATGCAAAATCAAACTCGCATGTTTTGACAATCCATAGAGCCAATCCTACGGACAACCTGACATTCCACTCTATATTGTTCCCGGACAAAATTCCAGCGTATTAATAAACACCGTGTTTCAGTATAGCCGTACCGGCTTTCTGAAATATATTTCCTTAAGGACAATTTCACATCATTATTTCCCTGTTATTTCTAGACTTCCACACTGGAATTTAATTCCGGACAATGTAGTAGAAATATAAAATGTTGGAAGACACAATTTCCTACATCTCCCACTTGACCGAAAACATTTTATTTCAGCGAAGTAAATTCCCATGCAACTAACGTGGTTAGAGAATAATTCTTTCCTTCAGTGCATTCACGATTACCTATTAACTTTGTGACTTTTGGAGTCATATTATTACAAAGTAACATGTTATGATGCACCTTTCCATGACCTTAAAATCACGAAGAAATTTCCGTAGCCATATGCCTTCCTTCCATGCTTAAGATGCATCAAAGTATTCATATTTCATAAACAAAGAGTATATAAATCATGTTTCCTTTGTACACCTTAAAGACCTACAAAAGTTAACATCAACACATAATCATAAAAATAGATTACCTTTCACCGAGAACATATTTCCAAAAATAGCATCCATATATATGCAGCTGAATGTTGAGATCATCAAAGAATAATGAATAGTCCATGTTTCCTTGACATTGCACGACAAGTCCATTATGTGATTACAACAATCTTTATAAAATTCATATTCCAATTGCTAATAATTCCAACAATTCAGTTTCCATGCTAATCAAAATAGCAACAATTTCAGAGGCATGGCTAAGATCAGGTCGCACGAATAATGTCCCACAATAATCGTGGTATGACAATTATTTTCATTTTTCCTGATGAGTTCAAACATAATTCTTCACTAAGTATCATTCCCTTTATCAAAGGTACTTGATAGGTGTTTTCCTTAGAAAAATATATATCAAAAACAGTCTCTATGTAATTCCACTCCCAAAGCATTGGAAGATTCAACATACCTTTCATACGAAAGTTCAAACCGAACCAAGCTTTCACTTCCATCAATGTGAGTTTTAAAAAACAATAATAACATAGTTATCACATATAGTATTAACATAAAACAATTCACACTAACCTTTGTATATGATCGTCTTCCATCATTAATAAAACTATATGACATGACATACCATTGATGTGAAGCTTGTTCCAAAAATATGAATTGATCAATTCAATTAGAAAACCCTGTCTTTGTTCCCACCTCCTCTAAATTTCAGAGTTTCCACGAAGTATAAACATTTCCTTTGTGTAAAGAATCAAACTACAAGCTCAGCATTGAAAATTTCACTAAAGCATGTTACATTAAACTTTCTTGTAAGTAAATCCATTTACAACATATAGCCTTGCGGTTGTTTGGTAAAATAACAAGTTTCCAAACTTTTATTCCTCCTCATTTGAGTTTATTTCTTCCCGCAATGCTTTCAACCATAGTTTAAAATAGTAACAACTTTAACTATTGAAAGTGCATGAACCCTCATGTGTGGTTTTGGTAACTAATGATAATCTCTATGGACTAATTGTTGCATTAAGATATCCTTGTAGGGCTTGTCCATTGGCAATGCTTGAACACCATGTGTTGTTATCAAAATTGAAAGAAGAAGATAAAGTGATGACCAAAGTATTATTCAAGGTGTGATCCACACAAATGGTCATCTAGAGTTGAGCTTATTGCAAGTGTGGCTTGGAAAAGAAGATTGAGTGAACATTCATGTTTATCTCCAAGTCATCATATATATAAAGAAAAGAAGATGAAGTGCAAATTCAAGAGAAGCATATCGAAGAAATCCTATGCTTGAAGCTTGTCACCCATTTGGAGATATTGGTCAAGTGAAGATGTGACTTATAGAGGCTCTCCCATATTGGTGTATGGGGGAGCGATATGTGAGTCTTCACCAAGCTAAAGCGCAATCAAGAAAGGTGGTCAACTTGGAGAGATCAAGATCGTCATCATCTAGCTCAAGTGGGATGCGCAAGGCAAAGGTATGATCTTGATAGGATTTCTATTTTACTGGTATCGTGGTGTTGTGGGAGACTGGGTTATAGGATAGACGGCGTACTATCAAGAGGGGCTCTCAAGTGAGTAACTTGATCGCATCTTTGTGGAGAGTTCAAACCTTTGCATACTTGGCATCATCATGTTTCTTGATTCTTATTTGACTTTTATTCATGTGAGAATTTAGAGCTTGTTTTCATCTCCATACCAAGCTCTAGTTCATCAAAAACGGATTTCATATGCATATCTTGTTGTGTTTTTGTGATTTTATCGGTTTGTCTTTTTAGAGAGGTCAAACTCTTTCCTTGTGAATTCCTCCTCACATGATGGACTATGATGTTTCTATGTATAATCTTGAAGAGCTCATCATTGCGATTCCAACGAGCCCAAGATTATCAAAAACGGAGTTCGGATGAAAAAGCTATTACAATTTTCATTTTGCTGTTTATGTCAGTTTTCAGCAAAACCGGATATTCCGGGTCAAATTCAGATCGGAATATCCGCCCCCCAAGAAAAATGTCTGAGCTCGATTTTGCGTCGCTTTCGGTGGCTCTCTGTAACGGGCCAAATTTTTGGGCCAGAAATTTTGTGGGAAGCCGGAATATTCCGGCCCGCGCAGGAAAAACTGCCCCCAAAGGTTATTTTTGGTGGGGACCTATTTAAGGGGTCTTCTTCCCCAATAGTTCCTAAGTTTTGGTGCTCTCTCTACTCCTCCATTGTTGACCTCCAAAGCTTTGAGATCTCTCAATCCCTCACATGATTCTTGCATATCTTTGAGGTAAAAGTGAGAGGAGATCTAGATCTACATTTTCATCAATCCATCTCTCCTCTAAGTGAGGGGAAGTCTCTTGATCTAGATCTTGGAGTTCCATTTGTTGAGTTCTTCTTTGTTCTTCCTCTCTTCTCCTCCCACAAGCATTTAGTTGCTTTTAGTGGGATTTGAGAGTGAAGGATTTGAGCACTTGTTCTCTTGCCAGTGCGTTGTGCATCGGTTTGTGCTCTCCACGAGGATTCGTGGAAGTTGAAAGTTTGTGAGCATGTTACTCTTGGGTCTATGGACCCTAGACACCATTGTGGTGATTGAGACCTTTTATGGTCACTTGTAGCCATCTGGGAGCCCCCAATCCAGTTGTGGGTTATGCCCCGGGTTGTTGTTGTAAAGGCTCCGGATTCCGCCTCGAAGGATTCCGATAGTTGAAGGTGAACCAATCCTTTGTAGTGCGGTTCATCAGAGAAGAAGGTGAGCCCATTGTGGCGTTGAGACCAACCTGTTGTGGTGGTCTCACACCTCTCCAACGAGACGTACTCCCCTAAAAAGGAGAAACTCGGGAATACATCCTCGTCCTATAACCGAGCTCTTTACTTATGCACTTTACATTGTGATAGCCTTCGTGCTTGAAGTATTCTATTGCTATCACCTTGTTGCTTGTCTTGCTTAGCATAAGTTGTTGGTGTTGGCTTGTTAATTTAAACAACTAGTTTTATTCCGCAATTATCAAGCCTAAACAGAAAAAGTTTTAAATTGCCTATTCAATCCCCTCTAGGCGACATCCTTGTCCTTTCAACTATTCCATACAAGTTTACATGTTCCTTAGTTGTTTCTACAGGTTCACAAGGGCCATCAAGGATAGCAAAATGTTTTTTTCCTTCTTCTTTGATTTGATATTATAACAAATACTTATTTTTATTTTCTCTGGGTATGTCTAGTATGAAGTTATAGCGAACTAATCTCGCGTAAAGAAAGCATTTTATAACTGAGTTAATCTCTAATAACATAAATTCTATGTGAATCTAGTTTCTCTTTCCGATAACATTACAGTTTATTGCCATGCCTTATTTATTCTCATGTCAATGGACAAAAAAACACCTACTAAGGGATGCAAAAGACTGAAGCTACAACTGAACCAAAGCTATGACTATGAGCAATATAACCTAATGATTTCTGTAATAAAAGAAAGGTACAGCTGAACGCAATCTAAGAGACACAAATGACCAACAGTTAATTTGCTCTATATCATGCCCAAAGAACTACACTTTTTTTCTTGGCAGGAACGACTTCTAATAGAATGCGTCTTATTTTTATCTCGAAGAACTGGGGGAATCTCTATTCCAATGCCAAAATAAATTACTATGTTTAGCTTTTCAATGGCTTAACCCATCATTCATGAACACGAAAATAGCATTACCTGCTTCTTGTGGCTCGGTGGCGACCGTGGTCCATCAACTGAGGCTGCGGTCGTCCACCTGTTTCCGCCGTCATCCACAAGCGGCCACCACTTGCACTCCTCTCGTGGCTTGGCGACGGCTCTCAAAGGACGAAGATGGCAACCTGTGGGAATGAAAAAGAAGTTAATTATATCAACTGCTAAAAGCTGCCCGTCTCGGTTGCACAGCGACCTCCAGCTTGTACCATTCAAAATTCAACTAAACTCACAAAAAACTTGCTAGCTATCATACAAAATGGCACTCTAAAAGCACCACAATGCTCCGATAGAAAGGCATTCTACAAGCTCTACTACCAAAAAACTGGTAGCGAACAAAGAACTGCAACATACAGGGAAGCGGATGAGACGAACATTTCCTGGGACGGTCGCAGAGGAAAGAAGAAGGCTTCTGGAGCAACACAGACCTGCAAGAAACAATAACGAGAATGATTAGGCAAAAGGAACAGGCAGGAAGTAAATCACACCGACTGTTACTTGTAAATTCTCACCGTCATCAAAAAATGCGTGAACCAGGCCATCAAATCCAGCAATGAGTCGAGCGCGAATGTCGCAATTGCTATGGAACCCGTTCTGATGGTCACATAAACCTGCAATTCATCCAGCAGAGCGACTCTCTCAAACATTTTGTGAAGAAATAGCAATCTGACCATAATTAACAGCAAATAAGATGCATACTGTGCCATAGTAATACAACGAGCAATTAATTTATGCTAAGTTTACCAGTTTAGTTAACACATGATATGTATTCCTCTTAGCAACATAAATGGCACCAAAGCGGATATTAACTGAACACGTTTGAATTTAGTAGCCAACTTTTTTCATTCCAAAAGGCTACAACCTGGTACTGAAATTATTCTCTGTCAAACATATAGTGAAGAAATAACAACATGACTTACTTCACGGCAAAACAGATGCATGGTTCAGAGCGACATAGCGATAACGAGCAAATTAATGCAAATAGTGACATACTGCAACAATTCGAAAATCCAAACAGTGGAGCCTATTAAAGATCTGTCCTCTGAATTTCCTTGCACCTGGAAGCATACATCAATGCCTACCATGCTCTGCCTATAAACCTTATTCCTAGTTTTTAGATAAAAGGCAATAATGCCCAGCTTTGAATTAACAAAGCTCAGAGTTTTACAACGGCAATTACACATGGTGTTGAGAAGAAACCTCTTACAAAGCAGAGCAAGATCAAGCTAAAACATGAAAGGGGCAACACTACGCCGAGCACCAAACCCTTGCGTAAAACGGCAGGGATGGACCACCAGCGAAGAGACCCCAACAACTAGCACAAAGCTTGATAACGAAGAAGAAAGCAGGAGATTAAAGAGCAGAGCCTCCAGAAGACGTCGAGCTCGAAGGAGAGGATGCCGAGCATCACAGCACCGAGCGGAGACCGCACCAATGAAAGCGGTGAGCACCAAACCCTTGCGTAGAACATCCAGCCACCAGAGGGGCGGGAACGGACAACACTGGCAGCGGCGAGCACCAAACCTTGCGTAAAACGGCCAGCCACCAGAGGGGCGGGAACGGACCACCGTGTCCACGGGAAGTGCCTCCACCAAAGCACAGGAACCAGACAACGTCATGTCAGATCACCGGCTGTGGAAAGGCTCCAACTTTGCACTCAAACATCCATGTCGAAGCTGGGAGAGCCCTGCTCCAAGACGATGCCTCAAAGGAGGTCACGACGTAGAAGCGCCGCCATCGTCGGGTCAAAAGACCAGGGTTTTCACCCGGAGCATACACGAGGGAGGTGGGGTGGAGCCACAGCGTCGCCCCCAAGAGGGAAAACGGTGCCCACGGGCATCGTCGACACCGGTGTCAACCGACAGCTTGAGCTTTCGCTCAGCCCAACACCCACCTACGCATCGTCAAGGGTCACCCACTCGAACCCCCACCGCGAAGGGCAGGGGACACCATGGCTGCAACAGAGCCTCCAGATCTGCAACTGGGTGAGGAACGGCACCCACGCCGGACCTCGCCAGGTACTCCCATCAGCGCCCTCCTTGCTACCCACACGGACCAAGAGAACGCCCAACACCGCCCGACGTGGAGCCTGGTATGTAAAGTGTAGACCTTGCTACCTTGGTGGTGCTTGACGGGGAAGGAGGCATGGTGGTGGTCAATATTGTGTAGGAGGAGGCAACTATGTTGTATGGTAATTAACCAGAACAACAACAATAAGATTAGCTTTGTGCTTGCTCCGTTCCTTTTCCACCAAGCAGAGAGAGCCATTCCTAGGAGGGGAGAAGAAAAATAAGATTAGCTCGATCTAAACTCACAGAAAACACACTCAATCCATCAGAAAACGAGCAAGAACACGAAAAGGAGAAAATGATGTTGGGGCCGTGGAAAAGAAGAGGAGGATGACCAAGTGCCGCACCGCAATCCACCAGCTACGGCCGCCGTCATCGGCCTCAATCTCGTCGCTTACAGTGGTGCTAGGGTTTGCCACCGCTGCGGCCTAATCACTTAATTTTGAGAGAGAGATGAGCAAGAGAGGGAGATGCGTTGAGAGGAAGATGAAGGGCTCACCCGTGTCCGCCGTCGTCGCCGAATCTGTAGGCTGAGCCGCTGAGGCTGCTCCTCCCTCGTCGCGCCGAATCCGCAGGTTGAACCGGTGAGGCTGCTCCTCCCTGTCCTCATATGTGTCCTCTCACAACCACGAGCCGAATCCTGAGGCCGAGCTGGTGAGGCTGCTCCTCCCCATCCTCCTCCACCCGGCCACTCGCTGCCGCCGCCGCCCGCTGCCGCCCCGTCGCTCTCTGCCGTCGCCGCTCACGGCCGCCGCCGTCCGCTGCCATCTGCTGCCGCTGATATGTCTCAAACGTATCTATAATGTCTGATGTTCCATGTTGATATTATACCAATTGTTACATGTTTTATATACACTTCATAGCATTTTTATGCATTTTCTGGGACTAACCTATTAACAAGATGCCACAGTGCCAGTTCCTATTTTCTGCTGTTTTTGTATTCCAGAAAAGCTAGTCTGGAAATATTCCCGGAATTGGCCGAAACTTTGACAGAACCTCCTATTTTTCCAACACGAAGACGGAGTCCAGAGGAGACACGGAGGGGAGCCACGTGGCACCCACACCATGGGGCCTCGCGCCCCCTGCCGCGCCGTGGGGTGGTGTGGGGCCCTCGTGGCTCCGCAGCCGCCGCCCTTTCGCCTATTTATTCCTCCCGACGCGAAAACCCTAAAGACCCGAGCCAAGCCATTATCCACGAAAAGTTCCAGAGACGCCGCCGCCATCAACCCTAGCTCGGAGGGTTTAGAAGCTCTTCCCGGCACCCTGCCGGAGAGGGGAATCATCACCGGAGGGCTCTACATCACCATGCCTGCCTCCGGAGTGATGCGTGAGTAGTTCATCCTTGGACTACGGGTCCATGGCAGTAGCGAGATGGTTGTCTCTCCACTTTATGCTATAATGTTTAGATCTTGTGAGTTGCCTATCATGATCAAGATCATCTTATTGTGCTACATGTTGTGTTTGCTGGGATCCGATGAATATTGAATATTATGTCAAGTTTATTATCAATTTATCTTATATGTTATTTATGATCTTGCATGCTTTCCGTTACTAGTAGATGTTGTGGCCAAGTAGATGCTTGTAACTCCAAGAGTGAGTATTTATGCTAGATAGTGGGTTCATGCCTCCGGTAATCTGGGAGAGTGACAATAACTTCTAAGATTGTGGATGTGCTGTTGCCACTAGGGATAAAATAACCGATGTTTAGCTTAAGGGTGCGCCGTTAGGTCTAATGCATTTGTTTACATTACGCACATTACTTAATGCAATTATCCGTTGCCTGCAACTTAATACCAACGGGGAACTCGGATGACAACCTGGCGGTGGATTATTAGTCATAGACGCTGTTGGATAACGGTCTATGTATTTTGACGTAATGCCCACATGAATATCATAGTAATCATCATATCATATATGCATTGTCATGCGCTTAATATTTTGTCAATTGCCCAGCTGTAATTTGTTCACTCAGCATGTTAGTTATCTTTTATGGAGAGACACCACTAGTGAACTGTGTACCCCGGTCCATTCTTTTAGACTGATAATAGAACCAACTGCAAACATTGTTCCTTTTTCATTCTCTGCAATTTACTACTGTTTTCCACACCATACGTTTAATCCTTTGTTTTCAGCAAGCCGGTGAGATTGACAACCTCACTGTTTCGTTGGGGCAAATTAGTTTGATTGTGTTGTGTGCAGTTTCCACGTTGGCGCCGGATTCCCTGGTATTGCGCCGTGCCATATTCCGCCACCAACAACCTTCAGAAGTGATTTCTTGCTCCTACTGGTCGATTAAACCTTGGTTTTATACTGAGAGAAACTGCTGCTACACTACTTCATACCTTCCTCTTGGGGTCTCCCAGTGAACGTGTGATCCACGCAATCAGCCGCCGCCGCTCGCTGGGCTGGGGCACGCCGGAACCGAGCACGGGAGCAGGAAGAGGAGGGAGAGGATTGGATGAGGAGGAGAGGAGAGGAAGCAGGGAGAGGAGGCAGTGGATTGGTGAGGAGGAGAGGAGGCAGTGGATTGGCCAACCCATCGATGTCCACCGCGCGACAGTAAAATACAGGAGAGAGAGCGACGCGGGCGACGCGCTGCAGGTGGGCCCGCCCCGACGAGAACCCCACATGTCATCGACGTAACGGGTCCGACGGGGAGTGGAAAACGGAAAAAACGAGGATCCAACGGTCAGGGTGAAAAGGACGGTGAAAAAAGGGTGGATGGATGGCTGAGATAAGCTGCCCTAAGAGAAAAACTTGGGTTGTGGACAGACCTCCGTTGGGCTGAACATTTATAGAGTAAATTGATCCCGTGACTTCTGAGAGAGTATCTTATAATAATCGGTTAATCTATTAGGGAACGTGCCCTACGTTGCTCTCCCGTACGGCACGCACAGAGATTTGGGATTGAGCGATCGTGTGGCTGGAGCGATCTGCGGGATGGTACCGGGTGCGATTGGCTTAGCGGGCCCATAACGGGCGAGCACCTAACTGGGTCGGCACACGTTGTCCACCACCACCAGACGAGTGGATGAGAGCACATCTCGTTTGGATAAGAGGGAGACGAGGCAATGGCGATGGCAGAGGAGGTGGCGCGGATGCCCCGCGCAACCACGATGGCGGCGTAGCGCAGGCGGGAGCAGGCGCAAGCGAGATTCAGAGGCAGCGCAAAGGACGGAGTGCGGCGGCGTCGGCGCACAGGAGGGAGAAGGCACGGCGGCATCGACGCACAGCCGGGAGAAGGCGTGGCCATGTCGGCGCACATTCGAGAGAAGGCACGGAGGCTCCGACGTAGAGGACCAGGCACGGCCTGGGCAGCGGCTCGCGTGCCGCGGGAATAGAGACGGCGATACTTCCATGGACATGGCTGCCTAGATTGTTTTATCTCCATCACCGGCTGGCCACAAATTGATACACATCGACCAAGGACCAAGGTAGTTAAAATTCCTTGCTGCTATTACACACTTTGTTTGTGCAGTCAGATTCATTGCTAGCTGTCCAAAAATACTGTGCGACATGCATAATCCTGCAAGTTTGTAGTTGATTGTTTGGGTATTAACTAGATTAGAGTTTTCAGTTACGCTAATGCCCTGTAGTTCTTCCAAGGGGATGCTTCGCTGATGTCGTGGCCTCGTGGGGATGGAGGAACAAACAACGAGCTAGCCGCAGGCGTTCTATGGGAGCTCGACCACTACCTCGCGACCCAACGAGCGTGCAGGCCAATTAGTTACGATGACATCTCGATTCCTTTCCTTCATCTGCCCATCCAGCTTCACGTCGATGACGAAGACGGCGTGAATTGCAACAAGGTGATGCATCTGTCTTTATGGTGCCACTGCTCCAAAGTGTCATCTTCTAGGAATTGGTCACCTGATTTGGCACTGGACACTAGTGTGGTTGAGTATCCTAAATTTTACCTAGCCATGAGTGATTGAGCAGTGTTGAGGGGGCAACAACGCACCCATGAGACGTTGTGTTTGTTTTTTTAGAGATCTAGTAGCTTTTCATGGTAACTACGAACCAAAAACCTATTAATTATCATCATTTTATCTGATAGCAATGATATTTTGTGGTGGTAATGCTCTGCTAAATGACCGTGTAGCTTGAAATAGACAACCTGGTGATTATCATCCCATGATTTGGTAGCTAAAAAAAATGTGGTGATAGTTTTCTGCTAAACAATTTGGCAACTGTTACCGGATAATATGGTAATACATAAACAACGTGGTGGCAATTTTGTCTACTGAACATGATGGCAACCGTTACCGGATAATCTGGTAATACATAAACAACATGGTGGCGATTTTGTCTACTGAACATGATGGCAACTGTTACCGGATAATCTGGTAATACATAAACAACGTGGTGGCAATTTTGTCTACTAAATACGATGGCAACTATTAATGGAAAATGTGGTGACTGTTAACGGATAACACCGGTGACCATCACCGAATAATCTGTGACTATCGTCAGAACCATGGCAGTTTTTAATTGGATAACTTGGCAACCATCACCGGTTAATCTGGTGACTATCACCGAATAATCTGGTAACTATCATCAGACACCATGGCAATTGTTAATTGGATAACTTGGCAACCATCACCGGTTAATCTGGTGACTATCATGTTAATTAGATAACTTGGCAACCGTCACGGGTTAATCTGGTGACTATCACCGAATAATCGAACCATGACAGTTGTTAACTGGATAACTTGGCAACCATCACCGGTTAACCTGGTGACTATCATCACGCACCATGGTAGTTGTTAGTTGGGTAACTTGGCAACCATCACCGGTTAGCCTGGTGACTATTGGCGAATAGAACATATAACGGTTATATGTTCTATTTTTTGCTTTTAATTTTTCATGTGCTACCACATGTTATATAAAACTTGTAATTGAACATCTGCACTTTTGTTCTATTTTTTTCCAGATATTCTGGTAGTTCATGAGAAGAGGCTGACAAGAAGATGTATAGATGGACATGAAGCCCAAAAGAAACATGTAGTGTATGCATGGAGGAGGTTGTGCACAGCAAAAAGATTTAGTTTCCAGGTTTCAGTTTTAGTTGCTAAATTCCACTTTTCTAGATTTGACCATGCAAATACAGATGGTTCCGTATGCTTTGCCAGGGTTCCAGTTCGTAGTTGCCAGGTTTGAGTGTTTAGTTTGCCAGCTTCATATTCATGTAGTTTGGCTTTTGCACAGAGATGGTTTGATCTGTACAACCGGTTCTTTGTTTGTTATCTAGTCTATGTATCTGAATTGTCAGAATAACTTTATGGTTTAGTGTTCTATTTGCTAGGTGGTGTGTATACATGGTGTCTCTAGATTTTGTATGGTTTTTGTTTTAGCTATCTAGTTTATGTATCAAATACAATAATTTCTCTATGGTTCAGTGATCTAAAACTTATCACATGGAGTGTACACGCGTCTCTAAATTTTTAGAACTAGTGCTCTTTTTTGCCTGTGATCTTAGTTGGGGAAGCGTGAGAGGAATTTCTCTTTTACTTGGGATTTTTGCCTGTGGAAAACCTGGTATGTGAAAAACCTGGTAAGTTTGTGGTACTTATTTATACTTGTTGTTGGTTTTGTAAGGTATATCTTGGTCATGGCGAGGGTATATTTGATCTGGTTCCTCGTCTGCCTCCATGGCGTGATGAACAAGGTATCAGTCGCTACTCGCTAGGTCCTAGTCCTAGGAGGTAGGACATTGGGGCCAGGAGGAGGGGCGGTTCGTTTTGTTATGGGCCAGAAATGAGGTAGTGGCCCAGTAGTTCGGGGGAGTCCGTCTGGCTGGCACCCAGCTGGTAGCCTGGTAGCGCGCGGGATTGCGGGAATCATTACCGGGTTACTGGGCGCCGTACGGGGAGGTTAGCTGGGGCACGGTCGCCATGTAGCACTATCCTATAATAATTTGTGTTTTGAATGTAACATAATCAACAAACTTAACTTAAAATACATTAAATTAATGTGGATTAACTCAAGCGTTCATTAAGTAGATGTGAAGATCATCCGTACAAATCTCAGACAAAAATATTAAACGTTAGTGTGTGAGACTCCCTTTATTCACACACTAGTGTGAGCACCATGTACGCACCCATTTTTCTAGTTTGACCTTGAAAGTGAGGAGACTTTAACCTTTCTTTCACTTGTTGAGTTGATCCTTCTTCTCTTTGATTTGTTAGCAATCCATCTCTTAATTTTTCGATTTATGTGCTCAGATATCCTCTCATTTCCAGCATCGATGCACATCTCTTCCAGAACTTTGGCGTGTTCGGCGAAAAATTTGATAAGCTTGATTCCAAAGCAGTCGGTCCTCCCCCGCCTGAATTGTAGGGAGACTCTTCTTAGGCACCTTCGCAAGCATTTGAATGATTGAGCACTTAGGCCATGCAGATCAGAAACCTCATCGAAGTTGGCATCATGGTGCCCGTGGTTTTCTCTGGCCACCATCGACAGTGATCCGCGGTGCTTGAAACGTTGGATTGACTCTTCGAACTCAGATCGGTATTTCCTTTCCAAAAATTCGAGCCCGTACTCGTATTGCTTGTTAGTATCTTCATGCGATGTGCTGAGGTTGATCCGGAGATCGCGCAGCGCCGGGCAACAGTAGAGCAGGTTCGCGATCGCCGTCTCGGCCATGCTGCCCGTGGGCGTGTACACTCCCTGGAGCTCGAGGCGCTCAAGGTGTTGGAGCGACGGAAGGAGCTTGGCCCGGTCCGCCTCGCTGGCGACCGCGATCTGGTCGAGATGGCGCACCTTGAGGTTCACGTGCTTGGCGTGTGTGAAGCCATGGACGAATCCCCAGAAGCTCCGGCGAGCGGCATGTGGGTCCCTTTGTCGCGTGTAGCCGTAGTCAATGAGAGTCATGTCCGCTCGTGACAGCTCTGGCGGCGGCGGACTCAAGGAGATGTGACGGAGAACCCCCGTGTACTTGAAGCGCCGCAGCATCGGCGCGTAGATTTCAATCGTTCCATCCTCCTTCATGGAGCACTTGTGTATCACGAGCTCAGTGGCCGACGGGCAGCTGAGCGAGCGGAGGAGCGCACCTTGTTCCGGCGGCGGTGGGACATTGTCATGGTAGCGGTCATGGTAGCTTCGCTTGGCGTGGCCGTCGTCCTCGAGAAGCACGGACTCGAGGTGGACGGAGACGAGCATGGGCGCGACGTCAATGAGGCGCTGGAGATCGTTGAGTGGCACGTTGCAATGTCGCAGCCGCAGCGCCGCAAGCCGCGGGAAGAACGTGGGCGGCGACGCCGGCACGAGGTCGCTGCAGTTGGTGATCTCCAGCACGCGGAGGGTCTCCGATGGCAGGGAGCCCAGACCGAACGGGTAGATCCCAAGCCCATAAATATTCGAGAGGGCCTCATACTTGCTTCTCTCGAAGTACATTGGCGTCCCGTCGTGGGAGTCGACGGCGGCGATCAGGAGCTCCTCGACGCCGAGCGCCGCCGGGAGGGAGAGCACGCCGGCGAAGACGTCGTGCTCGCTGCTCCAGTCCACGTCGCGGTGCAGGAAGTCGCGGATGATGCTGTCCTCCCTGGCTTCCACGCGTAAGGTGAGCTTCGTGACGGGAATGCTGTCGTCGGCTCCGGCGGCCTCGGCGAAGGCGTCGAGCGCCGCGTGGGCGCCGGTGACGAAGGCGTCGCGTCTGGCGTAGAAGCGGTGTCCCCTGCTGTAGCGTTCCTCCTCGTTCTCGCCGATGCGCGCCACGAGGTTGATGGCGCCCGAGGAGGGCCAGAGCGGGCGCCACCGCCTCGAGAGCGCCGTGGTGAACGCGCCCTCCTTGGCCGGGACGAAGTGGAGGACGCGGCGCAGGACGTCGTCGCTCAGGCGGGAGAGGCGGTCGCGGCCGGCAGCCATCGTGGACATCGCTTCGATTCTGGATGCGAATAATTGGGTTCTGCGTGCAGCAGTCAATTGTAATTTGATAGAGCTTTGGTCGATTCCTACTCGGACTGGAAGTCGGTCGCGTCGAGCCCTACTACACTAATTCATATGCTAGTCGATCTTCTTTTTTCTCTACAAAAAACGTATCAAAGGAGATAGAACACAGAAGCTTGAATCATTTTTTTTCTTTTTTGACAGGAAAAGGTTGAATCAATTGGTTGAGCACATTTTGCAAACCTGAGACGATTATTTGGCCAAAGCGCTGGCTTTGCGCGGCCAAATTTAGCGATGATCGGTAACTGAACTGTAACGAAACTAAGTACTGAACCCATAAGATATATTTAAACCAAACCAAACTAATCCACCGAATTGTGTATTGCCACCGAACCTAAACAAAACTACTCCACCAAACCCGAACATCAGGCAGAGCTCATCAGCACCTACTAGTTATCAGGCCAACAACGTCGCTTAACCACCAACGTCGACGAACAAAAATCATCCATCAGTAAGTAAATCTAAAGTGCACCATGCCTTCTCCTCCCAAAACATACATAATAACTCTCTACCAGCGCAAGAAAACTCTGTCTCAGTGCATGTCGCTCGAAGTACTCTGCTCCGCTTTGCTGGTACCCCTACCGCTGTTCCACTTCTTGAGGTGTGGTGCCGGCTAGACAGGCGTCTTCTCGCCGCCACGGTTCCAGCGACGGGCGACCGAGACCAAGTCCATGATCATCGCCTCCGCCCCGTCGATCGCTTCCTGTGTCCCGCTGATCACCACCTCCCTGCATATGCGTCACACACAGAGAGGAAGTTACTAGACCGCAGGCCTCTGTAATCCGCAGCTCAAATCATGTGTTCATTCCACAGACAGACAGTCAGGGTCAGGGTAAACCAACATACCTGTCAGTAGTCCCAGCTACGAAATCACCCTTGGGCGAGGTCTTGATCCATGCGCCGGTAGCCTGAACTCCAAGGAACCAATTAACAATTAGCCAAAGGCATCCTTTAGTGGCACGCCAAATGGGAAGCCAGTAAAAGATTTTAAGACCAAACCGTCCAGAAACACTATACTACCCCATATAGTTGTCGGGCGACCTTTTATGCGTGTTCGGCTGAAGAAATTCAAGCAAAGATGGTTCAGATTTCGCAGCAGCCAGCAGGCAACATATACCATCAGTAAACAGGACATACACAGTAAACGATAGTCTTGGAAAATTATTTACATGCAGTACGAAAAAATAGACAGAGGAATTTCATGGATAATGTGGCTATGAATACGAAGCACAAAGGGATAAGGGACTCTTTGCAGGAAACTACGCACACATTTGAATATGCAAATCAGATTAACTGGTTGGAGTCAAGCACACAATTTTCGTTCATTCCTTTGGAAAAGAAAGTACATAATTTTTCTCTTGAAATATAACAGCCAGTTATACATTTTCTAAAGCATAAACTTTCCACATATTTTACATGACCAAGGGCTTCAACTTTCCACATGGAAAGGTTGATGTTTTTTTTTTCCATTTGTCGTTGCTTAGCTTTGGTAGGATATGGAATCAAGATTCTAGTGTATGACCAACAAGCATTACGATGGAAAAGAGAAATAAGCAACACCCTTCCTTTTCTAACAGTAACTACCTCATAGTAAGGTTTGGGTAACCGAGCGAGAAATCCGGTTACCGAGCGGTAACCAGGAATCTCAAGCACCCTCGGTAAAAGGCCATACCGAGCAAAAAATTCCAGGAATTTGAATTCAAATTTTGAAATTTGAATTTGCCCGGTATTTCTCCGGTTACCAAGCGGTTACCCAGTTTCTGAAAATTCCTTAATTTTGAATTCAAAATTTGAAATTTGAATTTGTCCGGTAAACCGTCGAGATTTCTCGGTAACCGCGGTTACCGAAAATCTCGAGCACCCTCGAGATTTTTTCCAAGTTCGGTACCCAAAACCTTGCCTCATACTCTCCTAACATCCATTCCTTTTCTACTTACATTTTCAAAATTACTTCTTAACAACACATCTCTTTATAAGCCTTGTTAAAGCATGAAAGAAGCAATCTACATGAAAGGAAAATCAGAACATGTAGTAGTGTATTTCAATAACAATGTCTTAACCTGTTGTGGTGTCTTTCAACATGCTCATCTGGCCCATAGTCTTCACGGTCAACAGATGGAGCAGGATAAGTTGGAAAAGGAAGGCCTGAATATTTGGGAGCGCGATTAGCCAATTAGTTATTGGAAGAGTGATGCGATATGGTACTAGTAGCTCAATGCCTGTGAATCATTACGACTAATCCAGCATCTCACTACACAAGAATATCATAGAAGTGTACGGAAGCAACCTATTCATCAAGTTCAGTCTTACTGCAAGCCATTGACAGACAATATACCAAAATACCCCAAGGCAGACAAAGATGTGTATGAAGAGGAATACAACATTAGAGCATCTCCAGTCGGAGCCCCCAAAATCGGCCTCCAAACTGTCCGCGGACACGTCCGGACATGCTTAGTGTCCAACTGAAGTGCTAATGACACACTTAATTACATCACTACATGCTTAGTATCCCCTACACTTCAGTTCGTACCAAAAACCATCATGAGCACTATAAGAAGAGAATAACTTGCAAGGCTCATAACAAATAGAGGACATACCTTCAAACGACAACAGCTTGGCCACTGCCTTCCTTAACCAAAGGAGAGCCGCTTTTGGGTCAACCTCTTTTGAGCTCATGAATATCTCCCTATTGTCAGGATTCTTGAATAGATCAAATGATGCAGCCTTCTCGTTGATTGACATCTCCATCTTCATCATTTCCAAGACGCATCTCTTGATGGAGTAGTCTCCTGCTTGAGAATCATTCTTTTCACTTGCATCCTCTCCTTTGCGTTTGGGGCTGCAGGGTGGTCAGGTTTGGAGCGCTTGGCACGATTGTCTGGGTCGGAGCCCAAGGCATCGATGGATCGCTTCCCCAAGTCCGTCCCCTTGGAGTGCTTCTGTGGAGGCAGTGAGGGGCCCAAGGAGGAGGCTCCACGACAGGGGAGGGTGCGAGGTGGAGGGGGATGATGACGTGTTAACGGTAGAGTATTTTACTACTTCCCAGCAACAGCACCAGAAGATCTGCTTGTTGACCGTGACAACACACGTTCGTTGGGAGACCCCAAGAGGAAGGTATGATGCAGTGCAGCAGCAGTTTTCCCTTGAAATATGACCAAGGTTTATCGAATCAGGAGGACCGGAGGTTCTTCAGAAGGTTGTCAGCGGCGCAACTGACGTGGAACCTACACACAACACAAGCAAACTATTTTGCCCCAACGAAACAGAGAGGTTGTCAATCTCTCGGCTTGCTGAAAACAAAGGATTAAACGTATTGTGTGGAAAACAGTAATGAGTGCAGAAAGTAACAGAGAACAAATGATTGCAGTTGGTGGTTTTATCAGTATGAGGAAATGGACCGGGGTCCACAGTTCACTAGTGGTGTCTCTCCATAAAAGATAACTAACATGTTGGGTAAACAAATTACAGCTGGCAATTGACAAATAATGAGCGCATGACAATGCAATATATGACAAGATGATTATTATGAGATTTAATTGGGCATTACAACAAAGTACATAGACTTGCTATCCAACGCATCTATGCCTAAATAATCCACCTTCCGTTAGCATCCGCACCCCTTCCGGTATTGAGTTGCAAACAACAGATTATTGCATGAAGTAAAGTGTGTAATGTAAACAATGCAAATGACACGTAGACAATGCATCATTGTTTTATCCCTAGTGGCAACAGCACATCCACAACCTTAGTCGTTTCTGTCATCTCGAGCCCAGATTACTGGAGGCATGAACCCACTATCTAGCATAAATACTCCCTCTTGGAGTTACAAGCATCTACTTGGCCAAAGCATCTACTAGCAACGGAGAGCATGCAAGATCATAAACAACATAAATAGATAGATTGATAAACAACTTGCTCATAGTATCAATATTCATCGGATCCCAGCAAACACAACATGTAGCATTACAATAAGATGATCTTGATCATGTTAGGCAGCTCACAAGATCTAAACATGGAGGTACAAGGTGGAGAGACAACCATCTAGCTACTGCTATGGACCCGTAGTCCAAGGATGAACTACTCACGCATCACTCCGGAGGCAGGCATGGCGGTGTAGAGCCTCCGGTGAGGATCTCCCCTCCGGCAGGGTGCCGGGAAGAGCTTCAGAACCCTCCCGATCTAGGGTTGACGACGGCGGCGGCGACGGAACTTTTCGTGGAATATGATCGGTGTTTTTAGGGTTTTCGGGATGAAGGGAATAATAGGCGAAAGGGCGGCGTCGGGAGGCACCCAGGGGCCACGCCACCCCTGGCGCACCACTGCCCGCCCTAGGGTGGTGTGGCTGCCTCGTGGCCCCACTCCGTCTCCCCTTCTGGCTTCTGGAGTCTTCCGATGAGATATTTGCACACGTTGATTTTCGTCCAATTCCGAGAATATTTTGCGACTAGCTTTTCTGAAAGAGAAAAACAGCAGAAAACAGGAACTGGCACTTCGGCATCTTGTTAATAGGTTAGTCCCAGAAAATGCATAAAAATGCTATGAAGTGTAAATAAAACATGTAGCAATTGGTATAATAATAACATGGAACATCAAAAATTATAGATACGTTTGAGACGTATCAAGCATCCCCAAGCTTAGTTCCTGCTCGTCCTCGAGTAGGTAAACGATAAAAACAACATAATTTTTGAAGTGACATGCTACCAACATAATCTTGATCAAATAGTAATGCAAAGCACATGAACTGAATGAAGTGATCCAAGTCAATGGTCTATAGTTTGCTAACAAGTAAACAAGGAGTAAACAAAATGAATCATACAAGTGCAAACTTTCATGAATAATACTTTGGAGACAATGGAGCTATAAGAGTTTGCATAAAAGTTAGCTCACAAAGCAATAGATTCTAAATGAAAGTGTTTGACTAACACAAAGGAAGATTTAGTTTCAGCACTGGCTTCAACTTTAACATATTTATCTCATGGATATTGTCAAGGCAAAGTAATGCAATAAGTCAAACATATCATTATATAACAACTGTTGTACCAAAGTTGACACTAGTGTTTGCTTGTGGAGATAGAAAGAAGTAGGAAAACTGACTCAACAATAAAGTAAAAGAAAGGCCCTTCGCAGAGGGAAGCAGGGATTAAATCATGTGCTAGAGCTTTTTAAGTTTTTGAAAGCATATAGAGAGTATAAAAATATATTTTGAGAGGTGTGTGTTAGTGGTCAACGAATCAGTAAATAGACAATACTTTAAGTCACAAGTTAACCAGACCTTACAAGAGCGGCTCCCATGAAGGACGTTATTTAGCGGGTAGATCATCCCTCGTTCTCTTTTGTTTACACACTTATGAACATTGCTTGACTGATTTCTCAGGGGCAAAAAGATGTGAAGAGAATTAATGGTTAAAGTTGTAATTAATTGGGACTGGGCACCCCGTTGCCAGCTCTTTTTGCAAAATTATTGGATAAGCGGATGTATATGCCACTAGTCCAGGTGTAAAGTCTGATCAACAAGTGAAATAAAGACCATCTACCACATCCTCATGAGCTTGTAAACAGTGACACAAAAAGGAGTTGTAACAGTTTTGAATATTTTAAAGGTAGCACATGAAAAATTTACTTGGAATGGCAGGAAAATACCACATAATAGGTAGTTATGGTGGACACAGATGGCATGGATTTTGGCTCAAGGGTTTTGGATGCACAAGCAGCATTCCCGCTTAGTACAGAGTTTAGGCTAGCAAGGTTATTTAAGCAAACACAGACTGTCAACCGGTACAGCAAGAACTCATATAAAAAACATGCTTGAAAAATTACAAGACTCCACATTGTCTTCCTTGTTAACCAAAACCTTTCACTAGAAAATATCTAGACTTTGGAACTACCAATGATACAAATCAAATATCAACAAGCTTTACAGTAGTTCTTCACTAATAGCCTTTACTTACATGATGCACAAGTCTAAACATTACTTACTTGGTAACTCAAAACAATTGACAAGTATCAAATTACTCAAGACAGTGATCTACAAGACTTATGTAAGCATTTTATACCACTACCACATGCATAGCATTTTTGTTCCAACCAAACACCAATCAACTTATTTGAACAACTCTCCAAACAAATATAAGTGAAGCAAGAGAGTACTTTCTTCAAAAGAAACTAATAGCTCTGACAAGAGATATATGAAAACAGAGAGCTAGAAGCTTTAGCAGTAGCTAGACAAGAATACTCAACAAATATAAGTGAAGAACAAGAGTATTCCAATGAAAAAGCGGAGCGTGTCTCTCTCCCAAACAAGAGTGCTAGGATCCAACAAGTATAGAGCAGCAAACAAAACAAAAACAAACTGAAAACAAAAGCACACTGACGCTCCAAGAAAAGTACATATAATGTGAAGAAATAAAAATATAGTCTCACTAGAGATGACCTGATAGTTTGTTGATGAAGAAGGGGATGCCTTGGGCATCCCCAAGCTTAGACGCTTGAGTCTTCTTGAATATATTGGGGAGATCCATGGGAGCTTCCCCAAGCTTAAGCTTTTCACTCTTCTTGATCTTATAATATCATCCTCCTCTCTTAACACTTGAAAACTTCCTTCACACCAAAACTCAACATTTTTCTCATTAGCGGGTTAGTGCATCAAAACAAATAATCTCACTTGGTTCTGTAAGGACACAAATTCATAAGCAATCATTTTCAAACATTAGCTACTGTTACTAGGCTTAAGTGATGCTCTTTCACCTTAAAAGAAACCACTCAACACTTGTAAAAGAGAGAATGCAAAACAAAGACAGAATCTGTCAAAACCAGAACAGTCCGTAAAGATGATTTTTTTCGGGACACTTACGTCGCTCAAATCGAAAAACTTTAGTCGTACGAAAGTTGCGTACATATCTCAGGAACACGCACAAAAATTGGCAGATGTTTTCAAATTTTCTGATTTTCTACGGAGAAACGGTGACGTTCCAGAAATCTGTTCCTGTGCAGTAATCCAAATATAGGTACCATCTTGTCATAAGAGACTTTTTTGGCACAACAAAACAGCAAATAAAAGATACAAAGAGTTGTTACAGAAGTAAACAAGCTCCTTGACACAAAAAACAAAAATAACAGAAAGTAAAAACAATGGGTTGCCTCCCATAAGCGCTTCTCTTTAATGCCTTTTAGCTAGGCATGAAACATGAATCAAGTATTGTCAAGACTAGAAACATCAACATTGTTACCTTTAGACCTCTTGCTCCTTTCCTTGACTTTAACCTTGGGGAAAGTATGTTTACCATTTGGAGAGCTAATTCTCAGGATGCCATGGTTCATGTCAATGACTGCTCCAAGGAGTTTCAACAGTGATCTTCCAAGTGTAATGTGCCCTTTGTCTGCACATTCAATGACGTGGTAATCAACAGATACAATAATTCCCATAAGTTTTGTAAATACTCCTTCAGCAATTCCCATGGGCATTTTAATGGAATTATCAGCTAAGATTATAAAGGCCTCACTTTTGGAGAGTCCCCACAAGTTTAAAGAATCATAGATATTCATGGGCATTAGGAAAAATTCAGACATAATGTCACAACGTGCTTGAAAAATTTCCCCATTGATAGCAATTTTTACTGAAGGGGCCCATCCTGAAGGTTCGAAATTAAAGGGGACATTTTCATCATGTATATGAACCTGGTTATAATCTTCTTTTAAGCTAGATATATCTGATTCAAGGGTATTCAGTCTTGCATCAATGTTCTCAATAGCGGAATCTATCTTACTATTTGAAACAGTAGATGCTGCAATTAATTTTTTTATAGCATTAAAGGCTTGATCTCCATCATGACGAAGGAAATCCCCACGGGGAGATCGATCTCTTCTCCTGGGGGGGCGCGACACCCGGTTTCGATCGAAGATCGGATCGGTTCTTAGGTTAGATCTTAGCCAATTTCGAAATTTCAAATTCCACAGATTAGATTCAACTAGCCACGAATAAAATCCCTAGATTGATACCCTCATCCTCCGGTGAAAATCGGTGCAAGATCGCACACGGTGGCGCGCAACCCGGCGGCAACATCCGCCTCACAAAAAAGCAACGTCGGGCAGCGCCGACTACAAGATCGACGGACGGGCCACCTCGTGCACCACGCGCACGCATCTGTGACTATGGTGGCGCCGGCCTTTGCAACCCAGCGCCGGCCACATCACGCATGCCCAGCATCCGTCTCCAGGACTCAGATTCCCACGGCCCGGCATCACCACGTCGGTTGCAGCAACATCCACTGCATGCATGGACGTGGGACTTCAAGCATCGACTCCATGCCATGCAGGTATGAACCAAGAGATCTCATGCACTGGTAGATGTATGCATGCCATTCTGCTACATGAAATCAGTCCGGGCCGGACAGACTACATCACCATCACCGCCGATCTACACCGACATGCTGCTGCACATGTACACGTCTTCAACATCACCGCCGATCTACACCGACGCGAACAACTACATCAAGCTGTACGACTACACTAAGATCTTTGTCGAGTTCTACACCGCCAACACAAATCCAGGGCCGGCCCTAGAGGGTGGCAGGGTGGGCAGCCGCCCCGGGCCCCCAAAATCCAGGGGCCCCACTCCAGGTACGTTGTAGTATAGGTACTATACTTGTATAGATACGTATGATGTATTTAACAGAAAAAAGTAATGTTCTGGCCAGGCCATAGGAACGTGGCCCATGGCCCATGGAAAGGAGCCAGATCTCAGCCTGGGAATGGTGCGGGAGGGAATGGGGATTTTGGTGCGGGTCATGCTATGGTATTGATTGGTTTGGGCTAAAATGGTTTTAATTACTAATTGGGCTGGAGCGGTGTGGGCTTACCAGGAAAGCGGACCAGGGCGGTGCGGTGTGGGCTCGAAAAAAGAACACCCAAATGGGCAGAACCCGTGGGTTCAACCCGCGGAAGACGTTCGGGGCGAGACTCCAGATCCCCAAATTCCTCTCCTACCTCTGCTCCTCTCCCATGGCGGCCATGGCAGCCACACATCAAACTTATGTCCCTACGCCCCAGCACCTCTACCACTTGCGCCTCCCTGATCCCCTTTCTCTCTCCTCCCTCAGGTCGACCCGCAGGTGCGGCGCCTCGTCGCTCGGGTCGTTGCCGGCGACAGCGCCCAGGCCGCGTCCACGCTGCCGACCGCCGCCATCGCCCTCCGTGGGGTCCAGCTCGACTGCGGGTCGCCCGGTCTCTTCTTCTTGCGAGCTCCGGCGCAGGCGCGTAGCAAGTGAACTCTGTTGTGGGCACAGGCGGAGCTCCGGCAAGGCGCGGAGGCGGCGGGCTCTGACGCGGGCGAGCTCCGGCAAGGCACGGAGGTGGCGAGCTCTGACGCGGCCGGCCATGGCGCGGGCGAGCTCTGGCCAGGCGCGGAGCACGCGAGCTCTGGCGCGCGAGCAGGATAGCTCCGGCAAGGTGCGGGGGAGGCGAGTTCTGGCACGGGCGACCATGGCACTGACGCAGGCGAGTCCTGGCGCCGTTCAACCTGGACCTCAAGAATGCGGGCTCGCCGGTGCGCTCGCGGCATCCTTCGCAGGCCTTCATCGCGCACGGTGGTGTCCTAGCTGCCGAGCACGTTGCAGAGCATCGTTGTCCATCTCCGAGCACGTCGTGTCACTCGTGGCGGCGCCGCGCGGCTCCGAACTCCTCGACGGCGGCGGCGCGTCCAGGCGCATCCACGTTTGAACCCCCGTCGCCGGTCAATCCTTCTGCGGCCAGACCGCCGGCGTCGTCTTCTGCCGGCTTCCGTCGGCCGCCACTGCTCCACGACGAACATTGATTCCTAGATGCTCATGGAGTACTAGTACTTCGGGTGGTCGTGTGGGCTGTACGTGGGGTACGAAACGGTTTCAATCCGCAAAATACGGATGGATTGGTGCGGTTTGGGTTAAAGATGACTGCGGGGCGGTGCGGGTTGGTTTCCACTTATTAATTAGTGAGGGTGGTTTGGTGTCGTGGTGAATTAATTTTCGTGCTGGGTTGGGGCGGGTTTGGTGCGGTTCTCTGCCCATTCCCAGGCTGAGCCAGATCGCATTGCTATTAGCACGCACAGGCCCAGGTCATCCTTGCTCGCAGCCTTGCACGAACACGCAGGATCGCGACGCCTCGACTGTGTAGTTCTGTGCTGTTCGCCTCCTCGCCTGTGATTCTCTCTGCACCGGATGATCGACGATCGTGAATGATCCGCCGCGGATCTAGGTATCGAGCGTGAGCAGCATCTAAGTGATCCCATCCCTAGAAGGATCCCTAGGATACCGCCGCCGGCCGCCCCGGCCGTCACCGCCACCGTCAGGCCCTGGCCACGGTAAATCTTTTGTGCTCTTTTTCTCATCTTCTGTAATCTGTATCTATATGTGATGCGTGTCATCTAAATTCTCTAATCAGTGACATTAATTTTTAAGTAACTTTATTTCCAACATTTTGTGGGATCAAGTCGTTTATTAATCAATCTGGTAGTGCTAAGAGGAAAATAGCAAAACGTATATCTTGATTTTATCCCAATATCTCCATTGCTTATCGCATCTTATTTACTGTGTCCGTGACTGTCGTCTCGGTTGAAAGAAGCTTTTCAAAGTTGAAATTATTGAAAAACTACTTGCGATCTACAATGACTCAAGAGAAGTTAAACGGGTTGACAACATTATGCATCGAGTAGAAATTATTGGGCGGCATTGACATCGACACCATCATAAGTGAATTTGCATCGAGAAATGTTAGAAGAAAATTTTAAGATAATTTTTACAATTTATTTGATATGTGTACTGTTTTGGATGCATTCAAGTTTTACTGAAAAAATAAATTTTACACATATGTTTATTATTATGATGATGTATGCATTAAGGGCCCCAAGTTTTAGTTTCGCCCCGGGCCCCAGAAATTTCAGGACCGGCCCTGCACAAATCAGCGCCAAGGTTTACATCACACGAGTCGAGCCGCACGCCGCAAAACCCGCTGCCGCCGCAGATCCGCTGCCGCCGCCGCACAATGACACAAAAACCCGCCGTCTGCCTGCCGCCGCTCCCAAGCGAGTCGCTGCCGCACGCCGCCAAAAACCAAAACCCCGCCGCCGCCACAGAAACCCTGCCGCCGGCGCTCTGCTAGAGCGATCACACGATCGCCTCGCCCGCCTGGTAAAAACCCCACCGCCGCCCAAAAACCCGCCGCCGCCCGCCGCCGCAGAAAACCTGCCGCCGCAGCCCAAAAACCCGCCGCCGCCGCCTCAAAACCCAAAACCGCGCAATTTTTTTGCGCCTTCGGCTCTATCGGCTACACCGACCGCGACTACCTCGACGACGGCCACATCACGCTCGGCTACCTCGACATCAACATCATACACACGTCTACAACAACTCAAGAGCTCCAGTCGACAGCATCCACGTTATCTCTTGCATCCATGACACTCCCGCTGTGACTGCGGGAGGGAAGAGAAGGAACCAGAAGGGGACGGCGATGATGACAAGGTGGAGGAGGCGACGGACGCACAGGACTCTTCAGTCGCAATCGTCGGCTTCACTCCCGCTACGACTGAGGGAGGATGTTAGAGTATATGTACGGTTAGGATTGATTAGGGTTAGATCATCTTGTACTCCAAATCTCCTACCCCCTTGTACTCCTATATAAACCCCCCACCAGGGTCCAGATCAAACAACAGAAATTAGGGATTCTAAAACTTCCACAACAAGCTGTGTTTTAAGTTTACATTTTCTCTACTTTTAGTTCTTGCGGAGCTGTTCATCTTTGTACTCTTTGTGTTAGAAGCTGCGTTTTAAGTTTACATTTTTCTCTACTTTTAGTTCTTGCGGAGCAGTTCATCTTTGTACTCTTTGTGTGTTCTTAACACCCTCTTCTAATGCAAAATGGCACACACTTCAGTGTGTTTTCTTGAGTAAAAAATCTAGTTTCAGATAACAAAGTACATTTGTTTGTTCGCTCAAATTTTCAGCATATCTTAGATGTTCGGCTTACAATTTGTTGTGATCTTCCGGTGCAGCTTATAGTTTTATGTCTATCAAGAGACATGCTTGTTAGTATATGGGAGTTACTGGTGACATGAAAAAACAATGTGTAACAGCGGGTTTGAAGATAAGGAGAAGAAGGAAATCAAAGTGTTATAATAACAAAGATGGTAACAAGGAAATTTTAACTCTCAACAGTAAATCCTTAGTGCAATCTGCAGCAGCGAAAACAAGCTCTGGTCATTTTCATAAAGGTTAATCATGATAAGAAACTAGCAATGAAATTGCAAAACAGAATGATCAGACCGAGTATATTGCAGCGAGGATGCTCATAGATGGGGAGGGCTACTGTAACACTACAGATCTAGGAGCGTTGTGTTGTATAGTTGTGGGTATGAATTGAGAGAAAAAGAGCTCGCCTACGCCACCTACCAGGTGCATTCAGATACAGTTTGTTCAGATTTTAATAAATTGACACCTTAGATGGGAAGGTTAACAGCGATAACGCACATCTTTACTATTAAAGCAAAGAGCAAGCCAAACTAATCCACCGAATTGTGTATTCCCACCCAACCTAAACTAAACTACAAGATATCTCCACCAAAACCAAACATCAGGCAGAGCTCATCAGCACCTACTAGTTACCACGCAACAACGTCGCTCAACCACCAACGTCGACGAACAAAAACCATCAATCAGTAAGTAAATCTTAAGTGCACCATGCCTTCTCCTCCCAAAACATACATAATAACTCTCTACCCACGCAAGAAAACTCTGTCTCAGTGCATGTCGCTCGTAGTACTCTGCTTCGCTTTGCTGGTACCCCTACCGTTGCTCCACTTCTCGAGGCGCGGTGTCCGGCTTGACAGGCGTCTTCTCGCCGCCACCGTTCCGGCGACGTGCGACCGAGACCCAGTCCATGATCATCGCCACCGCGGCATCGATCGCTTCCTGTGTCCCGCTGATCACCACCTCCCTGCATATGCGTCAAACACAGAAAGTTACTAGACCGCATGCAGCTCAAATCATGCGTTCATTCCACAGAGAGACAGACAGACAGACAGTCAGTCAGGGTCAGGGTAAACCAACATACCTGTCAGTAGTCCCAGCTACGAAATCACCCTTGGACGAGGTACTGATCCATGCGCCGGTAGCCTGAACTCCAAGGAACCAATTAACAATTAGCCAAAGGCATCCTTTAGTGGCACGCAAAATGGGAAGCCAGTTAAAGATTTTAAGACCAAACCGTCCAGAAACACTATACTACCCCATATAGTGCATATTTGTGATGCAGGATACCTGTATGATATCCTTTATGTTCCTCCCAGCACGGCCAATGACGGCACCGATATGCTCATCGGCAATAGCAATGGTCAGGGACTCTTGGGCATCATCATTGTTATCGGGCGACCTTTTATGCGTGTTCGGCTGAAGAAATTCAAGGAAACATGGTTCAGATTTCGCAGGAGGCAACATATACCATCAGTGAACTGGACATAAACAGTAAACGATAGTCTTGGAAAATTATTTACATGCAGTACGAAAAAATAGACAGAGGAATTTCATGGATAATGAGGCTATGAATATGATGCACAAAGGGATAAGGGAGTGGTTGCAGGAAACTATGCACACATTTGAATATGCAAATCAGATTAACAGGTTGGAGTCAAGCACACAATTTTCATTCATTCCTTTGGAAAAGAAAGTTCCATATTTCTTCTCTTGAAATACAGCGAGTTATACATTTTCTAAATCGTAAACTTTCCACATATTTTACATGACCAAGGGCTTCAACTTTCCACATGGAAAGGTTGATATTTTTTCCATTTGTCGCTGCTTGGCTTCGATTAGGAATGGAATCAAGATTCTAGTGTATGACCAACAAGCATTACCATGGAAAAGAGAAATAAACAACACCCTTACTTTTCTAACAGTAACTACCTCATACTCTCCTAACATCCATTCTTTTCCTATTTACATTTTCTAAATTACTTCTTAACAAGACATCTATTGAGAAGCCTTATTAATGCATGAAAGAAGCAATCTACATGAAAGGAGAATCAGAACATGTAGTGGTGTATTTCAATAACAATGTCTTACCCTGCTGTGGTGTCTTTCAACATGGTCTCTGCCCCATAGTCGTCACGCCCAACAGATGAAGCAGGATAACTTGGAAAAGGAAGGCCTGAATATTAGGGAGAGCGATTAGACAATTAGTTACTGGAAGAGTGATGCAATACGGGACTAGTAGCTCAATGCCTGTGAATCATTACGACTAATCCAGCATCTCACTACACAAGAATATCAGAGAAGAGTACGGAAGCAACCTATTCAAGCCATTGACAGACAATATACCAAAATACCCCAAGGCAGACAAGATGCGCATGAGGAGGCATACAACATTACAACCCGAAACTGAGTAGCGCACAATTACATAAAACAAGAAACAAAGGTGAAAAACGGCTGTAGCATCGAGTGCTAAAAGTTATGCTGAAAAACCTGCATGGGGGCATGAGTAGCGATCGTCCTCCAGCAACTCAGAAAGTATCAAGAATATTGCCTGCAGCTGGTTGTCCAAGATTCCTGTGATTGTAACCAGTCTATCGTTCACACCATAGGAGATGTCGTGGGGTGAGATCACAATTCCAGCATTTGATGCTTTAGCTAATGATCTAAATGGTAAACAAAAAAAGGGAATAAGTATTAAACCTGCAATATCTGAAAAGTGCAAAAATAATCAGAAGAAATATGATGAATGATTATGTTGGAATGTGGGCTCCAAATACTAGTGAAATGGAAGGGAATGTGGCCTAGGCCCCCAAATAAATAGTGAAGTACATCAAATACAGCAAGTTTGACTGTTGGTCTTGTTGTTCCCTCGAGTTGCTTCCTTACAAGTACATCAAACACAGCAAGATTGAAGGGGAAAACCCTACTTGATGACTGTTCCTGCTTTGCCAATGAGCGCGCCACAGCATGCGTCGGGCACCACGAGCACGATATCGTCGATGACCTGGTCACCCTGAGGCCAGAGCAGAGATTAACCAACCAATTGGAGACCATCAGCCTGAACCGAAACCAAACCAAGCAGAGCAGAGCAGAGCAGGGTACCTGGTAGTTGATTTTTTCGAGGATGAGCTCGGCGGCGTCCATGACCTGATGGAAGAGGCCGGAGACGAGGATGACCCTGCGGTCGGTGCCGGAGAGGAGCTGGCCGCGGCGGGAGAGCTTGACGTTGGCCCCGGAGGCGGACACGACGGCGGCGATGGCGGACCCGGCCCTGCCGATGACGCGGCCGGCGTCGGCGTCCGAGACCAGCAGCCTGGCGTGCGTCGGCTGCTTCCACAGCTCATCTGAAACGGAAAGATCGGCGGGTTCCGAAGTTAAAAACCCTCGCAAAAACCCCTCTTTTTTCTGTCTGTACCGAGGCGGGCTCAGAGAGTGGGAGCAGAGCGGGCCGGGAACGGACGCAAGATCCACGGCGTGCGGCCGCGAGCCCGCAACAGTGAGTGGGAGAATCATCGGAGCCGGAGGGGACGGGTCCGCGGTCGGACTAGTCTTGTTCTTGTTGGGGAAGAAAGAAGAGAAAAGAAAAGGGGAGATGGATCGGAGGATTCCGCGTGGGATGGAGGAAGCAGCCTGAATGCGGGTACCGTACCTTCGTAGCGGTCGCCGTCGTCGGAGGCCGGCGGCGAGGAAGAGGAACCCATGGGGATGGGATGGTGCGGGAGCGAGGAGAAGGTCAGGTGGCCGCCGCCTTGCTTCCGGTGGTGGTTTGTTCCTCTCCACCTGCTCCCTCCCTCTCTCCTCTGGTCTGTTGTGTGTTGTGACACCACAGACTCCCGCTAGGTGGGCCGAGCCTGTCAGTGAAACCGAATATTTTTTTCTACCCATTTTATGTTCACGGAAAAACGAAAACCAGTTGGTTCGAGTAGCTTCCGTCGCAACAACTCTTAACAGATTCATTAATGTTTCCATTCCTCCGCACCATCTACACTACTTATAAAAAAAGAACATTATCTTTCCTATGTCCACCAACCTTTGGTGTACACAGAACTGTCAGCGCCCTTAGATCACCTCTAATCAGTAAAATCCAACCGTCCATATTAATTTGATCATCCGACGATCAGTTCGACGCTCGAGATACGTCCTGTCAACCGCGGCAGAACATTTCCTGCCAAGTAAATAGCGCTACGCGTCCCCCGATCGCTCCCCTCCACCGGATTATTTGGAAACCTCCGATCAGTTTCCGTTTTGTTTGGAAACTTAATGCCGATTATTTCAGAAACTGCCTGCACGTCTGCTAGCCTTCTCTCGCGCATCCTCCCGATGGCCGTGGCCGCCGTCACGCCCTGCCTCGCTCCGCCCCATGCCATCTAGCCGTTGTCCTGTCGTTCTATTTCTCCGGCCTTCCGCGCAGTCGTTCGCAGCAGATGACGTCCTTTTAGGAGCGGTCAGGAATGCAGATGACATCGCCCCGGGGAAGCCGACGCTGTCTCCCTTCTTCTGTGTCGCTGCGGATGCTGATGGCACCAACGTTCCTCCACGCCGTCGTCCCCGTCCTATTCAACACATAAGTCTGAGACCCGATAACTCTTCTTCCTCCACAATCGGGTAAGCAGACGCCGCATCCACCCTTCCTCCGAGTTGCCGGCCGGGGTAGTAGACGTCGCGGCCGTCCTCTGCACAATCGTGTACACACATGTTCGTGGTGCAGCTGGAGGCTGAAGCCGTGCTTGCACCCCTGCCGGCCCCTTGGCCAATGGCATCCGGCTACTCCCGGTATATTGCTGTGCGCATGATTCTTCAATTTTCTTGGAGCATTTGTCTGATCCAGTTTTAGTTACCCTATGTTCCTTATTTTTCTTGAGATTGTCCATGCCAAGTATTGCGTCTCTTCTACATTACTGACAATATATACATCAAGGATGAGGTTCATGCCTCCTCTGTGAAGATTGACTTCCCTTTCCTGTTTGTTCTAACACAGATTAACAGGGTTAGCGAATGGAAACTTCTACCCTGATTTGCTTGAAGTTTGATATGAACCCACCTGCAGAAAAATGATTTTTGGAGGTAGCATTATGTGTATTCATGATTTTTAGTAACTTAGCATAGGTACTGACACCGAATTCTCCTCTTCCACGATAGGAGATTTGTACTTGTTTCTCAAGCGTACCATAAGCCAATTGCTTCTCATCAATGATTTGTGATGCTTTATGATTACTCCCAGTTCTGTGTGCAAGGTGGTGTACGAACTTACTGAACCTTTTTTTCTACAGGGCCCAGCTTTGCATCGTGAGTTCCTAGCAAGCTACATTTCTCAGTTATCACTTCTGTGCACAACTTGCTTTGCTATGTACGTTCTCCATAGCTGCCTCTTCTATTTTCTTGGTGAACTTTATCCTTAGCTGCGTATGATACCATTCTAGAAAGTTTACGGAGCAACATAGGGAGAAGTTATTTTCCGAAACTGCAACGTATGCCGCTGGATTCGGAATATCAGGTTCTTCCTAATTACTTTTCCAGGAAGGGTGCTTACTAATTTTTTATTTATACATGTGTACCATGGAACCACGATATATTCCTCTGCTATATATTACTATTTGACCACCCTGGGTGATTATTTTAAACATTCCTTCGTGTTGTAATGTAACAATGTAATTGTTCCAGGCTTTGATAAGTGGCGAGGGTTGTCATCCGGTTTAGTTATAGTTAGGAAAAAAATTACCGTTACAAATGAGATGTTGCTACATCTGCGAAACGGTACGTGAGGGTCAGGCATGAGAAGAGAGGCGATCCTGAGGCGTTCGTAAAAACCCACCTAGGGTTCAGCCACCCTCGCCGGCAACACCGCTGGTCTGCTTCGTCTCCGGTTGCCTTAGGCTTTGGAGGCGTGGTGGATAACGGCGCCTAGCGCTAACGAAGGGCGCGTGGAGGCGTGTGTCCGGCAGATCCCCTGTGATTGCAGGTCCAGCTCTTCCGATCTATGGTTCTCATCATTTGCGATGGTTATGCTTGGGTGAGCTGATCCCTCAAGGCCTTAGCAACATGACTTCCCGTATGTCTACTACAACAAACTTTACCCGGCTTTGGTGAGGGAGGGGTGAGGACAGCGAGGCGCCTTCAGCTTGCTACAGTGTTTGTAGTCGTCGCTAGGTGGTTCGAAGACCTATTTGTAATTTTTATTACTTTTTATAATTCTTTGTACTTGTTGATGATCAAAAGATTGGTTGGTCTTTTTGCAACAACAAAAAAAAACAAGTGAGATGTTGTTTTGCCCATTGGTTAATTTTGTTGTTCTTGGGTGTTTTCGAAAAAGGGTACCTGATGAATAAATTACATTTTGATTAATTTTCCATCATTTTGAACGGGATTTGTTGTTGTAGTATTTTCTTAGAATTTTAGTTCTTCTAAACTAGGAGTTAGTTCTCCAATCCGTCATTTGAATTGTTGTTATTTGATTTAATTATTAGAGTTATTAGATTTGTTTCATCCCATGGTTTCGTCAGGTAATATTACAATTTGCTATTAGATGTTGGTGACGTTTGTTCAAGTAAATACCTCTATGGTTTCTCTCAGTTTGGATAACATTTTATATTTAATTTACAAATGTTCATCTTGTGAAACACGTTTCTTACAATATTTTTATTCGTCGGTTCATGGTGTGAAGCGACAAATTCTAATTGGAGATATTTTTATTTGATAGCCATTCAACCACAATAAATAAAACTTATATCCCCGTACATGAATAGTAGGGCCTGCCGGCCTCGCAACAGAAAAATGTTGTGGAGTGGCTGTAAGATCGTGCATTGCACGTGCACACTAACTAGTATACAAAGAAAGGTCCCATATGATTTTCAGTCGGACTAAAAATATCCAATGGTAGGAAGAACCTTTTGGAATTTTGTTTATATAAGCAGAGTAAGATTGGTGTTTCGGCTCCCGAACTCATATGCTCAGAATAAAACAAATTAAGAAAAATACAACATTTCAGAATGTTCTGAAACTTGATAACTTCATATCTTTGAGAATTGCTCACCCAAGTACCAACCAACAACCAAAGTCGTATCTAGTCTCTGATTTGTAGAAGCTTAGTACCTAATATCTTTGTTGTGTGCATCGTATGAGTTTTGTGATGACTAACTTACCAATTGTATGTAACTTGATAACTTTATTTCTCATGTGCAAATTGATTTTTTTTTCAAAAAAAGGAGCATTTGTCGCGGCCTCTGCACCGAAATGATGCACACAGTTTTTTCAGTTCCATGTGTCACTTGATAAATTGTGATGTGCTTAGTCGTACTATTGCGGCTATAAATTACACATATGTAATTAGCCATCGGTCTTGGGTCAAAATATTCCGGTAACATCAAGCTAATTCTTAGTAAATGAATTACTCCCCTAAAGTTGTTGCCCTACCCGCCAATTTGGAGTACTCTCGAGCGCGAGATCCAGTTTGTCCGTCAAATTGTTTTAACCCTCCTTGTGTTTTACCTCCCAGGTTGACTAGGGCCATTGGATGTACCTATAGGTTGACTCATTCACATCTCGAGTTGCTCCGGCTGACCACAAGACAGCAAAGCAACATATGAACACTTTAGTCAACAAATCAGAAAAAAGCACGCATAAATACACAAAGCTGATTGAGTCCATGAGGGGCTCTCATTTCTCGAATACGACTGAGGAAGCCCCAATCTTTAGGGGAGACCCAATGACCGTGAAAATACTAACCGATCCAAAAATCTCGGATCAACGATTCAATGCTCCTTTTCTCCCTTCGACGACGACGGCTTAGCTAGTCTATCTGATGCCTTATCACGCGATGCGCCCTTTCACGCGGTCGTCATCTCCGATGACATTAACAATGTAGCCTCGTGCCAAGACAATGTGGGATTGGAGGAGGCGTGCATGCTTGAGGATGGCTCCCAGCCTTGGGCATAGCACCGGTGGAAGAGTTTTAGATGACTATAAAAGTTCTCTAAAATCGGTTGTGGTGGATGCATTCGATGTGTGGTGCAAGTTATATTAAAGGTTCCCATAGTGACTTGAGCGTGAACATGACGTGTATGATTTTCATGTCCTTCTTGCATTTCAGCTCTCTAATTTTATTGTCATATAATGTAAAATTTGTGGCTAAATTTCACAAATTTAGGACAAGGGGGAAGACGAGGAGGAAAATGTGGAGATCATCAAGTGGCCTAAGAGTGTGGTGAATAACAATCATTGATAAGTATATATTTACTACATGTTTGATATTGCATTTGTCATATGCAGAGATGGACCTATGTTGAGGCCTGGGGGGGCTGCCGCCCCCCCCCCCCCCCCCCCCCCCCAGCCCACGAAAATTTTGCAAAAAATCAGTGAATCTTGGCCCTTTTTATCGAGGATGAGCTCGGCAGCGTCCATGACCTGATGGAAGAGGCCGGAGACGAGGATGGTCCTGCGGTCGGTGTCGGGGAGGAGCTAGCCGCGGAGGAGAGCTGGACGTGGGCCCCGGAGGCGGACACGAGTTGGCAGCTTCCACAGGTCATCTTAAATGGAAAGATCTGTGGGTTCCAAAATTAAAAACCCTCGCAAAAACCCTCCTTTTCTGTTTGTACTGTACCGAGGCGGCCGGGCTCAGAGAGTGAGAGCGGAGCGGGCCAGGAACGCAAGATCCACGGCATGCGGCCGCGAAGGTGAGTAGTGGAACCGTAGGAGCCGGAGGGGATGGGTCAGCGGTCGGGCTGGTTTTGTTCTTGCTGGGGAAGAAAGAAAAGAAAAGAACAGGGGAAAGCAGAGGAGGGAGGGATATGGATCGAAGGATTCCATGTAGGATGGAGGAAGCAGCGTGAATGCGGGTACCCTACCTTCGTAGCGGTCGCCGTCGTCAGAGGCGGGCGCGAGGAAGAGGAACCCATGGGGATGGCACGGGAACGAGGAGAAGGTCAGGTGGCCGCCGCCTCGTTTCCGGTGGTGCTTTGTTCCTCTCCACCTGCTCCCTCTCTCTCTGGTCTTTTGTGAGTTGTGACACCACACTCCCGCCAAGTGGGCCCAGCCGGTCAATGAAACAGAAAAAAAATCTTCCCATTTTATGTTCACGGAAACGAAAACCAGTTAGCTCGAGCAGCTTCTGGTCCTAACAACTCTAGCAGTTCATTAAAGTTTCCATTCCTCCACAAAGGTCCATATAATTTTTCAGTCGGACTAAAAAATCCAAAGTTAGGAAGAACCTTTCATCATTTTGGTTATAAGCAGAGTGCGAGTGGTTTCGCCTTCCAAGCTCATATGCTTGTGTTAAAATAAAATAAAATGAAAAAATAGTAAATTTCAAAAAAAATTGGAGATGAACATTTAGAAATATTCTACATATGTTCCAAGTTTCATGATAAAAAAACATGTGTGCTGCTCTGTGCAAAAAAAAAAAAGAACGCTCCAAAAGATTTTTTTTCTAAATCCTACTTTCGCCACGGATATATATCTTTCTCACAGAGTATCACAAATATTATTTTACCACGAAATTTGGCGCGTATGTAGAACATTTGTATATGTTCGTCACACAATTTTTCAGCATTTTTTAAAATGTTTTTTCTAAAAAATCTAACAGGAGCATATGATCTCAGGAGTAATTGTTAATTTCCGAGAGACAACGCTGGACTTAATACGAGTACAAGACTCGAACCGACCAGTAGGGCTTACTCATCCAATTCTCACTTCTTCTTTCCGTTCATGTTTTCTCTATTCGATATGGCCTCTTCGAGCCGTCTCACATTGTCCCTGATGCAGCCACCCTCGTCGCCAAGGCCTCAGAGGAAAGGCAGAGCGGCGGGACCAAAGGAGCATTGGACGAGAGATACTTGACAAGAGGAGCCGTGAGTCCGTGACGGACTTAGCGGCCGAGAGAGGGTTATATGGCCTACATTCATGATTGACAAATTCAAAAATATATGTAACGTGGTACTTAGTTTGTGGTGTGTAACTTGATATTTTCCTTCATCATGTGGTTAATCACACTAATATGTCTCTTCATTACATTTACGTATTAGTTGTGCTATTTTTTTTTTAGAGAACTGCATATGTATTACACAGAGAACGAGCACAGAGACTCGAACAATATAGAACAACATACACAGGAAGCATAGCTACAGAGGAAAACAACACCGCCGCCGACGCCGGAGACGATGAAGCCGAACCACCTTCTTACCTTCACCTGAGAGCACCTCCGCACTTGGAAAAGGCCGCAGAAGCCGTCCGCCACACGGTGACGAAACCTCGCTCGATGAACGAACATGGCCAGCGCCCTCCACAGCCCGCAGCACCACCCTCCGTCGGCCACCAAACCCGGCGAAGCCAGCAGAGCCTCCTCGCAAACGCTGGAGGACACGCCGGCATGACGACGACAGAGCCGGGGGACCGGAGTCCCAGAGCCTCAGGTCAACAGCGCCGATCCGCCGACCCGAAGCAGGGACCGCCCGAGGAATCTGAAGATCCGCGAGCGCCCCGCTGCACACGCAGCAGAGAGGGGAAGCGCCGCCCCCAAAATCACCGCCGACCACGCCACCACCTCCACAGCGCCGCCGGCAGGAACGCCCTCTAACCCAACACTATGTACATGGCGAGATCCGGGGATTCCCCAGCCTCCCGCTGCCGTAGCAGCCGCCGGAGACGGAGGAATCCCACGGATCGCCGCTGCGCGAGGTGGATTGACGACGACGAGCTAAAAAATCGCCCCTTAGCACTGTAGCTAGGGGATAAGGTCGCGGTGGGTGTCTGTAGTCTAGTTGTGCTATTATTTATCAATATTTGTGCCTGATGTATCCCGCATTGGGCATGATTTCCTGCTTCTGTGTGCCATCTTAACGAGTCCGGCGGTAGGAGCGCTCGCAAGTCAACGTCTATCGAGAAAGGATGGATGGAAGAAAAAGCAAAAACGAGCAGCATACAAAGAGATGGATGCATTCCGGCCTACGCATGTGTGGCAAAAGGTAAAGGTGAAGACTAGAATGCGGTCAAATACCTTGGTGTGGTGGTCGTGTTCGTCATGGAGACAGTGGAGTCTGGTGAGTCGATGAATCCAGAGGGAGGGAAATGGCATACACATAGACAGTGGAGAAATGGGCTGGGTCATACACATAGACGCTCTGGATTACGCCTAGCGAAGGGACAGGACTAGACTGATGAACCGAATCACCGATGGACACGACTAGAGACAAGAGTTTGTCCGTATCCGTCGTGCATTCGAATTAAGTTCTCATTCAATCAGTGATATCTACATAGAAAGCGGACTAAGCCTTCTTTGAGAATTCCTCGCCCAAGTACCGACCAGCAACCAAAGTCGTATCTAGTCTCTGATTTGTAGAAGCTTGGTACTTCATATCTCTGCATCATATGAGTTTTGTGATGACTAACTTACCAATTGTATGTAACTTGATAAATTTATTTCTCATGTGTAACTTGATTTTTTTAAGGGGAGCATTTGTCGTGGCTTTACATCGAAATGATGCACACAATATTTTTATTTTCCATGTGTTACTTGATAAATTGTGATGTGCTTAGTCGCACTATTGTGGCTCTAGATTACACGTATGCAATTAGCCATCAGTCTTGGGTAAAAAGGTTATAGTAACATCACAATATTTGTTAGTAAATGAGTTACTCCCCTAAAGTTGTTGCCCTACCCGCCAATTTGGAGTAGTCTCGAGCGCGATCTATCAGCCCTTGAGAAGGAAGGCAATCCGACTAAGTGCATGAGGGTTTATAAGAGAGAACAAGATAGCCTTAAAGTAGCACTCCAGGATGTACACTACATTAGTCTCACTACAGATTTGTGGACCAGCAATCAAAGCATTGCTTATACGTGTGGTGGCACACTATATAGATGCAGATTAGAAGATGCAGACCAGTCTCCTTGCTTTCATGGAGTAGGACCCACCTCACTCTGGTCATGTGATTGCAGATGGTGTTTGGGAGTGCGTGACTGAATGGGGGATAGACAACAAGGTGATATGCATCAAACTAGACAATGCTTGAAACAATGATGTTGATGTGAAGGATTTGATAGCAAAGTTCATAGATTGACGATGCAAACTTGAGAAAGTTATTTCCATGTTTGTTGTTGTGCACATCGTCAACTTGGTGGTCCAAGATGGGACAACATGTATGAACACTTTTATAACAAATTTGAGAGAGACTGTGAAATACATCAAGAAGTCAACTAGTGGCATACACAAGTTTGTCGACATTTGCCGGGGTTTAGCTCTCACTATTGGTGCTCACTTGTCCCTAGATGTTTGTACAAGGTGGATTACAACCTACAAGATGATAGCTACCAGTTTTCCATAAGAAGAAGTATTAAAAATTATGTCAAGTCAGATCAAAACTACAAGTGGGAGCCTTCAAGTTATGAATGGAAGTTGCATGAGCTTATTGAGCCAATGTTCTTTGCTTTTGCTTAAGTAACTACTGTTTTTTAGCACAATCATATCCTACAGAAAACATATTATACCATCACATTGTGAGTTATCAAGATTGCATGGAGAAACGCCAGTAAACGGACAAACCTATAAGGCCATGGGAGAAGCAATGATGGAAAAGTTTAACAATTTATGGGAGGAAAAGTACAATGTCATGGTGCTTGCTACTATCCTAGATCTAAGGTACAATATGTTCTATATAGATTGGGCCATCAAACAACTATATGATGAGCAACTTGCTCTAGACGAGTTGGCAGATGTGCGCATGGAGTTGGAAGAGTTGTTTGAGAAGTTTAATAGCGGAAAGAATAAAGCCAAGGAATCTTGCCCATCATCATCCAAGTTTTGTATTACAAGTAGCTCTATGCCCGCATCGAATAATGAATTTAAAACCCACCGATTAAAGACCACAACAAAGTCATCAAAGAGTGAATTGAGAAACTACCTAGAAGACGACCTTGAGAAGCCAGATGTTAATTTCAACTTGCTTGATTGGTGCAAAATGAATTTTCTTAGATAGCCGGTGTTGGCAAACACGATGAGGTGGTTCTTGACTAACTCGTATAGTTCCGTGTCTTCGGAATCATCTTTTAGCACTAGTGGAAGAGTTTTAGATGACTATAGGAGTTCTCTAAAACCGGTTGTGGTGGAGGCAGTGATGTGTGGTACGTGCAAGTTATATTAAAGGTCCCCACGGTGACTTGAACTTGATAGCATGATTTTCATGTCCTTCTTGCATTTCAAATCTAATTTTATTGTCATATAATGTAAAACTAGAAGGACACCCCGCGCGTTGTAGCAGGTATCTCTTAAGAAATTTAATAAGACGCATGAAACATGAAGTTGACTAAAGAAATATGCAAGCTTTAGTTAATCATAGTAGTCAAGGGGCTAAAATTTTAGACATCGAATGTGTGTGTGGTTTTTAATTTAAAGATCGTTATGGTTTAGGGGTGTATCTGATTGATATAGATACAATTATATCAAAAGGTTGAAGAAATATATGTTGAGGATGGCTTGCATGAAGATGACATGCACATTTCCGTATAATATTTATAGAAACTTTTTGAGTGAATACATATAGAAGAGCCCATAATTTTGAATAACAGCTATATGATTTTCATCATTGAAAATAATTGACAAGAAGTTCACGGGCGAATTGATTCCGGTGTTCTACTTGCACATGATTTACTTGTGTAACTACATAGCGTCATGGTGTGATTTTACCATTAGAACATAAAAAAAATGTTGTGGACAATTTGATGGGCTGAAAAAAGATGATGTGGATGCTTACACGCAGAGATAGAAAACAATTAATAGATGTTAGTGGGATGACCTGGAAAATTGATTGGCTAAAAGAGCAAGTGATGTGGATAGCTTGCATGTGGAGATAGAAAAATATTTATTACACTTAGTGGGGTTTTGCTTTATAAGAAGTATAGATAGATAGATTGGTGGCTAACTTTCACAAATTTAGGATAAGGAGGAAGATGATGATGAAAATGTGGAGACCATCAAGTTGCCTAAGAGTGTGGTGAATAACAACTATTGATAAGTAGTTCTTATAACATTTTAATATTGCACTTGTCATATGAGTAAAACATCAACTAAACCCATTGTTACTTCTAAGCTTTCAAGTCATGTGGATGTTGCTTTTTTGGTTAATGTATAATGGAGTTAAATATTGGAGATAAATGTTGATCTTTCTATATTTTGAACTTTTGTATTAAGTTGAAACTTGGAAACCTTGCACGCTGATGTTGCTTTTATTTCGAATTTGTGCTATTGTGTTGGAAGAACCGAAATTGTAATCGTGTCGATGTCGACTAGTCGTGACTGTCGATGTCGACTAGTCGTGACAGTCCGTCCTCGGAGGACTCTGAATCCGACGAGGATCGCAATCGTCGCGGGATGACGTCCGGACCGGACGATGACTCGGACGGCAACGATCACCAACGGCAGCGATCGATGACCCAATCTTCGGGTTCAGGTTCCAGTTCATCCGACGACACCGAGGAGCACGTAGTAATAAAAGTACCACCAAGTCGACAACGCAGCAGCAGTCCATCGTCCTCTAGCTCCTCCGAGGATTCCGACGACTCCGAGGAGGATCCCAGTCGACACGTGGTGTCCTCCTCAAGTTCCTCCGATGACTCCGACGAGGATCCAACGTCGGGATCATCCGACGTCTCGGACGAGAACGATCACCAACGGCAAAGATCGGTCCTCAAAGTGGAGACCTTGTCGAACGGCCACAAGCACCGTAGCCCCAGCCCCCCATCCGGCGTGGATGACGACGCCATCTCGGAAGAACATCCAAGTCGGCCACATTCCACAGGTCGGCGTGAACAATCGCTGCAGGAATACATCGTGCCGGCGATGATCTTCTCCTGCGCCGCTCTGAGGTCGCTCAGCATCGGCCCCTGCCGCCTCTCCCTGCCGGACGTCATCAGCCTGCCATCCCTCGAGGAGCTGCTCCTCATTCGAGTCTCTGACACGGAGGGAGAGCTGCAGAGGCTCATCACCGCGTGCCCGTGCCTTACCGACCTCACGCTCGAGGCCTGCGACACGGTCACTGAGCTCTCCCTCCTCGACAACCTTCGCCTTCGCAGACTAGCGCTCCTGTTCTGCCACCGCCTGGCAAATGTCGCATTGCACGACACGCTGCACTCCTTGGAGTACCGAGGCGCGGTGCCCGACACGCCTCTGCTGACAGTCCACGGCGGCGGCTCACGTTTCGCGTTCTGCAAGGTCGACATCTGTGGCGAGGAGGTCACGTCGGCGAAGGAGCTCACCAAGCTCCGTGAGTTCCTGCAGCAGCTGGCGTCCACACAGCACCTGCACCTGCAGTCCACACGGATAGGCGCCGGTGTCGACCACAAAGTTCTAGCAAGGTTCCCGGAGTTCACGCGCCTCCTCCAGCTCGAGCTTACAGGACGCCTGCCGTACCAAGACGACGGAGTCGCTGCCGTCGCCGCCGTTAGCAGGATCCTCCGGCATACCCCGAGCCTGGAGGTGATCTTGCTGGTCTTCCACACGGCCACCGGCCATGAGGCCTATGACGAGTTGTCCAAGCAGGGAAGCGTGGATCACAATCCAATCAGCATGGGGGCAGAGTTCCTCGACTCACACCAGCTCAGGTACAACAAGCACGATGTCCTTCATGCTGCGGATGCCGCGCCGGAGGAGATCATCCCTTGCCTGAAGAATAGTGTCAGGATTATCAACCTGGTGCATTACCATGGCGGGAGGGCGCAGAGGTCACTGGCCAAATTCTTGCTCTGCAACGCTCTGGTCCTTGACAAGCTCTACTGTGGATTCACCAGGGGGCGCTGTGGGTTCAGACCAAGCTCATTAACGAGATGCAAGGCTGGGCTATGAACAAGCCGGAAAATAGGTTCTTCTCCTGAATTTACCAGAAGATAACAGCTGCTAAGTTTTCTACGGATTGACTTTCTTGGTTTCGCACTGAAAGTTAGTGTGTGCGTGTAAGATTCAGAGTTCTGAAGCGTATTTGGGTTTGTGCGTTTGCTTGTGCATCCGATTTTTCACCATCTTTTTTTTTGTATTGGATTTCACCATCTTAAATGCGCATGTTTGGGATTGTTATGAATTCTGGTGCTGAACTGTGAGTAAAAATCATTTACCTCTTATTTACAGTTTTGCTATTTAACACCCTTGTGTTTTTATTTCGTCAACACTTGATTATTTTGTCCATTGCATGCATTATGGTAGGTTGATTGGACCATTTTCATTTTTCTTGTCAATTATTATATGACATAAAATACATGCCATTTACCCTAGTATGTACATGTAAGTTAGTAACCATGGAGGAAGGGGCGGAGCCGGTGGTGTTTTTGCAGGTGGAGGTCTTCTTCCTCGGCGGCGGCGCTCCTCGGAGTTCTGGCGCTAAGCTTCCGCCGCGCCCGTGCTCGCAGCTCTCCGGAGTTGCCGTGCACGGCTTCCCCTTCGCCGGATGCCGCGGGACGGCGGATCTGGCGTCGACGACTTCTGTGCAGGAGGCTGGTGGGTTCAGTTCGACGACGGCGACGTCCGCTGGTGTAGGTCCTCTGCGGCCGACGATCGGCGACTTCCCGTCCGCTCGGGGATGCTCTCGTTCCAAGGTCAAGGAGAGCCGGAGCGGCGGCGCGCCACCGACGGCGCCAAGGACGAAGACGAAGTCGAGTTGCAGCAAGGTTTGGACTGTAATTTTGATCTTTATGTGGACCTTTCTGTAATTGCTGAATTTGCTTTCAGCCCCTTGTACTCGCAAAAAAAAAAGTTAGTAAGAGTTATGTACATACAAATTACATGTAAAAGTTTGAGTTTTGAAATCGAATGTCCATATGTTATTTTTTTTAAGAAATCGGAAGGAGCATTGCCTTTCAACTAGAAGAACAGAATTGTACAAACATCTTACATGTGGCATTACAGGAGAGGCAACCCTTAACAAACCTCCCCAAGTGACATGAGAATTACTCGCGAATTAAGAATCTACTCCACGGATGCAGCCGAATGTCCACCAAGTCCAATTCGGCCACCTCCGGATATGCTCCCATTGAAGACCCCGTGGTTTATTTCTTTCCAAATGTGCCACTGCGCATAGATCAAATGGTTAACAAGGGAGTGAAAGCCAATGGTGTTCTCGGCGTCATCGCCTTTCCATATGAATCCTCTTGCATTGTTGTCAACCTCTTGACTGAACTTCTTTCGGCGTCTCATGCTCGCGCTAATGTGAAAGAGCTTAGAATTAGTGTCTCCCTTCTTCATCCAAGTAAGCCGCGAGAGTTGCCTCGTCATAGACTATTGGATATCATAGAGACCGAGAAGTTTGGACTTCATATTGATTCTGAGATTATGCTCGAGAAGTGACAGTGGGCGATCCTCCCGCGCGACGTCAAGTCTCCAAATGATCTCCTTGTCGATTTGATCTGGACCTTAACACTTCCCATTTTTTTCGAGTTGCCACATCTTAAGGGCTTTCGCATTACGACATAGCTTCACATGCAATCTTCTAATGGGGTCTGTGATCATTGTCGGTTTTTGCCAGGCAGCGGCAACAACCTCCAGGAAACCATGCACCTTAAGCAAGAATTCTTCAAAATTTAAAAAGGTGACCGCAGATTTGGCGATGTCCCCCACGAGGAGCTGGAGACAGTGATCAGATCACATGGATGGTAGAGCCTGAAGGTCTGCAGCCTGACGGTTGTTGCCGTCGGCACATGGCCTGAATCCTGTAGTGAAACAACATCTCCATTGACTTTTGTTCAACTCGCGAAGTCGCTTTGAGTTGATTTTTCTTCAGATTATAATGCCACACACTAACAAAGATTGATCATTTCTTCCCCGTGTCATTATGAATGCCAGTACGTACAAGGATTATTTAGCTAGTCTATATAAACATATTTTAAAACGAATAAATTGACTTGGCAACAATGCACTAACAAATGAAAGTTGCCAGAGTAAACGCTATGTACACATCTAAGTTTCTCCATGGAATTTTATTCAACAATGCAATATCCTACTACGACCACAACATGCATTATAATCTCATCACATTACAAAATACTAAAAATCACAACGACATGATCTGACTAGGGTGCCATCCGGCGAGGATTCCTAGTCTTCCTAATTTCTCCATTCAACGGGAGATACCAAAATGTTTCTTGCGTTGGTTGGGTCTACCTTTCTTCATTCTTTTGGATAAATTAGATATCCATGTTTCAACCTTGGGATTAAGGTGGTCGCATAATTTCTCGGTTCCGCCGTCGATACACATCTCTTCCAAAACCATGGAGTTTTCGGCAAAGAACTTGATGAGCTTGTAGTTAAGTACGTACACATATTGGTACGTAGTAGTAGTTCAATTCGTGGTGTTGCGCTGAGGGACGTAGCAGTTTTCTATCCCTGGAACGCTCATAGAGGACTTGTTCGGAGGTGCGCGCATGAGTAGCGATCGTCCTCCAGCAACTCAGAAAGTATCAGGAATATTGTCTGCAGCTGGTTGTCCAAGATCCTGTGATTGTAACAAGCCTATCGTTCACACCATAGCAGATGTCGTTCGGTGAGATAACAATTCCAGCATTTGATGCTTTAGTTAATGACTTAAATGGCAAACAAAAAAGGGAATAAATATCAAACCTGCAATATTTGAAAAGTAAAAATAAACATAAGGAATATGACGAAATGATATTTAGTACATGTTTGATATTGCATTTGTCATATGCAGAGGCGGAGCTATATTACAAACCAATTTTTGTCCAAAGACAGTGATATTTGGCCCATTTGCTCCCAATTCTGGTTCAGCATGCCTATGTAGCCCATTAGCCCCCATTAGTTCAGCCCAAGCTCCGCCACTGGTCATATGAGTAAAACATCAACTAAACTCACTGTTACTTCTGGACTTTCAAATCATGCGGATGTTGCTTTTCCAATTAATGGAGAATGGAGTTGAAAATTGGAGATGGATGTTGATCTTTTGATATTTTGAACTTGTGTATTAAGTTGAAACTTGGAAACCTTGCACGCGGATGTTGTTTTTTATTTTGAATCTGTGCTATTAGGTTGGAACTTAGAACGAAATTGTAATTGTGTCGATGTCGACTAGTCGTGATTGTCGGTTATGATCTATAAAATTATTATCTGTCATTGTCGATGACCATTGTGTATCCAAGGTCTATCTTTGTTGCTATTTTCAATTTTCGATAAGAAACAATGGACAATATGTGTGAGTTTTCTTCCAATTTCGAGGTCTATATTATCATGATAATGTGCTTATCCTTGTTAAAATTTATATGTTGTCATTTCTATGAGTAAATTTGAAATTATACATGCTCGGTTTTGATGTGCAAAAGTTAAAAAAATGCTGGCCATGTGCGTGAGTTTTTCTCTTTTGTATGTGCTCTTTTTTGGTCTCACTCTATTATCATACAAATGTGCTTCTAATATAGATTCTTTCATAAAAATGGGTTAATGTCTATTTGAATTGATGTATTGTGCACTTTCATGGACAAAAAATTGAATGCATGGAAGCTAGTCTATATAGACATATTTTAAAACAAATAAATTGACTCGGCAACAATGCACTAACAAATGAAAATTGCCATACATTATGTTTTCGAGTAAACGCGATGGACACATCTAAGTTTCTGCATGAAATTTTACTCAAAAATGCTATCTCTTACTGCAACCACAAGGTGCATTGTAATTTCACATTTCAATCAAAATACTAAAAATCACAACGACATGATCTGACTAGGGTGCCGTCCCGCGAGGCTTGCTAGTCTTCCTAATTTCTCCTTTCAAGGTGAGATACCAAAATGTTTCTTGCGTTGGTTGGGTCTACCTTTCTTATTTTGGATAAATTAGATATCCATGTTTCAACCTTGGGATTGAGGTGGTCGCATAATTTCTGGGTTCCGCCGTCAATACACATCTCTTCCAAAACCATGGAGTTTTCGGCAAAGAACTTGATAAGCTTGACCCCAAAGCAGTCCGTCTTGGCCTGTCGGAACTGAAGACCGACTCTTCTGAGGGAGCTTCGCAGGCATTCGAACGAGCGGCCACTGAGAGCAATGATATCCGGCACATCATCGTATGACTCACCATCCTCGTCCTCGTCTCCGGCCCGCATGGTTGGATGATCCTCCCACCGGTGTCGTTTGAATCGGTTGATGGAGTCTTGGAGATCGGAGCTGTATTTCTTTTCCAAGAAGATATATCCCTCCATCTTGTTGAGCTTGATCCTAAGGTCACGGAGCGCTGGGCAGCAGCGGAGCAGGTTAGCAATCGCCACCGCCGCCGTCTTTCCCGTGGGTCTGTGCACACCCTCGAGCTCGAGGCGCTCCAGGTTGCGGAACTCCGGCAAGAGCTGAACCCGCCGTGCCTCCTTTGCGACGGCGATCTCCTCGAGGTTGGGCAGCCTCAGCTTCATCTCCTTGGCGTGGCTGTAGCTGTGGACGAATCGCCAGAAGTTCCGGGGGACATCACGTGGATCCTTGCTATCGTACCTGAGGACACCACGTCGTGTTCCTCGCGGTACCTCGCGTCGTGGCGGAGGAAGTATTGGATCGTGCAGCTGTTGTCGGCCTCCACGCGGAAGGTGAGCCTCGTGAGCGGGACGTCGGCGGCGGCGAGCGTCTCGTGGGCGCGGGAGACGATGGCGTCGCGCCTGGCGTAGAAGCGGCGGTTGGTGTAGTCGGCGGGGAGGCGAATCTCGAGGTTGAGGGCGCCCGAGGAGCGCCAGAGCGGGCTGCTCGACCACCGCTTGGAGAGCGCGCTGGTGGACGCGCCTTCTCTGGCGGGGGCGAAGTGGAGGATGCGGCGCAGGACGTGGTCGTTGAGGCCGGAGAGGCGATCGCCGCCGGGCGCCATCGCCGTCAGGACCCGAATCTAACGATCTGGACTGGTCGATCGGTTAATTGATCTCGATGGGTTGGGAGATGTAATACGAGGGAGTTCTCATGTATGGTCATGGAGCCTCGCGGTTGAGTTGAATCCGACTCGGAGCGGGCCGTATCCAAGTCGAGTCTAACCCATGCTAGCAAATTAAAGTTTCATGCCTAAACACAGGCTATAAACTTCTGCGTTTGGCCGATGCGTGTCAGGTTTTGGTTACCAGACGGTAAATCGGGTTACCGCACGGTAACCGGATTTCCCGAGCCCCCTCCATAAATATGATGCGAGCAAAAATCCCGAATTTATTAAAAAAAATTGAATTTAAAGACCCAAATGTATATAAATGGACCGTAACTTGCGTAGGCCAGAAGATTGCACAGCATTGTGGTAGCATGGCCCGGTTTTGTATTGGACGTCTCTGGTTCGAAACCCATTCAAGCAAATATTTTTGGCTTTGAGGATTAACTCCGTTACAGATCAATTAGATCCAAAAAGATATTCGTATTAATTGAAAAATGCGTAACACAAGCTCCGAACTTGAAACCTGAACCTGCTGTGCCCTGAACTACGAAGAACCACTACGGTACTGCCAGTTGACTGCAAATTATAGCATAGGAATCCATTAATACCCGTTTTGCTAATTTATGAACTTTTTGAATTTGTCCGCTAACCATCTGGAATTTCTCTTTAACCGCGGTAACCCGATAATCCCGACCCCACTCGGAAAAATTTCTATTCGGTAACCAAAACCTTCTGCGTGTGCAATCTATCTTGTAAGTAGTACTCCCTCGTTCTCAAATAGGTGGCTTATGAATTGAATAAAGAAGTCAACAGTTTTTAAGTTTGATTGAACATATAGAAGAAAATATCAATGACAACCACATTTCAAAACTACGTTATGAAAATATATCTGATGGTTAATGTATTGATGTAGCTTTAATGACGTATAGAAGTTCTAGGAAATTACAAAGCTCTACCTTTTCTTTAAAAAACACACATAATTTAATGAATCAAAACTTTTGAATATCCCTGCTTGACGTAGAAGATCATAAAGTCATTAGAATACCATTAAGGACATCCTTTTCACAACTAGGTCTTGATGATCTTCGTTGCGGAGATGGCCCTTTAAACTTTTTCTTCACCACCAGTATATGAGTAATAGTATCTCGATGAGGCGATAAACCATAGAAAACATGATGTGCCTTTCAAAAATACCAAAACAATCTCAAAAGTCTTCCATCATGTGCTTATAAAAAATAAATAGCTCAAGGCTATCTTGTATATGCTCATTATCATAATTAGAAAAATCCTAATGATAAATCTATGTAAGACCAGAACGCTTATTCGCATGAAACTAGAAAATGAGTCTACTCAATGAAGGCAAATAATTTCTAGAAAACTTCGGAAGAGAGTTGTTAAAGTAATAGTCACATCTGCGGTATTAGCGTCTATGGCAATATAGATGGTGTCCACGCCATAAACAATCAACTGTAACCTAGTGTTTTTCCCATTTCTTTATTTCCCCCATTTTGTTACCATTTCATATCTACTGAAGATTGTGATGTCATCACCTGGGAAAAGTGACATCTTCCAAGATGAGCGGTCAACCATCATTTCTTCAATTGAAGTTCAGAAAAATCATTTATCAAACAAACATGTCCTCACATCATTAACCAAAGACATCGACTAAACTAATACAATTCGAATTTCTAATCAATAAAATAAATAATGCCAAAGTAGAGCCATAAAATACAATCCATCACATATCTAGAGGTTGTTTTGACCCCCCCCCCCCCCCCCCCCAACAATAAGTTGGCCAAAATATTCACATGTCCTCTTCAAATACCCCACTTTGGATATTGGTTAGATTTGGGTTTTGTTAAATTGGGAATTAGCTATTGCAATGAAAAAGAGATAGTTTCCAACAAGATTATATTTAGTCCATGTTTTCAGTTCGGAACGGATTTTGGGCATTGTTTAGTAAAACAATCATAACTTTTTCGTACATAATCTGTTTTCGACGTGCAACCACTTAAATTGTTCAAATAAAACATGTATCTTAGTGTCTATTTTTTTAGAAATCAAGTTAGGGCAGCCTCCTTACCTTGCCCTATTGGGAGCCCCTCCCTTGCTGACGTGACGGCGATCATGAGGTGCATGGAACAAAGTGAGAGGAAAACGTCGCTCTGTATCTGGCTCCACGAGGGTCTTTGTCCATTGTGTCTTATGAGGACATGAAAGGGCATGGGGTAGCGTCAGTGGCGGTTGCTGGACCAAAAAGCTGGGGTGTGCCAAATCAGTACTCTTAGCTTAAAAACATTGTGCACAATTATTTTTAACACGATTAATACACCTAGAATGAGGCTAGTTGATTACTAGATTGAAAAAAAGTGCATTTTTATGGGGTGCCATGGCGTCCATGGCACCCCCACTTGATACGCCACTGGTTAGCGTGCAATGCTCTTCCGTATACTCCTCTCAAGCAGAAACTTCGTAGTGGCCACGCTGTTTTTTAGAATAGAAAGGGATCAGCCGCCAACCGGCATCGATCCATGGTTTCCAACTTCGTAGGCACCGGTAGTGTGCGATAGACGATCTGCCTACCTCCAACAAAGACGCGGCGTGCAACATTTCACCGAGCGTTTTGCGGCCGACAATGACGGCGGACAACAGGATGCGGGAGGCACGACCAATGTGCCAGGTAAATAGGGCGGTCGCCCTCGGCCCCAAGGGGTAGAGGCCACTTCCCACATACTATAACAATGTTTTTTTTAAATAGTTGTATTATTATACAATATTTATTACAAATTGTAGTCTAGTGAATATGTAGAAAAACAAATAGATTCAGTTTTAGGGAGTGAGTCCACGCCATCAACTAATAGTGTGCACCGCGTTGGAGAAAACATAATGATCAGTTATGGCGGCTAGTTCAGTTGGGCTGCTAGTATCTCTCCGCTGAACGCCCTAGGAGTTTTACTCTCTCCATATCAAAATATAAGATGTTTTAGAATGTTTGGGGCCCAAATGTATCTAGACATGTTTCAGTGTAAAATTCACATGAATCTTACACTAAAACATGTCTAGATACATTGAATCTTGCACTAAAACATGTCTAGATACATTTGGACCCCAAACATGCTAAAACATCTTATATTTTGATACGGAGGGAGTACTAAATTCTATCTTAGCTAGGAATGCCATTTCAGTAGCAAGTACGTAAGACTTTCTACTTTAATATATCATATTATAAACTAGAAAGCTCTGTCTAGATATTTCATGATATAGAATCTAGAGATGGCTACCAAATTAGGTAAGGATACACACATGTTCATCTACACTATATTCATATATCCAAGTGATTATGTTTTATTATCTTCTCACAGTTGAGATAATTTGGTTGAAATGTCTTTCTATGCCGCAACATAAACATTTTTTTAATAATATGATTTAAATTTGGCAGAACATATTTGTTAGACCGTGAACTGACAAAAAAAAAAGTAATAACCGAGTATAAGTTTTAGTATAAATAATTATATTTATTTTTAATCATACCAATCGTAGAATAACCAACCATATTTTGTTAATTAATGGAAGGTTTCATAGAACGTTGTTACAGTATCCACTATAGTGTTGGTCCATCAACACTTCATCCAGGAACACAGGTCTGTACCTTTGGTTGCATTCAAATGAAAAAATAACCACTTTAGTTAGGCTAATCATATCATGATCTACGAAACAACGACAAGACTAAACATACACAACAAATACCAACCATATGACCAAGTTCATTAGTGATAATTAGCTTGTCAGCTTCATCGGGAACACAAACTCCAGGCCTGCCTACCCACACTATTTCGACAATTGTCATCGCAATTCAGAAAACCGCCTCAAAATCGTGTCTCGCAGCGCATAACATCCACACAAAAATAGTAGCAGGGAGGGAATTAGCGCGCTCATGGTACTGACGAGAGGCCACCAGAACTACTACTGTACTCCCATTGCCCAACCCCCTTGCGCTTGGGATACCAATAGTACCAAACCGACCCAAGTATATGGTCATGCTAAGAGACAAATGAGAATATCTAGTGACTGCTCATCTTGACCGTTATGCTTTGATCGTCATCACCAGGAACACCATATGACCAAGTTCATTAGTGATAATTCGCTTGTGAGCTTCATCAGGAACAAAAACTCTGGGCCAGTCTACACTAGTATAGAACGACACATCGGAAACAGGCCAAAACCCTCATCGGTAACGGAGAAACGGTCCGTGTCCCCGCCCCCGCTGCTGAGGTGAAGGCCCTAATCGGCAACGGAGACCAAAACCCGTCACCGATGAGGTCAATTTTTGGCAACGGTTGGTCTTTGATCTTCGTTGTCGTAGTTCGACATCATTAGTTACGGGTATCTTGGTCCAATCGTTTGCATTTAGGTTTTTCGTAAGCGTGGTATATATATTTATTTAGTCTGCAATATATTTCGTGCCGCATTTGATCTCACAGCACAAATACTAAAACGGTAACATATTTCATTCATATAACAATGTAACCTTTACATTTCCATCACAATTTCACCTTTACATTTCCATCACAAGATGTGGCAAACATAAGAGGTAAAACGATAACATATTTCATCTATACTAAGCCTATCATGTCAAAGGATGGAAAGAATTAATGATTTCTTCCCTACATCCTTTTTCACAATCCTCGCTGGTGTCACTCTAGTAATCTCGTCTTATCTCAGCTTCGTGAGAGAAGGATGTTGAAGATTTGTACCCTATACATCAGTAAATAAATTTACAATTGTTATGTACATATGCTAAAACATGAACACTATGAATTTAAGCAAAACTGAAATGATATCTTACCAATGTCTTGAGGTGGCTCTTATTGATGAACCGGAGCAGCCAACCCACGGCTTGTCAACAAGATATTTCCATGTCGGCAGCTTCATAGGATGCCTGACAGCGATCATGCTTTCCATATAGGCCACCACCGGCTTTGACTTTTTTATGCGGTGTCACCAAAATCTAATCTAATACGTTACCGATGTGACATTTCGGCGACATTGCATAAAACACTCTTACTTAAAAAAGTATTTTATGCAGTGTACCTAAACGTCACAATAGCGACGGGTGGATATGTTAGTTATGACACTACTTGCTAGAACTCAATTGAATGAAGTAACAAGTAGTATATAGTGTGTACTGACCCGTGTTTGTTTTTGGAGGCCATTATAGGAATATTAACAAACACTACTATCTTGAGTACTGTTCTTTGTTTTTTCTGTGGCTCTGACTTTTTTATGCAGTGTCACCGAAATAGACACATGTTTTCAAATTTGTAATGACTTAGTCACAAGTTATCTAAACTAAAACCGTTTGCAAGTGCACAATAGGCAAGTTAACTACATCAAAAAATTACCTAGATAGAACAACTGGATGTGAACTGAACTACTATCAACAAGTTAGCTAAACTACAACCGGTTGCAAGTGCACAGTAGGCAAGTTAACTACATCAAAAAATGATCTAGATAGAACTATTGCATGTGAACTGAACTACTATCAACAAGTTAGCTAAACTACAATCGGTTGCAAGTGCACAATAGGCAAGTTAACTACATCAAAAAATGATCTGGATAGAACTACTGGATGTGAACTGAACTACTATCAATAAGTTAGCTAAACTAAAATCGTTTGCAAGTGCACAATAAGCAAGTTAACTACATGAAAACATAAACAAATTAGCAGGTGCACAATAGGCAAGTTAGGTACATCAAAGAGTGGATCTGATACCTTCTTTACGTCGCCATTGGATCGATCTAGCGAAACCGTTAGCATGCAAATAGATCCGGACGAGGTGGAGGCAGAGGAAGAGAAAGCAGCGAAGACCTCGCCATGTCGGGGGTGATGGCGAAGACCTCGCCGTGTCAGGGAGATGGCGAGATGTCGCCTTGTCGGGGAAGATGGCGAGACATCGCCGTCTCGGGGTGACGCCGAGGCCGGTGATAGCCGTCGTCTCGGGAGAAACGGCGCCGCCACAGCGCCAGCGATGGCCGCAACGCCACGAGACGCCGCCACGAACAGATCTAGGATACATGGACAGTGAGGAAGAGAGCGAGTGTGTTAGGTTTTGCTCTGTATGCCCATATATATGTAGCAGCAGGTACAACCGAGTGAACGGTTCTTTAATAAAACCGTTTCCTTTTCGTTTCTACCACTGACGAGTGGGGCCTACGCGCCGCTGCTCTGGAATTTCTTGTATGCTCTGGAATAATATTTTCCCTAATCTCTACTATATGGAGAATTGATACACTTAAGGATGAACCACTAGGATACTTATATTAATATTAGTGATTACTACATTACATACGGAGTACATATTAATAAAAATAAAGTAAATTACATACGAACTACTTATATTGCTACTACTAGCTAGCTACTTCTTGTTTTTCTTGTGCCCTGCTTCCGCGCAATCCTCCTCCTTCTCACGGCCTCGCTTGTTGGGGGCCATCGGATGCGGTGGTGGTGGCGGCAGCAGCATATCGTCGTCTTCGGGGGCGGCGGCTTTCTTCTCCTTCGTTGTGGTTCCCTTCTTCAGGACCGGCACCTCCACCTCGTCCTCGTCCTCCTCCTCCTCACGAATATCAGAAAAGAATACATAAGCAACCTTTTCATCAAGTTCAGTCTTACTGCAAGCCTTCGACAGACAATATACCAAAATACCACAAGGCATACAAGATGCGCATGAGGAGGCATACAACATAACAACCCAAAACTGAGTAGCAGACAATTACGTTTTTTTACAGACAAACAGTCGAAAAAAATCCCACTGCAACTTTTATAAATTTTATAAGTATTTACAAGGGTGTTGCATCCGTCAAAAAATGGGGGAAAGGAAAAAGCTACTAAGCTTGTGACTCTCTCCAAAGATTAAACTGATAAGAGTGCTTGGCCTTTATTCTATACTTAACCCAGTTCAACTCTGATAAATAAATGGCTTTCCACCTCTCAAAAGTGGGCCTATCATCGCTAAAGATCATGTTATTTATAATCATCGAGATGCTCCAACTTGCGAGAATCAAAATGTCCATGAAGAATGGGAGGTTCAGTTTGCTTTTCATGTCATCAAAGGCTTCGTAAAGAGATAAATTTCTATTTCTCTGAGGGGACTGATGGCGTGTAATTGCTACGGCGCCAGAAAGCACTCTTGATGGCCCTTCACGTAGTTACCTGCGTGAAAAGTAAATGGGTTAGGTTGAGACTCCAAGTGCAGAGTGTGTAGTAAGTGGAAGACGTGTTTTCCCCACGAGGGTGACTCGAGGGTTTAATATCGAACTCTCGGGGAATCAGTAGTGAAGATTTATCTTTCCTATCCTTCTTTTGGTTACCTACAAAACAAAGTAAATGTTTTGGTCCTCAACCTCACCTAGTGGTTGTCAAGCACAAGGTGTGTGAATGATATCAAGATAATATGCAATGCAAACAAGAAATAAATATGCAATGGTGGTAAATAAATATGCAAGGATGGTGGTAGCAATGATAAATGATATTTTTGGGTTTTATATGATGAATGCAAGATGTAAAAGTGTTTTTGTATTTTCGGATTTTTAAATGGCAGAAAATGGAAAAGTGGTTGGAAAGGTGTTTCTTATGATTAAAAATGGACCGGGGTTCATGGTTTCACAAATGCACTCTCTCTTTAATAAAGTGGTAGACAATGGAACACTAGAGTTGACATATGAGATTGCAACACAACAGTTTAATGACAAGTTATAATTATATGGGCATCACGTCCTAACATAGAGACCTTTTGGTTATTAGTCTCTCTTATACTCCACCAAGATGCGAACTAAATCATAACACCTCAGTAATTAAGATAACTCAGAGTATAGCAATAAGTATCATGACATGAAGTTAAAATAAGAACATGCTAGATCTAGTCATGGAGGAAGTGGCAATGGTCACACCCACATCTCCGGTAGCATGGTATTTCTTTTTATCCCTAGTGAGGCAACAAAGTAAGGTAAAACACCCAAGTGGATCGCAGAACTTTCTCTCACGTTCACTGCACTAGCCACCCCCCGTTACTCCAACTAATGCACACGTTCCCCCTCACACGCTCTCATAAACATGCTTGATCATAAAAGTAAATAAGAACGGGGTACATAATATGCATCTACTTTCATAACTGAAACAAAACCATTGCAATCTCAAACATATATTAACTCATAAAAAGATCCACCACAAAGGTATTACATAGATGACCGTAATCATGTTCAGCAGCTCATACGGTACTAATTAGTGAAGCTCGAGAGAGAGATACATAAGTTACTTCCACAAACCCATAGTCCAGAGGTGGACTACTCCCTCTTCATCATGGAGACGGTGGAGAAGTCGTTGGAGAAGATGGAGACCACGCCGGCAGCGCCCCGCCGGAGTTTTCCCCCTCCAATCTGCAGCTCCAGGTCTCTGTTTCGGTGTTTCTGTGTTTCTGCGGCGCTCCTTCCAGAGAACGTCGGGGGACTATTTTTATAGGGTTTTTAGGTCAAAACGGAGTCGGTGGAGGAAAGATCGACGGCAACGGAGCTCGAGGCCCAAGGGGGGTCCCACGCGGCCAGGTACAGGGCCGCGTGGGCCCACCCTTTTGGCCCTCGGGCTCCGTTTGTTCGCTTCCTTCGCCCAAGTCTTCTTCCTTCCAAATATGACGCTCGTAAATTTCAGGTCATTTGGACGTCGTTTGGGTCCCTGAAACATTAAAAAAGAAATAGGGTTTTCTGCCTGCGCAGGGTTAATTCCATAAAAATAGGAAACATGTCAAATATTCCCAAAATCATTATAAAACAGTGATATAACCCTTATATGATGCAAATATGACTGGAATATAAGTAAAATAATGCAAAGTTCATGTATGCATTTTACATGCATCAACATCCCCAAGCTTAACCTATACTCGTCCTCGAGTATGAAGGTGATAAAACTAACATGGACTTTGCAATTTAATACTATCAATGGATATCAAAGATGATTACTATTGCTACATAGAGTCAAATGATTCATTCTTAAAAGGAGTAGCAATATGCAAGATAGTTTATGAAGTGATATCAAGTATTCAATGCAAGGATGTTCAATGATAATTCACAAAGTGTAACATAAGAGAAAAGTACTATGGACCACATGTATGCATAATAATAAGTAAGAACATCCTACAATGGTCATAGAGTATTGATGAAAATCTGAATATAAAAGGTGGACACTTTGGAAAGATATATATGAGTAGAGGTAAAGCATGAATAAATTTCATCTAACTTCTGAACTTCTCTACTTAAGTTAATGATTGTAATATGGTAATCCTTGGTGTCAAGCTCTCATTCCCCTATCATAGCATCTTGAATGATTAAGTTTAAAGTGAAAGCAAATACGAGTAGTGTGCTTGACAAAGTACAGGTTGAAAGTCTCATGCCCCTTGAATACAAGTACCTACTCCATGTGTTACTCAACTTGGAAAACAAAGCAAGTTCAAGTTAAATATCATTGTAAGTAATAATAGTATCATTAAGAGCGTCAACTGGGGTACCTCTTGTCCCAGGATATGGAACAAGCCCATATCAAAATGACAAGACAAACAAACACAATGAACAATCTCAACACCCTTTTTATTTACCATTGGATAGCTTTTTATTGTAAGGTGTATCACAGAAGGTTCACCATAGCATGTAAGTAAATTTCCACCATGAATGATGCATGGCTTAGATTAGCGGCCCAGGCGTCTCTCTAACCATTTATACAAACTCATTTAAACTCACTTCATTTCCACATTTATTTCACCCATGGTAAGCATCCATAAACAAAAGTACATGATATCAACTAAATGAGATGAAGTGCAATGTTGAAAGCTTGCCATGTGACAGCACATATGAGCTAACTCTCAACCAAAGACATTTGTCAAGCCACAACATCATAATTTTAATCACAATGGGTCATATTTTATTTATGCAATGAAAGTAAAGTGTGCATCAAGTTCGAGAGAGCTCTATAACCAACTTTTCCCATAACAATCAACAACATAAGCATTTTCATTCAGAGGTATAGATAACACAAATATCATGATAAACATACTCGGAATAGCATAAAGCTAATAGGTAGATATGGTGGACTCACTGGAAAAACTTTGGTTGAAGGTGTTGGAAACAAGTTTTTGCTTGTTGGAATTTTTGGGCTAGCAAGAGGGAGAAAGTTGACCATCTAAATGCATGCATGAGTGTCCATAGAACTAACTAATCCATGTTAAAACAAGGTAGAATAACATTTAGCATCAAAACATGAATAAAAGATAGCTCTTGATAAAATATTTGCAAATTATTACTCATTAACAAGCTCATGAATCATGCAATTATATGTATCTTTTAAAATTAACTCAACATCCCTTTTCCCAATCTTATAATAGCATCCAACATAATTCAACCCAAATTTCCAGTAGCTCTCTCATATATAAATGATAGTGTGGTGGTCTCACAAAATAAAAATCAAACCTAAACAAACAAAAAGACGCTCCAAGTTTATGCGATAAAGTGTTTCGATCGAAAAACAGAAGTTAGACGTGTGCAAACCGAGAGTGTGTAGGTCCAGTGGGGTTGTCTTCACATCCCCAAGCTTATGGTCTTCACCATCCTTGGATAGCTCTTGGTGCATCTCCTCTAATCCCTGTGAAAAAACTTCAAAACACCGTTTCTCCCATTTCTTTTTCTGTGGGGCACATTAGTAGTGATAAACAAATAGATTTCTTGCTGCATATAATCCTTAGACAAAAATTCATATGAATGTCCAGAAAGTGTATAATGTTGTATGCCTACTCATAAACTCAATTGGATCAAAAAGATTCATGTTAAAAGTTCTAAGCATGCATCAAACAAAATGGGACAGAATCTGTCCAGAAAAACAGCAGCAGCTAAACGTATTTTTCTACCCTACTTAACTTTGTCGAAAATTCCGAAAAATTCATGCATACAGAGGATGAAAAGTTGCACTACAGTTTAAATATGAGCTCATTCGGAGTTACAGAATAAGAATTAAAAATCATACCGTGCACAGATTCGTGCAGGAATAAATCTCCGAACGCTATAAGCAACTTCTTCATACCAAAATGAGTAAAACTTGGCACTTTATTAAAAATTCCAGAAACTAAACTAAACACTAAGTCTCTTGTTACAGCAAGAGGACACAAAGAAAATCACAAATAAAAACAACCGGGTTGCCTCCCGTAAAGCGCTTTCTTTATAGCCATATAGCTAGGCTTCTTACTTGATGTTTATTGTGGACGAAGCTCATGAGGGAGCTTGAATGATGTGCCCTCTTCCTTGGGAAGTGTTCCATGCATTTCTTGTGTGGAAACTGAAACTTCACATTCCCTTCTTTTGAATCAATGATAGCACCTGTAGTACGAAGAAAAGGTCTTCCAAGAATAATTGGACTAGAGGTTTTATTCCCCATATCCATGATTAGAAAATCAACAGGCACAAATGTCATATGTAACTCTACCAAAACATCACTTACTTTTCCTAAAGCATGTTTAATGGAATCATCAGCAAGTGCAAGTTCAATAGAGCATTTTTCAAGATTTTTCAATTCAAGTACTTCATATAGTTCTTTAGATAAAACAGAGACACTAGATCCTAGATCAAGTATAGCATGGTGTGTCTCTTTTCCAATGGTTACTAGGACTTTGGGAATCCATACATCCCCAAGCTTAGGTGGTATCATAGCCTCTTGGTTGTACCTAGCAATCTTTTCTTTTAACACATGATTAGCAATATAAGAACCAAAACCAGCTTGGTTATAGTTGATGGAAGGATCACTTGCAAATTTTTGTAAGATAGATATTAATCATGCAAGCTACAATTCCTAAGTCAAACAATGGTTTCTTGACTTCACTAAGCATTTTAACTTCCTCATCCAAACAAAATTATCATTTCTTCTCTTTAAAGCAGCATTCAAGGCTATTTGGAGATCATCCTCTTTTTCAACATAATTCTTAATATCCTTGTCTAAAGGTCCCAACATAGAAGATATTCTTTCATTTAATTCCCTAGTCAACTTCTTTTTAGACTTGGCATAATTCAATATAGTTTCCATTTTCAAAGAAATTCCCGAAATAGTGTTGTTTGTCTTCTTCATACTAGATTTTGTATGAAGGATAAATGAATGCATCTCATTTTTAGTAGGATAATCTTCCATATAAGTTTGTAGACATAATATTGACCTATCCATAGAAACTTTTAGTTGTTTGATCATAATTTCATCTTTTGATTCTATAGAATTCCCAAATAGATTTTCCATTAAATTATTAGCATGTGAGGGATTTCCAGAGGCAAATTTCCACTAGTCAATGAGTCTAGAAAACATTTTGACCACCCATCTAGACCATTATAAAAGTTTCTTATCAAAGTAGCAGGGGTATATTTGTTGGCACCATTTTTACTAATGCCCTTAATTCTAAACCAAGCATCCATTAACGACTCTCCATAGTATTGACCAAAGTTGTTCATTTCAACACTAGAAGCCATTTTGATAAAGTTTTTATGTGTTTTTAATTTTTTATGCAAAACTGAAAATAAATATGCAAGACAATGAAAAACAAGATAAATTGCTTTGAAGGTAAAGATGGATAAGATGATGCTCACGTAGGTGCAACCTCCAAGCTTAGGTGTTAGCACAAGTTGGTGATGAAGTTGACTTGGTGAGATATCCTTGGATAAACCTTTCAGCAATGATTCCCCGGCAACGGCGCCAGAAAACAGTCTTGATGGCGTGTATTGCTACGGCGCCAGAAACACTCTTGATGGCCCTTCACGTAGTTACCTGCGTGAAAAGTAAATGGGTTAGGTTGAGACTCCAAGTGCAGAGTGTGTAGTAAGTGGAAGACGTGTTTTCCCCACGAGGGTGACTCGAGGGTTTAATATCGAACTCTCGGGGAATCAGTAGTGAAGATTTATCTTTCCTATCCTTCTTTTGGTTACCTACAAAACAAAGTAAATGTTTTGGTCCTCAACCTCACCTAGTGGTTGTCAAGCACAAGGTGTGAGAATGATATCAAGATAATATGCAATGCAAACAAGAAATAAATATGCAATGGTGGTAAATAAATATGCAAGGATGGTGGTAGCAATGATAAATGATATTTTTGGGTTTTATATGATGAATGCAAGATGTAAAAGTGTTTTTGTATTTTCGGATTTTAAATGGCAGAAAATGGAAAAGTGGTAAAAGTGGTTGGAAAGGTGTTTCTTATGATTAAAAATGGACCGGGGTTCATGGTTTCACAAATGCACTCTCTCTTTAATAAAGTGGTGGACAATGGAACACTAGAGTTGACATATGAGATTGCAACACAACAGTTTAATGACAAGTTATAATTATATGGGCATCACGTCCTAACATAGAGACCTTTTGGTTATTAGTCTCTCTTATACTCCACCAAGATGCGAACTAAATCATAACACCTCAGTAATTAAGATAACTCAGAGTATAGCAATAAGTATCATGACATGAAGTTAAAATAAGAACATGCTAGATCTAGTCATGGAGGAAGTGGCAATGGTCACACCCACATCTCCGGTAGCATGGTATTTCTTTTTATCCCTAGTGAGGCAACAAAGTAAGGTAAAACATCCAAGTGGATCGCAGAACTTTCTCTCACGTTCACTGCACTAGCCACCCCCCGTTACTCCAACTAATGCACACGTTCCCCCTCACGCGCTCTCATAAACATGCTTGATCATAAAAGTAAATAAGAACGGGGTACATAATATGCATCTACTTTCATAACTGAAACAAAACCATTGCAATCTCAAACATATATTAACTCATAAAAGATCCACCACAAAGTATTACATAGATGACCGTAATCATGTTCAGCAGCTCATACGGTACTAATTAGTGAAGCTCGAGAGAGAGAGATACATAAGTTACTTCCACAAACCCATAGTCCAGAGGTGGACTACTCCCTCTTCATCATGGAGAGGTGAAGTCGTTGGAGAAGATGGAGACCACGCCGGCAGCGCCCCGCCGGAGTTTTCCCCCTCCAATCTGCAGCTCCAGGTCTCTGTTTCGGTAGATCAAGTGATCGATTCCACTGCTGGTTGTGAACTGCTGTCTTTTATTGATGCGTACTCTGGTTTTCACCAGATACCACTGAACTCGAAAGATCAAATAAAGACTGCCTTTATTACCCCGTATGGGGCGTACTGCTATCGTGTCATGTGTTTTGGTCTGAGAAATGCCGGGGCGACTTATCAGAGGTGTATGCAGAAATGCCTGCATTCTCAAATGGGTAAAAATGTGCAAGTGTATGTCGATGATATTGTCATCAAGTCTAAGGAGAAACATACTCTCCTCGAGGATCTCGAGGAAACATTTGTGAACCTGAGAAAGTATAGGTTGAAACTTAACCCGGACAAGTGCACCTTTGGTGTTCCAGCTGGAAAGTTGCTGGGATTCCTGGTGTCGAGCCGAGGTATTGAGGTTAACCCGGCCAAGATCCGAGCTATTGAGAACATGAGATTACCGAGTGTTTGAAAGATGTGCAGAGAATTCACGGGTGTCTAGCCTCGTTGAGCCGATTTGTAGCAGGTTGGAGAGAAAGCCTTACCTTTGTACCAGCTCATGAAGAAAAGTACCGGGTTCACATGGACCCCGCAGGCCGACCTGGCGTTCAGTGAGCTGAAAAAGATGTTGTCCACCGCTCCGGTGTTGGCATCACCATTGCACAATGAGCCGATGTTACTTTACATTGCGGCCACAAACCGAGTTGTAAGTGTGGCAGTGGTGGTAGAGCGCGAAGAAGGTGGCAGGTCGGTGCAGAGACCGGTGTATTACTTGAGCGAGGTGATCTCTACCTCGAAGCAGAATTACCCTCACTACCAGAAGATGACGTATGGTGTCTACCTGGCGGTCAAGAAGTTGAAGCATTATTTCCAGGAGCATCCCATGACGGTGGTGTGCGAAGCTCCAATCTCGGAGATCATCGGGTGCAAAGATGCAACTGGCCGGTTGCCAAATGGGCGATTGAGGTGTCTCCATATGCACCACTTATGAGAGAAGAGATGCAATCAAATCCCAGGCGTTGCCGGACTTCTTTTGTGATTGGGCCGAGATGCAGTATGAGCCACCCAGGCCGGACTATAATTATTGGAAATGCATTTTGATGGGTCCAAACAAAGATCGGGCTGGGGGCTGGAATAGTCCTCACCTCGCCAAAGCGAGATCAGCTGAAGTACGTGCTGCAGATTCATTTCTCAGCATCAAACAATGTGGCGGAGTATGAGGCCTTAATCCATGGCCTCAAGGTGGCAAAGGAGATCGGTATCCGGCGTGTAGAGTGCTTCGGCGATTCCGACCTGGTGGTGCAACAATCTTCTGGAACTTGGGATGCTCTGGATGCCAACATGGCGTTATATCGGTTCCATGTGCAAAAGATATCCGGGTTCTTTGAAGGGTGTGAGTACAGGCATATACCTCGGGCAGAAAATGATGCTGCCGACGTGTTGTCAAAGCTCGGTTCATCAAAGAGGCAGTACCACCAGGGGTAGCCCTGAATCACTTGAGAACTCCTTCAATCAAACCTTCTCCTGAATCCGAATCTATTTTCATCCCGGCTGAGCAAGAGCCCGGACCTGTTCCAATGGAGGTAGACGTCGGTGCGTTTGGTCGGACCCGGGGACTGCGTGGCAGAGCTCGGGGACTGCGCACCGAGACTCGGGGACTGGTCGCAGGATGGTGGAGGAAATAATGGAGGAGATTATGGTGGCCGAACCAATGGAGGTGGACGAGAACTTTTTCCTTTGCACCCAGTGCCGGAGTGGGCGCAGCAAATCATGAAGTTCATAACGGAGGGAAGCTTGCCAAGTGACACAACCGAGGCTAGGAGAATCCAAAGGAGGGCAAAGGCGTACACCATCATCAACAAGGAGCTCTATAAAAGAAGCGTAACCGAGGTGTTGCAACGGTGTGTCGAGCCAGCTGAAGGCAAGGAGATGCTTTTGGAGATCCACCAAGGAGAGTGTGGACATCATTGCAGCACAAGAGCTTTGGTGGCCAAGGGTTTCGCATGGGTTCTATTGGCCCACTGCTCTTGCTGATGCAGAGGACATAGTCCGGAGATGTGAAGGATGCCAAAGGTTTGCCAAGCAAACACATGTGCCAGCCTCGGCGCTCAAAACAATTCCTATCACTTGGCCGTTTGCGGTATGGTGTTTGGATATGGTGGGAGAGTTCAAACCAGCCCGAGGTAACATGACACACATACTGGTGATGGTGGACAAATTCACCAAATGGATCGAGGTGAAACCAATCCGGAAGTTGGATGGTCATTCAGCAGTGACTTTCTTGAAGGAAATCATTCTGCGATATGGGTACCCCCATAGCATTATCTCGGACAACGGCACGAACTTTGCTGTTGGAGAATTTGCTCGGTTTTGCATGAACAAGGGAATCCGGCTGGACATAGCCTCGGTGGCACATCCGGAGTCTAATGGGCAAGTGGAAAGATCAAATGCTCTAGTGTTGGCCGGCATCAAGGCTCGGCTCATTGAACCACTGCTGAAAACTCCGGGGTGTTGGATAGATGAGATACCAGCAGTACTGTGGGGTCTAAGGACCACGCCAAATCGATCAACTGGCTATACGCCATTTTTTATGGTCTATGGGGCAGAAGCTGTACTACCCACTGACATTGAGTATGATGCGCCCAGAGTGGCAATGTACACTGAAGCCGAGGCAAAAGAGGCTCGGGAGGATGCAGTAGATCTGCTTGAGGAGCTAGAGAGTTGGCCTCATCTCGGTCAGCAATATACCAGCAAGGTCTCCGCGTTATCATAGCCGGAGTATCAACCCTCGTGTGTTTCACGAGGGAGATTTGGTGCTGAGGCTGGTGCAGCGCAAGAAAGGTCGGCACAAGTTGTCACCTCCATGGGAGGGACCGTTCATTGTGAGCCGAGCTCTGCTCAATGATTCGTACTATCTATAGATGCGCAGGAACCAAGGGAAGATGGGCTGGACAACCCCGGATCAGAGGTCAGGCGACCATGGAATGTAGCTCTACTCCGACCTTTCTACTCATGAAAGGCGCAATGTATGTACCTCGGTTAATCCTTAATGAAATGTCGGCACTCCGAGGTTGAAGCTCGGGGACTGCCTCGCTCTGTGCTTGTGTTTTATTTCTGTTTGTCAGTTTTGTTCATATGCCGAACTATTTTGAACCTCGTCTCAAACTTCAAGTAATGTGTGCTATGTAACTAATCTTGTGACTCGACTGGCATCTGCCTAAAAGGTAGTCAAGAGCAAAGATGAAAAAACGTGGGAGACATGAAAATGGACTCGGGGACTCGGTCCAAAAATATAGTTCGGCATGTGTCGTTTACTAACCCCTGTCTTTACCTTTCGTTTATGTCGGATGGTTTTGGAAACACACTTCGAGATTTGTAAGTACTGTATGCTATAAACAACAATCTTGTGACTCGACTGTCGAACGCCTAAATGGTAGACAAGAGCAAAGAATGCCAGATATAGTAAACACGAAAGTGAACTCGGGGACTCGTTCCAAAAGGGTTCGGCATAAAGTTTTAGAAAAGCATGGTTCGGATAGCAAGTTAATAGTACTGGTAGCAAAGCAAACTACTTAAGGTCTGTTACATCTGCACCCGGCATACCGGGGATTTAATATTTTGTTCGAGACAAGTTCAGGCCTCGGAAGAAGAGCCTCGGGCCAGGAACCTCGGGCGCAGGAGCCTCGGGCGCAGGAACAACCTCGGGCGCAGGAACCACCTCGGTCGCGGAGGCAACCTCGGTTGTTGGAGTGGATGCCGGAGTGTCCGTCACGTCGGGGGAGATCACCTCGGTGGTTACAGCTTTGCCGGACTTGCCCTTGGAGTTCGGAGGTTCGTCGAAGCTGAAGTCATCATCTGAGCCTTCAGCTCTCGGTGTTTTGCCGGCCTTGCCCTTGGAGCTCTCAGGCTCGTCAAAGTCAATTTCCTCGCCTTCAGAACTTCTTCACCGGACTCTTCCTCGTCCGAGCTCTCTTCGTCCTCTGAGTAGAGGCGCCCTTCATGAAGGTCCGGGTGTTTGCATAACTAGCAAAGAGGTCGGCTGCTGCTTGGCGTTTCGCAATGCCATCAGGGGTGGAGTTCCAAGGAGAGCCCTTGCGCAAGGAGGTAACAGTGTGGATCTCAATCTCTTCATACCAAGACAGCACGAACACCAGGGCCTTGTCCGCTCCAGCCCGAGCTGATGAGCATCTCCACTCCCGAAGTCTAGCCTCGGCTCCTTTCAGCTTTGTGGCGAGCTCGTCGATGCAAGTGGGAGTCTTAACCTTGGGCCAGAGGGCACGGTGGACCTCGATGGCAGCATCAACAAGCTTAGTTCCAATGGCCGGAGCGGCCTGATCCGAGCATTAAGGGCAACAAGGTGGTCCTGGATATCCCAGCTTTCGCTGAGGGTTTCTGTCTCAGCCCTCTTTGTCCGAGCTGCTTGAACTTCGCGGATAGCCTTGTCCTTGGAGTGCTCGAAGTTCTCTGAAGAAGACAAAAAGGCTGTCGCTGAAATAAGGCATACGGTGGCACGGGGTGTAGGTCGGCAGAAAATAAGGAAAAGGGGAAAAGAAACTTACTGTCCATTTGGTCATTAATCCGAGTAAGCTCGGACAAACAGCTTTTGATAAAGCTCGGAGGGCGATAAGTTCGGCTTCGGCCGAGGTGGCGCGGCTCTCCAGGGTCTTGGCAACCTCTTGCTGCTGTTCGGCGGCCTGGTCCTTGACCTTCATAGCGTCCTCCACAGCAGATTTGGCTTCGTTAGCCCGGTTCAGCTCTTGTTGCAGCCGAGCTATTTCATCCTCGGCTGTCTTCAACTTGGAGGCGTAATCTTTGTCGCTCTGCTCCTTCGCGGATAGAAGAGTCCGATGAGACTTCTTCAATCTGTTGTGATCCAGCAGGAGGTTCTTGAAGACCTTGGTCCGAGCATTGTTGCACTCCTGAAAAAATAGAGAGATCAGTTCGGAGAAATCCGAGGTATTTCTAGCACCCGAGGTCCAATTGAGTCCCGGGGACTTGGCATTGGGAGAAATGACAAGTTTTTGAGATTCAAGCCAAGCAATTTTAACTCGGTGGAGTGTCAATTGCTCAACCCGAATCTCGGGGACTGGGAATAGTATGTTTGTCATTTGATTTCAAAGGAAGAAAGAGAGTTGCGTAATGAAACTTACCGAGGCCTTCTTGCTGCAATCAAGGACTGCAGTCTGCATGGTGTAGATGGACTGAAGCACGGCGCTGGGTCCAACGGGATGCGGGTTAGAGGAGACCTCGGCATTGTCAGCCGAGTTCCAATCCATGTCATAGTGCTTCTCCGAGCCTAAGCTGTTCCCGCTCTTGGTCCGGAGTGGCCCGACCTCCCAGCTGCTGATGTCCGGCTGAGTAGTAGCAGCAAAAAGAGCTCGGGAGATGGCGACCTGAGAGCTTGAGGGCGCAATCTTGGTGGAGGTGGACTTCGGCGCAGGAACGTGCGGCACCAGTTGGGTGCTCGCAGCCTTGGGTCCCGTTGGCGGTGGCGGCATTGGAGTTTGTTGTGGCTGTTTGGGAGGCTCAACAGCTGAGCTGAATCTTTCTGCTGCTGCTGGAGTTTTGCTTCTGCTCTGTTGTTGTTGTTTCTTCTTTTGCTGCTGCTGCTGCTGGTTGCGCGCAGCCTGAGACTTGGGGGAGAGCCGAGACTCCTGCACGGTCTCAGCCGGAGTCTTGGCGCGATCTGTCTCCGCATCCTTCTGAGGAGGCGGAGGAGTCTGACCTCGGCGGGGAGCAGAGCTCGGCGGTGGAAGTTCGGTGGAGGAGACGCGCACCGGGGAGGAGATGGTCTTCTCCGGGCTGGTAAGGTCAATGGACCGTTCTGGAGGAGAGGCTCTGGCGGGGCTTCCGAGGTTAACCTCGACCTCGGTGGTCTGAGCTTCAACCACTGGAGGTAGTGGTGAGTGTATCGAGCTATGGCTCTGCTTGACCTGCCGAGCCGGGCTAGACGAAGGAGAAAGATTAAGTTAGAGTGTAAAAACTTAAACTCGGAGCAGCGTGAGAGGTAAGGAGGAGCAAAGGAGCAAAGGTGACTTACGCATCTTCCTCCACGGGGCCTCGTTTCTTGCGCCTCGCCGAGGTTTTCTTGGCACGCTTGGCTTTGGGCGCCGCAGTATCCGAGGTCTTGGAAGCCTCGGCATCCGAGGTACCAGGTCCTGAGCGCTTCCGGGAAGCTGCAGACGCTGGATGAAAGTTCTTATATGTTGGAGGAGCATATGAAATGGGAATAATGTTGACAGGTTCCAGAATTTGGCAATCGTCATCGTCATCATCGTCGTCAGACCAGTCTCTGATGGAAGTGGGAACTTGTTTCTTACCCGGGTTGGAGGAGCCAGTCTTTGGGGCGGACCTCGGAACGGCCTTAGGGATCGGAAGGTGATCCTCATTGTCCGGGTCTTCAGTCTCTGAACCTTCCAGGGCGAGGCGGGCAGGAGCCCAGTTCGACGGCTCCGGGCCGTCCTCGATCAGCTGCCGGGCGAACCGCTGCAGGAGTGGCAAAAAAGAATTGAGTTAAGAAGCAACCGAGGTGTGCAAGACCGGAGCGTGAGCTCGGAAATTTAGTAAAGTACTCACTTGCTCCGGAAGATTTTCTCTGTTGTGAGGCTCCACGCCCCATGTCCACTCCTCGTCCATTTCAGTCTGGGCAACGGCTTTGACCCGGCGCCAGACTGAGGCCTTGGAGAGCGCCTTGCTGCTGATCCGTGTAGGATCGAGTAGACCTTCCATATGGCAGATCTTATGGGCTCGTTGTTGGAGGGGGCTGACCCTTCGATCTACAAAAGTCCGGAGGATGTCATCGGAACCCCACCCTCTTTTCTTGAGATCCAGCATGTATTCATGGATCTCTTGAACCTCGGCGTAGGCGTCCTCCGGGTTGAAATCCCAGTTGAGTTGTGCAGTGGGAGGGCCGAGCTGGAAGTCCGGGAGGTTGATGAGGTCGACAGTACCGGGGTTCCTCACATAGAAAAAGGATCGATTCCACTTCTTGCAGCTCTCCAGGCCTTTGATCCGTGGGAACTCGGAGCCCAGCCGGGGTGAGATAGCGGCCGCACCACAGGCAGTCATATCCTTGATCACAACCTCCTTGTTGGGGATGCTCTGTTTCTTCAGCTGGAAGTACTTGGCCCAGCCCTCAACGCTCGGCCAGAGGCCGAGGTATCCTTCAGAGAAAGCTGCGTAGCACGACAGCTGTAGTATGGAGTTAGCTGGGAGGTGGTGCGGTTGCAAGCCGAAGAACTTCAGAAATTCTCGAAAGAACTTGCTGGCCGGAAGTCCGAATCCGCGCTCGAAGTGAGAGACAAACACCACTTTCTCGCCGGGGTTGGCGATCGGTTCGCCGTCCCCAGTGTGAAGCCGATACAGCAGTTCGGCTGGGATTCGATGAGTTTCTTTGAGCCATTTGATATCGTCATCGGTGACATCCGAGCCATCCCATCCACCTCTCTCGCTGGCGGAAACCTCGGCGCGGTTTGACTTAGCAATTGCCGACATGTTGGCACTTTCCTGCAGAAAAGGGAGGTCCAACCGGGGTAAGTACCTCGGACAGTTCAAGGTTCAACCGGGGTAAGTACCTCGGACAGTTCAAGGTTCAGCCGGAGTAGATACCTCGGATCATTCAAGACAGCCGAACTAAAAGGATTTAGGCGGGAAACATGTTTCTACCATGGCGGGATACTAGCAAAGATCTACCGGTGAGTTAAAAAGGAAGATAAATTCGAGTTCATCAAGGGGCAAACCTAAAAGGACAATGCTACGGGTGTGTCTGATACAAGTCTAGATAAGATCTGAAAATGGCTAAAAGAATGCAAAGGTAGAGCATCGGGTTCCTCAAGTTCATCGGATTCATCCAAATCCTCGAGTTCATCGAAGGATGAACCTGTTCACGGCGATGGCAATGGAGGGGAGAAGAGGAACTCACCGGTGAGGTACTCGAAGATCGGGGAAGGATCGACGGCGGAGTGGCGGCGCGAGGCGCGGTGCGCGTTTCCGGCGAGATTCTTCGAGACAGCGAGGTTGCAGCGACGAGTGCTCGACGGCGGCGATGGAGGCAGAGCGCGCGGAGCAATGGGCGAGTGGGGAAGAAGAAGAAGAGGAAATTACCCCTGGGCCCCTATTTATAGGCCGCGTGCGGTAACGGCGCGCGTTAACTGCGCACTACCGCGCGGTTATCGGGAAGGCGCGGGATCGTGTGCGGGTGAGCGCACGGTTGCGCGGTTGGTGGCCGCACGATCGGCCACGTCGTGGGCCGCAGAGTGGCAACCGCTAACCTCGGATCTCCTGTGCTGGTCAGCGCGAGAATCGAGGGGTCAGGGGCGGTCAAGTTGGTCAAGTACTTGAGTGCGCAGGTGCGCTGTTCGGTGGGTCCGGCTGACGAGGGCGGCGTGTGGTCAGGACCTGTCTTTCAGAGGTCCGGATTTCGAGGCCCGGGCAGAGGTTCTTCGCCACGTGCCTCGAAAAATCTTGAGGCAAGATTGTGCTGAGTCAGATAGCTCGGAAAGTTCAGGTTGCATATCTACCTCGGATTAGATGGTGGTATGTGGGAAGAACCTCGGCGGAGCTGGGTTTGAGGTCGGTTTTGGCAGTGGTGCCTTGCTTATTTTGAACCTGCTACGGCCCTCCATCCGAGGTCGTAGGACCGCACCAGCTTCGGGGACTAATGTCGGGGGAGTACCCCCGGGTAGGGTCAAGGCTTGGCGTAAGTGGAGTTCAAAGGCGTGCCGAGGTACGGAGAGGGCCGACCTGTTTGGGCCTGAGCGCATCCGAGCTTTACTTTTGCCTGGAGAATAAAGGCCGACCTATCTTGGACCAGAGGGGTCCGAGGTACCCCGTTGGCATGGGCCGAGGTTATGATCCGAGCTGTGATCAGCCGACCTAACTACCTCGGTGCTATGGTTGGGGTTGTGAGTGCAGGAGGAGCTATGGGAAGGAAGTGAGGTCCGACCTGGTAAAAGATCTTAAGCCCAGGAGCCGGGCTAACCACGGCAGGAGGCCGTAGCTCGGGCAGGAGTCAATGCTCCAGTCACTTCACGCCTGACACGGAAGCGTCTGTCACGGAGCATGGCAGAGGCGTGCCCCAGGTTCGGCGGGGCTGCACGCCTCTGACCGCTGACCGCGTGAGATCCGGGGTCAGGGCTACGAGGTAGCTCGACGCGGCTACGTCCTGTCTCAGTCAGAGGGGACATCCTAGCTCCACTGTGGGACGCAGGGGATGGGCAGGTCGTGTCTTGTCCCTGACAGGAGTACAATGATGATCAAAGCAGAGGCATGGCTACAGTGCTCGGCGAGGGGCATTACGGTAACCCGGCTGGCCTATATAGGGGGCTTCCCCCCTCCTGCGGACGACGACGGAAAAAGAGAGAGAAGAGACCCCGGCACCCTAGTTCATTCTCCTGGTAACTTCATCTCCCACCTCAAGCTCTCACCATTGTATCATCACACAGCTCGAGGAGCGACCTGTACTTGTTGCCTTGAGCTATACACTGACTAGGATAGTGCTGCAGTAGGGGTGTTACCTCCGCAAGAGGGCCCCGAAGCAGGGTACATCGCGGTGTGCTTCGCGTTCTTGGTGGCTTGGTTTTCAGTTCGTGTTCTTGCCGCGTTTTGTGTGTTCTTGCTTGTGCACTTCGAGAGTGCATAAACCCTCCCCGGATTCCCCCAACGACCATTCGGCCCCATCTTAGCCATACCCATGGCATCTGTCGTGATCCCACCACGACACACCCCACGACATCTCCTATACGGTATAAACGACAGGCTGGTGACAATCACAGGAATCTTGGACAACAAGCTGCAGTATCAATATTCTTGATACTTTCCGAGTTGCTGGAGGACGATCGCTACTCATGTCCCCATGTAGGTTTTTCAGCATAACTTTTACACTTGATGCTACAGCCGTTTTTCACCTTTGTTTCTTGTTTTACGTAATCTTGGAAAGAAAAAAGATAATGGTTCTAAAGCTTGACCTTGAAAAGGCTTTTGATCAAATTGAGCATGATGCTATCCTCAAGTTTTTAGAAGCGATAAGGGTTTGGTAGAAAATGGATTAACTGGATTGCTCTCTTGCTTAAAACTGGCACTTCTGCTGTGATGTTGAACGGAGTACCAGGGAAGAAGTTTTATTGCAAACGAGGAGTTAGACAAGGTGACCCTCTATCACCTTTGTTTTTTGTCCTGGCAGCTGATCTTCTAGAAACAGTACTAATAAATCTAAATATCAAGGGCTCTTAAAAATCCCTTTGGACATCCCGAGCTGTCCTGATTTCCCTGTCATGTAGTATGCTGATGATACTTTGCTAGTTATGCAAGCTGATACTGCACAAAATACTCCATCTTAAAGCACTGCTTCAGACTTTTGTTGATTCAACTGGTCTTCGAGTGAACTTTCACAAGTCACTGATGATTCCCCTGAATATACATTATGATAGAGTTGATCCTGTGGTGGGACTTATGAATTGTCAATTAGGTGCCTTCCCCTTCACATACATGGGTCTTCCTTTGGGTACCACAAGGCCTACCTTAGAATATTTCCTCCCCATGGTGCAAAGAGTTGAAAGAAGGCTTTGTGGCATTGAAAATTTTCTGAATATTGGGGGAAAGCTTGAGATGGTTAAATCGGTTCTGGCATCCATGCCAATTTCTATATGTACACACTTGAAATTCATGCGGCGGTCAAGGAACAATTGAACAATTACATGAGGCATTGTCTCTGGAGAAGACCTGATTTGGAAGACAAGAAACCTGCACTAGTTAAATGGAAAACGGTTTGTAGGCCAAAAAATCAAGGTGGTCTCGGGGTTATGGATATTGATGTTCAAAACAAAGCTCTACTCCTAAAGAGTCTCCACAAGTTTTGCAATAGAAGTGATATACCTTGGGTTCATTTGGTTTGGGACACTTATTATTCGGAAAACCATCTTCCTGGTACCAGACTGCAGGGCTCTTTTTGGTGGAAAGCTCATTTAAAGCTCTTGGATTACTATAAAGGAAAGGCTAGATGCAAAATTGGTAATGGCTCTTCTGCTTTGTTTTGGCAAGACCTGTGGCATGACGTTTGCTTGAAACACAAATTTCCTCGGCTATACTCTTTCACAAAAGATATTGATATCACTGTCAGACATGCAACCCAAATGGAGTTCCTAGAGTACCTTTTCCACTTACCCCTGAGCAGAGAGGCATTCCACGAGTTCATTCAGCTAGTGGAAACTTGGGAAGATGTTAAACAAACTAGTGAGCTTGCACAACAGGATGTTTGGACCTATATTTGGGGAAGTGATTCCTTTTCGTCTCAAAAACCTTATAATGTCCTCATCGGAACTCAGCAAGTGTCACCACAATTCAACTAGATCTAGAAGAGCTCCTGCCAAGCTAAACATAAAATTTTCTTCTGGCTGTTGTTACATGACAAATTGAATACGAGAAATCTGTTGTTCAGGAAAAATTTCCAACTAGAATCTTATGATTGTGCAACTTTACAATGCAGACAGGAGGAGACCCTGGTTCATTTGTTCTGGACCTGCCCCATGGCCGTGAGATGCTGGGATTATGTGTGCCTGATGCATGTAAAATGCATACATGAACTTTGCATTATTTTTACTTATATTCCAGTCATGTTTGCATCATATAAGGGTTATATCACTGTTTTATAATGATTTTGGTAATATTTGACATGTTTCCTATTTTTATGGAATTAACCCTGCGCAGGCAGAAAACCCTATTTCTTTCCTTTAATGTTTCAGGGACCCAAACGACGTCCAAATCACCTGCAAATTAATGAGCATCAATATTTGGAAGGAAGAAGACTTGTGGGCGAAGGAAGCGAACAAACGGAGCCACGAGGGCCAAAGGGTGGGCCCACGCGGCCCCTGTACCTGGCCACGTGGGACCCCTCCAAATGGGCCTCGACGCTCCGCTGCCGTCGATCTTTCCTCCACCGACACTGTTTTGACCTAAAAACGCCTATAAAAATTGTCCCCCGACGTTCTCTGGAAGGAGCGTCGCAGAAACACAGAAACACCGAAACAGAGACCTGGTGCTGCAGATTGGAGGGGGAAAACTCCGGTGGGGTGCTGCCGGCGTGGTCTCCATCTTCTCCAACGACTTCTCCACCGTCTCCATGATGAAGAGGGAGTGGTCCACCTCTGGACTATGGGTTTGTGGAAGTAACTTATGTATCTCTCTCTCTCGAGCTTCACTAATTAGTACCGTATGAGCTGCTGAACATGATTACGGTCATCTATGTAATACCTTTGTGGTGGATCTTTTTATGAGTTAATATATGTTTGAGATTGCAATGGTTTTGTTTCAGTTATGAAAGTAGATGCATATTATGTACCCCGTTCTTATTTACTTGTTATGATCAAGCATGTTTATGAGAGCGCGTGAGGGGGAACGTGTGCACTAGTTGGAGTAACGGGGGTGGCTAGTGCAGTGAACGTGAGAGAAAGTTCTGCGATCCACTTGGGTGTTTTACCTTACTTTGTTGCCTCACTAGGGATAAAAAGAAATACCATGCTACCGGAGATGTGGGTGTGACCATTGCCACTTCCTCCATGACTAGATCTAGCATGTTCTTATTTTAACTTCATGTCATGATACTTATTGCTATACTCTGAGTTATCTTAATTACTGAGGTGTTATGATTTAGTTCGCATCTTGGTGGAGTATAAGAGAGACTAATAACCAAAAGGTCTCTATGTTAGGACGTGATGCCCATATAATTATAACTTGTCATTAAACTGTTGTGTTGCAATCTCATATGTCAACTCTAGTGTTCCATTGTCTACCACTTATTAAAGAGAGAGTGCATTTGTGAAACCATGAACCCCGGTCCATTTTTAATCATAAGAAACACCTTTCCAACCACTTTTACCACTTTTCCATTTTCTGCCATTTAAAAATCCGAAAATACAAAAACACTTTTACATCTTGCATTCATCATATAAAACCCAAAAATATCATTTATCATTGCTACCACCATCCTTGCATATTTATTTACCACCATTGCATATTTATTTCTTGTTTGCATTGCATATTATCTTGATATCATTCTCAACCTTGTGCTTGACAACCACTAGGTGAGGTTGAGGACCAAAACATTTACTTTGTTTTGTAGGTAACCAAAAGAAGGATAGGAAAGATAAATCTTCACTACTGATTCCCCGAGAGTTCGATATTAAACCCTCGAGTCACCCTCGTGGGGAAAACACGTCTTCCACTTACTACACACTCTGCACTTGGAGTCTCAACCTAACCCATTTACTTTTCACGCAGGTAACTACGTGAAGGGCCATCAAGAGTGTTTTCTGCGCCGTAGCAATTACACGCCATCAAGACTGTTTTCTGGTGCCGTTGCCGGGGAATCATTGCTGAAAGGTTTATCCAAGGATATCTCACCAAGTCAACTTCATCACCAACTTGTGCTAACACCTAAGCTTGGGGAGGTTGCACCTACGTGAGCATCATCTTATCCATCTTTACCTTCAAAGCAATTTATCTTGTTTTGTCATTGTCTTGCATATTTATTTTCAGTTTTGCATAAAAAATTAAAAACACATAAAAACTTTATCAAAATGGCTTCTAGTGTTGAAATGAACAACTTTGGTCAATACTATGGAGAGTCGTTAATGGATGCTTGGTTTAGAATTAAGGGCATTAGTAAAAATGGTGCCAACAAATATACCCCTGCTACTTTGATAAGAAACTTTTATAATGGTCTAGATGGGTGGTCAAAATGTTTTCTAGACTCATTGACTAGTGGAAATTTGCCTCTGGAAATCCCTCACATGCTAATAATTAATGGAAAATCTATTTGGGAATTCTATAGAATCAAAAGATGAAATTATGATCAAACAACTAAAAGTTTCTATGGATAGGTCAATATTATGTCTACAAACTTATATGGAAGATTATCCTACTAAAAATGAGATGCATTCATTTATCCTTCATACAAAATCTAGTATGAAGAAGACAAACAACACTATTTCGGGAATTTCTTTGAAAATGGAAACTATATTGAATTATGCCAAGTCTAAAAAGAAGTTGACTAGGGAATTAAATGAAAGAATATCTTCTATGTTGGGACCTTTAGACAAGGATATTAAGAATTATGTTGAAAAAGGATGATCTCCAAATAGCCTTGAATGCTGCTTTAAAGAGAAGAAATGAGAATTTTGTTTGGATTGAGGAAGTTAAAATGCTTAGTGAAGTCAAGAAACCATTGTTTGACTTAGGAATTGTAGCTTGCATGACTTAATATCTATCTTACAAAAATTTGCAAGTGATCCTTCCATCAACTATAACCAAGCTGGTTTTGGTTCTTATATTGCTAATCATGTGTTAAAAGAAAAGATTGCTAGGTACAACCAAGAGGCTATGATACCACCTAAGCTTGGGGATGTATGGATTCCCAAAGTCCTAGTAACCATTGGAAAAGAGACACACCATGCTATACTTGATCTAGGATCTAGTGTCTCTGTTTTATCTAAAGAACTATATGAAGTACTTGAATTGAAAAATCTTGAAAAATGCTCTATTGAACTTGCACTTGCTGATGATTCCATTAAACATGCTTTAGGAAAAGTAAGTGATGTTTTGGTAGAGTTACATATGACATTTGTGCCTGTTGATTTTCTAATCATGGATATGGGGAATAAAACCTCTAGTCCAATTATTCTTGGAAGACCTTTTCTTCGTACTACAGGTGCTATCATTGATTCAAAAGAAGGGAATGTGAAGTTTCAGTTTCCACACAAGAAATGCATGGAACACTTCCCAAGGAAGAGGGGCACATCATTCAAGCTCCCTCATGAGCTTCGTCCACAATAAACATCAAGTAAGAAGCCTAGCTATATGGCTATAAAGAAAGCGCTTTACGGGAGGCAACCCGGTTGTTTTTATTTGTGATTTTCTTTGTGTCCTCTTGCTGTAACAAGTTTAGTTTCTGGAATTTTTAATAAAGTGCCAAGTTTTACTCATTTTGGTATGAAGAAGTTGCTTATAGCGTTCGGAGATATTATTCCTGCACGAATCTGTGCACGGTATGATTTTTAATTCTTATTCTGTAACTCCGAATGAGCTCATATTTAAACTGTAGGCAACTTTTCATCCTCTGTATGCATGAATTTTTCGGAATTTTCCGACAAAGTTAAGTAGGGTAGAAAAATACGTTTAGCTGCTGCTGTTTTTCTGGACAGATTCTGTCCCATTTTGTTTGATGCATGCTTAGAACTTTTAACATGAATCTTTTTGATCCAATTGAGTTTATGAGTAGGCATACAACATTATACACTTTCTGGACATTCATATGAATTTTTGTCTAAGGATTATATGCAGCAAGAAATCTATTTGTTTATCACTACTAATGTGCCCCACAGAAAAAGAAATGGGAGAAACGGTGTTTTGAAGTTTTTTCACAGGGATTAGAGGAGATGCACCAAGAGCTATCCAAGGATGGTGAAGACCATAAGCTTGGGGATGTGAAGACAACCCCACTGGACCTACACACTCTCGGTTTGCACACGTCTAACTTCTGTTTTTCGATCGAAACACTTTATCGCATAAACTTGGAGCGTCTTTTTGTTTGTTTAGGTTTGATTTTTATTTTGTGAGACCACCACACTATCATTTATATATGAGAGAGCTACTGGAAATTTGGGTTGAATTATGTTGGATGCTATTATAAGATTGGGAAAAGGGATGTTGAGTTAATTTTAAAAGATACATATAATTGCATGATTCATGAGCTTGTTAATGAGTAATAATTTGCAAATATTTTATCAAGAGCTATCTTTTATTCATGTTTTGATGCTAAATGTTATTCTACCTTGTTTTAACATGGATTAGTTAGTTCTATGGACACTCATGCATGCATTTAGATGGTCAACTTTCTCCCTCTTGCTAGCCCAAAAATTCCAACAAGCAAAAACTTGTTTCCAACACCTTCAACCAAAGTTTTTCCAGTGAGTCCACCATATCTACCTATTAGCTTTATGCTATTCCGAGTATGTTTATCATGATATTTGTGTTATCTATACCTCTGAATGAAAATGCTTATGTTGTTAATTGTTGTGGGAAAAGTTGGTTATATAGCTCTCTCGAACTTGATGCACACTTTACTTTCATTGCATAAATAAAATATGACCCATTGTGATTAAAATTATGATGTTGTGGCTTGACAAATGTCTTTGGTTGAGAGTTAGCTCATATGTGCTGTCACATGGCAAGCTTTCAACATTGCACTTCATCTCATTTAGTTGATATCATGTACTTTTGTTTATGGATGCTTACCATGGGTGAAATAAATGGGAAATGAAGTGAGTTTAAATGAGTTTGTATAAATGGTTAGAGAGACGCCTGGGCCGCTAATCTAAGCCATGCATCATTCATGGTGGAAATTTACTTACATGCTATGGTGAACCTTCTGTGATACACCTTACAATAAAAAGCTATCCAATGGTAAATAAAAAGGGTGTTGAGATTGTTCATTTGTTTGTTTGTCTTGTCATTTTGATATGGGCTTGTTCCATATCCTGGGACAAGAGGTACCCCAGTTGACGCTCTTAATGATACTATTATTACTTACAATGATATTTAACTTGAACTTGCTTTGTTTTCCAAGTTGAGTAACACATGGAGTAGGTACTTGTATTCAAGGGGCATGAGACTTTCAACCTGTACTTTGTCAAGCACACTACTCGTATTGCTTTCACTTTAAACTTAATCATTCAAGATGCTATGATAGGGGAATGAGAGCTTGACACCAAGGATTACCATATTACAATCATTGACTTAAGTAGAGAAGTTCAGAAGTTAGATGAAATTTATTCATGCTTTACCTCTACTCATATATATCTTTCCAAAGTGTCCACCTTTTATATTCAGATTTTCATCAATACTCTATGACCATTGTAGGATGTTCTTACTTATTATTATGCATACATGTGGTCCATAGTACTTCTTCTCTTATGTTACACTTTGTGAATTATCATTGAACATCCTTGCATTGAATACTTGATATCACTTCATAAACTATCTTGCATATTGCTACTCCTTTTAAGAATGAATCATTTGACTCTATGTAGCAATAGTAATCATCTTTGATATCCATTGATAGTATTAAATTGCAAAGTCCATGTTAGTTTTATCACCTTCATACTCGAGGACGAGTATAGGTTAAGCTTGGGGATGTTGATGCATGTAAAATGCATACATGAACTTTGCATTATTTTTACTTATATTCCAGTCATATTTGCATCATATAAGGGTTATATCACTGTTTTATAATGATTTTGGGAATATTTGACATGTTTCCTATTTTTATGGAATTAACCCTGCAGGCAGAAAACCCTATTTCTTTCCTTTAATGTTTCAGGGACCCAAACGACGTCCAAATCACCTGCAAATTTACGAGCGTCAATATTTGGAAGGAAGAAGACTTATGGGCGAAGGATGCGAATAAACGGAGCCACGAGGGCCAAAAGGGGTGGGCCCACGCGGCCCCTGTACCTGGCCGCGTGGGACCCCTCCAAATGGGCCTCGACGCTTCGCTGTCGTCGATCTTTCCTCCACCGACTCCGTTTTGACCTAAAAACGCCTATAAAAATTGTCCCCCGACGTTCTCTGGAAGGAGCGCCGCAGAAACAAAAAGGGAAACGGATCCTTCGGGCACGCCTTGTTGAGGTTAGTGAAGTCGATGCACATGCGCCACACCTTGACCACGGCTGGCTCGTCTTTCTTCTTTTCCACCAAGACTGGATTGGATATCCAGTCCGGATGCAGCACCTCCATAATGAACCCGGCTGCAAGCAACTTAGCCAGCTCGTCCAGCACCACTTGTCTCCAGTCGTCTGAGAGATGACGTGTCGGTTGCCTCACCGGTTTCACCTCCGGTCTGACAAATAAAGAGTGCTCTGCCAACTCCCTCGGAACACCAGGCAGGTCTTTGGCTGACCATGCAAAGATATCCCGATTCTCACGGAGGAAGTGACAGAGCGCGCTTTCCTATTTCTCGCCCAGCCCGGTCCCAATGATGGCCTTATGCTCTGGGTGCTCCTGGTCAATGGGGATTCTCTTGGTCTCCTTGGGCACCTCGAACGCAGCAGCTGAGTCCGGGCTCATCAGTCCGGACGCGCCGAGCTGCGCGGACTGCGCCATTGCCACCACTTCGTGCAGTTTCTTCTTCTCAGCTACAATCACCAAAGCCTCGGCCAGATTAGACCCCGCCGAGGCACACTGAATGGCTCGCTAGTAATCACCCGAGATGGTTATGATCCCATTGGGTACTGGCATTTTCATCTTCAGGTAGGCCACATGGGTGGAGATCATGAACTTGGCCAGAGCTGGCCTTCCGAGCAATGCATGGTATGCACTCTCCAAGTCCACCACCTCGAACTCGATACTCTCAACTCGGCAGTTATCCTTGGTTCCAAATGCTACATCCACCCATATCTTGCCCATGGGTGCACAGGAAACGCCAGGCACAATCCCATGAAAAGTACAACTGCTTGGCATCAACTGATTTGGCGATATGCCCAATTTCACCATTGTGTCTCGGTACATGATGTTGATGGCACTGCCATTATCCACCAGAACTCGGGTAAACCTCACATTGTTAGTAGGCCCACACAACGTCGGATCTACCACCAGGGCATACTTTCCGGGCTTGGCATGATCCGAGGTGTGTCTTTCCTGCTCCAAGTGACCTCCTGCTCAGACCAGTTCATAAAGGTTGGCACCACCGGCATTACTGCATTCACCTCCATGGCACGCCTCTGCACGCTCTTCTTGTCAGTGGGCTCGGTCGCAAAGACCACATAGCTCGCATGAGCCTCTCTATAGTCATTTCCGGGGTATTCATACTGCTGGCTTGGTCCGGCACCACCATTGTTGTTGTTACCTCGGACGTTCACCACATTCACCGGTCTTGCAGCTGCAGGCCTTGGAGGAGGTGCAGTGGTTATTGGGGTAACATTTGCTCCGGACAGATTTGGGTTAGACGTCGGCTCAAATCTCTGAGGTGGTCCTCCTCTGTTTCCTCCGGCCCTTGCCCCTTCTTCCCTGATCCTGCGGTGCCAGCTGCACTGCCGGGTTGAATGATTGGCTGGCTTACGCGGGTCGGTCGTATGGTAATGGCAAGGACCATCTATCATTGATTCATAAGTCAATGGTGGCTCTGGGTTCGGACTAAATGCCGGACCACTGATTTTCGGCCTCTGGACACCTCCAGCTTCGGGCTGATCCGGGTTCACCGCTGCAACTTGGTTCGAGGTGTACGGGTAGTCCGGCTCCCTCCTCTTGTGTCCGAGCTCTTGGCGGTCACTGCTCCTTGGTCCGAGCCAGTTATTTATTGGCTCCCTTCTTCTGTTACGTGCTCCTGCCTCGGCTGCTGGCTGCATCGGATCACCAAGAGCATAAGAATCTGCAACCCGGATTGTTTCTGCTAGGGATTTCAGCATATCTCTTTGGAGCCTCTGCCACAGCATGCTGCCATGTCGACAACCATCAGCAAACCAGGAAATGGCCTGTGCCTCTACAACTCCTTCACAGGAATTCCGAACATTGCTCCACCGAGTTAAGAATTCTCGGTCAGTTTCATGATCATCTTGCTTACAGGCCGCCAGGAGCTGAGGTCGGTTTGGCCTTTTGTATGTACTAGCAAAATTGCTGTAAAACGCCAGCTCCAAGTCTATCCAGGAGTTGATACTATACTCCGGCAAATTATTCAGCCAGATCCGAGCTGGACCTTCCAACATGTGCGGGAGATACCGGACCGCCCATCGGCGATTGCCCCCTGCTATGTGCACTGAGGATACATAATCTGTCAGCCAATCTTGCGGCTTGGTGCTCCCGTTGTATAGCTTGGCGTTCCGACCTAACTGGAACTGAGATACTGGTGGTGGTGGCTCCCTCATGATCCGAGCTCCAAAACATGCCGGACCAGGAGGGCCTTCCTCCTCCAGTTGCTCGGACAAGTAGATTCTATCCAGCTTGCTACGAACATCGCCTGGAGCTAACATCCGACCTCCTATCCGAGGTCCCAACGCCCCATCTACTCTGTGGTATCCAGCTCGCGCCATGGCCGAATCTCCATCATCATATCGATCATCGCCTTGACCGACATTCTGAGGTTGCTGAACATACTCCGGCTCTTGCTGATACTGCTCCTGCGGCCAGGGTTGTTGCTGATACCTCGGGGGCGGAGGTGGTTTACCTCGGCCAGCCGACGCTGCTTGCCCGCCATTCTGATTTCCCTGACCGGAGTTACCCTTAGCTCGGCTTGCACTACCTGGGCCGGGGTTTCCCTTAGCTCGGCTAGCATTGCCCTGGCCCACCTTCTGCTTTGCTGCTAACACCGGATCATACATCTGTAGCTGCTTGTTCTGACCCGAGGTAACACTCCGGGCTCGATTGGCTCCTCCGACGAGTGGAGACGAGGCTTGCCCCTTGGACACCTGACTAACTGGCCTAGCTGAATAAACCATCTCTGAATCACCGGCCCCGGCCCTGCGGAGAGCCTCATTCTGCTGATTGGCTACATACACCAATTCATTGACTCGCTTCTGCTGCGCACGCCATGCATCTCCAGTCAACCCGGATAGCTCGGCCCTGCCTGCCTCGGCAGCCCTGAGGTTCTTAGCAGGGGAACTATACACCGGCCTTCCAGTCGACACGCGACTCTCACTCCTAGCCGAAGTGGTAGGTCGAGCCTCCCTGTCTATCTCATCATTGAGCCCCTTGCCCCTCTGCCGCACCTCGGCTAACCTATTGGTATCAGCTGCAACCGGGGTGAAGCCATTCGCTGCATTGTACTCACACAGATCTCTATTGAACTCATCTCGGGCTGCTATCATTGCTACAGCCTCCTTTTGCAACAAGACACACTTCTCCTCTAGCTCGGCCGCAATCACCACTATATCTACTCTGGGATCTACAGGATCTGCTAGTGTCTCCGCTATCTCTGTTAGGACTGCACCTCGGCGTTGCACCCCGGGGGTGCCAGGCAACTCTTTCTCTAGCCTGGGCTTTGCAGCTCTCACCTTAGCCACCACCTCGGCCGGCTTGGTTGCGCTGGCATCTCCTGTGCCAGCGGCATCAACCGGACCGGTCATCATCACCTCCACGCAGCTCCCGGGGCGAGTGATACGCCGACCTAGAGCCGCAAGGAGAGGAGTTTCGTCGTCCACGAGCACCTGCTCCGGGTACTCACGAACAACCTCGACAGCAACGTATGTGATGAAGCTGCCAATCATCATGGTGAAGCCATGCTCGGGGAAGGGCTTGCCGGCGAAGCACCCCGCGTTGTCGCTGATGAAGGTGAACTCACCGATCTGGGCGATAAGCCCGGAAAGAACACGCTCGCCTGAGCCCGTCCGGATGTAAACTCCCTCCAACGCCTCAATCTGCCCCACGGTGGGCGCCAACTGTCGTGGTGGGATCACGACAGATGCCATGGGTATGGCTAAGATGGGGCCGAATGGTCGTTGGGGGAATCCGGGGAGGGTTTATGCACTCTCGAAGTGCACAAGCAAGAACACACAAAACGTGGCAAGAACACGAACTGAAAACCAAGCCGTCAAGAACGCGAAGCACACCGCGATGTACCCTGCTTCGGGGCCCTCTTGCGGAGGTAACACCCCTACTGCAGCACTATTCTAGTCAGTGTATAGCTCAAGGCAACAAGTACAGGTCGCTCCTCGAGCTGTGTGATGGTACAATGGTGAGAGCTTGAGGTGGGAGATGAAGTTACCAGGAGAACGAACTAGGGTGCCGGGGTCTCTTCTCTCTCTTTTTCCGTCGTCGTCCGCAGGAGGGGGGAAGCCCCCTATATAGGCCAGCCGGGTTACCGTAATGCCCCTCGCCGAGCACTGTAGCCATGCCTCTGCTTTGATCATCATTGTACTCCTGTCAGGGACAAGCACGACCTGCCCATCCCCTGTGTCCCCACAGTGGAGCTAGGATGTCCCCTCTGACTGAGACAGGACGTAGCCGCGTCGAGCTACCTCGTAGCCCTGACCCTGGATCTCACGCGGTCAGCGGTCAGAGGCGTGCAGCCCCGCCGAACCTGGGGCACGCCTCTGCCATGCTCCGTGACAGACGCTTCCGTGTCAGGCGTGAAGTGACTGGAGCATTGACTCCTGCCCGAGCTACGGCCTCCTGCCGTGGTTAGCCCGGCTCCTAGGCTTAAGATCTTTTACCAGGTCGGACCTCACTTCCTTCCCATAGCTCCTCCTGCACTCACAACCCCAGCCATAGCACCGAGGTAGTTAGGTCGGCTGATCACAGCTCGGATCATAACCTCGGCCCAGGCCAACGGGGTACCTCGGACCCCTCTGGTACAAGATAGGTCGGCCTTTATTCTCCAGGCAAAAGTAAAGCTCGGATGCGCTCAGGCCCAAACAGGTCGGCCCTCTCCGTACCTCGGCACGCCTTTGAACTCCACTTACGCCAAGCCTTGACCCTACCCGGGGGTACTCCCCCGACAGGATGAGATCACAATTCCAGCATTTGATGCTTTAGTTAATGACTAAATGGCAAACAAAAAAAAGGGAACAAGTTTCAAACCTGCAATATCTGAAAACTACAAAATAAACAGAAGAAATATGATGAATGATTATGTTGGAATGTGGGCTCCAAATACTAGTGAAATGGAGGGGAATGTTGCCTAGGCCCCAAAACAAATAGTGAAGTACATGGAATCAAGATTCTAGTGTTGAGGTCAGGGGGCCGCCGCCCCCCCACCCCCCAGCCACGAATTTTTGCAAACAATCAGTGCATTTTGACTCTTTTTGTCCAAAACAATGATATTTGGCCCATCCCCCCCCCCCCCCCTCCCCTCCTCCCACAATTCTGGTCCATTATGCCTATCTAGACTATTAGCGCCCCATTAGTTAAGGCCAAGCTCCGCCACTGGTCATATGAGTAAAACCTCAATTAAACCCACTGTTACTTCTAGACTTTCAAATCATGTGGATGTCACTTTTTCGGTCAATGGAGAATGGAGTTGAAGATTGGAGATGGATGTTGATCTTTCTATATTATGAACTTGTTTATTAAGTTGAAACTTGGAAACCTTGCCCGCAGATGTTGCTTTTATTTTGAATTTGTGCTATTAGGTTGGAACTTAGAACAAAATTGTAATCTTGTCGATGTCAACTAGTAGTGATTGTCGGTTATGATCTATAAATTATTATCTATCATTGTCGATGACCATTGTGCCAATATGTGTGAGATTTGTTCCATTTTCGAGGTATCTATTTTCTTGAAAATGTGATTATCCTTGTTAGAATTGATATGTTGTCATTTTAATGAGGAAATTTGAATTTATACATGCTCAGTTTTGATGTAAAAAAGTAAAAAAAATGGTAGCAATGTGCGTGAGTTTTTCTCCTTTGTATGTGCTCTTTTTTGGTCTCACTCTATTATCATACAAATGTGATTGAAATATAGTTTTTCTCATAAAAATGGGTTAATGTATATTTTAGTTGATGTATTGTGAACTTTCATGGACAAAATTGAATGTATGGAATCTCAATTTGATGTCTCAAAACTCAAATCGTGCTTTGTTTCTCGGATATTCACAATCTGCACCCTCTACCCAATTTTTTTTTCAGAATGTCAAAAAATTCAAAATAAAAATTTCACACATAGTTCAAGACCTTTCATGTTAGCACAAAAAGTTACGCGAAGAAAAAATATTTTTTGCAACCTGTGCAAAAAAGACAAATCCGGACGCCCGAAATGTCTTTATACGCGTCAGTTTTTTGTCTTTTTTGTACAGGTCACAAAAAATGGTTTTTCACCATGCCAATTTTTGTGCTAACACATCATGTTGTAATGTACATCCAGATTTTTTATGGAATTTTTTGACATTTTGAAAAAAATAGAAAAATTACATGATGTGTGTACCTAGATCATAGAGCCAAATCGCCGCCTCTCGTTTCTTTGTTTCTGCTCTATTTTTTCAGTCGATAGACTCGCGAGCCAGCTTGAGCTAGACCGAATTTCGCTTTTGCTCGGGCCTAGCCTGTTTGCCCAGCTCAATGGCCCAAAGGGCCAGCCCAAGAAGAGCCCAAAAGAGCTATAGACAAAGCATACTGTTGAATCCTTGTCGGGCTTGTCCTCTCGGTAGCGCCTACTCTCCGCGGGGACCTCCTGTAGGTCGCCTTACGGCGACGGAACTCGACAGCGTTGCCTACTAGGAACTCTGTGTGGGCTGGCCCATATGGTCTACGCGATTAATTAGTACCGATTCTAGCGCGTACTGTTTCGTTGAGGCGACAGTTTCTTCTCAGTTTTCTCTACGTGACATTCGTCGGCTGGTGGTGCGATTTTTTTTACTGTTTCTTGTGAAGCCAGTGAGTGGCGCAAATATTTTAAAATCTGAACAAAAATTAAATCCGAACAATTTTTAAAATCTGAACAATTTTCAAATTCGAACAAATTTCAAATTCAAACAAATTTCAAATTCGAACAAATTTCAAATCCAGACAAATTTCAAATCCGGACAATTTTAAAATCTGAACAATTTTCAAATCCAAACAAATTTCAAATCTGAACAAAATCTAATCCGAACAAAAATCAAATTCGAATAATTTTTCAAATCCGAACAAAATTAAAATTTCTATTTTGAACAAATTTTGAATCAGAATAGTTTTAAAATCGGAACAAATTTAAAATCGGAACAAAATTTGAATTTGAACAAAATTTGAAATCGTAACAAAATTTGAATCATTACAAATTTTGAATTTGAACAAATTCCAAAATCGGAACAAATTTCAAATCCACATTTTTTGAAATTCCGAACAAAATTAAATTTTTTATTTTGAAGAAATCTTGAATCAGAACAATTTTAAAATCGGAACAAATTTCGAATCAGAACAAAATTTAAATTTGAACCAAATTCGAAATCGAAACAAAATTCAATTCAGAACAAATTTCGAATTTGAACAAATTTTGAAATCGGAACAAATATCGAACTTGAACAAATTTAAAATCAGAACAAATTTCGGATTTGAACAAAATTCAAATCGGAACAATTTTAAAATCAGAACCAAATTCAAATTTGAACAAATTACGATGTAGGAACAATATTAAAATTGAACAAATTTCAAATCGAACATTTTTTAATTTGAAAAAAAATTAAAATATGAACAAATTTTAATTTTATCTTTCTCCAGTTTTATTTTTTTTGAAAGAAAAACGAAAAGAACAAAAAAGAAAAGGGAAAACAGAAGAAAAACAAAAAAAACAAAGAAGAAAAGGGAAAACAAATCGCCTAATGGGCCGGCCCATCCGCGCCGACACGCACATCTCTTCAGGCGACGCATGCGGGTAGCATCGCCGCGGGGCGATATATAGGATTGGCCCTCCGCGTTACGCGGAGCGCATCGTCGCTCGCTCGCGGCGCTTGTTACATGGACCGCTCCGAATGCGGCCCAATAACAGGTAAGCTTATCTTTTTGCTTTTTATTTAATTTCTGTTTTAGTTTTTGTTTTTCTTTTCTGTTTTTACAGTAGTAATATGGGTCCACGTTTTTTGAAAAATAAGAAGAGAAAAAATCGCTCTATTTGAGCATTTTATGATTTCTCTAATGATTTTATGTTATTAAAAGGACTTTTAAAATACGAAGATTTATGTTATTCGAACGATTTTTAAAATATGAACATTTATGTTATTTTTAGATTTTCATTATGAACATTTATGTAATTCGAACAATTTTTAATATGACCATTTATATTATTTTAATGGTTTTTAAATTTGAACATTTACCACATTTGAATGGTTTTAAAAATTGAACAAGAAATGATGGTGAACGGAAACAATTTTTGAACGATTTTTAAAAGTGAACAAAAAATGGCGGTGAACACAAACGATTTTCGAACGATTTTAAAAATTAATTAAAAAAATGGCGGTGAACGAAACTATTTTTGAACGATTTTAAAAAGTGAACAGAAAAAGTCTGTGAACGGAAACTATTTTTGAACGATTTTAAAAATGAACAGAAAAGGTCTGTGAACGGAAATTATTTTTGACGATTTTAAAGTGAAGAAAAAGGCCAGTAAACGAAATATATTTTGAGCGATTTTAAAAAGTGAACAGATAGAAGTCTGTGAACAAAAACTATTTTCGAATGATTTTAAAAGTGAACTCGGTGAACGAAATATTTTTTCGAAAGATTTTAAAAAGTGATTAGAAAAAGACTGTGATTGGAAACTATTTTTGAAAGATTTTTAAAGTGAATAGAAAAGGTCGGTGAATGAAATATTTTTTTGAACGATTTTGAAAAGTGAACATAAAAAGTCTGTGAACTTTATCATCTTTATTTTTAGAATGATTTTACAAGTGAATATTCGTACGATTTCATAAGTTGATCAGAAACTATTTTAGAATGATTTTACAAGTGTACAGAAATGTCAGTGAACGGAAATTGTTTTTCAGTAAGAGAATGTAACTTACTTTAATTATTTTTAACAAAGAACGTTTATCATCTTTATTTTTTTAATAAAAACATTTATCTTGTTTGAAGGAAAAACCGTTAATATTTAAAACAGAAAATAAAAAAGGAAAAGTAGAAAAGAAAAAGAAGTAAAAAACTGAAAAATAAATAAATATTAATATTAGAAGAAAAAAGACAATCAAAAGGAAACAGAAAAAACGGAAATGGAAAAGAAACTGATACAGGAAAAAGGCGAAAGCAGACAAAAACAATCGGATAAACTAACTGGGCCTGCCCACTTCGCGCGGGAGGGTGCGCGGAGCGCAATCCGCTCCGACCTACGCGTTAACTAAGGATTTGCCTGTCCTCTCGGGAAAGTCCTATGCTATGCTCCGCGTGCATGCTTCTTTATATGGGCCGACCCAATCATTTTCGCTGCTTCTTTCTGTTTCATGCTATTCCTCGTATGTTCAACAAAATTTGAATTTGAATAAATTCGAATAGGAACAAAAATTAAATTCAAATAAATTTTGAATTTGAACAATTTTTAAATTCAGAACCATTTTAAAATGGAACTATTTGAAATTTGGAACCATTTTCAAAATGAAACCATTTCCAAAAGGGAACAATTTTTTAATTTGGAACCATTTTCCAAATGGAAGCATTTTCAAATTTAGAACCATTTTTTAATTTGGAACCATTTTAAATTCAGAACCATTTTTAAATTTTCTGAGGGATGGGCCGCCCGGTAGAAGCTCCCCGTTAACGGCGCGACCGATTCGCGCCGCTAACGGGCGGCATATAGGGTTTGCGGTCCTCTCGTCTCGATCTTTCGTTTCTTCCACAGCCATCGCACGTGATGGAGATCGCTCGATGGAGACCTCGAGAGGACCGCATCAGCAAGCTCGGCGACAGCGCACTGTGCCACATCCTCTCCTTCCTCCACGCCAAAGAGGTGGCGCGCGGCGGCGCTCTCTAGCCCGTGGAGGCTCTCTTTCGCCGGGGTACACGCAGTCACGCTGGAGGAGCCGGAGGACTCCATCTCGGACGACGACGAGGAAGAACGATGGGGATCTTCTTTCTACAGCCACTGCGATCGCACGCCGGGCTTCGCCAAGGTCGTCACCGCCGCCCTCTTCGCCAGCCACCGCCGCACCGACATACCCCCACCGCCGCTGCGCGTGTTCCGCGTCATTCTGGACTACTACCGCAAGGAGGATGCGTCTGCCGTGGACCAGTGGGTCTCGTACATCCTCAGCCATGCCGCGCCGCTTCCTGCTGGGCTAGAGCTATACCTTGGACTCGGCTGCCAGCCCCTCTGCTCCCTCCCCTTCGGACTACGATCTAAGGAGGATGATGAGAAGTATGTCCGCTTTGACGAACTGGAGCACGCGCCACGTTCTCCAGCCGACAACGTCCCCGCTCTCTCCGAGGAGCTGGCAAAAGTGCAACCAAGTTGTAAACGCAGTCGCAGTCCATCCTCGGGGGACTCCGACTCGGACGACTCCGAGGAGGATCACAATTGTCCTGGGATGCCCCAACGGCAGACGTCCGGATCAGACGATGACTTGGACGGCAACGATCACCAACGATCCCGGTCACCGGACAGAGATGTCAAAACAGGCAGCTCGAGCTCGCCCAACCGAAACAAAAGCCAAAGCCCATCTTCGAGTTCAAGTTCTAGTTCATCCGACGACATCCAGAAGCACGTAAAAGCGCAACCCAGTCGTAAACGCAGCCGCAGTCCGTCCTCCGAGGACTCCGACTCCAAGGAGGATCCCAATCGCCGCGTGATGCCCCGACGTCGGAAGTTCGGGATCATCGTTGTTGGACGAAGACTCGGACGGGAACAATGACAAACGACAGAGATCGCCGGACAGAGTGGTCGGTACGATCTTGCCAAGCCGCAACCAAAGCCAATCATCCAGTTCCTCCGACAATTCGGAGAAGGATCCAATTCGCGGCGCGATACCCCGACGACGGACCAGTGTGGGCGTAGTTGTTTGAAGATACCGACAAACTTTGTTGAAATGCTCCAACAATGTTTTATGTGACTTGTATTGTCTTCTAAATCCAAATATTCTCCTTCTATGGCTGCTTTTATGAGGCAGACATGGAGGTGAAGACTTGCATCAAGTCGTGCCAACTCTCTTGAGCAGGCCCAAAGCATAATCTTTTCTAGGTTAGTAATAATCCTTCATTAAATCTATTAGCTTCAGTTGCCTCCAAGAAGTTTAAATGATCTAAGTCCTTTAAAACAAATGTAATACTCAAATCTTCAAGTAATTCATTGGTTGCTTCACCACAAGAAACTAGTAACAATGGTATCATCGACATAATAAAAGGGAACACCTGATTCATTATGAATAGTGATGTATTAGCTTTGGATCCAACAAAACAAGGTCGTGAAGCTTTGAGCTCAATTTGGAGAACCAAGTATACGTAGCACGGTAGCAGACACACACCACCGACATATTGAACCCAGCATTGTCCCAAACAATGACACCAGCATGGTTTAGTCTACCAATATATATAATAGACTTCTACTTTATATATCTTATTATAAACTAGCTGGGTGGCCCGCGCAATTGCGCGGCTAGCATTGATATTACATAAATATTCATAAATGATGTATATTATAAAACTTTTGAAAATCGACAAAAATATATAAGAATGATTTAGGATACTCGGTTAGTGAGCGGTCAATTGTTTCCACGTTCCAATCTACGTGAAATAACATTTGTACATGTTAAACATACAAAATAACGTGAATACCTTCATTGTTTCATTGTTTAGGCTTCCAAGTTTCCTTATGCAGAAGTTCACTGTAACATTTTTTTATTGTTTAAAATTCCAGAAATTAATTGTTTCTCCGTGCTGGTGGAGTGATTTTTCCATGTCACGCAACATTAATAAATATTGGTTATGTACCAGCTGACATACCGGCCATCAGGTATAGTAGAGTCGTAATATCTCTAGTAGAATCATCAATTTCATTAATTATTACGATAGAAAGACAGAAAACCAAGTCATATTATATTTCCTTTCATTCAAAGCGTGGATTATCTAAGGTTAAAAACCATTATGCATAGATGGATGAATAAATTCACTAACTTATCTATTAACTTTTTTTTTGTCCCTTACTCCTGTTGTCGTGACTTCCGCATTAATCAAGCACTACATGCCATCATAAACAGAAGGAAAACTATGGCGTATCTTTTGGACTATTTCTTGGGCAGATTACCTGACATCATACTCTCGAAAGTGTTGTCCACTATGTTTTTATTTTCTGAAAATAATTGATGAAAACCTTTACCTCTCCTGTTTGAATAAATTAATACATCGCGAAATCTGTGCATCCCTAAAGGTGAAAAGAGATTTTTTTGAAAAATATATTTGAAATGAGTATGTACACACTTTAGGAAATATTGCACCCTATGGTAGTATACCCTGCACCTTCCTTTTAGGATGATAAACATTGCAGAAATATACCTTTTATTTCGATTACTTTATTACAAAATGTCACAATAATTCCCCTCTTGTCCTTTCTCGTGTTTATGGGAGAACTCAATACCATGAGCTCGTGCAAGCTTGTAGTACCAAAGTTGACATGGATGGTGGTGCTGCCGGCTTATAGACGTTAGCTAATCTTATTTGGTGCCACCGCAGGTGTTTGGGACAGCAATTCTAGCTACGGCCATTGGTGCGGCAGCTCGCTCTTGGGCACTATGTGTCAGCGTCATGACGGAGCATGAGGTGTGGCCGTGTGGTGACAGCCAATTCCTTAGTTTCAGGAAAAAGAAAGCACTTGTATGCCGGAGGGAATCGAGTCCGATCTGTTATGCGCCTCATACAACGAACTGAACTCGACGCGTCACGTCATTTTATTCTAGATACTATATTAAAAAACAATTTAAAATCGACTAAAATATAAGATTGTATTTTTTTATTGTTTCCAATTGTGTCTCGGTGCTGGTGGAGTGATTTGTCCATGTCATGTAATATTAACAAATATATTGATTATGTACCAGCTGGATACATTAACCTGGATACATCAGGGCCGGGACATCAGATATAGTAGAGTCGTAATATCTCAGTGTTTTCTCTTCCGCATTGATGTCTCACAAATTATAGCGTGTTCATCCTTCCAAGGCTCAATATTTGGCATCAGCTCGATAAGATATTGAAGTGACCTAATAGAAAACTTAACACGGTATGTTTCTTACTACTTTTCTTGTGCAACCAAAAATTACTTCCTCATTTCTCATAAAATAGTTATGTTAGACACATTTACGCATTATGGATGCCAAATTATTGTTCTTACAGGTTTTCACGTGTACCTCTTGTGAGTGGTCTTAGAAACACATCTCTTGTTTGCCACTTTTGCTACGTCTAACCTCCATGAACCCCACCAATGATCAGCCCGCGCATTTGCGCGGCTAGATTTTCTTATCAACTTTATCTTTTGGGGTCATTTTTCTACAGGCTATATGACCTTAACTCATAAATTGTTCTATTTTAATTCAACAATAATTATATGACATATAAATAGAGTGCAGTCCAGAAACCTAGAAAACATTTATCAGAAGTAACTCCATTGCCAGGGTATGTGAGCATGTATTTACAGACTCAAATAAGACTTTTATGACAATCTTCATATTTTTCATCTTGTTTCTTAAAAATAAAACATCTTTGGTCCCCTCCTAATCTCTTGTGGTGTATCCTAGAACCAATATTTGTTTGAGTCATTCCGGTGAAGAATTAGATCACGATATCTAAACCGTTTGTTCTGTTCCGCGATGCATGTCGATTCTACACTGTGTTTCATAGTTATTGTAATATAGCAAGCATAAATACATATGCATCTGTGCATGCTCATATTAATTATTGCAAATATAGCACATATTGACTTTTGTTTACGTTTAAACTGAATGGAGAATGTGGAATATAAGGAACATCGACGTTTCACATCATTACAAATTGGTGCCGATATTAATATTAAAATGTCAGTGAACATATTTAGTTTCAACACAAATGCAGTATAAAATAGGTCAAATTTATTTACAACAAATTGTTAAACAAAAATCTGAGATCATAAGTTGGTAAGTATCGAACTCAAAAAATCAAATCTCGTGCAAGAGATTACAATGAAGTAATTAATGCAGCATACCTGAACTGAACCCTGATCAGAAAAATAAAAACCCAGGAGTATATTCAAGTTACATGACTGAATTTAATATCTCCATGAATATTGAATGATTTTTTTGTAGCAAGAAGTCAGCACAAAGTATCTCCTGCAGATAACAAATTTGAGCGTTAGCAAGTCTGTAAAATAATTTAAAGCATCATTAATAATTTCAGTAAGAATTCTCATTATTTTTGCTCACGTTGGATCTACCAGATCCTTTCTCCATCGAACTGCACACTCATCTTTGACCAATTCTAGCAAGTAAGATGGCAGTTCAGCTACACGGAATTTGTTTAGTACTGAAAAATATAACTTTAGAATCAGCCTGTTAGAAATACCGATAATTTGACTTGTGCAGAAGTGGAATCCGTCGGTGCCAGCATCCACTTCTTGCTAACTTAGCTTTGACGTGAACTGATCAGCAAAAACTCACCAAGTAAACACCATCAGACAATTAATTTGATTGTGTTTCCACCAATGTTTCTCAAACAGTTGAAGATGCAATCGTTTACAGTTGTCATCGGTCAACAACAGATTGACTTGCCGTGAGTGTTGGCCAGAGGACTGCTGCCCAGGAAGAGACTTGTTCATGAAGGTGGGAATATGATTGTCAGTGCAACTTTTGCATGACTGTGCTGATGGGAGGAGGGTGCCAGAAATCAGTACTCTAGGTGACGAATTCCGTCAGGTGGAGATCGCCACATAAACTGCAGAGAGCAGCGGTTGCACAATGTATTAAGAAATCGAATAATCCTGTTGTAAGATGCTCGTAGATCGATCTCAGAGAGTCCATGACCAAACAGACTACATGTGTGGCCTTCACCAATCGAATCTTCATACAATTGGTATCGCCAATTCGCCATAGGGAGTCGTCGATGAGCTAGCTTGAGTAGACTACGGTGCAGCGAGCAGAAGGTGCGTGATCTTCTTCTTGCAAGTCATGCACCTAGTTGGCGCCGCCTTCTTCGCCGGCGCCTCGGCCGTACGTACCTCAACTGCAGCGGCGTCGGCGGCAGAGCCATGCCTGATAGACAGCGTCTTGGACGCGAGGGTGGTCTCGTCGGTCTTGAGATCTTCTCCTCGACGGCGGAGGCTGCTGCCACTTCGGTTGGCTTGAGGTGGTCGAGGTAGAATCTAGACCGCATGTTCTTGGTCGCCGCACTCCCGAAGAACCAGCAGCCGGTCGTGCACTTCGCCGGATCGCCGCCGGCCAGCGTCGACAACTCCTGTTCGTGCGCCTTGCGCCATCGATCAATATGGTCGAACAGAGCTCTAATCCCTATCGATGATCAATCGCTTCGCGCTCGCAGATTACGGGATCTCACGTTCCGGTTCACCGCCAGCCAGCGTCGACATCTCCTGCTCGTGCGCCTGCGCCATCGATCGGTCTGGTTGACCAGTGCTCTAATCTGTATCGATCGCCTCACGCTCGCGGCACCTTCGTGTGTTGATTTTGTCTTGGCTGTTGCCTTTTATTAGGTCCGCCGATGATAGATTCCATCTCCAGATCAAATTGTTGGAATCCTTCTTATGTACGGCGCACAATATATTTTCTCGTTAGCCCACGGCGCACAATATTTTCTCCGGATCAAATTGCTGGGATGTCTCTCGTCAATGTACGTCTCCATTTACTTTAAATCTGGGCAGTCCTTTTTCTGAAGCTAAAGTTTGGTTAATCCTAGCCGTTCATTATCCTGTGTTTTAATTATATAATAGACTAGAAAGCTCGGTCAAGATATATCATGATATAGAATCTAGAGATCGCTACCAAATTAGGTAAGGATACACACATGTTCATCTACACTATATTCATTTGAAAATATATCCAAGTGATTATGTTTTATTATCTTCTCACAATTGAGATAATTTGGTTGAAATGTCTTTCTATGCCGCAACATAAGCAATTTTTTAATAATATGATTTAAATTTGGCAAAACATATATGTTAGACCGTGAACTGACAAAAAAAAGTAATAAACGAGTATAAGTTTTAGTATAAATAATTATATTTATTTTGAATCATACCAATCGTAGAATAACCAACCATATTTGCTTAATTAATATTGAAAGGTTTCATAGAACGTTGTTACAGTATCCAATATAGTGTTGGTCTATCAACTCTTCATCCAGGAACACAGGTCTGTACCTTTGGTTGCATTGAAATGAAAAAATAACCACTTTAGTTAGGCTAATCATATCATGATCTACGCAACAACGAAAAGACTAAACATACACAAGAAATACCAACCATATGACCAAGTTCATTAGTGATAATTAGCTTGTCAGCTTCATCAGGAACACAAACTCCAGGCCTGCCTACCCACACTATTTCGGCAATTGTCATCGCAATTCAGAAAACCGCCTCAAAATCGTGTCTTGCAGCGCATAACATCCACAAATTAATAGTAGCAGGGGAGGGAATTAGCGCTTAGGGTACTGACGAGAGGCCACCAGAACTACTACCGTACTCACATTGCCCAACCCCCTTGCACTTGGGATACCAATAGTACCAAACCGACCCAAGTATATGATCTTGCTAAGAGACAAATGAGAATATCTAGTGACCGCTCATCTTGACATTTATGCTTTGATTGTCATCAACCATCTGTCGTAACAGGAGATTATAACTATGACTCTCGGTTATAACCTAAGTGTGTAATGGAACTGAGATTTTTCAAGAATGATACTTACTCCTTCAAACGATGGAGAGATACATCCTCTTGGCCCTCTCAGTATCACAATTGTTAACCAATCGTCTAGCCAGACACAGTGTGATTTATCACAAGGACATCGGAGATATGAATGAGAAAAGGAGAATAATATCGGTATGAGTTTACATGTGTAGTGGGTTTGATCACAAAATACACATTGTCTCATGTCGTGATATCAATTGTACCGCGAAGCTATATGGGGATTAGCGTAATGAGAAACACAAAAAGTTTCTTTCACCATTCGTGAATACATAGGAGTGATCATGGGCATCCATGGCTCTGTTGTTGGTTATTGTTCGGTAAGTACTCTGGACATGTATGGGTATGCCGAACATTCCAGGTCACACGCTTAAGCAGTGCCAATCTTTATTGAGAGTGTTTTGTAGTTGTAGTGATGTTTGAGAGTGGTCGAATTTATTCCGATGTCTCAAAAAAAAACCCCGATGTCAATTGGAGGCAATAGTACAGAATTACCTATTGGATACCCCTCTATGGAAACGGCACGAGATAGGCTGGAAAATCGCGATTTTAGCGTTGTGGACGAGGCCTGACAGAACTGGGACGCGACTGGTCCGTCAACATTGGTTACGGAGGAACTCAAAACTCCATTACCTACCATATTGGCAACAGTCATAAATTGGGCTTCGTTTCCAATAGTAGTCTCTATGGCAACGATTGTGGATGGATATCCGTTTGCGATGTGCTTCGGAAATTGCAGTTGCAAACTGAAAGCGCGCATGTTCAATGCGGCTTAATTCATGAGAGATTGGAACCGCCTGGTCGCTGCTATTTAAATGGGATTGGAACCGCGCGGAGCTAGGCAGTTCTCGCATTCTTCCCTTCGTTCTCTCCCACGTTCTCTACCAGACTAGCACAACCGCCATGGAGGAACCCTGGTGGTAGAACGAGGAAGTAACGAGCGATCACGCGAGCGGTGAAGACCGTGGTGAAATTCCATGGTGGGATCAAGACGGGCCGCCGGACTCGGACCTCGACGACACAGACCCGTTGTCTTCAAGCGAAGGAGAAGACGACTCCGATGAGGAGGACACGCCGGAGGAACCGTCGGAGCCGTAATCTAGCCAGGAAGAAGACGGCTTCGACGAGGAGGAGGAACACGTGTCGAAGGAGGCATCGGAGGAGGAGGAGCACGCGTCGGAGGAGGCACCGGAGGAGGAGGAGCAGGCGCCGGAGAAGTACGCGCCGGAGGAGGAGGATCATGTGCCGGAGAAGGAGGCGCCAGAGAAGGACGCGTCGGAGCAGGAGGAGCACGCGTCGGAGGAGCAGGCAATCGGCAAGAAGTGACGCCGCGCCAAGGACGACAATGGCGCGGAGGCAGGACGGTAGAAGAACAAGTAGACTAGATAGTTAGTTCAATTCTACAGTAAATTAGTATCTCAAAATCAATTTATTTCTTGTTCTGCATCGATCCTTCGTAAGTAGGTCCAGTGTGTCAGTGAACAAGTCAAAGGATATGGTTGTTTATCGCCTCCGTTTGCGATGTTGTACTTGTGCTATAAACGCACTATTCCAACAACCCTAATACTCTCACTCTCACTCACAGTCACAGTGTGGCGGCGGCTCCAAGCAGCGCCAGATCTAACCCTTATCTCGTAGATCTGAGCGGCGCGTCGGGACGGCATCGCCGCCGCTCATCTTCCCCCCAGCGGCACGTCGGAGAGCCGCCGTGCATCTTCCCCAGCGGCGCGTCGGCTAGTTGTCGCGCATCTTCCTCGAGTATATCGCCGACGCACATCTTCCCGAGTATATCGCGGACCCGCATCGCCGACGCGGATCTGCTGGTCTATTGCTGGAGTTTGTCCGTCCCTCACTAAACTTGTCTAGTATTTGAAGTCTAGTATTCTGTTGTGTCTGTTTTTAGTACTGTCGATGATGAATACATCCCTCAATACTAGATCTTACACTTTATTTAAACTAGTGACATGGGTATGCCTATCGGGTACCCTACCATGAGGGTACCTGGTGCACGTATCGACTAGGCCCAACTATCAGAGCCTACATGAAGCCCATGAAGGGAGGCCCACGAAGATGGAGTATCCTCCAAGTTTGGCGAAGCAATAGTCGGTTTAGAGTTTCCTTACTTGTAAATCGAGTCGGTTACGAACACCCGAGACCCAGCCTATTATTTAAGGACTGGGAGGGCCATCGAACCAGACAACGAACCACCAGAGCCACAAACCCTAGCGAGATCGACATCTCGCCGGGATCCTTGTAACCATCATATTCACAAAGCAATAACAGACAGGCAGGACGTAGGGGTGTTACCTCCACACGAGGGCCCTGAACCTGGGTAAAATCTTTGCCCTGCTTGTCAGCCGACGATACTTCCAGCTCTACCACGTTCTCTCCCCCATATTCATAACCTAGGGACCTTAACCATGGGTCTTGATGAGTCTACCCCTCGTCAAGTGGCGCCGTCTGTGGGAAAGAATAGCGCTGGACTCGAAGTTTCGCCGGTCCCAACAGCAAACGGCAAATCGCCGATCACACCAGCAAACGGCAACTCGCCGATCTCATCTGCAAACGGCAACTCGCCGGCCATGTCAGCAAACAGCAACTCGCCGATCCAGGCGACACACGGCGACTCGCCGATCCACTCGAAAAGCGGCAGCCTGCCCGCTTCACCTGCAAAAAGCGCATCTGCTCTTCCAATGAATTTCAATCCGCACTCGCCGGAGCTTCAGGAGGCGTTTTTGGCCTTGAATCAGGTTTGAGCTTAACTGTTGGAGCATTCAATTTTTTCGTAAACAATCTTGGCACGCAGGACTCGACAGATCCGCAACAACGGTGCTGGGTGCACTCGAGGCTCCGTCGACTGCTCTCGCCCCATCGTCGATTCCTGAAGCCTGCTCGCCCGCAACAACCATGTCGACCGGCGAGCTCGACAGGTTCATGATGACGGAACTCCAAGGCGAGGAGCAGAATCAGCATACAACACAAGCAACATCGACTTCAACCTACCACTCGACGAGAGTTTCGACTGCGGGATCTCCCTCGATGACTTCTACGAGCCCGCGATTCATAACGACAACAACGTCGACTCGGAGATCTTCACCAACACCAACCTCGACTCAGAAATCCATAATGGCTTCGCCAACACCGAGATGAGCATAGGTGATGAACACGACAACGAGATTCGCCTCGAAGATCTACTCGATGAACACTGGCTCTGACATGAGCCTCGACGGCGACGTCGAGTCCATGACTGGAATCGACAGCACATACACCTGTCCTCGGGTCACGCCCCATCAGGTCTACGTGGCCTTCACCGCAGAATCATCCGCAGACGCTGCCGCTCGCAGGCCTGCACAATTCCCATGCACGGTAACCATGCCGGATGGGGTCACAACCTTGACAATCACGGAGGAGATGGCAGCAAAAGCAGATAAAGTCATAAAGGAGTGCACTATGATGCCACCAAACTCCACCCCAGAGGAGATGTTGACCTTCCAGTACTTCAACTGGCAGGAGTCAATTCGACTGCAAAACTACCGAGCGACGCTCGAGGAGCGCAAAAGGCAAGCCAGCCTCTCGAGTGCCCGACGAAGGGAGCAATCCCTCGGGTCCACACAGCAACCAACCCCACGACCTAGGTCGCGGTTGGCAAGCCTTCCAGAACATGAAAGGGTAGCAATCACCCGTAACCTGTCGTTCATGACAGAGGACGCTAACGGAATCCCAGTGCCCAAAACTGCTGCGGGTGCATTATTCTCCGTAGGTGCTTACCTCAAGGCAATACAACCTCCGGCGAATGACCCTAACGCAGCCCTGCATCGCCAACAACTCAAATCGCTAGCTCTAGCGGCACAGGCTATGCAGCCAGAAGACAAAACTCCAGCAAGGATCGCGATCGCGACATAGTCGACTCACGACACGCAGCACATCATCGCAGTGGTCGCAGCCACCACTCGGATGAAGGAAGGAGAAGCACGCGCCGGCACAGGTCCAGCAGAAGCAGATCTCGAAGATCCTATAGCAGCGATTCATACTCTGATCGCGAACCAGAGCCATGCGGAGCATTGTGCTTCACTCGACGCATCCGTGAGACGCGGATGCCCAAACGGTTCAAGTTGACAGGCGAACAACCCAAGTACAACGGTCGCCAAGAACCTTCTGGGTGGCTAGAAGATTACAGACTCGCCGTGGCATGCCAGCGTGGCACGAACACCACGGCGATGCAGTACATACGACTTATGCTCGAAGGAACTGCCCGCGACTGGCTCAAATCACTCCCTCCATCATCATATGACTCGTGGGATGATTTCCGCAGAGACTTCATCAAAAACTTCGAGCCTCTGTGTGAGCGCCCGAAGACATTCGAGGAATTAAGGACATGTACTCAACGATCAGACGAGTCGTTGAGATCATACATACGGCGGTGGACCGAAATACGCAATTCGGTTGGCAAAGTGTCAGAAGACAGGGCCATGGATGCCTTCATACAAGGTCTCGCCAGGAAGGACTTCAAAGAGGCACTTGGTCGTGAAAAGCCAACCTCCCTGGCTGACCTCATCAAAGTTGCGACTGAGTGGGCAGATGGAGAGGATTCTGTACGCAGATCCCGTGCTTCCCCAACACGCGACAACTACGAAAGCGGCAGTCGAAGCCGCAGAGATTCATACAGAGAAGATCGCAGGCGTAAACGTTCCAGACGTCCTTACGACGATAACAGACCCGAGTTCATGGCGGCTGGATACACACAGCCAAGGAGGACCAAGATAGAAGCAATCGACGCTCGGATGATCGACGGACAGTCGAGATCGCGAGCAGCGGAGCGACAGCTACAAAAGGCAAGAATGGCGCAAACGTAGCGACGCAAAACCCGAGCGGTCATTCGAGGAAAAGATGGACGACTGGTGCAGATTCCACCTCTTCAAGGGGGACGACGGAAAACTACGCTCCAATCACACCCTAAGGAACTGCAGGGAATTCGACCAAATGGCGACTGACTATGATACGACTCAAGAGGAATGGCCCAGCACCTGCTCAGCCCATGCTGCACCCGTACCACAGCCGAACGCTGTGCCCGCTCTCATGGCGCCACAGCCGCCACCGCAACCCCACCACAGCCTGCTCCAGGCGCAAACCTCGCAGGTGCCATACAACCCGTACTACGGGCGGAAGATGATCAATATCCACAGCCCCACGGGCAGATGTACATGATACAAAAGGGTCGCCCCTCTAACAGGCAGCAAAAGCTAATCACTCGACAGGTGAACATGGCTGTCATGGCACCTCCAGCCGTGCCGAATTTCTGAAGGGATCGGAAACCATCATAAGCTTCAGTCGAGAGGATCATCCCCAGCTGTAGTTCGACCAGGGCACGCGGCTCTGGTACTCGACGCGCAAATAGGAGGCTACGCCATGACCAAGGTCTTCATGGATGGAGGCAGCGGCATAAACATCATCTTCGCGGACACGCTCCGCAAAATGAACAGGTCAGTCGAAAACCTCCCAAAATCTTCAAATACCTTCCACGGTATCGTTCCTGGCAAAGCAATTAGCCCAGAAGGCACCATACAACTCGACGTTACGTTCGGGGACAAGCCACTTCAGGACAGAGTCGATTGAGTTCGAGGTCGTCGACTGGAATCACAATACCATGCTATTCTTGGTCGCCCGACGTTTGCTCGATTCATGGCGGTGCCACACTATGCGTACCTCACGCTGAAGATGCCAGGACCAAAGGGAGTCATCACTGTCCGTGGAAACTTTCAAAGGTCCGATGCTTGCGACCGCGAGTTCAGCAAAATCTCCGAGATGTTCGGGGTGGAGAATCACTCGCCGACTTAGCGATTACCAACGACCGCACACTCCTTCCGGAGCATAAGAAGTTGGCAGTCGACAGATCCTTCAATGCTACAAATGACACAAGGTCGCATCAGGTGCACCCGACCGATCCGTCCAAGACAGTCAACATATCTTCGAGCCTGCCTATCGCATAGGAAGGCGCGCTCGTCGAATTCCTCCGTGAGAACTGGGAAATATTTGCGTGGTGTCCAGCCGACATGCCAGGTATTCCCAGGGAATTCGCCGAGCACTCTCTCCAATTGTTTCCAGATGCAAAGCCAGTCAAGCAAACGATGCGTCGAATCTCCGGCCCAAAGCGAACCGCAGTCGAATCTGAAGTCGACCGGTTACTCGCAGCAGGATTCATTAGGGAAATCAAGAAATCACAATGGGTGGCCAACCCCGTACTCGTAGAGAAGAAGCATACAGACATCCTTCGGATGTGCGTGGATTTCACAGCGCTGAACAAGTGCTGTCCAAAGGATCACTTCCCGCTACCCCGATCGACCAGATCGTCGACTCCACCGCCGGATGCGCACGACTCTCCTTTCTGGATGCTTACTCAGGTTATCACCAGATAAGGATGAAGCAAGAAGACGAAGAAAAAACGGCGTTCATAACCCCACTCGGGGTCTACTGCTACACAACTATGCCCTTTGGGCTCAAAAACGCGGGTGCAACATACCAGCGCATGATGCAGGACTGCCTCAAAAAGCAAATTGGACGCAACGTCCAGGTCTACGTGATGACATTGTCATTACCACAAGGGAAGAACGCACACTACTCGACGATTTGAGGGAGACGTTCGCAAACCTCAAACGCTTCCATATCAAGCTCAATCCTAAGAAGTGTACGTTCGGCGTTCCAGCCGGGCAGCTCTAGGGTACCTAGTCTCTGCCGTGGAATCGAAGCAGACCCGAGAAAATACAGGCCATCCTCACATGCAAAGGCCTTCAAAGCTTCATGATGTGCAGAAACTAGCAGGACGAGTAGCAGCGCTCAGTCGATTCATCAGCAAACTGGGTGAAAAGGCTCTACCATTCTATCGACTGATGAAGAAGGCGGACAAGTTCGAGTGGACGCCAGAAGCTGAAGCAGCCTTCACAGATCTCAAGCGGATCCTCACAAGCCCTCCGATCCTCGTCGCACCTAAGGAACGGGAACCACTCTACCTGTATGTCTCGGCTACAAACAGGGTGGTGAGCACCGTACTGGTAGTCGAACGCATGGAGGAGGGGCACATCCAAAGCATACAACGTCCAGTCTACTACCTGAGCGAGGTTCTCTCCATATCAAAACAGCGGTACCCGCACTATCAAAAGCTGGCATACGCTGTATTCATGTCCTCAAGGAAGTTGACACACTACTTCACCGAGCATCCGATTACCGTGGTAAGTAACTCAGCAATCGGTGATATCCTCACAAACCCCAATGCAACGGGTCGAGTGGCAAAATGGCTCATCGAGCTGGCTCCAAGAGACATCAAGTACGAGCACCCGAAGGCTATCAAAGCACAAGTCCTACCCGACTTCACAACCGAGTGGATAGAGCCCAATTACCTGGAGCACCAGACGTGTCCAATTCCTGGACCATGTACTTCGATGGGTCCAAGAAACACGAAGGCGCAGGCGCAGGCGTCATCCTCATATCACCAAAAGGGGACAAGCTACGTTATGTTTTGCAGATGGGATTCAACTACCCTCCAATAACGAGGCTGAATACGAGGCTCTGATCCATGGCATGCGGATGGCAAAAGCACTTGGGTGCACTCGATTGATGATCTACGGCGACTCCAATCTCGTGGTGCAGCAAACAATGAAGGCCTGCGACGCAATCGCGGACAACATGATCGCTTATCGCGACCTGTACAACACACTGGAGGGCAGCTTCGAGGCTGCGAGTTGAGGCACATAGGAAGGGAAAGCAACGAAGAAGCAGACATGCTAGCCAATCTTGGCTCAACTGGCGCACAAATTCCACCTGGTGTCTTCCTCGAGCGTATCGAACACAGATCTATCAAGGAGAAACGAGAGCCTCCTCCGTCGACTACGCCACCCAAAAGCAAAATGCCTAGCACAGAGGACCCCCCTGTCGAGGTATTTCTCATTGAGCCAACCTGGACTCAACCTTTTCTGGCTTACATACTCCGTAGCGAGCTACCAGATGACATAACCGAGTCCCGACGCGTGACTCGAAGATCAAAAGCATACACCGTTATCAACGGCGAGTTATACAAGCGCAGCATATCAGGTATGTTCCAAAGATGCATCGCATTCGAAGATGGCCAAGCCATACTTCGAGACATTCATGCAGGTACCTGTGGGCATCACGCCAGCAGTCGATCACTCGTAGCCAAAGCCTTTCGCGCAGGGTTTTACTGGCCTACAGCACTCAAAGACGCGGAGGACATAGTCAAAAGGTGCGTCGGCTGCCAGAAATTCGCAACAAGGCCGCACGCACCCGCATCGGCGTTGAAGACTATACCGCTGGCCTGGCCTTTCGCCCAATGGGGGCTCGATATGGTTGGGCCACTCAAAAAATCATCGCATGGCGGGCATACTCACCTACTGGTGGCAGTCGACAAGTTCACAAAGTGGATCGAGGCGGTCCCCATCACAAATTCGACTGCTACTACGGCAGTCAACTTCATAAAGAGCATCATCTATCGCTTCGGTGTCCCAAACAGTATCATCACTGATAACGGCACAAACTTCACGGCTGAGGAGTTCAAAACCTTCTGCAAAGAGCAGGACATTACGCTCAACTACGCATCCGTGGCGCATCCACAATCCAATGGCCAAGTCGAAAAGGCCAATGGACTTGTGACGAGTGGGATCAAGAAGCGCCTCCTGGTGCCACTCAAAAGAGCTGCGGGTGCTTGGGTCGAAGAACTACCATCTGTGCTATGGAGCCTACGCACAACTCCCAACACTTCTACGCAGTTCACCCCATTCTTCATGGTCTATGGTGCAGAGGCAATTCTGCCATCAGACGTAAGGTTCAATGCACCACGAGTTGAAGCATACAATGAAGACGACGCAGAAGAGGCACTCGAAGACGCAGTCGACTACTCGATGAAGCGCGAGACACGGCCTTAGCCCGCACAGCTGTTTACCAGCAAGATCTCCGCAACTACCATAGCCGTCGACTGCGAACCAGGTCCTTCGTCGTTGGTGACCTGGTTCTTCGACTGAAGCAAAAGAAGGTGCACAAGCTCGCTTCCCCATGGGAGGGTCCCTTCATCATCACGGAGGTCCTTGGTGGAGGCGCATATCGACTGAAGCACGCGAAGACAGGCGAACTCTCTCATAATCCTTGGAACGTTGCGCATCTGCGCCGTTTCTACGCATAAAGTGCCCACAATGTAATAGGCTATATGTCGGATGGCTGCAGGTTTCAGACGCGCTCTTTTCCTTACCAGGGTACCTAAGGGGACTGGAAGGTTTTTAATGAGGCGGCCTGCAGCCTAACATTCAAAAGAGGAATAAAATCAATGTTCCTTCGACTTCTTTGTGGTACTACCGCATAATTCATACCTTAACCCACCCGAAACCCTCGGGGGCTGTGTTATCATCAAATGAGCTCTCGCTCTTGCAGAAACACAATGCCTTAGCCGCACCCGAATGCTCGGGGGCTGCGTAACAAGGATCCAACAAAGACACAAAAACTCTGCAGCCGCACTCGAATACTCGGGGGCTGCACAGTCATTGGTTCACAACCAACCATATTTCACAAACCCCGCTCGACTGACTCGGGGGCTCGACAAAAAATCAAAGTATACAAACTATACAATATACAAAGAGTCAAAATTACACTCGGGGGCTGCCCCTATACAAAAATTGCACTCGCAAACTATTCTAATCCTCAGGCTCGTCCTTTACGGGCAGCTCGGGACCGCAAAGCTGTTCGCGAGTGCACTCGATAGTGTCTCCGCAGCTTGGATTGTGTCATCCAGGTCTTTTGTTCGAGAACCTCTCCGGCTGCAGGTGTCCGCAACACCAACCTTGGTTTTCGACTACGCATATACGCCATTGCAGCGTTGGCTCCAATCACAAGTTTCTGAGACAGCAACTCTCGAATGGGATTTGTTTGGCGAAGATGTTCAACACAGCACGAATCCCTTGTGGTTGTGGCCCCGAAGGAAAAAGAGTCTCGTTCAGGCGAATAAACGCTGCCCGGCATAACTCCAGCAGTTCAGCACTTCGCCAGACGCGATCCTTCAGGGTGGCGAGTATGCGGGCATGGTACCTATCAAGCCAAAAGTGTTGACGCCCAGTCGTAGGGTCGTCAACCACGCTATCCAGACGCCCTTCCACGCGAATCTTTTCAGCCTGGAAGTTGTCGACAAAGCCTACAAACACGGGCACACAGTCAGATCAAAAAAGGCAAAAGCTACGCAAAAAGCTTGTAAAAGAGCAAGACTCGAACTTACACTCGAGTTGCCTGTTCACAAGCTCCATCTCCCCGAGCACATAATCCTCGCGTTGGGTGGCCAACGCGGGTCTGGCCCTCAATCGACTCAGCTCAGCCTGGGCATCCTTCAGATCTTGCTCCATTCTCACAAATTTAGCCTTCATATACTCCATCACCTTGGCATCATTTGCCACCTGACCCTGGGATCGGGTGGTGATTGGAGCCTGTGAGGAACTAGTCGCAGTAGCAGGTTCTCGTGACTGTTCAAAAGCATAATCACAAACACAAAGTTTGTGTCAGAAGCAAACTCATGTCATAAGCATACAACTCTTCGAGTGAAAGGCATTAGCAAAAGACTTGCATAAACAAGGTAGCATAAACAAAGCGCAGACTCGCGCAGTTCAGAAGGTATCATTACAAGGCATAAAAAAACAAAAGGGTACAGCTACCCTAAACCTAAGATTCGATTTCCTAAGCAGACGATTGGCAGTCTCGAGTGCCCGGCGCTCCATGGTGTTCATAAAAACTTCGGCCAGTCGCGCGGCGGCTCCGCTCACCCCCTTCAGGAAATGGGCTTCCCATCTGGCTTCTGAGGGAACGCAGACAGTGCTGCCTCATAGTCGCAATCTATCCCATGTCCCATAAGAAGCTTGATGGTGGACTCGGATCCGCGTACCGTGTTGGCGCGAGCGAAACCCGCCATGGTGGACGTCCCGGGGCCAAACACGTTGGCGAAGTCATCCACCGTCGACGGCATCACGCCAGTCGGGAACACCACTTGGTATACAGCGCCAAGTGTGCTCGTCGATTTGGCGAGTGCTTCTTTCGCCTGGTTGCATAGAGCGCCTAAGCCGCCCACAGCCTGTTCCAGCGAAAGATCGTCACTCGCCACGTCGCAGAGGCCGGTGCGCCAACAGCTTCTGCACAATTCAAAACAGGCATAAGTCATTTTGCGACACTCGACAGTTATATCGTCATATCAAAAGGAGAAAAGATTACTCACCTCCCATGACCTGCGCGAGTGCCGCGAGCTGGTCAGCATATTCTCGCTCGCGTGCAGCGGCTGAGTTGGTGGCGGCAGCCACTCTTTCTTCGACTCTTCGCGCTGCGCGGCGAGTGCGTCTTCCAGCTCCTTCTTCTCGCCTGGCCCAGCAAATCACGTGCATTCAATACTCGACAAAATCAAGCATTGCAAAAAGAAGTTCGGCAAAACAAAAGCAAAAAGAACTCACGACTGAGCCGCTCGAGCTCGGCGCGCATGGTGTCCCTCTCCTGCTCCACCTGGACATAAGCCTTGGCAGAATCTGCCAAGGTGTGGTAGAAGGGCTGCAAAGCGCACGGATTCAGCAAAAATCCAAAATTCTCACAGACCTACAACTAAACGGGTCAAGCAAAAAGTTACTCACGTGGTTCATCCACGGCTCAGGAGCCGCGACTGATGTCCCGACATCTGGAGTTGCCGCCTTGGCTGTCCAACGACAGCGTCAGTGGCCATTGGCTGGGCAGCCTCGTTTCCAGTCGGTGCAGACTTCGATGCTCCAGGGTCGGAACATTTTCGACTGGAGGAGTCCCAGGCTGATTGTTTTCAGCACTATGGGCAACACACAAAGCAAAAAGATTGTGAGCAAACATGTGACAGCACAAAAACTCTCATACTCAAAAACACACATACCTGTGCTCCTCGTCTCCTCGTCTTCGGAGTCGCCAAAAATTGGTCCTCCAAAGGCTGGGGTGCCACTCGACTGAAGCGGAAGGTCGAGCTTGTTGAGCACGCACGCAAAGGAGCGGCTTGGAAAACAGGTGGTGAACCTGATTCCTCGTCATCCTCCAAACCTGCTCCTTCGCGGGTGAACTTGCAGCAGAATGCGCCTTCTTGGCCAGTCGACGCCGCTTCGGTGGCGCGTATCGACTTCTTGGTCAGAGGTGGCCTTGTCTTCAGATTGGACTTCTTCTGCTGCTTCCTCCTCGACCTCCTCCAATGAGAATTTGTGGCAGAAGGGATGGGCGACTGATCCCCTTTCGGGTCCACCACCTGTGCTGTGTTTCTTCAGTCTCGCCATTTTCAGGCAGAGGAGGAAGGGAGGCAGCAGTCGAGTGACCCTGCATAGCATACATCACAGATTGCAAAGTCAGAATCAAAATCGCATATCGCAGAACATGCGAGTGGCAAACTCTTCATTGCAAGCAGGCTATAATACATACATACCTCAAGCAAAGGGTTTCCAACCCATATGGTGCAACAGGGCAGTCGACGTTGCAAGCGTCGCCTGTCGTCAAGTTGGTGATGTGCCGCACATGCGTCAGCAGCTCACTCCTTGAAAGCTCCTCTGGGTTCATTCGGGTGATGTCACCCGCGCCTTCATACTCCCACATGGGGTGCGCTCGGGCACGGATGGGCCACACCCGCCTCTTCACAAAGGTGGCGATCAAATGGATGCCTGTGACCTTGTCCAGCATGCCTCCGATCCGAGCCAGCAAAGGGCTTGCCTCCTCCATTTCTTCGGCTGAGAGTTGGTGATCCCACGCCTTGGTCCTGGTGAAAGCAGCAGTCGAGAAAGGGGCGGCTGCATCCTGCTCGACAGTCGCATAAAACCACCCTTCCTCCAGCCTTGAGCGGAGTCGACGGTCTTCACGGAAGTAGCGGGTGTCGCTGCGCACCTGGATTCCACAGCCGCCAACAGGGTAGGTGCGACCGCCTCCTCTGTTCGGCCGTACCATGAAGATGGCTTTCCACAGCGCCCAGCTGGGTGCGACGCCGAGGAAGCACTCGCACAGCGTGATAAACACGCGATATGCATAATGCCATTTGGGGTGAGATCATGGATCTGCACCCCGTAGGCAAAAAGAAGACCACGAACGAAATCGTGGAGGGGAAGCGAAAAGCCCCTAGGCAAAAACTCCGCAAAACAAACACGCTCGTTGGCGCGTGGTTCGGGGAGTACCTCCTTGGGCGACGGCGCGCGGACGGCGAGCTGCTCCGCGGGTGGCAGATACCCCTGCTCGCGGAACTTGACAATGGGCGTCCTTGATGGTGGACTTCGCCCAGTCCCCGCTGCCCTTCTTCAGCGCGGCGGACGCAGATGTACCCGCCACGGCCTTCTTGCCCTTGGCCGCATCAGTCGCGGCGGCGGCGGCAGCACCACGCTTCGCACCTCCACCTTTCGCCATTGCTACAGTGGAGGAAGTGTGGGGCAAAGAGCTTGGGCGCAGAGCAATGGAGGGGCAGTGCGAGGAAGGAGACGAGGGGCGGCGCAGGGAGCAAATGGCAAGTAAAAAACTTTGCCAGCGCCGTCCCCCTATTTACCACAGATCACAAAAACGATCGCAGCCGTTAAAACAAATGCATACGCTCCGCGCGAAATCTGGCCATACACGTGGCAGCCCTGGAGAGCAACCGTCGCGGCCACTCCGTCCACTACGCACGAGAATCCAGGAAACCATCATCACGCCCCGTGAAAATCGCGCCAGAACGGTCAAATCAAGTCCACGCGGCGTCATCCCTGGTCAGCTCTGCAGAAACGGGCCCACAAAACAGGGTCACGTCTTATCAAAGCCTCTCCAAGCACGCCACCGCTTGTCAGAGATAGCAGTCGCAAAATGCGTCATTGCTGACGTTGTTCTTCTTTCACAACTGGCATAAAAGTCACTCGATGATATCTTCGGGTGGTTCTCGCATAGTCTTTGTTAGTTTTTTAGCAAAATGTCATAGAGGCCAGTCGAAATTATTTCGACTGCAGCATCATACTCCCATCGGGAGCGTATCAAAAAATTCTTTGACTAAAATGTGCAGGGTAAAAGATTTTGAGATTATCCTCCATTGCAAGCAATAAAGCACAATCTCGGGGGCTACTCCCATCGGGAGCGCTGTCGCGCACCCGATAGAATAATGGCAAAATATCAGTCGATGAAACATTCGACTGAGTTCATAAGCAAAATCACACTCAAAATATTCCCGAGTTGATCCGACGATCCTTGGATGCTGCATGCATAGTGCAAAGGTAAGACCCGCCGATCAGTCGAGCTGGGCTAAGGACCGCTCCAGCAGCGTTATCCTTAAATGTTCCGTGTCAGCAGACATGATGAATAATCCCCGACGGACGCGTTGGGTTGATTCAAAATTATACTGCAGTTCGATTCCGTAAGACCTCAACGGCTGTTTCGAGTCTGTCCAGTTTGTTCCAGATTCGAGTCCGGGGACTCGAGTTTGATTGAAAGCTAGTATGGTTTTGCCACAAATGGTAGTTAACCGGCCCCGATCCGTCGTGTGTGCCGGGCCTGCTAAGCTAATATCCCTTGACTATCATAAGCAAAAACTCATAGTCGATGAAACACTCGACATAGCTGACATGTGCTATTTCATAAGAATTCTAAATGCAGATGTAAAAAATGTATAACGTGCATGATGTATGAGTCCATGCCCGACTCTTCGAATCAGACAAGTACTCGGGGGCTACTGACATGGGTATGCCTATCGGGTACCCTACCATGAGGGTACCTGGTGCACGTATCGACTAGGCCCAACTATCAGAGCCTACATGAAGCCCATGAAGGGAGGCCCACGAAGATGGAGTATCCTCCAAGTTTGGCGAAGTAATAGTCGGTTTAGGGTTTCCATACTTGTAAATCGAGTCGGTTACGAACACCCGAGACCCAGCCTATTATTTAAGGACTGGGAGGGCCATCGAACCAGACAACGAACCACCAGAGCCACAAACCCTAGCGAGATCGACATCTCGCCGGGATCCTTGTAACCATCATATTCACAAAGCAATAACAGACAGGCAGGACGTAGGGGTGTTACCTCCACACGAGGGCCCTGAACCTGGGTAAAATCTTTGCCCTGCTTGTCAGCCGACGATACTTCCAGCTCTACCACGTTCTCTCCCCCATATTCATAACCTAGGGACCTTAACCATGGGTCTTGATGAGTCTACCCCTCGTCAACTAGCATAGAAAACTTGTCTAGTATTTGAAGTCTAGTACTATGTTGTGTCTGTTTGTAGTACTGCCGATGATGAATATATCCCTCAATACTAGATCTTATACTATTTAAAGCATAGTAGGGTAAATTAATTTCAACTCTATGTAGTACTACCGATGATGAATACATCCCTCACAACTAGATCTTACACAACTTTGTGTCAATGTGCTAATCCTCGTTATGGTTTTGTGTAGCTAACTTGCAAGTGTATGAAGTAATAGTATGTTTTGGTGACAATGCCTAAAAATGGTGAGGCCGTTGAAGGAATCATGACCTTCAGTTTGTGCCTCCAAATCGTTTAGATTGGACTGCAAGCACACGGATATAGGCGCTCAAGGTGTAAATTGTTTTCGTCTTAAAAAGTATTTATGTCATGTAGCATCATATTTGGCTCTTTTCTAATTATACATCCATGTATTTTTTATGCAGAAACGCCATGTAGATCCAAACAAGCTTTAAATGAGCTAAAATACAAAGTGGAATCATATCCGTGAGCCGTCGCTATTGTGACGTTTGCTGCACTGTACAAAACACGTTTTTTAATTAAGAGTGTCTTGGACAGTGTGGCCGAAACGTCACAACGGTGACATTATTATATTTTGGCGACACCGTCCAAGAAGACGATCGAATTCATGGACTTCCCACGGCTTAGGAGACAAATGTAATAGTAAGTCATGAATATAAGTTTGGTTAGGAATGACAAGGATACGTTTTAGTCAGGCATGGCAATGATAGATTTAGCTCGTCATGTCAAAGATAGATCTAGCGAGGCGTGATAATGAAGATAAGTGTAATTGGTCATCTTATGATGCAATGTATCGGTGACATTTGGTATACCTTATGAATGAATTTGCTATCATTTTTGTGCTTGTGCTATGAGATTAAATGTCCAGTGGCATCTGTATACGTGCTATAATAGGCTTCTGAAGAAAGGTCAATGCAAACGGGTAAACTCAAAGACTCCGTTACTGATGAGCTCGACACGGAGTAAACGGAGGTATGCGCACAACCGTTGCCAAAAAGAGGCCTCATCGGTTATGGTTTTTGGCCTCTGTTCCTGATGAGGGCCATCACATCAGCTGCGGGGGCGGGGACAGGGACCGTTTCTCTGTTTCCGATGGGGTTGGCCCATTTCCGATATGTCGTTCTGTACTAGTGAGGTGTTCTGGAGAAGTTATCATGAGAGGCATGTTATGCCGGTGAAAGGTTCAAAGCTTTTAGAGATAAATAGAGGCGGACATGAGATGTACCGGGATGTTGGAAATTGTTTCTGAAATCAGTGGATAGAGTAGATGATTTTGTCCAAAGGGTTCACAGGGTTCCAGAAGAGCTTCAGAGGAAACCCGGGAAGGGGGAGTGCCGGAGGGGCACTGGTTGACCTAGGGCTGCACCACACATTGCGGTTTAGCCGCATGGGCCCCAGGGCCCACCTAGGACGGCGCACCACCTCCCCTAAGTTTTGTTTTATTTAATTGGTGGGATTGTGCTAAAAATAATAATTGGTGGGATTAAATCTATCCCATATTTAAAGTAATAGGAAAATGGAAAATAGGAGTAGTATTAGGAACAGACCTCCTAGTTGGACTAGGAGATCCAATCCAAATCAGGAGGGGGTGTGGCCACCCCTAGGGCGGGCGGCGCACCTGATGCATGTAAAATGCATACATGAACTTTGCATTATTTTTACTTATATTCCAGTCATATTTGCATCATATAAGGGTCATATCAATGTTTTATAACGATTTTGGAAATATTTGACATGTTTCCTATTTTTATGGAATTAACCCTGCGCAGGCAGAAAACCCTATTTCTTTCCTTAGTGTTTCAGGACCCAAACAACGTCCAAATCACCTGCAAATTTACGAGCGTCAATATTTGGAAGGAAGAAGACTTGTGGGCGAAGGAAGCGAACAAACGGAGCCACGAGGGCCAAATGGGGTGGGCCCACGCGGCCCCTGTACCTGGCCACGTGGGATCCCTCCAAATGGGCCTCGACGCTCCGCTGCCGTCGATCTTTCCTCCACCGACTCTGTTTTGACCTAAAAACACCTATAAAAATTGTCCCCCGACGTTCTCTGGAGGGAGCGCCGCAGAAACACAGAAACACCAAAACAGAGACTTGGAGCTACAGATTGGAGGGGGAAACTCCGGCGGGGCGCTGCCGGCGTGGTCTCCATCTTCTCCAACGACTTCTCCACCGTCTCCATGATGAAGAGGGAGTAGTCCACCTCTGGACTATGGGTTTGTGGAAGTAACTTATGTATCTCTCTCTCGAGCTTCACTAATTAGTACCGTATGAGCTGCTGAACATGATTACGGTCATCAATGTAATACCTTTGTGGTGGATCTTTTTATGAGTTAATATATGTTTGAGATTGCAATGGTTTTGTTTCAGTTATGAAAGTAGATGCATATTATGTACCCCGTTCTTATTTACTTGTCATGATCAAGCATGTTTATGAGAGCGTGTGAGGGGGAACGTGTGCATTAGTTGGAGTAACGGGGGTGGCTAGTGCAGTGAACGTGAGAGAAAGTTCTGCGATCCACTTGGGTGTTTTACCTTACTTTGTTGCCTCACTAGGGATAAAAGAAATACATGCTACCGGAGATGTGGGTGTGACCATTGCCACTACTCCATGACTAGATCTAGCATGTTCTTATTTTAACTTCATGTCATGATACTTATTGCTATACTCTGAGTTATCTTAATTACTGAGGTGTTATGATTTAGTTCGCATCTTGGTGAAGTATAGAGAGACTAATAACCAAAAGATCTCTATGTTAGGACGTGATGTCCATATAATTATAACTTGTCATTAAACTGTTGTGTTGCAATCTCATATGTCAACTCTAGTGTTCCATTGTCTACCACTATATTAAAGAGAGAGTGCATTTGTGAAACCATGAACCCTGGTCCATTTTTAATCATAAGAAACACCTTTCCAACAACTTTTACCACTTTTCCATTTTCTGCCATTTAAAAATCCGAAAATACAAAAACACTTTTCCATCTTGCATTCATCATATAAAACCCAAAAATATCATTTATCATTGCTACCACCATCCTTGCATATTTATTTACCCCCATTGCATATTTATTTCTTATTTGCATTGCATATTATCTTGATATCATTCTCATACCTTGTTCTTGACAACCACTAGGTGAGGTTGAGGACCAAAACATTTACTTTGTTTTGTAGGTAACCAAAAGAATGATAGGAAAGATAAATCTTCACTACTGATTCCCCGAGAGTTCGATATTAAACCCTCGAGTCACCCTCGTGGGGAAAACACGTCTTCCACTTACTACACACCCTGCACTTGGAGTCTCAACCTAACCCATTTACTTTTCACGCAGGTAACTACGTGAAGGGCCACCATCACCAAGCCGTTGGAGAGCCTCATCCCTCCTATATAAACCCCTACCCCCCAAGGGTTGAACACAACAATTGCTCCCGGTTATTTAGGTGTCGTCTACCGGAGCTATTTCTCTCTAGATCTCATGTGTTGAGAAACCTCTATACTATCTCATACAGATCTAATCTAGTTGATTGGATCTACCACTACTACTACACCGAAAGGCCGTCTCATCATTGGCGCCGAGTCCTGGATGGTGAGCGATGGCGGGTTGGCGCAAGTGGATCCATGGATATACTAGAAGAGGGATTACACGTGTGATCCTTGGCGAAGGAGTCGGCGACATTCTCACCACCAGGCTTGGTCTTGGTCGTGAAAATTTTCATCGGGCTTCACCGACATCGTCATCGACAAACGCCAACTTCGGTGACGGTGTTTGTAAGTTTAATTGTTGCATATTGTGTGCATCATATATCTTCATAGATAGATCTTGATGGTTATGTAAGACGAAACATTTAAATTCCTGCACGTAAATCTACATCTCTATCTCGATCGGCAGAACACGCACGACCGTCGTTCTTTACTGCCTTAGACCAGGAGCAAGTCCCCCCCCCTCCATGCTGCCTACCTCACAATCTCACCGCCGTGGACTTTGCAGCATCGGCGGGTGATCCGTCTTCTACGATACCATCGTCATTGCGTCCGAGGCAGCCGCTTTGAGGAGCAGCGTAGCACGATGCCCAGGCGATCTCGCTCGTCAAGGTGTTCCTAGTCAAGCTGAGCAGACCGGTGGTGGCACAGCCAGCGGGGGCCATGTGCGCAGAGTTTGGTGCACGACGTTGTTCAGCATGCGACATGTGGTGGAGTTGGCCAGTCGGATAGCACCCATACAATAAGGGGCATAGGACCCCTTCGGGCGAGGTAGGGCGTCCACCCTACCTTGATTTTATTCGATTTTACTCTAGTTGTATCCATAGGAGAAGAATTTGCAGCGCCGCCATGAAAACTTCCGCTGTTACTCTCTCATACGGTTGGGAAAAGAAGGAAGAAGAAGGTCAGATAGAAGAAGCGTTATGGGCCTGTGATGTGGGCCAAAAGGAGTAATGTAGATATTGCGGCAGTTATTTGGGCGCCCCTATTAAGTGCTCTTAGTAATGAATAGCGTGGTCTCGCCCACTACCGAGCCTTCCTGTGCCTGGCCCCTTAGTTGGTTTGGTTTTTATTTTTTGCTGCTCAAAAAACGTAACGGATTTTCTATAAATATGAGAAAATTTGTGAAATCAAAAAAGTTCCCAGATTTCAGAAATGGTCATAAATATAAAAAAATCATGAATTTGAAAATGGTTCATGAATATGACAAATTGTTTGCGAATTTAGAATGTCCTAAGTTTGAAAAAGCTCAAGTATTTGAAAAAGGTTCACGAATTTGAAAAAATGTTCATGATTTCGAAAACGGTTCATGAATTTGAAAATAGTTCGTGTATTTAAAATTTCATGAATTTCATAAAAGTTCATGAATTTGAAAAATGGTTCACGAATTTGAAAAAATTATTTATGAACCATTTTAAAAATCTGAACAGTTTAGAATTTGAACATTTTTCAAAGTCATGATCCATTTTCGAAACCTAAACATTTTTTAAATCATGAACCATTTTCAAAATCTGAACATTTTTAAAATTTAATTTTTTTTCTAATCATGAACCATTTTTAAAATCTGGAAATTCAAAAAACAAAAACCATAAAAACAAACAGAAAACCGAAACAAGACAAAAACCAAAAAAGATAACAGAAATACTAGTTTGTAAACCGGCCAGGAAAAGCTATATGGGCCAGCCCAACAATAGAGCGAGTAGTATAAAATGGGGTGAGGGAAACGGTGCTAAGCTTGCAATAGGCGTAGAATAGAATTTGCCCAGTTATTTAGGCGAAAGTACCTAAAAACGGGGGTTATTTAGGCTGAAGCACTAAACCGGCTCAGCAGTTGAGCTGCGTGCCTGCGTGTAGTTTTTCTCTAAAAAACAAGGTGAGCTGACTATACCGAAATAGTTCATTTGGGAGCTGGCTTCACTTTTGTACCTTTTTTACTTCACATCTCAGCCCCAGATTTGCTTTTAATTTAGTGAGGTCAATTTTTCTAATAAGGTTCCAGTTCAATGCAGATTCGAGCAAATTTCAATCTTAAAACTTAAAGTAGCAAATCATTTCCCTATGGTTAAGAATTCATATAAAAATATATGACGCTTTAGCCATTTAAATTGAACTATGGACGTGTATTATATTAGAAACATACGTGATATGATGATTGGCAAACATCAAATTATTTTGTCGATCATGTTTAGAGTTCTTTCAGCTCTGAATGATTTTGATTAAATGATTGTACTCTTACATAAAATTTCTTTAGAGTAGAATCATGTTCATTGTAGTATTATTCTTGATAAAACACAGTTAAATAGTTGTCCATCTTACAATAGTTTTCTATGATACTAATTCCGCTCTACCTCAATTTGTTCCCGTCCTCTGCAACTGCATGCAATTCTGGTGGTTAAGCGAGGGCGAGGAAGCACGGAGGTGTCACAATCGATGGCAACGACATCGGCCGGAGACGAAGAAGAATGCGGCGATGGCGTAGACTCCAGGAGCTATGGTACGATTCCTGCTACTAGGAGTAGGAGTGTGAGTCATCGTCGACTTTAACTGCACAGGCGCATGAGGGGAAGTCGGCAGCGGCGCTCGTGTGTGGGGAGGTTGGGGCGGCGCACACAGAGTATAGGGGACGTTAATGGTGACACACGCGGAGCCAGGGGCACCAATTGTGCCAGCGGAGCAAAGGAGGCTGCCGGCGGCGCGCTCGTCGGCGGTTGGATAGGCAATGGAGACCGAAGGCGGCGGCTATAGGTTAGGAGTTTTTTTTAGAGAGAGGTGGCAAATTTACAAAAAAAACTGACTACAGATATGTCTCTCTTTGACCCTTCAACGTGCCATGTAGGTCTGATAGTGGGCCGCAGTCGCCAGAATGTTCGTTAGAGCAGTTAATAGAAACGATAACTTGTTTTCTGAAACGAACTGTCACAGCCCAAAATTTAGTAAGTCTTCTTTAACCAATATTCAATTACCAAAAAATTGAAACCAACAGAAACTTTTCTAAAATTGGTTGTCTTGTGTGATGTGGTGATTTTGTTTCTTGAGTTGATTTAATGATCTTGTTTGTTAATAACTTAGGTGTGATTTGTTTGCTTGTTTGAAAAGGGAGACAAAACAAAATGGAGCTCAACACTTAAACAAACAGACTTAAAATTCAAAACCCTACTTTAAAACCCTAGAAAACCTCTTCCTGGATGCTGTTTTTGGAGCCAAAATTAAGGGACTTGTGATGGTTCTTTAATTTTGAATTCTGCTATTGTATTGAAGTATTGTGTTTATACTTCACATTAAATCCAAGTAATTTCATGTTGAGGTTGCTTATGATGATGTTATCATGCTCTCATTTTGCTATGAAATATCAGGGCAAAAAACAGTTCTAGGATACCTTTTCTCTCTATTTTGTTTACCTATCTAGAATTCTTTTCTGGATGAATTTCTTTTGTGCCATCCATAATTGGTGTGAATACTGATTTATAAAATCATTTCACGAAATTAGGAATTTCCTAAGGCTATGTTTGCATCTGGTGAACACAACTATTTTTTAACAGATTCCAGTGACTTAGAAATTTATCCAAGTCTGAAACTGAATTTTTCTGAAACTGTCTTTTCGGCCAAATTTGATTTGGTTCAAATTTGTGCTTCAAACTTCACTCAAACCCTCACCTAGTACTACCTCTCACCTCACACCACTACCCTAGTGCATTTCATGCACTTGTGTCGTGCCAGAAAGCCGTGCACGGCCGTGTCGTGTCGACGGCCACCGTGGGCACACCCCACTCGTTTTGCGCGGACACACGCTCTCGTGCACGCTCGCCGTGTCACACAGCACCGCACCACCTCTTTGCACCTCTCTCTGGATTCCTGGGTATGCCGAAGGGAGGAGATCGACTCAAATCCACCGTGGCCAACCGGTGGACGAGCAGGGTGATGATGCCCTTCTGCTCCCCCTCTCTCCCTCGTTTCCCACCCCTTCGTCATCACTCGTCGCTCAGACACGCGGGAGTCCGAGGCCACACTCGATACCGCCACGCTGGCCAACCAGCACGCGCGCTCGCCACTCACTGCTCGAACCGCCTCTCCCACCCGTTGCAGGTCGGATAAAAGCGAGGCACCGAGCGCCTCGGTGCCATTTGACACCGCCACACTCACCTCTCCACCCCCACTCACTTGCTCCCTCTCCCTTGCTCTCCGTGCGCCGAGAACGGCGTGATCTCGCCGTCGGCCACCGAGAAGTGGCAGAGAAGGTTGCCGTCTATGCATTGCCCTATTCTTCGCCATTGTTGACTCATCCGCACGCCCTTGTCGAGGAACACGCAGTTGACACCCTTGTGCTTGCTCTGTTGCCCCAGGTCGACGTCGCCGTCCGGGAGCCGAGCCGCGCGAGCACGGCCACCTCGACAACTCCGAGCACATCGACAAGTTCTGCGGCACCCCTCGACTCCGGCATTCACCCTCACCTCTCTCCGACCCTCGTCCTCTCGTTTCATCGCCCCGAGGTGAGCAAATCGAGCTCGACGCCATGGCTGACGCCTCTGCCTCCTTTCTGTGCATCGCGAGGAAGGAGACCGCCGTGGACTGTCGGATTCCAGATCGACGGATCTCTTTGAATCTCGCTGGTTCACGCGCGCACGCAGCCGCGTGGGCTGGATCTGGTTGCTGGGCCGGGCTCCACAGCAGATCTAGCCCAGATCTGTTTTTTTAGAAGATTTAATCTTTTATGTTAATGCTTGTCTCTAGTGTGTTACTTTAAATCCAAATAAAATAGCTAGATCTAAAATTTGCTCAAAACAAAAAATCACAGAGGTGACCAGACAAGTTCTGAATCATCTCCAACTTGTAGATCCGAAAAATAATTAACTGTGTGACCATGGTAATTGCTGTACTGCCACTGGTCAGAAACACCTTTTTGTAAATAACTTGAGTTTTATTGATCCAAAAATGGTGAATCCAAATGTTTTGGAAAGCTCTTGACAGTAGCTTCCACTAGAAATTTACCCCATGTGATTTGGTTGCCCGGAATAGAAGTTGTTTGCAAGTGTAGCCTATGGCAGTAGACACTTTGTGCCTTTTTAATAATTTTTGTAGATACAATTTTGTGCAAACTCAAGTGTGTTAGATTCCAATTGTATCAGAGAGCAAAACCCTGGTTTTGCAAGATTGTTTGCTTAACAGAACCCCTAGGGTAAATAAAAGGTGGAAATGTTGCTTCTGCCACTTAAAAGCAGAAGTTAAATTAATTATCTTGATAATTAAAATTGTGTTTGTGCTAAACATAATTTGCTTTAGTACTGTTGTTTGCTTGTTAGTGATGTTTGACTTGATAATATATGTTAGTACTGTTAGTGGCTTGTGTTAGGATTATTTTGAGCTTAATTAGGATTGTTAGAATTATGTTAGTGAATTTCTATCTAATTAATTAACCTTGTTTGTGTTGCTTGATAATTAAGACAAGTGAAATAATGTATGTAGCTTAGTTTAGCTACTGGTTAATTAAGTTCATTAATTGAGCTTAGCCTTGCATGCTTGCAGAAGTCCCAAAAAGTTGACTAATCTCTATGTTAACCATACCTTTATAAGATGAATAAGTGTGGTGATTGTTAACATGAATTGTTAAACTTTAATCTTGTGATTGTTTGTTGCTTGTTAGTTGTGCTTGATGATTGTTTTGCTAGGATGCTTTGTTGTATGTTGATTGTGTTCTTTTATTTTTGCGACGCTAGAAAATCGCGAGGAGGATTTATCTGCTGAGGGTTTTTGTGGAGATTGTGTTGATCAGCAAGTCCAGGGACAAACCACTGAGCAAGGCAAGCCATCTCAAAAGCTTGCAACTATTTTACCTGTTTTGTTTTACCCACTGCTATACATATTTTATTGCATTATAAATATACCTACTTATAGATACCCAATATCCTGGATATATATTCCAGACCCTTAGTCAAATTATAGGATACCCTACCCACACACCTACCTACTAGCTTCAGGCAACATAAAATTCTAGGTTTGACACCCTTGTGTTGTTTTTGGAAAAACAAAGTGTTTTATGAAAAACCCTCTTAGGAAGGTGAGACCTTGCCTAAGTGGTGGTATGGAAATCTGGAGTATCGGAGAAGTGTTTTTCTAAAATTGACACATAACCTAGTCTTCGCTGGATAGTCTTACCGTACAATCACATTACTCCAAAATGGGCACGGGACTTAATGGAAGCTTGTCTGTATTAGTATGGGATAATACCTCAAGTAGCGTAAGGGTTAGAGTCCCTTCCTCCGAAATGTCGCCAGGAGAGTGAAATGGGACATACAAAGAGGAGGATTAAGTTTACCTCCCAGTGGCAACAGTTGGGTCTCCTGCCATGGTGGTGTGATGCCTAGGGATAACCGGATCGATACGGCTAGCTCACTCAGTACCGGGGAGAACAAACCCACTGAAGAGGTAGTCCTATACTAGCATAGACATAGTGGAAGTTAGGATTAGTCATCTGATGAGTGCATGCTGTCCAGAACAATCCGTGGTTAATTCACGACAGATGTGCTAGATCTTGTGATGAAAGTGTACACACTCTGGAGAGTCAAAACTATTCGAATAGCCGCGTCCACGGTCATGGACAGCTGAAAGGCCATGTAGGTAGCATTGTGTCGATATTTTCAAAATGGTGTGTGTGATCAAATGGAAGTGACTACTAGAAAGTACTGGAATGATCAGGAATGATCGTACCTTTGAGGTACAGTGGTAAAGGAGGAAGAAAACTTCGGAGGGGCTTTAGTCCCAAGAAGTTCTGTAAAGAAAAAGTATTTTTAAGAAAAGTATTTTCAAAAACCCCTCGAAGATACATGATATCTAAGAGAGAGTTATAACTATTTTTTTTTAAAACATCTTTTGAAGTATCTTTTTCAATAAAGATATAGAGATGTCGAGCATACCATGGTGGACCCTACATCCACCATGGATACTAAAACCCTATTTATAGCCTACCTACCACAACCATACAAGCGTATTTGCATCTATACTAGCTTGTTTTTTAGTACAGCTTGTGAGTACATTCAAACATACTCATATTGGTTTCGTCCCTGGATATTGTCGTATCCAGACTACTACCCTGAGGAGTATCAAGAGGAGAATGTTGAGGAGGAAGGCTTCATCGACGACTACTCGAACTAGGACGTCTCCCGGTCAGCTGCCTATAGGTTCTAAAGGCGTTGACATGGGTTCTACCGCGTTTTGTTGAGACTTCCGCTGTGTCAGTTGTGTTCCTGCCCTGTGTGGTAGATGTCTAAGACTTGGTCATGTGACCGTTTATTGTAAGACTATTTGTATTCATGTAATGGATGTTGTAATCTGAGCTACCAACTCTAAGTATGTTGTTCACGACGACTGATCATGGGATCGTGAATGTATGCATGCTGGCGTTCCTGGACTGCTAGTCTGGGGGCCCCACAGAGTTAGTATCAGAGCCATCCTGACCATATGAGACCTTAGTTAGAATGGGCATTAGATAGAGGCCAAAAAGCTATTTTCTATAAATAAAATCGGAGATGACTAAGTATTAAAAATAGTTCGTATGCTATCTCCCTATTTCTATTTTTAACTATACTTACATTAAGTTGTGTTTCATATACTCTAAAATTTTGCGCACTAATCACTAACTTAAACCAAACTTAAATTTGTGTAGATGGCCTTCGGCTACACCGAGTCTCTGCAGTTGGGGAGTGAGCCTTCGTCGTCCTGCTGGTCGAGATGACCAAGATCCTTGGTCGGCCACTTCCCGAGTTGAGGGGAGGGTTGATCGACGGTGCTAGTAGCGAGTTGTCCTGGATAGTGGAGTGCACTATCCGTCCACCCCTGACAGCGCCGACTGCACCTACCCACTCTTTTCGGCTGATCGACTGCTCCTGAAGTGACGGGGCTTGATGGGGGATAATAACCCGGTAGGCCCATGCAGAGGGAAGCGTGACCCGCCAGGCAGGAGGCCCGGACAGGCCAGATAACCATCAGCATGGGCCGGGTTACTTTGCTGGGCCGGTAGGTTTGGCGGTAACCCGGTTCAGGAAGGAAAGGTTCTAGAAGGCCAGAGGCGGTTCAGGACTTGGAGGACACGAAGGCCAGAAGAGCTAGAGTAGGACTCCGAGTCTAGGTAGCACCCGGATTCATCTTGTAAAGCGCCAGGAGACCCGGTTATCTATATAAACTGGTCCTTGTGCCCTAGTTAGACAGAACTTTTATGATCCAAGCTTAGGCGAGAGAACCATCGAGAGAAATACCCCAACCTTGTAACCTAGATCGAGATCCGGCTCTGTTGTCGTAGCCGGGTTATCGAGATCGAGATCAATAATAAGATAGCAGGAAGTAGGTCTTTATCTCCAATGGAGAGGCCGAACCTGGGTAAACCCTTTGTCCCTGCAGTGCTAAACAATCTCCCAGATACCAGAGCCGCCTTGCCCATCATCTCAAGCTACCCCAAGTAGCATCTGCCGTGTTATCTACCCCACGACAGTTGGCGCCGTCTGTGGGAAACGCGTCCAAAGGTGTCACCATCATGGGAGAAGCAATGCAAGGAGTGGAGAATTTTGTTTTCGGCGAGATCACCCTCAACTCGCAAGGAGAGCCCATCGTTGATGATTCTGGCTGGGGCCGGAATCAGATCTACTTGAATCAGGTGATGTTATTCCAATTGGCAAGTTTAACGTTTTTGTTGGTATGATTGCAACTAGATCTGCTAGTGATGGAGACTATGAATCTGTGTCAGGAGCTGCCACAATTGTTCAATCTGATGGAGAAGAATCAGTTGGTACGGCTGAAGATGAGCTGCCCTGGCATACACGAGGAACGAATGGGAAACCTGGCTCAAATCCCGGGTGATATGGTGGACCATGCAGGTTCAGAATCGATCTTGCCCCTGTTTGAAGGCCGGTTCGGGTATGGAGCAGAAGAAGAGGACGAAGAGGAGCAAGAGTCCAGCCCAAGCCCGGTTAGGAGGGTGGCGGTTTACACCACCCCATCGATCAACGCGGGAGCATCACCGTCAACTGCCACCCCCAGCTTTTACTCCGGGTCAACAGCAGCAACCATTGCCACCAGTACTGGAGCTGGCGGGTCAAAGAGTTGATGGAGACCCGGCTTCGGTGTCAGAGGAAAGTGAAAACACGGCGCGTTACAGGAACAGCTTCGGTTTTCTCAATAACCGGGCTCAGGGCGAGGAAAGAAACAACACAACTGGGGCCCAGGCCTTGTTTAACAATGGCCTGGTCCTAGATCCATCAGCACTCACGAGGATTGTTACCCAGAAAACGCAGCAGCTAGAGCTATAGAATTGGATACAGCGCGCCGGGCTTTGGAGCAGATGCGCAGAGACACAATGGCAGAGAAGCAAGATATGGAGGTTAGGCGAAAGCAAATAGAGGATGAGGAAAATCGTCTCAATGAGATGACCAGGGCACACCGGAGGAGGCACCAGAGCCGGCTGGCTCCAGGAGAAAACGCCATAAATCCCGCAATATTGTTTAGGACCCCAGAAGATCAACCAATTGATATGGCTCAGGTGGCTCCAGTTGTTAGAACAAACGCAGAACCAGGAAGAGAAACAGGAAGGGCTGGAGTTACAGCTGCAGCGGTGCCGGGTCTTCTCGCTGGGGGAGCCAGGGGAAATCCGGGTCTGCCGCCTAGGACACCAAGGTTCCACACGCCGGCGGGCCATTTTTCCAATCCAGCAGATAACGTGTACGCTGCAACTTTAGCACTTGACCGTATTCCATTGGGAGACTCGCCAGCAGAGATTGAAGCTCGGCGTGCCATTGACATGTTGCGCACTGCGGTTGTTCAGCAAGTCCAGTATTCAAAGGAGAAAAGCGCGCTTCATTCTACAACTTATCGTAGTAAGAGTCGCCACGGTGGGAACCCGCCATTGGCCGGGTTTGCCGCGGCACAGCAGCAAAACCCGCCCCAGCAGAACCAGAACAATCAGCAGCACCAACCCGCCCCTGCAATTTCTGTGGCTCAGCAGATAGTCAATAGATCGCGAGCGGGAAGAAGTGCAGCTAATGCAAACCCGGCAGTACCTGCAGCAGGAGTACCACAAGGAGGACCGGGTCCCGCGCCCGCAGCGTCTGCAAGCTCGCCGGGTAACAATAATTTGTTAGCAAGTTCTTCCACCTTAGCGGGGCCAAAGTGTCTTTCAGATGCCATTAGAGCAGAGCCTTTCCCTGAGAAGTTCAAGGAGCCAAGCAAGATTGCCAATTACGAGCCGAGCACGGACCCGGCAAGTTGGTTGAGCAGCTATGAGATGGCAATGTGTATACGCAATGCCACAGAGAACGTTTGTGCAAAGTACATGTATTTGATGATGAGCGATGGTGCAGCAAAGTTGTGGTTCAAGAATCTGCCAGAGAAGTCTATCAATTCTTGGGATGAGTTGAAAACAATTTTTATCAAGCACTTTCAGGGTACGTGCAAGCGTTATTTTCCATTGAAGATCTTGATCGTTGTGTACAGAGGAAAGGCGAGTCAGCGTCACTGGATGGGCCGGGTCACGGAGATCCTGCACTCCTCATCAGGTATCGAGCCCAAGGACGCAATTTCATCGATGGAGAAAACTTGCAAGTACGCTCCCTTGGTCCAGAAGCTGGGTCGCATGAAAGAGGGACACCGGGTTAAGCCCGTTACTATGGCAGAGTTGATGGATGCGTGCAACAGACACGCAGCCACGGACAAGACCCAGGATGATAGTGAGGAAGAAAAAGGGAAAGGTACTGCGAATAATGGAGGAAGGAGCAACAATGGCCCGGGAAACAATAACAACAACAATCAGAATCAGCACAAGCGTGGGCATCAGGAGGGAAACTCAGAGCTAGTGGCAAACGCAAATGCCGGGTTTCAGAGACAAAGGATGGATGGAAATTATCAGGAAAACAGGGTTATCAGGAAAACAGGGTTATCAGGGAAACAATGGGAATTACAGTGGTGGAAATAGTTATCAAGGATCACGTCCAATGAGCACTGAAGAGGCCTTCAGGATGCCGTGTCCTCGTCATAGCAAGAACGGCAGACCCGCCAATCATTCATTGGCCCAGTGTGTGGATTGAACAGGTGGAAAAACAATGAAATTCAGAGAGCTTTGCAAGGAGCAAACAGAAGTGGAGGACCCGGCCCGAGTGTTAACCCGGCTGCGGGGCCTCTAACTGGAGCAAATGCGGTACCACTGGCAACAGGACCCGGCCAAAACACAGGTAACCAGGGTGGATTCTCAAACCAGCCAAGGCAACTTGGCCAATATCATATATATACCAGTGGCACGACCAAGAGAGAGAGAAAGATAGTCAAAAGGGCAGTTAACTCAGTGGCTGCAGGGGTGCCAAGGTATTTAAGATGGTCAGAGCATGCTATTACGTGGAGTAGAGCAGATCACCCGGGTCTGGTGGAACATCCGGGTCTGCTTGCTTAGTTGTGGCTCCTCAGGTTCATGGCTTTGAGCTAAAGAAGGTTTTGATGGATGGTGGTAGTAGCATTAATATCTTGTATTGGGAGACATTTGTGCGTATGGGTCTGAAGGAATCACAGTTACAGAAAACGTCAACGGTGTTTCATGGTATAGTTCCTGGGAAGTCAGCTACACCAGAGGGAAAATTTCATTAGAGGTTGCTTTTGGCGAGTCTATCCATAACTTTATCAGAGTGGCTCACTTTTGAGGTGGTGAAATTTCCAAGTCCTTATCACGCGTTGTTCGGAAGGCCGGCTTATGCCAAGTTCATGGCAAGGCCGTGTTATGTGTATTTGCAGCTGAAATACCGGGTCCCAAGGGGATCATCACATTCATGGTAACAGAGAAATTGCAGCAGAATGTGACGAGGGAGATGCAGCCCTGGCAGAGCGAACTTGTGCTAGTGAGGAGTTGAAAGCTTACAGGTCTAATCTTGACCCGCAGGACAACAAGGCACTCAAAAAACCAACAACAGAAGATGACAGGGCAAAGTTTAAAGCAGCAAAAGATACCAAGATGGTGGATTTTGTGCCTGGAGATTCCTCCAAGCAGTTCGCCATAGGGACCAGCCTAACTGATAAATAGGAAAGCGCGCTCATCGAGTTCATCCGTGAGAATCGGGATGTTTTTGCGTGGACACCTAGTGACATGCCAGGCATTCCGACTGAACTCGCTGAGCACCGTTTACATGTTGATCCAAAGGCAAGGCCGGTAAAACAAGGTTTGAGAAAAATGAATGCAGAGAGAAGAAAAGCTATAGGAGAGGAGATAGCCCGGTTATTGGAAGCCGGCTTTATCATGGAGGTTTTCCACCCAGAGTGGTTGGCTAACCCGGTTTTGGTTCTGAAGAAAAATAATGAGTGGAGGATGTGCATCGATTTTACAAGTCTCAACAAGCATTGTCCAAAGGACCCGTTTGCGCTGCCGCGCATCGATCAAATTGTGGACGCAGTGCAGGCAGCGAGCTCTTGTGTTTTCTGGACGCATATTCAGGTTATCATCAGATCAAGCTTAATAGGCAGGATTGGGAAAAGACATCGTTCATCACCCCCTTTGGTGCTTTTTGTTACAAGACCATGACTTTTGGGTTGAAGAACGCAGGGGCAACTTATCAGAGGTGTATTCAAAACTGTTTTCATGATCAGATTGGACGCAATGTGCATGCTTATGTGGATGATGTGGTGATCAAGTCAGAAAAAGCCGGGTCATTTATTAGTGACCTTACAGAAACATTCAAAAATTTGAGGAAGTACAAGATGAAGCTTAACCCTACAAAGTGCGTGTTTGGAGTTCCAGCGGGAAAGTTGCTTGGTTTCATTGTGTCAGAGCGTGGAATTGAGGCAAACCCGGAAAAAATCAGAGCCATCCAAAGTTTGAAAAAACCAGAGGAATTGGCAGATGTTCAGAAGTTGACAGGTTGTGTGGCTGCGCTAAGCCGGTTTATATCCCGGCTCGGAGAAAAAGCAATCCCTTTGTACAAGTTACTGAAGAAAACAGATAACTTTGTGTGGAATCAGGAAGCAGACGAGGCATTTGAAGCTCTGAAGAAACAATTATCAGAAGCGCCAGTTCTGGCGGCCCCGGGTCCCAAGGAACCCATGCTGTTATACGTCGCTGCCGGGCCTCAGGCTGTGAGTGCTGTGGTGGTGGTCGAGCGTAAGGAGGAAGGCAAGGAAAACCCGGTTCAGAGGCCGGTCTATTATGTTAGTGAGTGTTATCAGAAGCAAAGCAGCGCTATCCGCACTGGCAGAAACTAGTGTTTGGTGTTTTCATGGCAAGTAGAAAGCTGAAACCATATTTTCAGGAGCATCCAATCACAGTGGTGAGTTCAATACCCTTAGCAGATATTATCAGGAATTCAGAAGCTACAGGAAGAATTGCCAAGTGGGCAATAGAGATGGGGCCTTACCACATTGACTATGTGCCTCGCACAGCTATCAAATCTCAAGCATTGGCTGATTTTCTTAATGATTGGACACAGTTGAGTGCACCACCCCTTGCGCCGGGTCTCAAGCCTTGGGTCATGCACTTTGACGGGTCTAAGCAAGCACAAGGTTCAGGAGCTGGAGTTGTGTTAACTTCTCCCAAGGGTGATAAATTGAGCTATGTTTTGCAGATTCACTTCGATTGTTCTAACAATGTGGCAGAATATGAGGCCTTGTTGCATGGTTTGCGTATGGCAAAGGAGATGAGCATCAAGCATATCAATTGCTATGGGGATTCAGATCTTGTGGCACAGCAAGTTTCAGGAACATGGGATAGAAAAGATGCGACAATGGCGGCTTACAGAAGAGAGGTGGACAGGGTAGCCGGGTTTTTCTCAGGCTATCAGGTGGATCATATTGATCGCAGGAAAAATGATGCTGCAGATGCTTTGTCAAGACTCGGCTCACGCAGAGAGCCGGTTCCACCTAATGTTTTCTTGGACGAGCTATGGACTCCATCAGTCAAGCTCAGGGCGTGGAAGAACTGGCGGGTCAGGAAGACCCGGATTCGCAGTTGGTAGCAGTAACTCATGAAATTCCAGAGTGGACAGAACCATACTTGGCGTATCTTTTGCGTGGAGAGCTGCCAGAGCAGGAAGTTATATCCCGGCAAATTGTGCGCCGGGCTAAGGCTTACGTGGTTATTGATGGCGAGTTATATAAGAGAAGTGTCTCCGGAGTATTTCAGAGATGTGTGTCTGGAAAGGAAGGCCGGCAAATTTTGAAAGAGATTCATGAGGGAGATTGTGGTCATCATGCTTCAACGAGGTCTTTAGTAGCAAAAGCTTTCAGACACGGTTTCTTTTGGCTCACAGCCCAGGCAGATGCAGAGCGCTGGTAAGCAGATGTGATGGTTGCCAGAGATACGCAAGGCAAATTCATGTGCCGGCTCAGGAGTTGCGAACAATACCTTTGACTTGGCCCTTTGCAGTTTGGGGGCTTGATATGGTGGGTCCTTTTAGCATGTCTCCTTGCAAGAAAACCCACCTCTTGGTTGCCATTGACAAGTTTACGAAGTGGGTCGAGGTGATGCCTGTTACAAATTGTGAAGCAGCTACAGCAGTCAAGTTTTTGAAGCAGATCATACACAGGTTTGGGTATCCTCATAGTATCATCACAGACAATGGCACTAACATGTCCCTTGGTGAGATGGCAAAGTTCTGTGGAAACCAGGGTATACGTTTAGATGTTGCTTCAGTTGCTCATCCGCAGGCCAATGGACAAGTAGAACGAGCAAATCAGGAGTTGCTTCGAGGTTTGAAACCACGTCTCCGGGTCCCGTGTCTCAGAGCCGCCGGAGCGTGGGTTGAGGAGTTGCCATCAGTAGTTTGGGGAATCAACACAACACCAAACAGATCCACCAAGATGACCCCTTTCTTTATGGTGTATGGGGCAGAGGCAGTTTTGCCAAGTGATATAATTCATGACTCGCCTCGTGTGGCGGCTTACGTTGAAACAGAAAATGAGCAGACCCGGCAGGATTCTGTGGACCTGTTAGAGGAAACAGAGAACAAGCATTGGAGAGATCAGCAGTATATCAGCAAGATTTGAGGCGGTATCATAGTCGCCGGGTTAAAACTCGCACTTTCCAGGAGGGAGATTTAGTGTTGCGATGGACGCAATCCAAGGAAGGGATGCACAAGTTATCTCCTCCTTGGGAAGGGCCATTCATCATAAGCAAGAAATTGAACAATGGTTCATATTATTTGGTGGATGCTAGAGAAAAGTCCGAGTCTGTAAATGACACAACGCACTCTACCTTTTCATTGGAAGAGCGTGAGAGGCCATGGAACATTGCCCAGCTGCGCCCATACTATACTTAGCATGAGAAAGAGATATAGATGTAATACACGATGTAACAGGCAGCAGGTTTCAGACGCGCTCTTTTCCTTACCAGGGTACCTAAGGGGGCTGGAAGGTTTTTAATGAGGCGGCTTGCTGACCTAACCTTTTCTATCAATAAAGTGAAGGTTGAACAGAAATTTGTGTTCTTTCAGTTTCTTTTTTACTTTATGTTTGATAGTACTGTTGCATAGTTCCATGTTAAGCTTGGTCTTGGGGGCTTGTCCTTGAGGGGAGTTTTTTCCCCAAGACCCGGTTTTTGCGGTCATCCGGGTCTCGATGCTTTGTGACCCGGCTACGCGGTTTTAGCTTCAGTATTTTGGATTCAGAAGTATGGAGGTGTAGTTTTAATTTCAGTTGTTTATGTTTTTTAGCGTTGAACAAGTGATTATGGGAGAATAGTTGTCTTTTATCTTTGAGGATGCCCAAAGAGTGCGTCCCACCAGTATGAGGATCAATGGGGTAATGTTGCATAGTTAAGCCATTACTTTATAAACATTGATCCAGGTCTTGGGGGCTCTTACCTCAATGGTCTGTAGCTGCAATCCCAAGACCCGGCTTTTATGCCACTAGTTTATTCTTGATTATCTTGCTGTTGGGCTGATGTGACTCGCAATTTTATGGCCTGATTGCTCGCCTGGAAATTCAATCAGCCATGATGCCCAATGGGACTTGGTTCGACCCTGTTTTTCTCAGAGAGGTTGCGACAGGGTATCCATGCGAAAGCCGGCTCACAGTTAAAGAAATCAAAAGGGTCATCGAAACCACAGAAGAGGCATATTTCAAAGCAAAAGTTTGAGAGTAGCATAAAGTTTCATCAGGTGCATAGGCACACCATCACAGGCATAGTGTAAACAGTGCTAAGGTTATTACAATAAGTGCCCAATGGGCCGAATAAGATTGTTTTCTTGCAGAGATAAAAGCATCTGCATAAGTTTTCAGGCCTCGGCTTCAGGAGCCGGGTCACGGTGAGGCGAGCTGATGGTTGTTCCTCGGTGGTCTTCGCCGGGTCATCTTCCTCGGTGGCTGCCGGGTTAGCTTCTGTCTCCTTGTCTCCTTGGTCTCCTTGGCCTTGGTCTTGCGCCGGGTGACCTGTTGAAGGGATTGGAAGTAGTTTTCATCGTCTTCTTCAACTGTGGCCCGTGAAGGAGGAGGAATAGTTGGCGTAGCAGAACTGGGGCAGTAGAGGTACTGGGAGCAGTCTTGGATGGATCAATGGAGTCCTTGTAGCTTTGCAGGAGATCGATACGCTGTGGCTCCTCATCCATGATCTCTTCATCGTTTTCGGTATATCCGAACTGCAGCGTGGTGAGCTTCATTTACTGGCAATTACAGTGGCAACGTGCCGGGTTTGTTTCACAACCCGGGAGTAGCACTTCTTGTCAAATTCCTTGCCATCTGTGGTGTATTGGGGAAAGCCATCCTTCAGAGGAGCCGGGTTTAATTGGGGATGGTAGGCCTTTGCCAAAGCAAGACCTCGCATCACCCCGGCCCTGCATGCAGATTTCTTCAGTAGATCAATCCATTGGGCATTGTTGACAAATGCCCAAGGACTTCAGTGTATGTGCTTGGCGGGTTCTCCCAGAGCCTTGCGGCTTTGATGACCTCGCAGCTGCCAAAGTACAGCTGGCGAGTCAGTGTGTACATGCACTTGATCTTTCTGCAGCAGTTTTGCGGAGGTTCCCATCACGAGGGCCTGTGTAAGGAAAAGCATAACAGTGAGATTTCAAAACCGGGTCTGCTTGATCAGTTTAGTTTGAAGTTCAAAGGTGTACTGCTTACCCACTAAGGATTCAACCATAGAAGTGATCATCTTCTTCAGCCGGGTTAGCTCCTTGGTAGCTGCATCCAATTTCTTCTGGAGATTGGAGAGTTGCTCCTTCCAGTGTTCTTCATGTTCCTCCAGTTCTTTCTTGAGATCAGAGTTTTCCTGGGTTAGATCTGTGATATTTTTCTCCAGGGTTTGCAGTTGTTCAGCCTGGGTCAGCCGGGTTTCAGATTCATCTTTAGCAACACCCTTGAGCCGGGTGATTTCTGCCTCGGCTTTGGCGTGATCTTCCTGTTAAAACACAAGAGTATGTTAGTCCCAGGTTATCGCAGGCAAGTTAACCCGGAACTTGGGGGCTACATGCGCAAAAAGTCTGAAATTTTCTAAGTGTTAGTCCCAGGTAGCTGTGGACAGCTAACCCGGCACTTGGGGGCTACTCAGTTTGAAGTTAAAATTTTCAATGTAATAAAGAAGTCCCAGGTTGCTGCAGGCACACAACCCGGCACTTGGGGGCTACAGTGTTCAAAGTTTTGATGTGAAAGTTGGCAAGTTTTAAATGATGGAAGTTTTTAGTCCCAGGTTGCTGTAAACAGACAATCCGGGCCTTGGGGGCTACAGGATTGAAGTTTTTTACCAGAGAATTCATATTATAAGCACCAAGCTCATCAACAAGTGATGAACTTAGAGCTTGGGGGCTACTCAGGATATAGTTAGGCAAGAAAATGTAAAGGCAAGAAGTGAAGTGTGTACCTCATATCGTTTCTGAATCAGGGCGACCAGTTCAGTCTCCAGGTTCTTGTGTTGAGCAAGGCGAGAGAAATACTCATCGCAGAGGGCTGGGACGGACATGGCACCCAGAGCCGGCAAATCAGATGAAGGAGCCGGGTTCTTTCCCTTGGCAGGAGACGCCGGGTTAGCATCTGGAGCTGGCACTTTGGCAAGAGTTTCGGGAGCACCTTGCACTGGAACGTGCCGGGTCCCAGTAACCTGTACTTCATCTTCTTTAGTCCCAGAGCCTAACCCGGGCGAGTGAGTAGCTGGGGAGGGTTCTGGCACAGGATCAGCTGTATTTTTTGGAGAAGACACGGGAGTTGCATGCTCCATTGGCTCGTCTCTATCCACCGGTTCTTCAGTATGTGCCTCCATAGGAGAAGGCTCTGTTGTTGCTGGAGGAGGAGACGCCGCTGGAGGAGACTCCGGGTCTTCATCCGCAAAAGCTCGGGCACTGGAACAAGATAGTGATTTAGTAAAACAAAAAAAGAGCAGTAAAATATGGAGGTATGGAAAAGGTGTGTAGAATATTTCTAACCCGGCATTTATATGGAAATCCTCGGGTGTGCTAACACCATCCGAGGAGGAATCTGACAAACGAGATGGTTTAGCGACCCGGATCTTGCCAGCTAAAGGGTATTGTTTGCTGGGCGTCTTCTGGATGGATTTGGCCCAGCTTGATAAAGAGCATTGAGGGATACCTGGGCTCAGGGAGGTGTGGCTTGTAGAAGATCGGGTTCGGCGCCTCTTGTTCGCCTCAGCCTCCTTCTCAGCTTCCTTTTCCTGTGTTTATGCTTGGGTTTGAGATGAGTTCATCATGAAAATTGAGAAGCTAAAATATGGTACCTTAGCAATGGTGGCCCGGGTCCTCTTTTGCGTAGGAGGTCAGCAGTTTGGGGACCCGGCGTTATGTCAGAAGCCGGGTCAGTAGGGCCTGGAATAAGATTTGCCGGGTTATCAGTAGAAGTGTCCTTGTTGGGGACTTCGTTGTTAATCAATTGGAGGAAGAGCCGGCCTACAGAGTCTAGCTCACCTTCTTCTTCTTCATCTTCGTCACTTTCTGTGTCCTCCCCATCAGGAGAGGATGTAGGAGTAAAATCCACGCTCCACCACTTGGAGTCCTGAGAAAAAGCAGTTAAAGTAACATTCTATGGATGAAGTTACCGGGTTAAAGTTAGTATAAATGATCAAGGATTGGTTTTTACCGTGGAGGGTTTGTTCTTAGCACTAAATGGGGCAAGCCCGTCCAGTGCAATGGCATCTTTCTTTTCGCCAAGCAATCTCTTGGCATTCTTCACAATCTGGTCGTCAGTCAGCGTCATCTCAGAATAGCGCATGCTATCTGTGGTTTCACCAGTGTATTGGCAGAATAACCGGGTCCTGATGCTGAGTGGTTGGATAAACCAGCCAATCCAACACTTGACGAGGTCCGTGCCTCTGAGGCCATGGGCGAGTAAGGCTCTGGCCCGGCGAAGTGTGGGCTCGAGCTTGACCCGCTCAGCATCATCGCGTAGCTGTTCATCTTGCTTCATATGTCAAGCCCGAGTTCCGGAAAGCCGGGTAACGGGCGTCGTCAGACTCGGGTGAGGTGTCCTTGCAATAAAAATATGTGTTTTGCCACCCCTTGGGATGGCTGGCTAAAAGAAGAGCCGGGAAATCGCATTCCCTGCGGCGCTGGATTGCAACTCCACCATATGGGACTACTTGGTCCTTGCGAGATGGGTTGCAGTAGAAAAATTCAAGAAAAAGTTCGAGGCTTGGAGCCATTTGCAGATAGTCCTCACAAACACAACAAAGTTGCTGATGTTCAGCATGGAGTTGGGTGCAATGTCTTGGGGCCTAAGGCCGTAGTATTTCAAGACCCGGCGGAAAAACAGAGAGCCGGGGGGGCGAAGACCGCGCTGTACATGATCGAGGAAAACAACTACTTCACCTTCTTTTGGGCTGGGCGGATTTCTTCCAGCAGCACGCCAGCTGATCTCTGTTTTGGGAGGAAGCTCGCCGCAGTTCACGTACTCTTGCAGCATCAGATTGGTCACAGTAGATTTGGTCCAGTTGACCTGAGTAGCAGCGGGGGCGGCGGAGCCAGATCCCCCAGCGTGGGAGCTGGGAGGTTTCTTCGCGAGTTTCTTCGAGCCACGGGACCCCCAGCCTTCACCTTATCCTTCACCATGGCTGTGGAGCTTCGAGTTCCCTGGTTGCAACAATGGCGATGAGAAACCCTAGCTCTAGATGCGGATGTGCGGAGAGGAAAATGCAAAGTGAATCTGGGCGAAGCATGGATGAGAGGGATAATCGTACATGTGGATCTTCTTGCGGAGATTTGGAGGCTCGATTGGAGATTGAACTTGCGGTTGCTACAGTGCGGGCGCAAGGAAGTGATGAACACGAGTGGATGGGGAAAGTGACCGCAGTGAACGCTTGGTCTTCTATTTATAGGCGCAGTAAAAACCCTAGGGGTGTTGTGGTAAAAAGTGAAGGGATAAGATCTTTGACCAAAAGTCAACGACAAACAGAATGAGATAATTACGGGATATTAATTGATAGATCACCATTGAGATGGATTGAGGACGGATTTACAGTTGGGTGACAATTTTTGCTAAGTGTTGAAAGTGAAACCCGGGAAAGTATGAACCCGGTATACCTGAGCCGGGTTACGATTCAAAGCCGCCAAAAAGGATTGGCCAAGCTAAGGAAAAAGAGACGTGTTCTGGTATTTAATCAGTTGTGTGTTATTTTACATTTCAGGTGATTAACCCGGCTGGCCAGGATAACAGTTCTTCTCAAAGAAGCAATATTCAAGAATAGAAGCAGAGCATGCCAACCTGGCAACCAGGTTAATCTGGGGGCTACTGATGGGGGATAATAACCCGGTAGGCCCATGCAGAGGGAAGCGTGACCCGCCAGGCAGGAGGCCCGGCCAGGCCAGCTAACCATCAGCATGGGCCGGGTTATGTTGCTGGGCCGGTAGGTTTGGCGGTAACCCGGTTCAGGAAGGAAAGGTTCTAGAAGGCCAGAGGCGGTTCAGGACTTGGAGGACACGAAGGCCAGAAGAGCTAGAGTAGGACTCCGAGTCTGGGTAGAACCGGGATTCATCTTGTAAAGCGCCAGGGGACCCGGTCATCTATATAAACTGGTCCATGTGCCCTAGTTAGACAGAACTTTTACGATCCAAGCTTAGGCGAGAGAACCATCGAGAGAAATACCCCAACCTTGTAACCTAGATCGAGATCCGGCTCTGTTGTCGTAGCCGGGTTATCGAGATCGAGATCAATAATAAGATAGCAGGAAGTAGGTCTTTATCTCCAATGGAGAGGCTGAACTTGGGTAAACCCTTTGTCCCAGCAGTGCTAAGCAATCTCCCAGATACCAAAGTCGCCCTGCCCATCATCTCAAGCTACCCCAAGGTAGCATCTGTCGTGTTATCTACCCCACGACAGGGCTGTTCGAGTTATCCAGCAGACAATTGCGCGTCTGGCCTACCTGTTCGACTACTGTTTCTTGGGCACCCGGTTCGAGTTGTATGGGAGACGTGGTGAGGACGGAGTACCCGTTCTTTACCCGTACGCTCAGAATAATTTGGGAACTCACTTCGACAACCTTGAGTACCTCCTACACCGTACCCAGCACCGCCTCTGCACACTGCATGTGGAGAACGACACCTTGGCCGCGAAGAACCGCACCTTAGAGAAGCAGTTGCGCACCACTAGGCTTGCCCACACTCGCCTCTGTGCGAAGAAGGAGGGACTTCAGTCGGCCAACACCATCCTTCGTGACCGGCTGAAGACAGCCAGAAAGACCGTTGCCACTCGTGACTCGAGGATCGGGGAGTTGGAGGAGGAGAACGCCGAGCTCTGCAAGGAGAATGATGACCTCCTTCCCGACGACGAAATCATGTCCGAAGGTATGGACATGAGTGAGCCGAGTGACCAGGAGGATAACGACCTCGCAGGAGAAGAGGAGGAGGATCCCGAGAGCTCATCTTTGAGTTTGAGGAGTAGACCTCTCTACCTTAGGTCGTAGGAGTAGTATTTTGTAGTAGGTTTGCGATGTCCCCACGAATCGCTTGTTTTGTATGGTTCTGAGTGAAACAATATTTGATGTATTTAGGTATGCTACTTTGTATGCTTGTGAGACTTGATGTTATATGGTGATGGTTCCTGCTAGAGTTTGGTGCTTTGTTTCGAGTTTGTTCTTGTTTTACTTCCAGCCTTTCCACTCTCTGTTCTGCTTAACCCCCGCTTCGCAAGCCATTCCTTTTGTCCCTATCTCATATCCATTTTTCCTTCAGCATGGCTCGAGATCCACCACCACCCGAGCCGACTATGGCTCAACTCCTTGCAGTGGTGATGGAAGACCGAGAAGCTGCTCGTGCTGAGCGCACGGCCACTCTTGCTACTCTGCAGCACTTGGCCCAGCTTGGTAATAACAACCAAGGGGACAATGGCAACAATGAGGGCCGTTCCAAGTTGAAGGACTTCCAAAACACCAACCCACCCGTGTTCTCCAAGATCACTGAACCTCTTGATGCGGACGACTGGCTCCGCACCATTGAAAATAACCTGGAGGTTGCCGCTGTGAGCGAGGAGGACAAGGTCCTGTATGACACCCATTTTCTCTCTGGACCAGCCCGGACATGGTGGGAATCTATCAAGGCCGTTACTCCTGCTGACCACGTTGTCACTTGGGAGGATCTCACTACCAAATTCCGGAAGCGCCACATTCGTACCGGTGTCGTAAACATCATGAGGGATAAATTCCTGAAGCTGAAGCAAGGAGGCATGACAGTGGGGAAGTATTTTGAGGAGTTCACCACTTTATCTCGTTATGCTCCCAATGATGTTGACACTAAAGATAAGAAGAAGGAGAGGTTTCTGAATGGACTGCATGATGAGCTGCAGTGCGTTCTGGTAATCATGCCTTTTCAAAACTTGGAGTCTCTGGCCGACGCTGCTATCATGATGGAGCACAAGCGTCAGAATGCTTTTGAAAACCGTAAGAGGAAGATGATGCAGCAGCCGGGAAGCTCTAGTTTCCCAAGGCCTCGTTCTGCACCACCAGCAAGACCACCATTACCACCTTTAAGGGCACCAACCTTTGCACCGCGTCCCAACTTTTAGACGGATCCTAGGCCAAGCTATCCCAACCGCACTTTCAATGGGCCGCGTCCTGGTGGAAATGTTCCTGGTAATACTTTCGCCAACCGTGGTCCTGCTCCTGCACCAAGACCTGCCACTACTTGCTTCTCCTGTGGAAAGGGCGGGCATTTCTCTCGTGAATGTCCCGGCAAGAACCGAGTTCCAGCTCGTCCCAATGCAACCAAGATGAATCAATGGACAGCTTAGAAGAAGCAAGGGAACCCGGTCAAAGGGCATCTGAACCATATCAGCGCAGAAGAAGCACGTGAAGCTCCAGATCTGGTGATTGGTACATTTCCTGTCAACTCTGTACCAACAACAGTTCTGTTTGATTTGGGTGTGTCCCATTCGTTTGTTACCACGCCTTGTGTGGAAAAAGTTGGATTGGAGTACAGCCGTATGCCTAACCCCATGTTAGTGCAAATACCCGGTAGTGTCTCTAAAACCAACCAGTCTTGCAACGACGTGCCCATAGACATAGAGGGGAAGACTTTTCATGCGGATCTTGTAGTCCTAGGGACTCAAGGTATAGAAGTGGTTCTTGGTATGAACTAGATGGTCAAGTATAAAGGGGTCATAGATTGTACCAAGAAGTCCATTTCCATGGTTAGTGATGATGGAGAGAAGGTTCAGTTTACCTCGACCCGACCTTCATCGGAATTTCACTGCCATGAAAGCATTGCCACACCTGCCCTCGAGCAAGTTCCTATAGTCTGTGAATACCCGGATGATTTCCCGGAGGAATTACCCGGTATGCCTCCTGATAAGGATATCGAGTTTATCATCGAGTTAGTACCTGGAACCGGACCTATTGCCCAAAAGCCTTACTGGATGAATCTCGAGGAGTTAGAAGAACTCAAAAAGCAGTTGGATGACATGTTGAAAAAGGGGTTATTCGCCCTAGTGCTTCACCATGGGGGTCACCTGTCATCTTTGTGGATAAGAGGGACGGTGCCACTCGCCTGTGTGTGGATTACCGGAAACTTAATGATGTCACCATCAAGAACAAGTACCCTCTACCCAAAATAGAAGATTTGTTTGACCAGATGAATGGGGCTCGTGTCTTTTTCAAGATAGACCTCCGCACTGGTTATCACCAGTTGAAAGTGCGAGAGTCTGATATTCCCAAGACCGCTTTTACCACTCGTTACGGATTGTTTGAGTACACCGTTAGGTCTTTCGGTATGACCAATGCCCCAGCCTACTTCATGAACCTCATGAACAAGGTATTCATGGATTATCTCGACAAATTTGTCGTGGTCTTCATTAATGACATCCTCGTTTATTCCAAGTCCGAAGAAGAACATGCTGAGCATCTGAGGCTAGTGCATGGTACTCTTAGGAAGCATCAGCTCTACGCCAAACTCAGCAAATGTCAATTCTGGTTGAAATAAGTTGGTTTTCTCGGACATGTTTTAACCGAGGGTGGACTCTCTGTTGACCCTGCGTTAGTTGAGACTGTCTTGAACCGTCAGGCTCTGACCAACCAAACCGAAGTGAGGTCATTCCTTGGATTGGCGGGTTACTACCGCAAGTTTGTGGAGGGATTTTCCAGTGTCGCCTGACCACTCACTCAATTGATCAAGAAGGATAGTAAGTTTGTGTGGACTGACAAGTGCGAGGAAGTGTTCCACGAACTCAAGAGGCGACTAGTCTCTGCACCTATCCTCACTATGCCCGATGTATCCAAGCCATTCTCTGTTTATTGCGATGCTTCCAAGCTTGGTCTTGGAAGTGTTTTGATGCAAGAAGGGAAGGTCATATCCTATATCTCCCGACAACTTCGGCCTCATGAGCTGAATTATCTGACCCATGATTTAGAGCTTGCGGCGGTGCTTCATGCACTGAAGGCATGGCGCCACTTTCTTATGGGAAATAGATGTGAGATCTACACTGACCATAAGAGCCTCAAGTACATCTTTACTCAGTGTGAGCTGAATATGAGGCAGCGTAGGTGGATTGAACTCATCAAGGATTACGACCTTGGTATCCACTACCATCCCGGCAAAGCAAATGTTGTAGCGGACGCTCTTAGCCGAGAGCCTGTCTCTTTGAACTCCATGATTAAAATCTCGCAACCCAAGTTGTGGGAAGAATTGGAGCAGCTGGGAATTGAAGTGGTTAGCTATGGCATGCTAGCCTCTCTTGAGGTACAACCTACTCTGTTTGATCAGATAAAGCAATCCCAGAAAGGACACCCTAGCATTGAAGGGATCAATGTGTGAATGGAATGTGAGGAAGTTATTGGTTTTACCATTGACTCTGAAGGAGTCCTTTGCTATAACAACCGCCTTTGTGTTCCCAACGACTCTCAGCTTAAGCAGTTAATTTTGGAGGAAGCCCATGACACTCCCTATTCCATTCACCCCGGAGGCACCAAAATGTACCAGGATCTTAAGGAATTATTCTAGTGGCATGGGATGAAGCAAGAAATTGCTCTGTTCATTGCCAAATGTGATGTTTGTCAACGTGTGAAGGCAGAGCATCAGTGACCCACTGTATTGCTTCAACCTCTTAGGGTACCCATATGGAAATGGGAGGAAGTTGGAATGGATTTTATCACGGGACTACCTTTGTCGAACCGCGGGCATGATTCAATATGGGTTATTGTGGACCGACTCACTAAGGTCGCCCACTTTATTCCAGTCCGGACTACTTACCATGGTGACCAACTTGCTGATTTGTATATCTCAAGGATAGTCAGTCTTCACGGAGTACCGGTCAAGATTGTGTGTGATCGGGGATCCCAGTTCACATCTCGGTTTTGGCACAAACTCCATGAAGCTCTGGGAACCAAGCTATCTTTTAGCACTGCCTATCATCCCCAGACCGGAGGTCAAACTGAGCGAGTTAACCAGATTCTTGAGGAAATGCTTCGTGCTTGTGTGTTGTCCTATGGAACCAAGTGGGAGGATTGTTTGCCTTTCGCAGAATTCTCCTACAACAACAGCTATCAATCGAGCCTACAAATGGCACCTTTCGAAGCTTTGTATGGACGCAAGTGTCGAACACCTCTTAACTGGTCAGAAACTGGAGATAGCCAAATTTTTGGGGTAGACTCACTGCACCAAGCAGAAGAGCAAGTCCGACTCATTCATGACCGTCTCCAAACGGCTCAATCGAGGCAAAAGAGTTATGCGGACTCCAAGCGTCGGAAAGTCACATTCCAAGTGGGTGATTTTGCGTACCTTCGGGTCACGCCGCTCAAAGGGATGCAGCGTTTTCATGCCAAAGGGAAGCTTGCACCCCGATATATTGGCCCATTTAAAGTTCTATCTCGTCGTGGAGAAGTGTCATATCAATTGGAACTACCCCCTGAACTTTCTGAGTTCCATGATGTTTTCCACGTATCTTTGCTCCGGAAGTGTCTCCAAGTGCTGGACAAGAACCTCACCTACAAGGCAATTGATGTCAGAGGCATTGACCTAAACCAAGACTTGACTTACCGAGAAAGACCCATCCGTATCCTTGATCATGATGTGTGTGTCACAAGGAGACGCAAGATCAAACTTTTCAAGGTACAGTGGAGTAATCACTCCGTGGAAGAAGCCACATGGAAACGGGAGGATTATCTCAAGCAAGAATTTCCCGAACTCATTCTTCCTGGAACCCCCGAATCTCGGGACGAGATTCTTCTTAGTGGGGGAGGTCTGTCACAGCCCAAAATTTAGTAAGTCTTCTTTAACCAATATTCAGTTACCCAAAAATCGAAACCAACAAAAACTTTTCAAAAATTGGTTGTCTTGTGTGATGTGGTGATTTTGTTCCTTGAGTTGATTTACTGATCTTGATTGTTAATAACTTAGGTGTGATTTGATTGCTTGTTTGAAAAGGGAGACAATAGAAAATGGAGCTCAACACTTAAACAAAAATATTTAAAATTCTAAACCCTAGTTTAAAACCCTAGAAAACCTCTTCCTGGATGTTGTTTTTTGAGCCAAAATTAAGGGACCTGTGATGGTTCTTTAATTTTTAATTCTACGATGGTATTGAAGTATTGTGTTTATACTTCACATTAAAGCAAAGAAATTTCATGTTGAGGTTGCTTATGATGATGTTATCATGCTCTCATTTTGCTATGAAATATCAGGGCAAAAAAAAGTTCTAGGATACCTTTTCTCTCTATTTTGTTTTCCTATCTAGAATTCTTTTCTGGATGAATTTATTTTGTTCCAACCATAATTGGTGTGAATACTGATTTATAAAAATTATTTCACTCAATTAGGAATTTCCTAAGGCTATGATTGCATCTGGTGAACACAACTACTTTTTAACAGATTCCGGTGACTTAGAAATTTATCTGTCTGAAACTGATTTTTTCTGAAACTGTCTTTTCGGCCAAATTTGATTTGGTTGAAATTTGTGCTTCAAACTTCACTCAAACTCTCACCTAGTACTACCTCTCACCTCACACCACTACCCTAGTGCATTTCATGCACTTGTGCCGTGACAGAAGGTTGTGCACGGCCGTGTCGTGTCGAAGGCCACCGTGGCCGCACCCCACTCGTTTTGCGTGGACACACGCTCTTGTGCACGCTCGCCGTGTCACACAGCACCGCACCACCTCTCTGCACCTCTTCCTGGATTCCTGGGCACGCCGAAGGGAGGAGATCGACTCAAATCCACCATGGCCAACCGGTGGACGAGCAGGGCGATGATGCCCTTCTGCTCCCCCTCTCTCCCTCGTTTCCCACCCCTCTCGTCATCACTCGTCGCTCAGACATGCGGGATACCACCAAGCTGGCCAACCAGCGCGCGCGCTCGCCACTCACTTCCCGAACCGCCTCTCCCACCCGTTGCAGCTCGGATAAAAGCGAGGCACCGAGCGCCTCGGTGCCATTCGACACTGCCACACTCACCTCTCCACCCCCATTCACTTTCTCCCTCTCCCTTTGTAGCGGACCTGCACTTAAAAATTGGCAAGATCCTTGTGTATAGTGCAAACCCCTGGATCGATTCATTTGCACACACAGTCTAAGATGAATATCATGCAAATGCGTCAAATTTTATTACATCGCATGATGCAGACTTACAATTTTCATTACAAATTGCATAGCTCAAGGCTAGCATTTTACAAAGTTCAGCACAGTGGAATAAAAGTAGCAGTGAGTCTCCATCATCTTCATGTGCCACAGGCGAAAACATGTTGGTTGTAGACTCGAAACCTTATACGAAACCTCACTCATCGTCTGAACATCCTGCAATAGGAAAAATGTTGCAACAAGGTGGGTTAGAACCATATAAATGGAACTGGCAAGTGACACTCTGTGGACACTTAGTGGAATAACTCTAATAACCTATATGGATATTTGGCTGGTGGAGTTCAAGGTTATTTTGCATAAAGCCAACTTTTTCCTATCTCTTTTGAAAACTTGCACGTACTCAGGTTCACTCATCTAACTGAGCATGGGTCTAAACCAGGTGCACTCACTTAAATGAGCCTGAGTTCCTAACCCTTGTTCACCCTTCAAAGTTTTAACTTGAGAAGTTGGAATGTTGGGATCCTCCGTTGACGTCCTTGATCAGCTGCTCAAATTTGTCCGTAACCGGAGACACGGCTAAGTACTTAGTTTTGACACTCTCGAGAGGTTGTGCACGCTCACCATTTGACTCAATCATCCCAAACTATCCTCTACACTCTATTAGTGATAAGGAAAAGGAGAAGATCGAGACGAGACTTTTCAGAAGTTGTGTTCCCATGATCATACCAGGAGACCACCGCCCACCTATCATCCCTACATCTGTCAATCTCCTGACCCAGGTCCACACCAACGTACTACGTCAAGACAGAGCCCATATGACAAATGGCTGCACTGGAAGCAATCTTCACTTGGAGTAACTTCAAATCTCTTTGTCCCTGGGTGGCAATCCACAAGTGCACGTACTCAGGTTCACTCATCTAAATGAGCCTGGGTATAATCCAGGTGCACTCACCTAAATGAGCTTAAGTAGCCACTCAACTCCAACCTCCATCCACATGCCACATCCACCCAGGTGTTTCATTAACTTAGTAGAATTTTCATCCCTTTACTTATATAAAATATTTTCAGCGTAGCAACGCTAATATCTACTAAGTTATTATATAGGTCCCTAGACACATAGGAATAAGGGTGCTATTCTAAACATGTCTTGCATAGCAATACTAATAACACCTACACATGCTTAAGGAAAATAAACTAAGTCATGCATAGACAAAAATACTTAGGAATTTTATGAATGCGCCACTTGCCTTTGGAAGTTGTCATTGCTCTCACACTCTTTTCAACAAGGAACAACGTTGCACTCCGTTCAATCCATACATAGAAATCACACAACAATAAACAAACAAAACAACAACTCATAGCATAACAAAGCCAACATTTAACACAAGATCTTCACAATATAAAAGGTCAAGGATTATCACATAATTCAATATGCAAAAAGAATTGATGTGATTGGGTTTATGGTTTTCCATTGTGGTTAAAGGTTGGTCAAACAATTACTTTTAAACTTATTAAAATATATTGATCTGATGTTCAATAGGTTTTAATGGGTTGGTCTTTAATTAAAATTTATCACACATTAACTGGGTCAAGATATTTAACACAAATTATTTACTACTGTTTTCTGTTATTATTACATTCATCAAAACATAGGTCATGTTTTAATTAGTTTTAATTAAATTAAAACACTATTAAGACACTTTAAAGGAATTAACACAAGATTTAATGTTTTCTGTAATTAAACTTTTATTCAAAACTGAAAAATAATACTACTGGACAGAGGGTTTCCAAAAATATTTTATTTGTAAAATTTGCATTTATAGATTTAAAGATATGCCAAAATTACTCAATTTAAGCCTCTGATTTTAAAATCATAAAAATAATGCCAAAAAATATTTTATAACAGAGGCATAACATTATACATATTCAAAGGTTTCTAAAACTATTTTATTTGCAAAATTTGGACTTGTGGATCTAAAGTTAAGTCAAATTTACTCAAACTCCTCATTTGAAATTTGAATAAATTTAACTGGACAAATTTGAAAACTAACAGTACCAAAAGTTTCTACAGGTCAAGGGCTTTCCAGGGGTATAAATTTTGTAAAATTTGGATATGTGGTTGAAAAGATATAACAGATCTAAGATGCAGGGACTTTTTTGCAAAACTGCCAATTAATTTCTATTCGGAAATAAAACCAGAAAAGACAGGGTGACGTGGCGGCTTCTGATTGGCTAGATCTGGGGCTAACAGTGGCCGCTGGATTTAAAGTGGATCGGACGATCCAGATCTACTGATACATTTTCGTCCTAGATCTAATCCTGGGCGTCTAAACTGGATCCAACGGTCCACGTGCTAGGGTTCATACCGTGGTGGTGCGGGTCGCTGGAAATGGAGGCGATGGCGGAGCTGGGCCTCGGGCATGGATGGCCTCGACGCTCCGGTGGATCCCTGGACGCGGAGATGGTGTCACGGAGCGCGGCGCAGCACGACGAAGAAGATGGTGGCGACGTTGGCGTTCTGTGCATCCTGGAGCGGCCGAGACGCGCGGACGGAGACAGGACAGCGCCGGCGAGCTTCATCGAGGATGGACGTGATGAACAGATGCGCTACAAATAGAACAGAGGGGTCAGGGAAGTGCGCCTAGTCAAGAGGAACCGCAATGAATAAAAATGGGGCGAAGGGGACCTTCAATGTCGCCGAAATCGAAGGATTGCCGCGGCGGCCGTGCGGACTCCGACGAGCAAATTGCATGGCCTGGCGGCACGATTTGTAGAGGAGGGAGAGGGGAAACGAGGAGGGGAGCCAGGGGTCTAAATAGGTGCAGACGGGACGTCGATTAAAGCTCTTAATCGCTCGCAATCAACGGGTAGAATTTTCGCCCGAAATTGCCGTGCGTGATTTGAGGCCGAGGTTGAAGAAGATGCCGATGTATGGGCTGGGCCACTGTTGGGCTGGGAAATGAGCTTCGGCCCAGGTCGGCTCTTCTCCATTTTTTTTTTGTACTTTTTTTCCTTTTTTCTATTTTCTGCTTTTTCATCTAACTTTTAGAATATGAATCAAATGGATTCAAAACAAATTTGTATATATTTGTAAAAAAACAAAATCTATCATTTAAAATATTCAAGCATACTTTCGAACATATTTCAAAATTTGAAACATTCAAATAATGTATAAAGTTTTATTTGACACCTTTATGTCATTTTGTAAAATAGGGTTTTATAAATATTGTTTTATGGTTTTGTAAATTCCAAATTCTAAATCATATAGTTTAATCAAAACATTTTATAAATAGGTACACTTTAAAAGATTTTAGCACTTTTGTAAATAAGATTTTGTGGTTTAATAAATAGCCAAAAGTTAAATATTAAAAATCAAATATTTGGAATAAAACATTTTATGAGATAAAGGTTTCTTTGAAAATTTTAAATCACCCTGCCAAATATATTGGGGTTTATGAAATACTTTCGATAACAGAATTTAAACTAAACTCCAATTTTGAAATTAAAGATTACTTGGGTATTTAAACTATTAAAGTTTTTGATAATGTCAAATGTCTCCTATTATTTGGTTTCTATTATAATTTAAATGTTTTCTTTTAATAAAAACAAAAGTTTCAATTTTTTGTGATTTTTAAACATTCCAAAATATTGGGATGTTACACCCTTGGTCTCCGTGCACCGAGAACGGCGTGATCTCGTCGTCGGCCACCGAGAAGTGGCAGAGAAGGTTGTCATCGATGCACTGCCCTATTCTTCGCCATTGTTGACTCATCCGCACGCCCTTGTCGAGGAACACGCTGTTGACACCCTGGTGCTTGATTTGTTGCCCCAGGTCGACATCGCCGTCCGGGAGCCGAGCCGCACGAGCACGGCCACCTCGACAATTCCGAGCACATCGACAAGTTCTGCGGCACCCCTCGACTCCGGCATTCACCCTCACCTCTCTCCGACCCTCGCCGTCTCGTTTCATCGCCCCGAGGTGAGCAAATCGAGCTCGACGCCATGGCCGACGCCTCTGCCTCCTTTCTGTGCATCGCGAGGAAGGAGACCGTCGTGGAACGTTGGATTCTAGATCGACGGATCTCTTTGAATCTCGCCGGTTCACGCGCGCACGCAGCCGCGTGGGCTGGATCAGGTTGCTGGGTCGGGCTCCACAGCAGATCTGGCCCAGATCTATTTTTTTTAGAAAATTTAATCTTTTCTGTTAATGCATGTCTCTGGTGTATTACTTTAAATCCAAATAAAATAGCTAGATCTAAAATTTTCCCAAAAACAAAATCACTAAGGTGACCAGACAAGTTCTAAATCATCTCCAACCCTTAGATCTGAAAAATAATTAATTGTGTGACCATGGTAATTACTGTACTGCCACTGGTCAAAAACACCTTTTTGTAAATAAATTGAGGTTTATTGATCCAAAAATGGTGAATCCAAATGTTTTGGAAAGCTCTTGACAGTAGCCTCAACTATAAATTTACCCCATGTGATTTGGTTGCCTAGAATAGAAGTTGTTTGTAAGTGCAACTCATGGCAGTAGACACTTTGTGCCTTTTTAATAATTTTTGTAGATACAATTGTGGTGCAAACTCAAGTGTTTTAGATTCCAATTGTATCAGAGAGCAAAACCCTGGTTTTGCAAGATTGTTTGCTGAACAGAACCCCCTAGGGTAAATAAAAGGTGGAAATGTTGCTTCTGCCACTTAAAAGCAAAAGTTAAATTAATTATCTTGATAATTAAAATTGTGTTTGTGCTAAACATAAGATGCTTTAGTACTATTTTTTGCTTGTTAGTGATGTTTGACTTGATAATATATGTTAGTACTATTAGTGGCTGGTGTTAGGATTATTTTGAACTTAATTAGGATTGTTAGAATTATGTTAGTGAATTTCTATCTAATTAATTAACCTTGTTTGGGTTGCTTGATAATTAAGACAAGTAAAATAAAGTTTGTAGCTTAGTTTAGCTACCGGTTAATTAAGTTCATTAATTGAGCTTAGCCTTTCATGCTTGCAAAAGTCCCTAAAAGTTGACTAATCTCTAGGTTAACCATACCTTTATAAGATGAATAAGTGTGGCGATTGTTAACATGAATTGTTAAAATTTAATCTTGTGATTGTTTGTTGCTTGTTAGTTATGCTTGATGATTGTTTTGCTAGGATGCTTTCCTGTATGTTGATTGTGTTCTTTTATTTTTGCGACGCTAGAAATTTGCGAGGTGGATTTATCTGCTGAGGATTTTTGTGGAGATTGTGTTGATCAACAAGTCCAGGGACAAACCACAGAGCAAGGCAAGCCATCTCAAAAGCTTGCAACTATTTTACCTGTTTTGTTTTACCGACTGCTATACATATTTTATTACATTATAAATATACGTACTTATAGATACCCAATATCCTGAATATATATTCCAGACCCGTAGTCAAATTATAGGATACCCTACCCACACACCTACCAACTAGCTTCAGGCAAGATAAAATTCTAGGTTGGACACCCTTGTGTTGTTTTTGGAAAAACAAAGTGTTTTATGAAAAACCCTCTTAGGAAGGTGGGACCTTGCCTAAGTGGTGGTATGGAAATCTGGAGTATCAGAGAAGTGTTTTTCTAAAAACGACACATAACCTAGTCTTCGCTAGACAGTCTTACCGTACAACAACATTACTCCAAAATGGGCACGGGGCTTAATGGAAGTTTGTCTGTATTAGTATGGGATTATACCTCAAGTAGCGTAAGGGTTAGAGTCCCTTCGTCCGAAATGTCGCCAGGAGAGTGAAACGGGACATACAAAGAGGAGGATTAAGTTTACCTCCTGGTGGCAACAGTTGGGTCTCCTGCCATGGCGGTGTGATGCCTAGGGATAACCGGATCGATACGGCTAGCTCACTCGGTGCCGGGGAGAACAAAC